>JAQPPZ010002822.1:0-705659 GCA_028583015.1 Wollemia nobilis
GCTCGCTAATTTTCTTATTCAAACCCTCTTTTCACGACAATATTTCTCTTTCGCAACAACTTTTCTCTAACAATGACAGACAATCTTCTCTCGT
This sequence comes from Wollemia nobilis, assembly GCA_028583015.1. Classification (NCBI taxonomy): domain Eukaryota; kingdom Viridiplantae; phylum Streptophyta; class Pinopsida; order Araucariales; family Araucariaceae; genus Wollemia; species Wollemia nobilis. The sequence goes on from JAQPPZ010002822.1 coordinate 95, forward strand.
ACGACTATTCTTTTATAACCTTTCAATCCTCGCATGCGATCGAATCACATACTCTGACTGTTTGAATCCATGCAATACGGCTGTTTGATTACATGCACTACGACTATTAGAACCCCTGCAATACGATGGTTCGATTCCTTGCAATACGGTTGTTTTAATGCATTTTCAAACCTGCATATTCGGCTGTTCGAATACTTCAAATACGGCCATTCGAATACTGTTTCTATTCTGCATATCCGACTCTTTGAATTCTACAAATATGTCTTTTCTAATGCTTCTTCAATCCTGCATATTTTTCTGTTCGAATACTTCAAATACAACAGTTTGAATGCTTTTTAATCCTGCCTATACCATTCTTCGAATGCTTTTCAATCATGCAAATTCAACTGTTTCAGTGCATGTTCGACACCTGTCAATTTGTAGCTGCCGATCGACATCGAGTTACTTTTTATGTAACTGGCTGCATGATTTTCCTGTCTGCTTTTTCTGACACGTGTCACCATGCATGCTTTTTCATCTTTTACCCGCCAAACTGTTACCTGTCGCGATATCGCGACACTTTCTGTAGCCGTACCATTCATGCCCTTGCTGTCGCGAAATCGTGACCATTTTGGCTCTTGAAAGCTTTCCCTGCATCTTGTCGCGATATCGCGACACTTTCAACTTATGCTAATGTCACCCTGAAGGTTGTCATGAAATCACGACATTTTCGGCTTCCAGTGGCTTTTCTTTCATCCTGTCGTGAAATCGCGACACTTTTCAACTTTGCTGACGTCATCATCCTTCTTGTCACGAAATCACGACGTTTTTTACTCTTGCTGACATCATCATCCTGCTTGTCGCAAAATCACGATGTTTTCGACTCTTACTGACGTCATCATCCTGCTTGTCACGAAATCGTGACACTTCCGGCTTCCGTACACTCTTCTTTGCTAGCAGCAGCGAAAAAGGAACATGTCGCGAAATCGCGACACTTTGCTCTTCCGTACAACTCTCCTTGCCAACTCCAGCGAAAATGGAACATGTCGCGAAATCGCGACACTATGCTTCATGCAATGGCAAAATTTTTACATCTTTGTGCCTTGTGTTTTCACCTTGCCTCTTTTCATGAAATTTTGACTTGTAATATCATTGCTGCATCTTTCAGTTCTACACTTTTGACTAGTAGCGAAATTGCTACACCTTAGTTTCCCTTTGTTTCAACATGTAGCGCCATCGCTACACCTTAGTTTCTCTTTGTTTCAACATGTAGCGCCATCGCTACACCTTAGTTTCTCTTTGTTTCAACATGTAGCGCCATCGCTACACATTTTCTCTCTCCTCAGTGAAAACTCGACATGTCGCGACATCACGACATTTTGGCGTGCATTTTCTCTCTCCTTCTTTTTGTCACGAAATCGTGATAGAAAACATGTCGCGATATCGCGACAGTTTTCTTCCTTGTCTCTTTCTGCCAATTTCTGAATCTGGGTCACCTCTGATTTGCTTGAAACTTTCTGCACTTGATCTGGTGACCTCTGAGCTGCATCAACTGCATCAATGCATATGTGTTGACAACAATGACAATACTTTCTCAAATGCTTTTGCTGTACCTTGCTCAACAATCTCCCCCTTTGGAATTGTTGGCAACACACAACAACCTTGCTCAACTTCTTCTCCCCCTTTGCCAATAATACCAAAGGGCTGCTGTAGACTCCCCCTGAGTCTCTGTACACCATTCTCGGGAAAATATTGTTATAGTTAGCAAAAATCATAAACATAAGCAAAACTATAAGTATAGGCATGCATGCACCCATTGAGAATGTGATCCCTAATGATAGTCAGTTCTTGGGAATTGTGACCACTCCCAAATTATTCCTAAGGTACTCAAAAACATCCTTGGGCAATGGTTTTGTGAATATATCAGCTACTTGCTCTGTAGTTGGAACAAAATCCAACTTGACTTCTCCTTCCTGCAACTTTATCCTTCAAAAAATGATATCAGATTGCAATGTGTTTGGTTCTTGAATGCATAACTGGATTCTTGGATATGTTGATAGCACTAGTGTTATCACATTTTATTGATATTGGCTCTTTGAAGTGGATACCAAGATCTTTCAAAGTTTGTCTCATCCATAATATCTGTGTACAGCAAGTTGTGGCTGCAATGTATTCTGCCTCTGCAGTGGATAGAGAAACTGATTCTTGTTTCTTGCTATGCCATGCTACCAGCCTGTCTCCAAGATAAAATGCTCCTCCACTTGTACTCTTTCGGTCATCAATGCACCCTGCCCAATCTGCATCAGAATATGCAATCAAAGTGAAGTCTTTGCCTTTTGGGTACCACAACCCATAATCCATGGTACCTTTGAGGTACCCGAAGATCCTTTTACAAGTTGTGACATGAGTTTCTTTGGGACTTGCCTAAAATCTAGCAACCATGCATATTGCCTGTAGTATATCTGGTCTAGTAGCTGTTAAATATAGCAGGCTTCCAATCATAGACCTGTACATTGTTTGATCCACATCTGGAGATTTATCATCCTTGCTAAACTTGTAGCCTGTTGTCATGGGAGTGTTGACCGGTTTAATGTCTTCCATTGTGAACTTTTTCAGCATTTCTTTTACATATTTAACTTGAGAAATAAAAATGCCTTTTTCATTTTGATTGACCTGCAATCCTAAGAAATAAGAAAGTTCACCAATCATTGACATCTCAAATTATTTTTTCATTTTAATTGATATGTCTTTGCAGTATTCATCCATGCTACTTGCCAAATATTATGTCATCTACATAAACAACAAGAACAATAAGATGACCCTTCTCTGTTTTGACATATAAGTTGCTATCCACCAAACCTTTCTTAAACCCTTGTTTAATTAGATAATTATCCAGCCTTGCATACCATGCTCTGGGTGCCTGTTTTAATCCATATAAAGCTTTCTTTAACCTGCAAACAAAATATGGATTGTCACCAAGTTGGAAGCCATCTGGTTGTTCAATGTAAACCTCTTCTTCCTGTTTTCCATTCAAAAATGCTGATTTTACATCCATTTGATATACTTTGAAGTTTTTATGAGCTGCTAATGCAGAAACATTCTTATTGCCTCTAGTCTGGCTACCAGGTGCAAAAGTTTCTTCAAAATCAATGCCTTCAACCTGAGCATAGCCTTTACATACCAATCTTGCCTTATTTTTGACAACCTGCCCATCTTCATTCAATTTATTTCTAAAAACCCATTTAGTGCCAATTATGTTTTTATTTGTTGGTCTAGGTACTAATTCCCAAGTATTGTTTTTCTCTATCTGATCTAGTTCTTCATTGATTGCCTTCATCCAACTTTCATCAATGCTTGCTTCAGCAACATTTTTAGGTTCAATACTAGATAACAGAGAATAGTTCCTCACTACTGTTCTTCTTGTCTGAATACCATCTATGGGATCCCCAATAATTTGTTCACTTGGATGATTTTTTTGCCAGTTGCATGTTTTAAATTTCCTATTTTTTTCTTCTTCAGATTCAGTTTTTACACCATCTGGATCAATTTTCTGATTCTTCTCTGTTTCTTTTTCATCATCACCTTCAATGACTTCTTCATACATAGGGTAGTTTTCTTGATAAGTAGTTTCTTGTTCTCTACCTTCATCAACTTTCACATCAGCACTTTCAAAAAATTTCTTCAACCTCTTGTTGTAACATGTGTATGCCTTGCTTTTTGTTGAGTAACCAAGAAAGATACCTTCATCAGCTCTATCTTCAAATTTATCGAGGTTATCTTCAATCCGTTTTATGTAGCACTTGCTACCAAATACTTTGAAATGTCTTCTTGTTGCCTTTCTGCCAAACCACAACTCATAAGATATTTTGCTTTCATGTGGTCTCAACATGCACCTGTTTTGAATGTAAACTGCAGTATGAACTGCCTCTTTCCAAAATCTGTCAGCTATTTTGTTTTCTGCCAGCATTGTCCTTGCCATTTCCTGCACTGTTCTATTCTTCCTTTCTACAACACCATTCTTCTGAGGTGTCCTAGATGCTGAAAACTGTCTTCTTATCCCATGTTTTTGACGGTATTCTGCAAATTCTTCGGAGATAAACTCTCCTCCCTGTCTGATCTTAGGCATTTAATTCTTTTTCCTGATTGATTCTCAACAAGATTTTTGAAGGTTTTAAACATCTCAAAGGCTTCTAACTTGAGTTTCAGAAATAGTACCCATGTCATTCTTGAGTAGTCATCTATACACAGCATAAAATATTTGTGTCCATTTATGCTTTCAGTTCTCATGGGTCCACATAGATCTGTGTGAATTAGTTCTAATGGCTTGCTAGTGATGTATTCTTTTGCTTTTAATGTGGCTCTGGTTTGTTTTCCCTTTTGGCATGACTCACAGATGCTATTTACAGGTTTGCCAATGTTTGGTATATCTCTAACTGCTCTTTTTGAACTGATTTTTGCCAGATTGTCAAAACTAATATGCCCAAGCCTCTTGTGCCATAGCTAGTTTTCATCTTCCTGTCCAATCAAGCATGTTCCTTCTACAGTTTCTGAAAGTGTATACAGATTTCCAGAAGTTCTCAGTCCAGTGGCTATTAACTTTCCATTTTTTGTCTTTCTTACTTCATAGCCCTCCTTCTTGAAGATTACATCATGGCCTCTGTCACATATTTGACTTACACTTAGCAAGTTATGCTTCAGGCCAATTACAAACAAGACTTCTTTTGATTTTATATTGCCATCACTGATCTTGGCTGATCCCTTTCCAACAATCTTTACTCCATCATTATTACAAAATTTCACAGAACCACCTTCATAATACTTTAAATTCTCAAAATTTTGCTTGTCATCTGTCATGTGATTGGAACAACCATCGTCAAGTATCCAAGGTGCTGATTTGTTACGAGCTTTAAAAGCAATCTGGACAATCAAAGATTCCTTTTCTTTCCATTCTGGTTTGATAGCAGATTTTGCTACTTGTTTTGCCTTTGTCCTTTCATTAGCATGTGCCTGTTTTTTAGGAAATTTCTGGTTTTGTTTCAACCCACTTGGCTGAGATTTTCTACCCTGATAATTATTTGATGCAAAAGTGCTTCTACGGTTTCTAGCAATATGTCCAAAATTATGACAATTATAACATTCAACTGCATAATTCATTAAAGGAGAAAAAACATTTATTCTGGTAAAATTCCTTTGAGATACATTATGCCTGCAATCTGAAATCTTATGGCCATAAGCATTGCATTTAAAACAATAACCAGAAAATGCATGATTAAACCTGGGTGCCGGTCTTTGCCAGTTTGAAGTAGGAGCCATGACTCTTCTCATCCTTGGATGTGTGACTTTTGTGAATCCATCTTTGTCGGTATTCTTCTTGAATCTAGCATTATTGTTTTCTTTTGCAAGATTTGGTTTTTTTGGTTCAACCCTGATCTTTTCTTCTTTCTTTATGAGTTCTATATTCAAGTTCTTTGAATCCTTTGAAGATTCTCCTTCATCAAAGCCTAAACCAAATTTTATGCCAGAAGGCCTTTGGTTATTTAACATTTTATCCAGCTTTACAGTACTTTCTTCAAACTTATGAAAATAGTTCAATTTTCTATTCATCTCCTCTAACTGCATCCTTAACTTAACAATGTCTTCCTCTAGCTTGCGGCATTCAACTATCTTTACAGTTAATTGTTCATCAAGAACTTGCAGACATTTTCTTGAATTCCTCTATCTGTATTTTTAGATTGTTTATTATGTCTGTGGCATTCTCTAATTTCTTTGAAAATTTCTTATTCTTCTTCCTTTCTGCACTCAACTCTTCAAGTGCAGCAACCAATTCTCCTTCCAAATACACTTCAACTTCATCCTTGGAATTTTCATCACCTTCCTGATTTTTCTCTGTTCTTTCTTCTTCAAGTGCCATGAAAAGAGCTTCACCTCCTTCTTCTTGAGACTCCTCATCTGTGCTTTCTTCAGAACTACTGACATTCTTGGTTATGAAGCTTTTCTTCTTGAAGTTATTATTTCTAAAATTTTGTTTCTTCTTCCAGTCACCTTTTTCTTGGTGTGAACCTTCACCATTTTTGGTTCTCTCCTGCATTGGACATTTGGCTACAAAATGACCGACTCCTCCACAATTGAAGCATTTAAAAGGTAGCTTCCCTCTATATTTTCCTTTTCCTTTTGTGAGTTTCGAACAAAATTGGCTTCTATTTCATCCAGTGTTCCTTCATCCTCAGATTCATGTTCAGCTTTTACATTCTTGTGTGCTTTAAAAGCTGCTTCTCTGTCTGTAGACTTGGTTTGTCCTATTCTCATTTCATATGCTATCAGGGAACCATGCAACTCATCCATGCTGAAGTTGTTTAGATCTTTTGCCTCTTCTATTGCAGAGACTTTGGAGTTAAATCTTTTGTGAAGTGTTCTGAGAACCTTTTTCACAACAACTGCATCATCAATTTCTTCATCGAGTCCTCTGATTGCATTAATAATTTCGTTGACTCTCAGCATATAAGTCTCTATGTTTTCATCTTCATTCATTTGCAGTGCTTCGAACTGTGCTCGATGAGTTTGCAGTTTTGCTTCCTTAATCTTACTGTCTCCTTCATGGATGCTCTTTAGTTTATCCCACATGTCTTTTGCTGATTTACAACTCATGACTCTTATCAGTTCACTGTCAACAAGCCCACACATTATGGCATTCTTAGCTTTGGAGTTATTCTCAAATTTCTTTTTCTCAGCAGTATCTGTTGGAGGAGTAGTGGGTGCTGTGTATCCACTATCTACAGAATCCCAAATATCATATCCCAATGCACTCAGATATGTTTGCATTCTGAGTTTCCAGAAGGTGTAATTTGTTCCATCAAATAAGGGAGCTTTGTTGGATGAAAATCCTTCACCGCCTACCATTGTTTCTTCCAAGATCTCCTTAGCTGATTAAGCTTGTACAAGGAACCTTGCTCTGATACCAATTGATGTTCACAAAATGACATTGAGAGGGGGGGTGAATCAGTGTAGTTATTTAATTTTGAAACAATGACATTCAAAGACTAAAGCACAAAAAACTTATAAAACTAGAAGAACAAAATGAGAGCACACCACAACACACAATATAACGAGGTTCACCAAATTGGCTACTCCTCAAAAATTAACTGCTTGGACTTCAATCCAAATCCGGTCTTTGCAAAATTTCAATTTTACAACTTCTTTACCAGCATCCACTAGAAGGAGCACCAACCCCTGTAATTTTCTCTTGCAATAGATGGAGCACCAACCCCTAGTACCAAGCACCAACTTGGACTACAATTCCGATCAATTAGAATGACATAAAAGTGTCTTCACTTCATGCACAACCCTGACTGGTCTACAATTAATCCAACTCTACACACTCTCACGGCTCTGCTAATTTTCTTATTCAAACCCTCTTTTCACAGCAATATTTCTCTTTCTGCAACAACTTTTCTCTAACAGCAGCAACATCTTCTCTGTACGACTATTCTTTTATAACCTTTCAATCCTGCATGCAGTCGAATCACATACTCTGACTGTTCGAATCCATGCAATACGGTTGTTTGATTACATGCACTACGACTATTCGAACCCCTGCAATACGGCGATTTGATTCCTTGCAATACGGTTGTTTTAATGCATTTTCGAACCTGCATATTTGGCTGTTCGAATACTTCAAATACGGCCATTCGAATACTGTTTCTATTTTGCATATCCAACTCTTTGAATTCTGCAAATATGTCTTTTCTAATGCTTCTTCAATCCTGCATATTTGTCTGTTCGAATACTTCAAATACAACAGTTTGAATGCTTTTTAATCCTGCCTATACCATTATTCGAATGCTTTTCAATCATGCAAATTCAACTATTTCAGTGCATGTTCGACACCTGTCAATTTGTAACTATCGATCTGACATCAGTTACTTTTTACGTAACTGGCTGCATGATTTTCCTATCTGCTTTTTCTGACACGTGTCACCATGCATGCTTTTTTGTATTTTACCCGCCAAACTGTTACCTGTCGTGATATCGTGACACTTTCTGTAGCCGTACCATTCATGCCCTTGCTGTCGTGAAATCGTGACCATTTTGGCTCTTGAAAGCTTTCCCTACATCTTGTCGCGATATCGCGACACTTTCAACTTATGTTGATGTCACCCTGAAGGTTGTCGCGAAATCACGACATTTTCGGCTTCCAGTGGCTTTTCTTTCATCCTGTCATGAAATCGCGACACTTTTCAACTTTGCTGATGTCATCATCCTTCTTGTCGCGAAATCGCGACATTTTTTACTCTTGCTGACGTCATCATCCTGCTTGTCATGAAATCGTGACGTTTTCGACTCTTGCTGACATCATCATCCTGCTTGTCGTGAAATTGTGACACTTTCGGCTTTCTTACGCTCTTCTTTGCCAGCAGCAGCGAAAAAGGAACATGTCACGAAATCGCGACACTTTGCTCTTCCGTACAACTCTCCTTGCCAACTCCAACGAAAATGGAACATGTCACGAAATCGTGACACTATGCTCCATGCAATGGCAAAATTTTTAAATCTTTGTGCCTTGTGTTTTCACCTTGCCTCTTTTCATGAAATTTTGACTTGTAATATCATTGCTGCATCTTTCAGTTCTACACTTTTGACTAGTAGCGAAATCGCTACACCTTAGTTTCCCTTTTTTTCAACATGTAGCGCCATCGCTACACCTTAGTTTCTCTTTGTTTCAACATGTAGCGCCATCGCTACACCTTAGTTTCTCTTTGTTTCAACATGTAGCGCCATCGCTACACCTTAGTTTCTCTTTGTTTCAACATGTAGCGCCATCGCTACACATTTTCTCTCTCCTCAGCAAAAAATCGACATGTCGCGACATCACGACATTTTGGCATGCATTTTCTCTCTCCTACTTTTTTTCGTGAAATCGCGATAGAAAACATGTCGCGATATCGCGATAGTTTTCTTCCTTGTCTCTTTCTACCAATTTCTGAATCTGGGTCACCTCTGATTTGCTTGAAACTTTCTGCACTTGATCTAACTGACCTCTGAACTGCATCAACTGCATCAATCTGTCTTTGTTGACAACAATGACAATACTTTTGCAATGCCTTTGCTGTACCTTGCTCAACACTTTTTTATTGTAATCCTATTAGCCCATAATGCTCACTCTAGCAAAAAATGCCAAATTCTCGCATTTTATTTAATACTATATTTTATTATTTTAAATAAATTTTTGTTTGTAGATTTTGCTAACCCATTCCCCTGAGGGTAGTAATTAGAGGATGCATTCCAATATATGCCATATTTTATTGCAAAATCAATGGTACTGGCACCAATGAAGGACCCAACGTTATCTAAAACAATTGTAGCTAGGATTTTGAAACTTGTGATTAGCCTTTACAAAAATTCAATAATTGTATCCTAATTCGTGTGCTCAGTGGCTTCAGCCTCTATCCATTTAGTGAAATAATCTATCACAATCAATATAGACTTGTTTCTAGTTGATGAATTAGGGTTAATCACTCCAAAAAATCCAATCCCCATTGCTAAAAGGTTTCCTCTATAATTATTGGACATGTGTATGCTATTGGAAAGGTTTCACTATTGTTTAAACCCAAAAAAAATAAATTTTGCTATAAAAGAATGAAAGTTGCTAGGAAATGTGTCCAAAACATGACTAGCTATTGATCCAAAGAGGATGAAAGCTATTCTAGCTCTTCCTCTACCTTTAAATAAGAAGAGTTTATAATATTTCTTAGTTAAATTAACTTTGTGCCAAAATTTATCTTATATTTTGCTCAAATTGTAAAACCAATGATATGGATGTTGAAAAAGAAGTAGATTTCAAATAGATGGATATCAAAAAAGATGCCTTCAAGGAAATTAAATAAGTCATCACTCGTGCTCTTGTACTAATTAATCCAAATTATTCTAAATATTTTATTCTTTATATATTTGGAGCATAAGAGAGTTATGCAGTTGTGCTCACTCAAAAGAAAGAAGGAAAAAACAAGTAGTCCATAGCCTTATTAAGTAATAATTTGCATGACCATGAGGAAATATATAATTTTATAGAGAAATAGGTCTATGCAATGATGAAATCGCTAAAATAATTTAGGTACTTTGCCTCTCAAATCAAGGTAATGGTGTATGTAGTGCATCCAAACATACAAAACTTTATAATCCAAGGACAATTGGGTGACAAGCTAGTTGGATGGGTTACAAAAATCTAGGAATATGATGTTGAAATTAGGTAAACCAAACTGGTAAGAGGTATAGCACTATGCCAACAGCTAGCATAATTTACAGTTTAGAATGCAAATATGATGTTAGAAGATGAGCAATGTACTTTATCAAAAGAATAAAAATAAGGTCCAAACACTTGAGTCAAAAAATTGATACATTATTTTGATTCCAATAAATGTTTAGATGGTCTGGCTACTTCTCAAAGATGCATATATAGATTCTAATTGATGGTATTTTATATCAAAATATTTTTTATGGGGTATTGTTAAGATGCTTACTTCTAGACAAGAAGAAAGAGGTCCTCAAGGAGTTTCATAGTGGATTTTTAGGTGGGCATTATTCCAAAAAAACAACAAAAAAAATATTAAGAGTCGAATACTACTAATCTTTAATTTTTTTAGATACTTTCAAATTGGTCAAATCCTACGATAAGTGTCAGAGGTTTGTGGGGAAAAGAAATCATCAGGTAATGCCTCTCTAGCCAATAATTATAGATGAAATATTTTAACAATGGGGATTGGATTTTGTTGGAGTGATTAACCCTAATTCATCAACTAGAAACAAGTCTATCTTGATTGTGATAGATTATTTCACTGAATGGATAGAGGTTGAAGCCACTAAGCACACAAATTAGGATGCAATTATTGAATTTTTGTAAATGCTGATCACAAGTTTCAAAATCCTAGCTACAATTGTTTTAGATAACGTCGGGTCCTTCATTGGTGCTAAGACCATTGATTTTGCAATAAAATATGGCATATATTGGAATTCATCCTCTAATTACTACCCTCAGGGGAATGGGTTGGCAAAATCTACAAACAATAATTTATTGAAAATAATAAAATATAGTATTAAAGACAATGTGATAATTTGGCATTTGTTGCTAGAGTGAGCATTATGGGCTAATAGTATTATAATAAAAAGGCTTTAAAAACATCTCCCTATGCTTTAATGTATGGGAAAGAGGTAGTTTTGCCTATCAATTTAGAGTTATTGGTTTTAAAATTCATTATTGAAAATGGATTAGAAGATATAAAACCTATGGAAAAAAGAATGGCCAAGTTGATCTTACTAGAAGAGAAATGTGAAAATACTTGTGAAAATCTCTGATACCACCAGACAACTATCAAATAGTGGTTTGACAAGAAGGTAGCTCCTAAATCATTTGAGGAAGGGGACATTGTTCTTAAATGGGATGTGGATCGAGCTAAGCCAGGTGCACATGATAAATTTACATCCTTGTGGTTTGGTTTGTATCTCATAGAACAAAATAAATATTCAAATGTGTTTTAGTTGTGTGATTTGGATGGCCACATATTACCAATCTTGATAAACAACTAGTACCTAAAGCATTATGCCTAAACAAGAATGTGTCTTACTTGTACATATGTAAATAGGAAACATGTATATATATCTATACAAATAATCTCAAATGTCATGAGGGTAGTTGTGGGTAATTTTGGTCATCACCCACATGCACTTTTGGTTGAAAGTGTAAAATGTTGCATTAGAGGCCAAATACCCATCACCTAACAGTAACAAATTTGAGCTATGAAATTCATCTAAGTATAGAGCTAGTTGAACTTCCTATACCCCTCTACGAAAAAAATGGGTACCCAAAACCCATCACTCGAATAGAAGAAAAAAAGGCCAATTTCGACCAAGTCTCAAGAATGTCAAAAAGTTTATACCTTGCCAAGAAGTATACTTAAACAAGATTGTGTCTTGTGCATATGTAAATAGGGCATGTATATATGCTACTATATAGATAAGATCAATAGTCATGATATTAGCTTCAATGATTGGAATGCAATGTTACAAATCCATAATTGTTTATGGATTGATAGTATTTGTACCTATGCATTGTAATCTCACTAGAATGCTATGAAGATATAGGTCAATTATTGAATCTTCCAGTAGGGATGACCAAGTGGCAGATTATAGATCACATGAAATAATCCAAGTATAGGGCCCTTTAAAATGCTATTGGCTAGCAACACTATTGCATTAAACTTGCATTATTACTTTTGTAACAATTATTGAGATTTACATAAACACATGTAATTCCCCCAAGCTAGCCAATCATCTAATAAGGTAATAATTAAAGTTATTTGTGGTGGATGGAAAAATAAAACATCTAGAATGATGATTCGAGTTGTCATAAGCCACCAATTGATAAATTCAATAAAATTCCATTGGATGGTGGTGCCCACCCCAAAGGCATGAATCATAATGATCTTTAAAGGTTTCCAATCCTAAGCAGATCTTCTTAGGCCTACATAATATTTTACATGCAAGAATTAATGGTCACACATAAATCGATTCTATGATCGAATGTTATAAATAGATCCCTACTTCATGCCATGTAGAATTTGTAATATTTTGTATCTTCCTTGTTGAATTTACAATATGTTCAACAAGGAAGATAAGTGCAAACATTTATGTTGAATTTGGAGGAAATGGCCTAAGGAAATAAAAGTGTGGTTGTGCAAAAAACTTCTAAAGAGTTGCATGATAGGCTTGCGGGCATACATGATATAGTTTTCATAGTTAATTCTAAACATAAGAGCATCTGAGAAATATCAAAAAGTAAAGGGAAGAAATATTCACCTGATCATCCCAATAGTGTGGCTTGGAGTTTAATGTTGGCAAGATATATGCCCAAATTGGTGCACCCATGCCCAAATTTGGTGCAAGTAATCATGAAATACTATGACCTGGATATGACCATAATCCACAACTCAAAGCTAGAGCAATTATTTACAATATCAAAGGAATTAGTCGCTAATTATTTTGCAGTACAAGAGCCCACAAGAGTAAATATGAAGATAGTATTTTTGGAAGAATAGAGAAGATATTTGGGTAAATATTCCATATAACATGGTTCAATGAGTTTTTGGGAAAACTCCCAGATGATTACATGAAGAAGCCAAGAAATTTTGGAGCCTTTGAGTCTCATGCACAACCCATATTATCTATACTAGTAGTTATACTAGGGTTAAGGACATATGCTTTAATGTGTCCCTACTAATTGGGTCTAGCCAGTGTTGTCATGGAAACTTGCAACTACGAAGGTAAAGTGATGTATCCTCCCGTAATATTTGACTGGGAAGAATTTCTAGAAATAAGTATACACGAACAACTCGTAGCCATGAAGATGGAGAAAAGTGAGATATTCACATATCTATCATATCTAGCATGGTTGGTCCTTTTCCACTTGCTCCCAGGCCAATTCAAGATACATGAACATATGGTGGATGAAAAAGGGCTAGCACACCTTGTTGTGGATTGGACCCACATCCTAGGAGAAAGCTCCTCATATCTAGAATTCAATAAGCAATTTCTAGGACCTACTATTACTCAAATCTGTGGAGAATATCCACATATTACAACTAAGGCAATGAACACATTAAGGGGGAAGAGGCAAGAAATGGGAGACTATTTTTTCCTAAAGGAGGGGATGATTATTAGACTATATGGTTTACGAAGAACCCCATACCTTCTTCCCTATTATATCACAAATTGGATTTTCAATTTTAAATTCTGTAGGAAAATATATGAAATAGAGTAGCATTTCAGTCCTAGAGTGAAGAAGACTATAAGTTTTTGGTTGCCTATCAAATTTGAAAGCATTACCATGACAAAAAGGGATTCGAAGCAATATCATGACCTAGAAGGAAAGTTGGCTACTCTGCAACTACTAATAGTACCCCATATATGGCACTATGACCCTCATGGTATTTTTAAAGCAAATTTGACCAATATAAATAATAAGACACCACCATTTGAGCATGTGCACAATGATATTTTGATGTTAAAAAATCTATCCAATGACCAAGAAGCACCACTAAATATCATGACAATACAAGAAAGGTCACCATGGAGGATATGCTATAAATACAAGTGGGTATTTGACCCAAAAAGAAATGAAGACCAATGGATTAACTCAAAGCTTATAAATGATATAAAAGAAAGGCTAAAACTAGAGGAACACAAAATAGAGGAATGGTAGATTTTATGATGTGAGCGCAATCAAATAAAAAAATCCTTTCCTAATAATTTAGACAAAAAATTATTGCAAAATTTTATCCGAAGTACGTCAACTAGAAAGCAAAGCTTGAAAAAAAGATCTTTCTAAAGGTTAAAAGGTTGGTAGGCTTAAAACAAGAAGAGGAATTAGATACAAGAATCTTGCCACAACCACAAACCTCCCCCATGGTGGGCTATGATGACTCCGAGGAAGAGTAGATCCCATAGCTTTAGCCAATTGAAGGATATGTTATAGGTGCTAAAGAGGTGAAACCCATTGTATATACCAAGAGGTCAAGTACTCCTAGACCATTCATAGCTCAATTAGTGATGTAGCCCAGATCACCTACGTTGAGTTTCAATTTGAGCATTAAGCAGAAGGATCATCCAAGTCCTAAAAGTTTGGATATAGAGAGAGCCACAAGTAGAAAATAATTATTGTAGCTAGAGGTAAAAAGAGCTACATTTAAAAGACAACAAATACAATAGAAAACATAAAGGATTGAGGCTATAGTTCCACTATCAAAGGATCAAACAATGAAAGGGAAGGAGCTTGAGGTGAAGATGATCAAAACCACCCAAACAGAGGATATAGAGTGGCAAGTGCAAGGATAAGGTATGTGTTTTAAACCTACTTTGTCATACCTTAAAACTTCTCCTTTGCTAGAAATTATTCCATCTATGCCTCATTATCCATCAAAAACATACCCTCCATCATTCACTTTTCAAGTGCCATCACATTCCCCACACCTCACTCCCTTATCTACAAGCCAACAACATCAAGCAATGCAAGAAGACATCATTCTTATAAAAGCAATATCATATTATTTACTCACTCCAATGCATGTATTTCTAGCCACCCTCATTCTCTCCGTAGCTTCTGATGAGACACTTTCAAAAGTGTTCTCCATAATTCAGGATGAAAAGGATAACAAACAAAGATGGATGGAGAAAGAGCAACAACAACATTTGCAGGAAAAGGATGATGAGGTAGTCACCATGACCTATGATACATTGGACCTTATTAAAGGATAGGATAAAAGTGACTGCCCATCCCAAGGTCAATAAAGAAGTCTCTAAAATTAGGTCAAAGGATTATCGAGTAGAGATGAAGAGCCTAGACATCTCTAAGATATCCAAAGTGGAAACACTTTGTGCCATCCACACTGAGGTGGATACATTATTTTTTTAGAGCAATAGAATAGATAAATAGTTGAAAGCTACCAAGAAAATATCGAAGTCCTAGAGCTAAATCTAAGCAAGGAAAAGATAGATCAGGATGCACTCAAGAAATATATCCAAGAGTTGAAAAGGATTCTTGATAATGCCCCCTATAAAAATAAATTATAGTAGAAGGATAGAAGAAGTAAGGGTCTTGAAGGGTGGTTGCAAATGGCACAAGGTAAGACACAATAGCAAGATTCTGAACTGCTAGATCTTAAGGCCAAAATACAATATGGCAACTTCTCTGGCTAAACTATAGCAAGAAAGTGATAAACCCCATGGTCCAAAATTATCAAAGTATTTGCTTAAGCAGGTCAGAGGCCATTATTGGGAAAAAATTGAAGGACCCACTTTGCATGTTTTTCTCCCTTTCTTTGAAAAATAAAATAAATTGCCAAATATCAGTGGAAGCCAAGCTTGAGCTAGGCAAAGGAAGGAATGACTTGGTAAGTAAACTCATGGAAGCACAGGTGCTCAAGCGGATGCTAAGAAATAAATAAAATCATCCTCAACTAAGGAAGTAGTCAAATAAATATCTTGAAGAATGTAGACTGAAGGCTCTTCAGATATATAAAGTAACTAATTTAATTCATAAGGGAGAGGATATGTTATGCACCCTCAAACAATAGTCTGATGAATTGAGTAGAACTTCTAAGAAATTAAGGGCACTTGGTTCTCCATGTTATACAAAGGAACAAATCAATATCTTGTTGGACCAGTAGCTTCAATATGCAAGTGAGGTTGCATCACTACTAGAACCACTAAAGGTAGAGCAAGTCTTTACAATATTTTACAAATTCTCCTACCTTCTAGCCAAGTCAGAGCAAATGGCCAAAAGTTACAACATTATTCCCTATGAGAATTATTACAAATTACAATATATTTTATGTGAACTCAAAGGGATTTTAATACCTTCCCTAGAGACATGGAATAAAATGTGCCAAATACTTCAAATCCCTAAAAATATAATAGCTCAATCAATTACACAGTAGGGAAAGTCATCAAGAGCAACTTTAGCAAGGGGACCCCAGCATTCAAAGGAGCTAATAAAAGCCCCTAAAATTAGGGATGTACAGTACTATTATATATTGTATGTATAATATTATTTTATTTTTCTACAATTTTATTTTTTACAGTTGAGATATATAATATCTAGTAAATAAATGACTTCATAACCTAGAGTATAAAGATAAAAATGTGTAAAGGGTGTGAGTAATTTAAGAAAAACTAAAAAATTATTTTTTAGAATACACTTGATCTGAACACATGATATAAGCTGAGTACAAAATGGTGGAGTTGTCAAAGATTCAGTTTGATAGGAAAAATCAAGCAAGCATGGAAGCAATAAATTCACACAATGCTTGAATTACAATTATGATATAATTATCAGGAGGTACAAGTGAGGTCTAGGGCTTAGTTATATATTAGGCCACACCCAGTGCTTAACTTCAAAATGAAGTTCTCCTCAATGTTGAGAATGAGCCTATTGGAAAAGATGAAGATCCACATGATTTTGGGCAACAGAGAGGAAGAGTACCTACTTAACTATGTGAGAAAGAGTAGAAAGCATAAGAAGAGCAAGAAGTAAAAGAATGGTGATTTCCTAAGGTACATTACCTAGACCTAAAATGACTACAAGTTGTGCTAAAGTATGCTAATGGATATTCATTTTTATAGGGGTGTCTCATGTTCCAGGTATCCCCATGCACCGTCTCTTCCTCTTTTCTTCCTTTGTGGTAAATATAAATGCATGTAAAGTGTGCCACAAACTCCATCGTTCTTGTCTTCATTAGGGTTTTTTTTCTCTTTTCTTTCATAGTATTTTTTATATAATGTTGTCCCTATATCTATCCCTAGCCATACATTTTGTACTACTAGTTTTCCCCTTTTTGGGTGAGATTTCTATCAATTTGTAACCAACTATAGTTTTTCCTTCATGTTGCGACAAATGTTCAATATGCATTTTTTCTTTCATCATCCTATCTTTAGGAAATTTCTCGTTTCATTTCCTATCGTCAATAAGATAAAGGTGGTCTAAGTTCTTATTTTCCACTAAGGAAAATCCCATGTGAGTCACCAAGAATGTGGGTAATTTTGGTCATCACCCACATGCACTTTTGGTTGAAAGTGTAAAAGGTAACATCAGGTGCCAAAAATAGCTAGGTCTAGCATTCGTCGAACATTTATTTCCCAAGCATACAATAGACAGGTACTAAAAATTTAATGTTTTGGTAGGAAGAAGTAGCAAAAATGACCAAGTCTAGAAATCATCAAACATTTTGTACCCAAGTGGTCATTTCACAGGTCCCAAATCTTCAGTGCTTGGCAGATAACAAGAAGGGTGAAATTTGGCTAAGTATAGAGCTCACCAAGGTTCTATCACCCAAAAGAGACTCAAGAGGGAAAAAAAATTCTAAGGATGGAGCTCATCAAAGGTTTTACCCTCTTAATCAAGAAAAACAAGTACCAAATACCTATCACCCAACAACAAGTGCATGGAAATTGGCTAAGTGTGAAAGTTGCCAAAACTTTTGCACCAACAAGGAAGGTGAATGGGTACAAAAAACCCATCACCCAAAAACTAGCAAGCAATGCAAAATCAACTAAGTGTTAGGAGCGCCAAAAATTTTATACCTAGCCAAAGAACGGATGGGTACCAAAAACCTGTCTCCTGACAATAATGAAAATTTGTCTAAGTCTTACCACTATCGGACTTTTATACCCTGCAAGACAATGGACAAGTACCAAATCCCTATCGTCCAACAACAAGCTAATGAGAAATTAGCTAAGTGTGAAAGCTACTACAACTCTTACACCAACAAGGAAGGTGGATGGTTGCCAAAAACCTATCTCCTGACAGCTAGAAAGCAATGCAAAATTGGCTAAGTGTTGGGAGCATTGGATTTTTTATTCCTAGCCAAAGAGTGAATGGGTACCAAAAAATTATCTCCTAGCAACAATGAAAATTTGGTGAAGTCTTGAGAGCACCAAACTTTTTGTACCCTAAAAGGTAGTGGACGAGTACCAAATTCCCTTAACTTGATAATAAGTGCATGTAAAATTGGCTAAGTGTAAAAGTTGTTAAAACTTTTATCCCTAGCCAAGGGGTAGATGGGTACCAAAAACTCGTCCCCAATAGTAAGCAAAAGGAAAAAGGGGAAAAATGTCTAAGTGCCCCTACTATCAAAAATTATGTACTCAATCATGTGAGGGATGGGCACAAAAAACCTGTCACCCAACAGCTAGTACCTAACATCTGATAATCAATTGAAGGTAAAAAAATAAATTTTTATGCCCAACAATAGACAAGTAGGCAGGGGTTAAGTTTTTTACATCATCCAAGGGATAGTTCCATCATAGCACGCAAGGTTGTTAAAGTATGTTGTTAGAGAATATTAACAACCAAACCACCTACCATTGCTCGTGTAGATGCATGATCGTGAAATAAGTTGATGCCTAACAATAATGTTAGAATATCTAATGAATTGAGTACAACAACATGACCATCACTCCTTTATATGCAACCTAATATACCCACATCAGCAAGCCATAACCAATCAATTACAATAAATGTGTTGCAAGTCTACAATTGTTTTGACATAATAGCAATCGACTCTCGTGGCAATGATGCCCCAAAAAATAAAATCCATTGTAAAAAACTATATATACTAGAATGTAATAGGTTCTAAAGGTTGAATCTTAAGCTTTTACAATTTACATGTATTAACATTGTACTCAAAGAAAATAAAATTGGAGTGTTGTTTGGCATCTAGTTCAAGCTCTTTGCAGAACATGTATGTATGGATGGTTGTTTATTTCTATTATAAGCTAGTTGGATGATCATATTAGTAATTAGTTTCTCTGAATTTTTGTGTCTTCATTCTCTAGTTCTAGAATTTACAATCTAATAGTCTATCAAATGGATAAATGTCATGTTCTATAATTGATACAAATTGGCTGGTCCATTGGGGAGTTTAGTTGATATCTCACTTGTATGGTTTTTATATATGATGTATATTGATGTAGCTTAATCTATACCAATTATAAGTTCTAGCTTCAACTTAATTTATTTCTTTCAACACTATTTTTCCCCTCATTTGTAGGATTAGCTAGTTAGAATTCAATAGTAACTAGCCTACTCCGGAGATTGACCTCTGAGGTTTCACATATTCAAGGTCTTTCAATGTTGGTTAATGTCTTAGGGTGCACAATTTATACCTAAGAATATTTTCAAACCAACATATAAATTTCTCATTCCTGCTTTAGATCTTATCAAGGATGCTCGCACATATCCTCAGATCAATTGTGGGCCATTGATTTCCATGCTATATCAAGGCACACCATAGATGAAGATAAAACTCAAAAGACCTTTGACTTTTCTTGGTTAGGATATCTCGCTTAATGGCTAGGATTCTCCAAAGGTTCTAAGATTAATGAAGTTTGTGAGGGAAAGATGCACGATTATTAGACATGGACGTGACAGATAAGACAAAAGAATGAATTTGAATTTATGCGCGAGGAATCAAATGGACCAAACTGAAACTCTATCATTTCTATTAGGCAGGATATAGACTTTAGATGATGGGACTTTATAAATGATATTTCAAAGGATAAATGCATTAAATGGGATGAAACGGTGAATTTAATATTTGTGTATTTAAGGACCTTGAAACCTTAAAAATTATGGGGTGCTTCTATGGGGGAAATATTATGAATAAAGAATTTAAGGGACGGATCAAAGATAGGACTTTTGATGGACAAATGAAATTTAAAGCACCATAATACTTAGAATATAAGAATTTACAACACTAATAAGACCTTAAAGAAGAAAAACTTTGGAAAATCAAACTACACTAATGGACTAATGGAATTATGAGTTTATGAACCCATGGGATACTTGAATGTTTGAAACTAGAGGTATACCTTATGATGGATTTTGAGAATCCAACAATGAGGAATGAAGTAAAAGGACATGAAGTCTTACTTCAAAATATTTATGAATAAGTGTATAGGATACTATTCATTTGTTGTTGATAAACCCAACCTAATTTTGTGTACTTGTGTGTATACTCCATTATTTTTGTAATACAATGAGGTGAATCCCACCGTAAAATACATTGCAATTGATGATCCTAGCCCAGTCCAATACATGATTTCCTACCCTTGTTCAACAGTGATGTAAAAAGGAGAGAATGTTATGAATAGTTCATCACCTATTAAGGTGTTAGATGGTGTCTAATGTGGCAGTAACAAGTTTTCCCCATACACCTCAAGTTGGTTATTGGTCATTATGTTTCTTGACCTCAACTGACTCCCATCTTGTAATATAAATGTAATTTTTTTTTGATAATATAATTATCTACCATATGGTTAGTCCAACATGAATAATTGATACCTATCTTGTAATATAAATGTAATATTTATTGATAGCACAATTGTTTACCATATTATTGGTCTAACATATATAAAAAAAAAAACGATTTTAATGATAGTTACAAAACTAACCATCTACCTATTTTGGAATTGATACTAGTTTGTAAAATGTCAAATGCCAAGACTAGATGGTTGTGTTATGTCTTGAATGCCTCACATTCTTTTAGCATTCTAGCATCTAGTGATGTCATAAGGAATGAGTACCAAATGAGTATTTTGGTGTTTAAGCTTCAAAGGCATGAGCACCAAAGTAATTTTAGCGTCATAGTAATCATAACAAGTAATATTGACACCACAAGTGAGTCTAGTCTAATAGGTGTTTATTGCATTAATATATCTAATCAAAAGTTTAAATATATGCAAAATCTACAAGGTGATAATCTTATAACATCATTACTTTTAACAACTTGAAGAATCCCTACTTTATCTATATCACTATATATATCTTACATTATTTTGATAATTTCTTTAACTACATTTTTTATTTTTTATTTATTTTTAAATAGTGGAACCGGTAGGTGCCATGATGGTCTAGGCATATTATCCGTTTTTACGACCACCACGGTATTCCGCATTGATTGCCTCAAAAGTCATCACAGAATAATCTACCTATAACTATCATACCCAAAAAAAAAATTTAAACCTTTTACACCACTAATATATATTTAATTATTAAAATGCAATAATCAATCTTAAGACATTTATATATAAAAGTTAAGCCACCCTGCAATAAAGTTTAACCTTCAAAGACAACTACAATATATGACTAAAAGTCAACAATAATAAAAGATGGAATTCTCTCCTTCTCTTCGCATACGAGTTGTTCAAACAACTTAAATTTTTTTATTAAAATAATAAATTTTACGGATGCAAAGCGTTCATCTACGTGTCAATCTACCGTTCACTTGAATAGCATTTCAAGCAATTATTTTGTTTCGCCATTTATGTTTTATTTTAGGAGCGTCAAGTCATGTCAAAGCTGCATATTATAAACGCATAAGCTTTCCGTGTTAATAGTTACTACCCGAAGTTTAGTTGTGTTACGTAGAAGTACTCCCTTTGTAATTTGATCTCTTCCATATTGACTCGACTATGCTAATAACCTTAGAAAAATCATTCAATCCAAAGGTTTAACTAGAGAAGTATTTTTTAATTTAAACGAATAGTTTGACCTTTATAACACTAATTATTTTTAAAAGTATTTCATTATAATTTACTTCTATTTCTACTTACTTTAATTTGTTTTAATAATTGTAGGTCAAATATGGGAGAAAGCATTTTTTATGTTTATTTTCCACCACCAATCCCATAAATCCACATTTAATAATAGATGAAAATATCTTATAAGATTTTGTATGGTTTAAAATAATTCTTAGCCTTTTAACTTGTAAGCATGATCTATCTACCTTGAAACATGTAATTTTAACATTTCTTTTTAAATAAGATTTTAACTATTCCTACCTCATCATCATTGATCCTAACCAATCAAAAAAATTATAGAATAAGAGATGGTGAATATTGCATGCTACAACATCATTGTTGAGATTAACTTTGATGCAATACCAAGATATAATGAATCGCAACAATTTTCCTAAAGTCACTCCAAATATGCACTTTTGAGGCTTTAGGTGTACCTTGTACTCCCTCAACTGCTCAAAGATGTATTTAAGTCTAGAACATTATCTTCCTAGTTTAAAGACTGGCCAAGAATATCATCAACATAGTCTTCTATAATGCCATGCATCATGTCATGAAATATGTATATCATGACTTGCTAGTAGGTAGCTCTTGCATTCTTTAGCTCAAAAGATATGACTTCATAGTAGAAGGTTCCTCAAGAGATGGTGAAAGATATTTTGGATTGTTCCTTAGGAGCAATGTTCATCTAATTATAGCCTAAGAATTTATCCACTAAAGACAACATTCCACATCTTGTAGTGAAATTGATGATCATGTTAATTTTGGGCAAGGGAAATTCATCTTTGGGACATACTTTGTTCATGTCCCAAGAGTTAGTGTAGACTTTAATGCTACCCTCCTTTTTGAAAATGGGGATAACACTAGAGATTTAGTCAAAACAATCGATAGCTTTGATAAATCTGACATCAAGGAACTTTAAAGCTATTCCTTGATAAGTAAGATGACTTTCAAATGCATTTTCTATAGCTTCTACTTTATGGCCTATGAGTTTTGCATTAGTCTTGACGACTAGGTGGTGGACAACTAGGGAAGGACCAAGACCTGACATATCAACATAGGGCTAAGCAAATATATTCCTAAACTCCATCAAGATCTTGGTATATTCCTCATGTTTAGTTGAGGTTAAGACTTAGACTAGTTGAGGATATTAGGGTTATTAACAATTCCAATGTCAATGCCCATAGTTTTCTCAATTAAAATATGAGACTCATATTCTAATTGAGGGGGAGCAGGTAACACTCCCACACTCTCAAGGTCTACAAGATTAAGGGAGGGTTAATTGAGATTGGTTGATTGTGAGATAGCAATATTCATAATTTGGATAAAATATCCCCTAAGTAGAAGTCATTTTGGATAAGATAATATGAAGAAGTTATTCTTGTTGGGCAAGTTATTCTTGCAAGAAATGTAATCTCAAGCAAAAAGGGAGTGAAAGGATATTATTATATTGGAGACGGGCAAGTTATTCTTGTTGGGTTTTTCCTGAAAGAGTTTCCTAAGATAAATTCTTGTGTAATGAGTTCTTCTTCTCTGTTTTTCTTTTTGATTCTACACTTACTGCTTTCATATATTTTGTTTATCTAGGTATTATTTCTCTTCACATTTGACCCTTCCTAAAAGGTAAGCCTATGATTTGGGAGGACAAAGTAAACCTAGCTAGGTTCAGGAAATATTAGTTTTTATCTTGATTATTAGTGTTGATGTTGGTTAAATTATTATATTTTACTTCAAATTCATTATGATTAAGTTGATTATTTAAGTTTAAAGACATTAATACATTAGTGATAGAAATTTGAGAAGAAAAATAAGATGAAGAATATGATAAGTTAAGAGAAGGGATAAGATGAGCCTTAGGGTTCTTGACATCTACCGCTTAGCGATAAGCAAAGGACTCGGGATTAGCTAGAATGTGATATGTTTTACCTTGATATTCTTATTTAGGAATTTATGGAAATTTGATGGATTAACCCACATCACATGGATACATGACCTTCCTAAAAGAATGTTGTAAGTTAAGTAAAAAGGCATGACATAAAAAAGGGTGTTGAGAATGTAAGGTCCAACTCTAAGAGACAAGACTATAGTGCCACTAGCCTTGCATTTCCCATTATAGAATGACTTGATGATAAGATAATATTTCTCCAAATATTATTTAGCTAGCCGAAAAGGGCTAATAAATTTTAGTTTGTAAGCATTGATAGTTGAGCCATTATTGATAAGGATTCACTTGATGAAGGTGTCATTGATATAGCCCATGATGTATAAAGGGAGCTCTTTGACCATATGGGATGTTGGAGTATCATCCTCAAAGAATTATATTGTTGCATGATTAACCCCAATGGATCCCACCACAAACTTGATATCATTATGGCTAAGGTCTTGAGGAATGCCTTGTTCAATCAAGAGTTTGAGTAAAATATATTTGTATGTTGGAGAGGTTTTGAGAAGTTTGAGAAGAGAAATTTTTGTTGGGGTACTTTCAAGTTGTTTATGGAGATAAAAAGTACCCTTATATTTGTTTTTTTATTGTATATTAATGGTGTTCCTCGAAATGAAGAAGATATTTTGTAACAAAGGACCAAGGAGTTTTAGGAGGTTCATCAAATGATTGATATTTGTGTCATTGCCTTGTGATAGCACATATAGAAGAGCAGTGATTAGGATAATGGATCATTCCCATTGTGTTTTTATTTGGGGTGGGACATTCCTATATTGAACATTGTTTGTTGGGGTGGATATTCCTATATTGAACATTGTTTGTTGCCATTTGATCATGGTTTAGTAGCAAATCTTGAAAAATATCAAGGTCTTTATTTGAGGAAGGTTGGGAATTAGATCCACTAAATACAACCTAACCATTATCTATTAGGTCTTGGATGAGGTTTATAAGACTCTTGCATCTATTGGTT
This sequence comes from Wollemia nobilis, assembly GCA_028583015.1. Taxonomy (NCBI): domain Eukaryota; kingdom Viridiplantae; phylum Streptophyta; class Pinopsida; order Araucariales; family Araucariaceae; genus Wollemia; species Wollemia nobilis. The sequence continues at coordinate 25,105 of JAQPPZ010002822.1, forward strand.
GAATTATTATTAACATGAATAAAGGCATAATGCTCCTTGAGGCAAAACCAAGAAGTTTATTCTCTTTCAACATCTAGGGTTTTGATGGATGGAAGCTCTATCATTTTGGTTTCAAGAATTTGTTTTAGGATACCTAAAGGGGGTTAATCTAGTTTAGATAATTATTTCTTGGGTTTGGATTATTTAGGATTCAATATGATAAATATTTAAAGGTATGTCGTAGCACTTGTAGTGTTGGTCTACTAGGAGTTAATGACTTCATTGCCTACAACATGCATGTTTTTGTACTACCCCTTTGTGTGGGAGAAGGACTTTTCCTCCTTCTTATGGGTCTTGGATTTTAGTTGTTCTCTTTTAAGAAGGGTAGTCTCTATGTACTTAGCCATGTCAATTGAATCTTCAAAGGAGGATACATTGACTGTCTTTAGGTAGAAGGTCAATTAGTCATTGAGGTTACCTATGAAGATATCTAAAAGGTCTTTTTTGTGGGGGAGTGTATTTAAGTATCCTCACTAAGGCTTGTCATATTTCTAAAAATTCAGAAAAAATCTCATTTTTAGATTATTTGTGTGTAGATCACTAATTATAACCTTCAATTTAATATGGATAGAGAATTTTTGTAAAAACATCTCAATAAGGTCCTTAAAGCTCTTTAGTGAATGCCTTGGTATTTGAAGTAACACTCCAAGGCAATACCACTAAGGCTCTTGGAAAATATTTTGAGTAGTAACATTTCATGTAGACAATATCGCTACAGGAAGTCCTAAAGAGTCTAAGGTGGTTAATAGGATCTTATTTCCATTTATATATTTGAAACTTAGGTGTTTCAAAGTTAGCAAGTAAAGGACGATTTGCTACAAAGGGATCTAGGGGTTGGCTACACAATTCCTCATAGGAGTACTTTTAACTAGAGGAATACCCTTATATAGAGATCATTTACTACTTTAGTTGCTCCAATTGCAAGGTTAAAGTTTTTAGTTCAAAAGTAATAGGATTTCATTGCACAAGTGGTATGTATAGTAGGATAGTGAACCTTGATAATTTATATAAGAATAGGGTTAATACAATGGGGCATATGATGTTAATGGTGGCATCATATGGCTCATCCCCAAGCTATTTGGAATAAAAGGACTAGTAGATGTAGGATGAGAGATAACATTAATATATGTTTTAGTAAAACTCATATTCATGTTGATGGGATTAGAAGAAAAAATATTGATAAAAGGATTGGAAATTGGGAAACTAGGAGGTACATCTAGGTTAAGGATGTAACTTGTACATGCTTGTTTATGTCCAAGATACCTTATATTAACTCTTGGTTATTCCTCAAGATGAGGGAATGATGAGTGATGTTATTAGGAGGATGGGATATTTTGTTTCCCAACACCCATAAAGTTGTGATGGAGGAATAGATTCAACAAAACTAGTAGTTGATGCACTAAGGTTTGTGTTTACTTGATTAAAAGGTAAAGGATTGGAATTATGTTGTTAGGCAGAGTCTAAGAGTGAACCCTCCCATGTAGAAACACCTAGGTTTTCATTACCATCCTTAAGGATGGTTAGCATGATTTCCCTATATCACTGCAAAAAGGAATCCATGTGATCAAAGGATTTGAATACTACTCTTCATTGATCATCAGGAAAGGGTGTTAGAGAACATAATGGTGAAGCACTATATTTATCTTTAAATTTAGGGTTCTCAATGGTTGGTGGATTCTTAGGATCTTCTATGAAAGGATTAGGACAAATGGCTAATTTATACACTACATTATGAGTCATGTAGCATCTTTTGGGTGTTATATTGGTGTAAAGAGTAAGGGAACTCAACTAATTAAAGTTTTAAAGTTTAAAGAGTTGATTAAAGAAGAAGATTTTTTAGAAACTATATATCTCCTTCCTTTGATATACCTAATTTGAACAATATATCTCAAGGGCATCCCTATATACGTAACCACTCTTTATATACCCATAAGTATGTGAGATATGGTTGATATGTGGGACAACAAAAATATGTGGAAGCAACCCTCTAAGTACATAGCCCAAGATAGTATATGAGGGGTAATAATATTCCTCCTTATGACTCACACTAGCCCACTACAATATACTCAAAGGGTTATGAAAACTATTAATAGGACTAGCCTTTGGTTAGGTTCCTATTAATTTTGATTAATGTGACTTACACTAAGCACACAAAATTACATGGTATTGATTCAGGTGTGGTTAATTTTATATTGATTAAGGTATTGGTTAGGGTAAAAAATGGATCTTAGGAACCATAGTAGTGTTCACTTTAGGTTTACCAAAATGTGATAAGGGGAGAAAATATTAGCAAAGGGCCAAAAAAGGGAATCCAACATGTCTTTTCCTCTCTATTATAATTTCAAGGATGGGTTAGAGGATGTTATTATCTAAGATCTATTTTGATATGTTAAGTTGAGCACACATACTTTTCCAAAAGAAAACTTTTTGTTTTAAGATCTCACTTTTCTAAAGCCTAAGCTTAATCTAAATTTAAATGCAACATACAAAGATGCATTATACAAACCTAAGACTAAAATATTTTTTTATTCAATGCTAAACATAATAAGCGATTTTCTTTCCTTCTCAAGTAAGGGTTAAAGAAGAAATGTAATAAAAAGCATTTACCCTAATGTAATTATATGCACTTTTGATTGTAATTTCTAATGCTAAAAATATAAATATGTATCCCTCATAAAATTACAATTAGACTAGGTTCAATAATTTACCTTTATAAATTTTAATGAAAAATAGGAAACAAAAGCTAAACTATATAAACAAGTAGATTTTACACCTAAATGCTAAAAATAATAGAGCAAGAATTAGAAAAAACTAGTGTTACCACAAAGGTAGAAGTACCTCCCTCTCATAGAAGTGTTTCCTTATAGAGAATCATTGCTTGGTCATAGAACTATTATCAGCACTATCGTCTATTGTTGGTGCTACTATTGAAATCTATAAAATAGATAGAATAGGTTGGTATAAATGTAGATGGGTCTATCTAATCTAGTAGAGGAAAATGGTTTCCTTGCTACACTAATCATACCCCTATTTAGAAAAAACTATTAAAAATTATGAAATGCTTGAAATAAGTGTTGATAGGGTAGAAGTGTCATTATCATGATAGTGATAATATTTCTATAACTACCTGCACTTTTGCTCTATGTAAAATAGAGAGCAAAAGCACCACTAGCCTATAATCTAATAGTGCTACTATTTTTGATAGCAGGACAAAGAGATTAAGTGTAAGTTACAACAAGATTATTATAATTATGATAAAGGGTTGAAATCTCTAAGTAAAAAGACCCTATTACATAACAAAATGATAATGATAAATGAAGAACACAAGCTTATACTGAGAGGGGGGGTGAACAGTATAAGACCTCTTTTTACTTTTTCCTTTATACTTCAAAATAGTAAAGCAATATACCCAAAGCAATATCAAAGCAATGCACAATATCATCCACAAAGTGACACCAATTTTAACGTGGTTCACCCAGAATGGCTGGGCTACGTCCACAAAACTTTTCTCTAAAAGTTATCTCAAAGTTCTTTGGGAATCCTTCCCAATTACAATGTTTATGAGCCTCGGCCCAAAGGAGATACCTTCCCCCAATCAGAATTTATGAGCCTCTGGCTCAAAGGAGATACCTTCCCCCAATCAAAATTTATGAGCCTCTGCTCAAAGGAGATACCTTCCCCTCTGCTCTAGAAATGATCCCTGAGAAGATCAACTGCCTCTACCTCTTGCCAGCACGTGGAACTCCTTTCCATCGAAGACCTCCTATCCTCAATGCTTAGCCTAAGAGACCTCTGCCTTCTATGATCACGTCCATAGCAGCTCAGCAACCTGTACCAAACACAGTCAGTCGATCTAGTACAAGTCTTCCTCTGTCTATCAGATCTGTCCAACTCTTGAACAAATCAATCCTCTACATACAAGCCTTCTCAAAGACTTGCCAAATCTGTCCTCAGGTTCTTCTCATAGAACCAATGCACCTCTATCCTCAAGTTCTCTGATAGAACTATCAAACTCAGCTCACAAGTCCTCTGCTAGGACCTGTCCAAATCTGCTCACAAGTCCCCATCGAAACCTATCCAAAAATTCTCACAAGTCCCCACCGAAACCTGTCCAAAACTGCTCACAAGTCCCCACTAGAACCTGTCCAAAACTGCTCACAAGTCCCCACTAGAACCTGTCCAAAAACTCAACAAGCTCACCAAGAAAAACTTTCTTAGTAGGAAATCACAAAGTGAATTGTTAGAGACCCAATGTGATTTGTCAAACTCATAGAAGCATAAAGAGAATTGTTAGAGACTCAATATGTTCTATACTCAAATCCCAATCTCAAAACTCAACTCAAATCAACTCAGCTCAATCTCAATCTCAAATCTGAAAACTCAACTCAATATCTAAAATGGATAGGATAGAATGTTTTCTTTCAAGAACATGAAACCCCAACAATTGCCAACTATGCAAAGAATCACATAACAATGATACTCATGTTCTTTTCACCATCAATTAGGGTTTCAACAACAATGCTCATCAAACAAGGTTTAGTCAACCAACACCATTCAACTCAACATCAACCTTGAAGCATTCAACCAATCATCACAAGAAAAGGAAACAAGTAGAAATCCTTTTCCCTCCAAAGATATTTGAACAAAATAGCCACCAACACAATATCACCAAATGCAAAGAATAACTTGCTCAAATCAACTCAATGGAGTAAGCCCAATATCATGAATCAAGTAAAGCAATAACTTGATCAAACAACCTCTATGGAAGCAACTCAACCATCAAACTCAAAACAGCCAACCAAGGGTTCCACCAACTCAATGCAAGTAGCTAGACTCACAAATATAAACCCTAGTGCACAAAGCTTCCACTATCTCAAACCAAAAATTATGCATTCACCAAAAACTCTCCTTAAGGATAACAATGCATAAGTAGTCTTCAACAAACCAGAAAATAGGATTTACACCTAGCCAAAGGATACCTAGTAGAATACCTTTTCACTCCAACCTTATTTCAGAAAACATACACCAATCATACTCATAAGAAGAATGTGCCCATACCTTATTGGAGTAGAAGATAATTGAACCTTCAAGTTGTCACCACACACAACTCTCAAACTTCCAACCAAGTTAGGGTTAGAATAAAAAGAAATGAGCAATAATATAAACTTCCTTTATTACACCTTTTAGCTCCACTTCTTTAAACACAACCACCATAACATGCCAATAAATCAACAATCACGGACTCACACCTTATACCTCCATTTTTAATTTTAGCATAGCAAAGAATAATCTTAAAAATACATCCAAAGAAATATGCCCTTATTTCTCCTAAGCTTTTATTCAATGCTAATCACAAAAGCCAAAACTCATAAAATTTAATCACACCTTATAAATCGTTGTCCAAGAAACTCCGAATTTCGTGGCATAAAGACGTTTTAATAAAAACGTGTGTTACTCTAGCAAAGCACCCCCGCGAGACTCGAAACGGTGACCTCCGCCAATGCGAGCGCCCAACAGCAACCTTCGCTGCCACTAGCCCACGTGGGCTACGAAGTTCACAAGTGAACTTCCCTCCACTTCACCCTCGAAAAAACTCCCGAAGACTTTTCAACCGCACGTGCTTCTAAGTCTTCCTTCGATCGCAGCGAATACAGAGCACAAACACCGCAAATTGCATTCGAGGAATTTCGAATTAATTAGCCTTCCAACCTTAGGAGTTGGAGAATAAATAGTCTCTTCGAAGACACCTTGACGTCGGTGAAAATAAAGACCATTTCGAAATTAATCAAAAGTCTTTTCAAAAAGGGTTTAAAAACCCTTAAATAATTTTAATAAATTAAGAATAAAAAAAGGTTTAAAAACCTTTAAGTATTTTTAATAAATTAAAAATAATTTCTCCCTTAATTAATTAAATAATTAATTAATTAAAACCTTGAAGGGTTTTAAATAATAATTAAATAAATAATAAAGAGAACCTCCATTGGTTTTAATAAAAACCATTTAACTTGGTTTTAATAAAAACCCTTGCCAATGGAATCTCTCCGGATTCTCTTAAAAATATTCTCTTGGAATCTTCCACCTTTGAAGCCAACACATCCTCTTAACATTAATGCCATTTCCTTTTGACATCAATGACAACTCATAGACAAGAAGCTAGGATCTCAAACCCAAAATTGCCAACAATCTCCCCCTTTGTCATTGATGGCAAACCATGCTTCTCAACAACACAGAAACTCAACATAAACAGCTCCCCCTGTCTTGAGGCTCTCCCCCTTACTCAAATCTCTCCCCCTTTGTCATCAATGGCAAAGGGTCACCTTTGGGGCTCGGGACTAAGAATGAGCCTCTTAGCTTAGTCCCTCCCCCACCTCCTGATGAGGTGATTAATTCTTGGGTGGGAGTAAAACTCCCATTAGGCACTGATCATCATCAGCGTCTATAACTTCCTTGTCGGGCCTTCTCTTGAACTCTTTGTCCATATTCCTATTCCTGTCACTGTTCTTGTTCTTGTTCTCATCCCTGTTCTTGTCCATGCCTTGATCCTTGGACCTGATCATGCCACTGTTCTGTTCTGTATTCTGGAATTTCAGCTCTACACTGTCTGATTGTGTGACCTTCATTGTTGCACTTGAAACACTTGACGATGTTGTTTCTCCGAGGTAAACCTGATCTTTGAATCCACCGTTCGACCAAACCTATTCGACCAAACTGTTGCCAAACATGACCAAACCTTGACCAAACCTGTTCCTGTTATTTGCCTTGCAATAAACTGCCTTGTGCCCAAACTATTGACAAGAGTAGCAATACCCTTGAAAGTAACTAGCACTTCTAAACTATCATTTACCTCCTTCACTTGAGCCATGCAATGTGAAGCCATGTGACCAAACCTGTGACAAGCAAAACATCTGCCTTGAAACTTTCCTTTAATTGACCTCTTAGGTTCTGAAAACTTCTTCTTCTCATTCTGAATTCTATTTTCTGTTTCTGTGCATCTATCATTCAAGGACTCCTTTTCTGAAATACTTTCCTCATCAGAACTCTCTTCCTTTTGGAGTCTCTTACTAGACTCTCCAACTTGTTCCTTGTGTGGCTTAACAAAACCAAGGCCTATTTTATCTGTTGTCTTTCTTTGACCTTTGATGAGTGACTTAACCTTTTTGGAGCTATCTTGAAACCTGTAAAGCTTATCCTTGTACTCTTTAGTTTCCTCTTTCAAAGAAGCCATTTTCTGTTCTAACTCACTATACTCAAGAACCTTAGACTCTAACTCATCCTTGAGTTCTTGTGTCTTAGCCATAGAGAAGTCAAGACTTTCTATAAGATCATCTCTCTCCATACAACATTCATCTAACTTATCCTTGAGTCTAGCATTCTTCTTTCTTTCCTTTTTCAAAGCACTAAGAGCACTAATAAGTTCACCTTCAAGATCTACTTCACCTTCCTCTATATCTTCCTCTATTTGTTTGCTTTTTGAATCATCAAAGCCTTTTTCAGATTTCTTATCACTAGAGGTGCTACCCTTTTCAAAAACCATACATGCATCTTCCTTATAGTTTTTTGAAGCATCCTCATACATACTAGAAACCAAATCATTATTTGTGCAATCATCCTCAAGGTGACCAAAATTTCCACATCTAAGACATTTCATGATAATGAATCTATGTTTCGGTTCTTCCTCTTTTTCGATATGAACAACATCTCATTTTCATTATCACTTGAAGAACTTTCACTATCACTACTAGAACACTTACTTGCTTTGTCTAGGTAGAAACTCTTCTTGTGCTTGTGAGAATACCTCTTTCCTTGATTGTTGTGCTCATCTTTGTTTTTCCTGTGATGCTTGTGCTTTTCAGAATCCTTGCTCTTAGAATCCTGTTTATCTTCATCACTTTCATTCTTGGGAACAGTACGATCAGTAGCATAATGACCAAACTTTCCACAATTGAAACATCTTATATTTTTCATACTTTTGTGCTTTCTAGAGAACTTGCCTTTCTTGTTGTAATATGCCTCTTCATCACTAGAAGACTCATCACTATCTTGAAGTTGTTTACCCTTGGAATTCTTGGTAGCCTTGAAAGTTGCCTCTTTCTTGACATCAACCTTCACTTGAGTTCTCAACTCAAATGCTGCAAGTATACTATGGAGCTCATCCTTTTTCAACTTATCCAAATCTTTAGCTTCCTCAATAGCAGAAATATTTTCACTAAATCTATTAGGAAGAGATCTTAAAATCTTATCACAAACATCATTTTCAGCAAGCTCAAGACCTAAGTCTTTCATGGAGTTAACAACCTCATCCATACGAAGCATGTAGTCACTAATATTTTCATCATCATTCATCTTGAGTTGTTCAAACATACCTTTGAAGTGTCTCAACTTGGCCTTTCCGACATTTGTATCACCTGTATGAACCACCTTCAACTGTTTCCACATTTCACTAGTTGTCTTGCGGTGAATCACTTTGGTGAGATCTGCTTTCTGTAAGCCTTTCAAGATTGCATTCATTGCTTTTGAATTGTTGTGATGTAGGAGCCTTTCTTCTTTAGTATTAGGACCATGTTCAGGAATAGTGTACTCATCTTCAATCACTTCCCAAACCTCATTCCCAAGTGCCATTAGATGAACCTTCATCCTTGCACTCCAAAGACCAAAATCTGACCCATCAAGAATAGGTGCTTGCATTGCCACTTGAATGATCCATTGTGTTCTTTACTAGCTTTTCCTTCAAGTTATTAAACTTTTCGAAGGCACCTGCTCCGATACCAATTGAAGAACACAAGCTTATACTTGAGAGGGGGGTGAACAGTATAAGACCTCTTTTTACTTTTTCCTTTATACTTCAAAATAGTAAAGCAATATACCCAAAGCAATATCAAAGCAATGCACAATATCATCCACAAAGTGACACCAATTTTAACGTGGTTCACCCAGAATGGTTGGGCTACGTCCACAAAACTTTTCTCTAAAAGTTATCTCAAAGTTCTTTGGGAATCCTTCCCAATTACAATGTTTATGAGCCTCGGCCCAAAGGAGATACCTTCCCCCAATCAGAATTTATGAGCCTCTGCTCAAAGGAGATACCTTCCCCCAATCAAAATTTATGAGCCTCTGCTCAAAGGAGATACCTTCCCCTCTACTCTGGAAATGATCCCTCAGAAGATCAACTGCCTCTACCTCTTGCCAGCACGTGGAACTCCTTTCCACCGAAGACCTCCTATCCTCAATGCTTAGCCTAAGAGACCTCTGCCTTCTATGATCACGTCCACAGCAGCTCAACAACCTGTACCAAACATAGTCAGTCGATCTAGTACAAGTCTTCCTCTATCTGTCAGATCTATCCAACTCTTGAACAAATCAATCCTCTGCATACAAGCCTTCTCAAAGACTTGCCAAATCTGTCCTCGAGGTTCTTCTCATAGAACCAATGCACCTCTGTCCTCAAGTTCTCTGATAGAACTATCAAACTCAGCTCACAAGTCCTCTGCTAGGACCTGTCCAAATCTGCTCACAAGTCCCCATCAAACCTATCCAAAAATTGCTCACAAGTCCCCTACCGAACCTGTCCAAAACTGCTCACAAGTCCCCACTTCCAACAAGTCCACAAGTCCCAAGTCCCCAGAACTGTCCAAAAACTTCGAGCAAGCTCACCAAGAAAAACTTTCTTAGTAGGAAATCACAAAGTGAATTGTTAGAGACCCAATGTGATTTGTCAAACTCATAGAAGCATAAAGAGAATTGTTAGAGACTCAATATGTTCTATACTCAAATCCCAATCTCAAAACTCAACTCAAATCAACTCAGCTCAATCTCAATCTCAAATCTAAAACTCAACTCAATATCTAAAATGGATAGGATAGAATGTTTTCTTTCAAGAACATGAAACCCCAACAATTGCCAACTATGCAAAGAATCACATAACAATGATACTCATGTTCTTTTCACCATCAATTAGGGTTTCAACAACAATGCTCATCAAACAAGGTTTAGTCAACCAACACCATTCAACTCAACATCAACCTTGAAGCATTCAACCAATCATCACAAGAAAAGGAAACAAGTAGAAATCCTTTTCCCTCCAAAGATATTTGAACAAAACAGCCACCAACACAATATCACCAAATGCAAAGAATAACTTGCTCAAATCAACTCAATGGAGTAAGCCCAATATCATGAATCAAGTAAAGCAATAACTTGATCAAACAACCTCTATGGAAGCAACTCAACCATCAAACTCAAAACAGCCAACCAAGGGTTCCACCAACTCAATGCAAGTAGCTAGACTCACAAATATAAACCCTAGTGCACAAAGCTTCCACTATCTCAAACCAAAAATTATGCATTCACCAAAAACTCTCCTTAAGGATAACAATGCATAAGTAGTCTTCAACAAACCAGAAAATAGGATTTACACCTAGCCAAAGGATACCTAGTAGAATACCTTTTCACTCCAACCTTATTTCAGAAAACATACACCAATCATACTCATAAGAAGAATGTGCCCATACCTTATTGGAGTAGAAGATAATTGAACCTTCAAGTTGTCACCACACACAACTCTCAAACTTCCAACCAAGTTAGGGTTAGAATAAAAAGAAATGAGCAATAATATAAACTTCCTTTATTACACCTTTTAGCTCCACTTCTTTAAACACAACCACCATAACATGCCAATAAATCAACAATCACAGACTCACACCTTATACCTCCATTTTTAATTTTAGCATAGCAAAGAATAATCTTAAAAATACATCCAAAGAAATATGCCCTTATTTCTCCTAAGCTTTTATTCAATGCTAATCACAAAAGCCAAAACTCATAAAATTTAATCACACCTTATAAATCGTTGTCCAAGAAACTCCGAATTTCGTGGCATAAAGACGTTTTAATAAAAACGTGTGTTACTCTAGCAAAGCACCCCCGCGAGACTCGAAACGGTGACCTCCGCCAATGCAGCGCCCAACAGCAGCCTTCGCTGCCACTAGCCCACGTGGGCTACGAAGTTCACAAGTGAACTTCCCTCCACTTCACCCTCGAAAAAACTCCCGAAGACTTTTCAACCGCACGTGCTTCTAAGTCTTCCTTCGATCGTAGCGAATACAGAGCACAAACACCGCAAATTGCATTCGAGGAATTTCGAATTAATTAGCCTTCCAACCTTAGGAGTTGGAGAATAAATAGTCTCTTCGAAGACACCTTGACGTCGGCGGAAATAAAGACCATTTCAAAATTAATCAAAAGTCTTTTCAAAAGGGTTTAAAAACCCTTAAATAATTTTAATAAATTAAGAATAAAAAAGGTTTAAAAACCTTTAAGTATTTTTAATAAATTAAAAATAATTTCTCCCTTAATTAATTAAATAATTAATTAATTAAAACCTTGAAGGGTTTTAAATAATAATTAAATAAATAATAAAGAGAACCTCCATTGGTTTTAATAAAAACCTTTTTGGTTTTAATAAAACCGGTTTGGTTTTAATGAAAAACCCTTGCCAATGGAATCTCTCAGGATTCTCTTAAAAATATTCTCTTGGAATCTTCCACCTTTGAAGCCAACACATCCTCTTAACATTAATGCCATTTCCTTTTGACATCAATGACAACTCATAGACAAGAAGCTAGGATCTCAAACCCAAAATTGCCAACAATCTCCCCCTTTGTCATTGATGGCAAACCATGCTTCTCAACAACACAGAAACTCAACATAAACAGCTCCCCCTGTCTTGAGGCTCTCCCCCTTACTCAAATCTCTCCCCCTTTGTCATCAATGGCAAAGGGTCACCTTTGGGGCTCGGGACTAAGAATGAGCCTCTTAGCTTAGTCCCTCCCCCACCTCCTGATGAGGTGATTAATTCTTGGGTGGGAGTAAAACTCCCATTAGGCACTGATCATCATCAGCGTCTATAACTTCCTTGTCGGGCCTTCTCTTGAACTCTTTGTCCATATTCCTATTCCTGTCATTGTTCTTGTTCTTGTTCTCATCCCTGTTCTTGTCCATGCCTTGATCCTTGGACCTGATCATGCCACTGTTCATGTTCCTGTATTCTGGAATTTCAGCTCTACATTGTCTGATTATGTGACCTTCATTGTTGCACTTGAAACACTTGACGATGTTGTTTCTCTGAGGTAAACCTGATCTTTGAATCCACCAGTTCTGACCAAACTTGTTCTGACCAAACCTGTTCTAGCCAAACCTATTCTGACCAAACCTGTTCCTGTTATTTGCCTTGCAATAAACTGCCTTGTGCCCAAACTATTGACAAGAGTAGCAATACCCTTGAAAGTAACTAGCACTTCTGAAACTGTCATTTACCTCCTTCACTTGAGCCATGCAATGTGAAGCCATGTGACCAAACCTGTGACAAGCAAAACATCTGCCTTGAAACTTTCCTTTAATTGACCTCTTAGGTTCGAAAACTTCTTCTTCTCATTCTGAATTCTATTTTCTGTTTCTGTGCATCTATCATTCAAGGACTCCTTTTCTGAAATACTTTCCTCATCAGAACTCTCTTCCTTTTGGAGTCTCTTACTAGACTCTCCAACTTGTTCCTTGTGTGGCTTAACAAAACCAAGGCCTGTTTTATCTGTTGTCTTTCTTTGACCTTTGATGAGTGACTTAACCTTTTTGGAGCTATCTTGAAACATGTAAAGCTTATCCTTGTACTCTTTAGTTTCCTCTTTCAAAGAAGCCATTTTCTGTTCTAACTCACTATACTCAAGAACCTTAGACTCTAACTCATCCTTGAGTTCTTGTGTCTTAGCCATAGAGAAGTCAAGACTTTCTATAAGATCATCTCTCTCCATACAACATTCATCTAACTTATCCTTGAGTCTAGCATTCTTCTTTCTTTCCTTTTTCAAAGCACTAAGAGCACTAATAAGTTCACCTTCAAGATCTACTTCACCTTCCTCTATATCTTCCTCTATTTGTTTGCTTTTTGAATCATCAAAGCCTTTTTCAGATTTCTTATCACTAGAGGTGCTACCCTTTTCAAAAACCATACATGCATCTTCCTTATAGTTTTCTGAAGCATCCTCATACATACTAGAAACCAAATCATTATTTGTGCAATCATCCTCAAGGTGACCAAAATTTCCACATCTAAGACATTTCATGATAATGAATCTATGTTTCGGTTCTTCCTCTTTTTCTGATATGAACAACATCTCATTTTCATTATCACTTGAAGAACTTTCACTATCACTACTAGAACACTTACTTGCTTTGTCTAGGTAGAAACTCTTCTTGTGCTTGTGAGAATACCTCTTTCCTTGATTGTTGTGCTCATCTTTGTTTTTCCTGTGATGCTTGTGCTTTTCAGAATCCTTGCTCTTAGAATCCTGTTTATCTTCATCACTTTCATTCTTGGGAACAGTACTATCAGTAGCATAATGACCAAACTTTCCACAATTGAAACATCTTATATTTTTCATACTTTTGTGCTTTCTAGAGAACTTGCCTTTCTTGCTTGTAATATGCCTCTTCATCACTAGAAGACTCATCACTATCTTGAAGTTGTTTACCCTTGGAATTCTTGGTAGCCTTGAAAGTTGCCTCTTTCTTGACATCAACCTTCACTTGAGTTCTCAACTCAAATGCTGCAAGTATACTATGGAGCTCATCCTTTTTCAACTTATCCAAATCTTTAGCTTCCTCAATAGCAGAAATATTTTCACTAAATCTATTAGGAAGAGATCTTAAAATCTTATCACAAACATCATTTTCAGCAAGCTCAAGACCTAAGTCTTTCATGGAGTTAACAACCTCATCCATACGAAGCATGTAGTCACTAATATTTTCATCATCATTCATCTTGAGTTGTTCAAACATACCTTTGAAGTGTCTCAACTTGGCCTTTCTGACATTTGTATCACCTGTATGAACCACCTTCAATTGTTTCCACATTTCACTAGCTGTCTTGCAGTGAATCACTTTGGTGAGATCTGCTTTCTGTAAGCCTTTCGGGATTGCATTCATTGCTTTTGAATTGTTGTGATGTAGGAGCCTTTCTTCTTTAGTATTAGGACCATGTTCAGGAATAGTGTACTCATCTTCAATCACTTCCCAAACCTCATTCCCAAGTGCCATTAGATGAACCTTCATCCTTGCACTCCAAAGACCAAAATCTGACCCATCAAGAATAGGTGTTGCATTGCCACTTGAATGATCCATTGTGTTCTTTACTAGCTTTTCCTTCAAGTTATTAAACTTTTCGAAGGCACCTACTCTGATACCAATTGAAGAACACAAGCTTATACTGAGAGGGGGGGGTGAACAGTATAAGACCTCTTTTTACTTTTTCCTTTATACTTCAAAATAGTAAAGCAATATACCCAAAGCAATATCAAAGCAATGCACAATATCATCCACAAAGTGACACCAATTTTAACGTGGTTCACCCAGAATGGTTGGGCTACGTCCACAAAACTTTTCTCTAAAAGTTATCTCAAAGTTCTTTGGGAATCCTTCCCAATTACAATGTTTATGAGCCTCGGCCCAAAGGAGATACCTTCCCCCAATCAGAATTTATGAGCCTCTGCTCAAAGGAGATACCTTCCCCCAATCAAAATTTATGAGCCTCTGCTCAAAGGAGATACCTTCCCCTCTGCTCTGGAAATGATCCCTCAGAAGATCAACTGCCTCTACCTCTTGCCAGCACGTGGAACTCCTTTCCATCGAAGACCTCCTATCCTCAATGCTTAGCCTAAGAGACCTCTGCCTTCTATGATCACGTCCATAGCAGCTCAACAACCTGTACCAAACATAGTCAGTCGGTCTAGTACAAGTCTTCCTCTATCTGTCAGATCTGTCCAACTCTTGAACAAATCAATCCTCTACATACAAGCCTTCTCAAAGACTTGCCAAATCTATCCTCGAGGTTCTTCTCATAGAACCAATGCACCTCTATCCTCAAGTTCTCTGATAGAACTATCAAACTCAGCTCACAAGTCCTCTGCTAGGACCTGTCCAAATCTGCTCACAAGTCCCCATCAAACCTCCCCCACCCCCCCCAAAACTCCTCACAAGTCCCCACTAACCTATCCAAAATCTGCTCACAAGTCCCCACTGGAATCTGTCCAAAAACTCAGCAAGCTCACCAAGAAAAACTTTCTTAGTAGGAAATCACAAAGTGAATTGTTAGAGACCCAATGTGATTTGTCAAACTCATAGAAGCATAAAGAGAATTGTTAGAGACTCAATATGTTCTATACTCAAATCCCAATCTCAAAACTCAACTCAAATCAACTCAGCTCAATCTCAATCTCAAATCTGAAAACTCAACTCAATATCTAAAATGGATAGGATAGAATGTTTTCTTTCAAGAACATGAAACCCCAACAATTGCCAACTATGCAAAGAATCACATAACAATGATACTCATGTTCTTTTCACCATCAATTAGGGTTTCAACAACAATGCTCATCAAACAAGGTTTAGTCAACCAACACCATTCAACTCAACATCAACCTTGAAGCATTCAACCAATCATCACAAGAAAAGGAAACAAGTAGAAATCCTTTTCCCTCCAAAGATATTTGAACAAAATAGCCACCAACACAATATCACCAAATGCAAAGAATAACTTGCTCAAATCAACTCAATGGAGTAAGCCCAATATCATGAATCAAGTAAAGCAATAACTTGATCAAACAACCTCTATGGAAGCAACTCAACCATCAAACTCAAAACAGCCAACCAAGGGTTCCACCAACTCAATGCAAGTAGCTAGACTCACAAATATAAACCCTAGTGCACAAAGCTTCCACTATCTCAAACCAAAAATTATGCATTCACCAAAAACTCTCCTTAAGGATAACAATGCATAAGTAGTCTTCAACAAACCAGAAAATAGGATTTACACCTAGCCAAAGGATACCTAGTAGAATACCTTTTCACTCCAACCTTATTTCAGAAAACATACACCAATCATACTCATAAGAAGAATGTGCCCATACCTTATTGGAGTAGAAGATAATTGAACCTTCAAGTTGTCACCACACACAACTCTCAAACTTCCAACCAAGTTAGGGTTAGAATAAAAAGAAATGAGCAATAATATAAACTTCCTTTATTACACCTTTTAGCTCCACTTCTTTAAACACAACCACCATAACATGCCAATAAATCAACAATCAGAGACTCACACCTTATACCTCCATTTTTAATTTTAGCATAGCAAAGAATAATCTTAAAAATACATCCAAAGAAATATGCCCTTATTTCTCCTAAGCTTTTATTCAATGCTAATCACAAAAGCCAAAACTCATAAAATTTAATCACACCTTATAAATCGTTGTCCAAGAAACTCCGAATTTCGTGGCATAAAGACGTTTTAATAAAAACGTGTGTTACTCTAGCAAAGCACCCCCGCGAGACTCGAAACGGTGACCTCCGCCAATGCAGCGCCCAACAGCAACCTTCGCTGCCACTAGCCCACGCGGGCTACGAAGTTCACAAGTGAACTTCCCTCCACTTCACCCTCGAAAAAAACTCCCGAAGACTTTTCAACCGCACGTGCTTCTAAGTCTTCCTTCGATCGCAGCGAATACAGAGCACAAACACCGCAAATTGCATTCGGGGAATTTCGAATTAATTAGCCTTCCAACCTTAGGAGTTGGAGAATAAATAGTCTCTTCGAAGACACCTTGACGTCGACGGAAATAAAGACCATTTCGAAATTAATCAAAAGTCTTTTCAAAAAGGGTTTAAAAACCCTTAAATAATTTTAATAAATTAAGAATAAAAAAGGGTTTAAAAACCTTTAAGTATTTTTAATAAATTAAAAATAATTTCTCCCTTAATTAATTAAATAATTAATTAATTAAAACCTTGAAGGGTTTTAAATAATAATTAAATAAATAATAAAGAGAACCTCCATTGGTTTTAATAAAAACCATTTAACTTGGTTTTAATAAAACCATCAAACCGGTTTGGTTTTAATGAAAAACCCTTGCCAATGGAATCTCTCCGGATTCTCTTAAAAATATTCTCTTGGAATCTTCCACCTTTGAAGCCAACACATCCTCTTAACATTAATGCCATTTCCTTTTGACATCAATGACAACTCATAGACAAGAAGCTAGGATCTCAAACCCAAAATTGCCAACAATAAAACTAGTTGAAACTAAATTAAATGATAAAAAATAAAGGATTTACTAGATGCAAATGCAAGATACAATATTAGGTAAAATAAAACAAACTAAATGAAACAATATTAGAGATACAATATGCAAAGGTTAGTAAAAATATGAAGCAACATTAAATATTAAATAAATAAAATAAGAGTAAAACTAGAGATAAAAGAAAAAGTAATTTTAGAAAGCAAAGGAGAGGGAAGAGGAGGGCACAACTCAAGGTGGTAGGTTACCATCCCCTTGATAGTTATTTTTTGTTGGATTCCTCCAACTGATTAATGCTTGAATAACTTGATGTTTGTCTTGATTATGGCTTGAATGCTTGCTTAGATACTTGGTAGTATCCTTGAAAGCTTGCAAGGTTGACCCAAAATTGTGGCATAACCTTGGTAAGCAAAGTGAAGAAGTGCATATGTTTCTAGAATAAAAATGATAAAGTTTTAGTGCATGAAATTGTTGATGAAATGGCCCCAAGGGTTAAATTTATAGGAATTAATGGCCTCTTAGAGGGAAGAGAGAAAGAAAGAGACATGATGGAGACAATAATCAAAGAAAGCAATGATTTGAAATGGATCCAAAGGAATAAAAAAGAATATCATGGAAATAGAAGATCTTGGGTTTGGGCTTCTACTATCTCACACATGGAAAATGGCTTGACAAAGACAAGGAGTCATACATATGAGATTTGGCATATGACAGGTTAAAAGCACCATGTGGTAGAAGTTCCAACAATGCTATCATGTTGGTGCTAGTGCCAAGTCACCATTGGAGGTCAAAAATGGGTAAGAAAAGGTCAAAGGGTAAAATATCATAGAAATGTTTCTAGGGGTAAAATAGCACCAACAACACTATTTATAGACATGAAAATGCACCATGCAAGTGAAGATAAAAATAAAGGAGCAAATATGTATTGATCAATAAGGAGTCTTTTTTAATATAACATAGCCCTACCAAAGGAGTTTTAAACAATGTGTCATGTCTTTGAATGAAAGGATGATGATCCATTTTTACAAGCAATATCCTTGGTGCAATCTCCTTTCATGTCACATGTTAGTTTTTGAGGATGTATATTAAAGGAAATGCAACCACAAGATGTAAAATAAGCAAGCTATGATAACTATATGATAATGACACTATAATATGTAGGAAAACTAGATGATAAAATTCTGCAATAACTTAGTAATATGCCATTAATAAAATCTCATAAAAATAGTACAATGTAATATACTGGAGGACATGAACACTCTAGAATTTTTAATGAAGAACTACATTGTACCTACTATCATTCCTCTATTTTTTGTATCTTAATATCAAAGGCCTATATATAGGAAGATATGTTCCTTGACCTTTACTCTACCCACGAATCTTCATATACCTATCCTATGACTCATGTACATGTGAAATATATGTACATTTACATAATTACACATTCTAACACATGCATTTATTACTTGCTTGAAGTAACTACTCAAACCTTAATCTATGATAAAATCCTAATCTAGAAATATACCCAAGGTGGTACATTGGCATGTACCAAATAATGTAATATACTCTAATACCCACCTATATTACATTATTTAGGTATTGAAGACTTTAGTCTTCAATATAAATCTTCATCTTTCAAATATTCTTCAACTTGATCAGGTCCTTCCTCTTCTTCTTTAGTTTGGCCAACTAATCCATAGTTCTGTTGACCTCTCATATTTTTAATTTTGAATCTTCTATTCCCTCATATACTTTTGTGATGTATAAGTTCTTCATTTTTTGCAATATGTTCCTCAAAAAATGCATTAGTATTATTTTGAAATACAACAATATCTTGTGAAGTCTCAATTGAGTCTAGAGTATACATATTTCTGTGGATTGATCTAGTAGCTTCTATCTCATTTTGATTTATGATGAGACACATATTGACTCCATTTAAGTATCTGAAATCAACCATCCTTTTTCTCTCCACTAGCTTGGTTACTGAAATAAGATTACTTGTTAGTCCATGGACATACATCACATTATGTAACAAAAAATTTGGAAAGTATTTACTAGGTGTTAGACACCCATATCCATGTATAAGATAGGTTTTTCCATCTATAATTTTCAACCTATAATCATTAGTGATTTCAAGATAATCAAACCATTGTAATTTTCTTGTCATGTGATGACTAGCACCGAAATCAATATACCAAATGTTCTTTTCAATTTGGCTTGTAGAATTTTTTGTGCTAGAACTAATTTTGCATCTTTGATGTGGTCTATTGTATGTATCTTGATCTTGAATCCTTTTGTAGTGTGCCTTGTGATGATATGTCCCTCTTGCTAATTTATCCATTTAAGAAATTGTAGTATTTCTTATGTCTTTCAATCCTTTTAACTTTTGGATTCTGACCTTCAACCTTTGTATTATATGATCAATCAATAGAACTCTTTGTAGTAGTCTACCTTATGACTCCCTAGTTTCAAGTATATGCTCAACCTTGCTAAGAACTTTTCAATTTTACAATTTTTGTAAAATGTTTTCTATCTTGTGAGTGTTTGAATGCACTATGAGTCTTGATAGTATGCTTATCTTTCCTAGTTTGAGTTGAATCCCTTTTATCTCCCTAATGTTCAACTTCACTTTCTTGCCTTATTTCTCCTTAATAATTAGTAAGTAGCAAGCTAAATATAAATGATGATGCAACTTCAAGTTTAAATAACATTTTTTCCATCAAGACCTTTTAGTTGGATTAATATCTCATCAATTAGTATAAGAGACAAATGTAAAACACAATTTCCAACTTTCAAGCAATTAATGATTTTGCTCCTTTAACCTTTAATTTTTAATGGTTCAATTTTATAAATTTCAAGAATCTAAAGTTTGATGTAGTACTTCTTATATCTCCCTAATTTAGAAAATAATAATATTTGCAAACTAGTATTTTATTTTTCCAATGTTGAAAACCTTATATCTCCTAATTAATTATTTGCAAATATTTTAATGTTTGAATCTCATGCAATTTGTAATATCTTTTAAGATATACTCCATGTTCTGTAATTGCATTCTAACTCTCTAAGGTTGGTATTTGCTTAGATCTTCAATGCAGTAATAAATAAAATTCAACCTTATATTAAGCACCTTATAACTCCTTATACTTAAGGAAAGCAAATATTAAACCATGTAATACTTTACCTTCCTTGCAATGTGAAATACGCGTGTTCATTGGCTGTTAGAAATTTTGAGTAATTATGTTGTCATTGATGTCAAGTGTTAGATGCAATCAAAGTTCATCTTAGTGCAAGAGAATTGATAAAAATAGGGTTCAAATAATTATATTTTAAGCCCAAGATATTTGGGACGAAGTTCCACATGGTTGGTTAAAAGGATGAAGGCCCTAGCCTAAAAATCCCAAAGGAAGAAAATGTCTAGGCTCAAAAGGGAAAATATATTATAATATTAAAGTTATAAAGTTAAGCCTAAGGTTCAATTATAAAATAATTATAATATTTATATTATAATATTTTATAACCCTAAGTGGGTTTGGTGCCAACTTTGAAAAAAGAATTTTTAAATTCTTAAGCACCACCGATGTCCTTAGCATGGTGGTAAATCCATATTTATATGGTAATGTTTGGTGCCCTAAGGTTGTGGTTTGATGCACGTTTTCAAGGGATTAATTTGATTTTTCGACATGTGCAATCGTGAGTAGAAGAAGACAAAGTTTTATTTAAAAAAGTGAAAAGGGCATTGGACGGGTATAAGGATAAGATCATGGAATCTTATCACCAACCAGGTGGTTGGCCTAGTAGCAGACTAGGCAGTGTTAAGACACGGGGCAAACGGTAGGTCGTAAGCTCGAATCTAGGAGATGACAGTTTTGTTTAGTCTTTTGTTGGCAAGGAAGTGTGAGTAGAGGTCAAAGTGTGAATCACACACTAGTGGTTTCATGTGGGTGGTTGGCTAGTTGTGGCCCAAAGGGCGCTAGCACACTGGCAGGTGGTAGGTGTTGTGTTTGAATCTCTCACTATAATTTTAGTAATTTTTAGTTAAATTTTTAATTGCCTAAGGTTGAGGGTTAGGCGCATGAGGTGTATTTGATTATTTGAATCACTTTTGACTTAGGGAGGCATAAGAAAAATAATTTTATAATTATTTATTGCCATTTATTTTGGATAAAAATATTATGAAAATGTTTTTTTGCTTAAAAGTGATTTTGTGGAGTAATAAAGATTTTTGATAATTCTTTTATGAGGTTTTTGAAATTAAGATGGAGTTAAAAGATGCATGAAGTACTTTTATTGCTTGTATTTTTGCTTCATTTTGAAGGGCTTGGTTTTATGATTTAATACTCTAGTTTGAGAAACCAAGAGAGTTGATTTGGAATTTAATTGTGCACACTTGTTGAGAGAGGTTTTCCAATATATGAAAAGGTGTTGTGCTAATCTTCTGAATTTGCAAAAGATATCCTTTTATGAGACAGGTTTTGAAGACATATCTTCATAAGAGAAAATTAAGAGGTATGGGTACATCTTTCCTTATTTAAGGTGTTTTGTTGAAGTGAATGTTTTGAAACATAAGGTGGGGTAAAAAGGATTGTTTGATAAGCATTGTTGAAAATATGTGAGTTAGGGTTCGAGACCTACATTGTGCTCTTTGTTAGAAGAAGTTTGAAAACACTTGTTTAGGGTTTGTGAGCAAATTGTTCTTTATTGGTTGAATGAGTGTGTGAAGTTTTTTGGCATTGGTTTTGAGTGATATTAAAAGTGAATGTGTAAACATTAGAACTAAAATTTGTGAAAGCAAGTGTGTGCATTAGGAAGATAAGTGTAATGTGCTAGACTAGATCTACCTTTAGAAGAGTAGTAAATGTGAGACATGTGAAAGAAAAAAACTTAATGATTGAGTAGAATATATCTATTAGAGGAAAGCATTAATGAAAAAGATATAATATTTGTTTTTTTGCAAGAGATAGAGATTGGATTAGTGGAATGCAAGAATGTGAATGTGAAGAACATATTGGGAATTTTGATAGTGCATATCATTATCTATATGTTCCAGAGGTTAAAAAAATTCTAAGTAGAATTTGTTTGTGTGAAGAAATATTTTTGAAAGAGATTTAAGTTGTGTTTGTATGCAATATTTATAAATATTTAAGCAGGTGTTGTGAGCACCATTGAAGGCAGATTTGAGCAAGTCTTTTGAGAAGGCTTGAAGGTATATTTGAGAAAGTCTTTTGAGAAGGCTTTAAGGCAATTTTGAGCAAGTCTTTTGAGAAGGCTTGAAGGAAGATTTGAGCAAGTATTTTGAGAAGGCTTGAAGGTAGATTTGAGAAAGTCTTTTGAGAAAGATTGAAGTTAGTTTTTAGCAAGTATTGTGTTAAGGCTTAAGGACAAATTTGAGATAGAATTGAGAGCATGTTTGATTGTTGATTTGATCAAGCTTTGTGTTAAGGCTTGAGGATATATTTGAGCAAATATGAGAGTAGGTTTGGTTTTTGATATGATCAAGCTTTGTTTTAAGGCTTGAGGATAGATTTGAGTAGATATGAGAGTAGGTTTGGTTGCTGATTTGATCAAGCTTTGTGTTAAGGCTTGAGGATAGACTTGAGATAGAATTGAGAGCAGGTTTAATTGCTAATTGTTTCAAGATTTGTGTTAAGTCTTGGGGTAAATTTGAGATAGAATTAAGAGCATATTTGTAAGTAGATTTAGAGAATATTTATGCTAGACTTGGGACAAATTTTGGTGCATATTTGAGACAAAGTTCAGAGTATGTTTTGGAGGTGATAGAGGAAAGAGTTTCCCTGTGGAGAGAGATCCAAAAACTATATCAAGGGGAAAGAGTTCTCCTATGGAGGGAGATTCACAAACCAAATTAGACGTAAAATAGTTCTCCTATGGAGAGAAATCCATAAACTAGAGCAAGGGAAAAGAGTTATCCTATGGAGAAGGATACACAAACTAGAGCAAGGGGAAAGAGTTCTCCTGTAGAGAGAGATACACAAACCATAGCATAGGGGATAGAGTTATCCTATGGAGTGATATCCATGAACCAATTGGGAAGATAGAGTTATTATGTGGAGAGAGATCCATGAACCAGTTGAGGAGATAGAGTTCTCCTGGATCAAGTTCCACGAACCAGATAAAAGAGGAAAGAGTTCTCCTATGGAAAGAGATCCACAAATAAGAGCATAGGGGATTGGTGTCTCCTTTGGATAGATGTCCATAAACATTGTAATATGGAATTGGTTCCCAAGATATTTGTTGAGAAAATTTAGAAGAAATATTTTCTCCGTGGAGTAGTCCACATTGGGTGAACCACGTTAAATTTGTGTCTCTCTTATGTGTGATGATTTGTGCATTTCTTTGATTACTACTATTGATATTTCCATTGATAATACATGATAATATTGTTTGGGAAGGAAAGTTAAACGTTGATATTATATTGTTCAGCCCCCCCTCTCAGTATAAGCATGTGTTCTTCATTGGCTTGTATTGTGACTCCTTTATCCAAGCTTTAGGCATTGTGTGTGATGGTCTTCAACAATGAGCATTTATTGCTCATGGGTACCTTATGAGTCTACCTCCTTAAATGCACTTTCAATGCTTGAATCTCAATGCTCAATCTCATGCTTCCAATATCAACGCTCTTCTCAACTTAGGCACTTTAATATCCTTTGTTCCTTCTTAATGCTCTAGCCACGTGATGTGTACGTTGCTCAGGCTTGTACATGGAAAATAGAAGTTATGTTCTTTTGAGCATTAGTTGGTGATCTTTCAACACTCTTCCTATGAATTATGTGCAATAATTATGTGCCTTCAACCTTTAAATGATACCTTCAATGCTTCAATATGAGTGTTACTTTTATCCTGGGTACTTCCTTCCTATGCAAGCATTATGACAAATATGAGATGCCTTATTTTTTTGTGCCAATTGGTACAAGATGCCTTAGCTTGAGATGGCAAGTGGTGCTAATTTCCTATGCATGTTATTGAGCCTTCAATGTTCTCTTTTTCTCAAAACTTCTTGCCTACAATTTCTAGTTGTTCTTACTTGCAATTCCAATGTAATTTTTCTAGCTATTCTCCCACAAATTTGGCTCCAGCAATGGTGGTTCTAAGATGCTCTAATGCTGCCCTCTTATCTGGAATTTATACTCCAACAATGGTGGAGCTAGAGTGCTTCAAGATATCCTCAACAAATATGGTTGTTTATGTTCTTCTACCACTTTGGTAACTATTGATATTCTTCTTTACACCTTGTATTTGCCAGTTGTATTACATTGCATTACAACTTGCATTGTTGATGCTATATATTACCTTGATATTCTCCTTCTTGTATTGTGATAGGTGTCCTTTACTGTGGTGTTGGTTTTGTGTGTCTATGGCACTAATTTTGTGTGAATATGGTGTTGCTTTTGTATGGTTGTAGCACCAAAAATGGTGTCCTTTGACACCTTGAAGAGAAGGGTATTGAGCCCTTTAGATGGCTCTACTCCTTAGCACAATAGCTTGTGCTTTATCCTTGATTATGGCTACCACTTATAGACTAAAATCATGTGCTACGTTGGTGTCTTTGAGACACCTTAAAACATGGCTATTGATCCCTTTGTTCACTCTCTTTCCTTGCTTCGTAGTTTAATCCTTTTGATGACATGGTCACTTTTTAGACATAATAAGCTTGTTTTTGTAGTGTCTTAAGATAATTTTGCTTTTATACTCTTTTTTTTACATAGAAAAAAAGAAATATGGTGCAATAATGTAATGCAAATAGCTTTGCAATAGTTAGAAAAATACCTTAACTTGCACCTATACTTTGAGATCTTTAAATATTCCTTTTTTTCAAGATTTCTTTCTTCCTTTATGAGGTGGCTTCTTGCTCTACTGCTTGGTGGAAAACAAATATTTTATGTTGCCTTCCTTACTAGACAACTCTCTTCTCTATCTCCTTTTCTTGGTTAACTTAGCAATAATGAATCCAAGCTCTTTAATCATGCAATGAATATGCCCTTTTGAATGGCTTAACTTTGCACTAATTTTCCACCTTAACTTAAATACTTAATGCACCTTTAATAACTAGTAAGAATAACTAGTATGATGCAATAGTAATTTCTCCTTATTGCTCCTTTTAATGAACTCTTAATCTATGCAACCTTCACTTAAGAGTAATGTATTCTTTTCTTCTAATAGATAATAAGACGTTTATATTTTCTTTCTCATGAAATATATCTAATTCATAGTTTTTGATGTGCAAGTTTTAACCTTATAAGAAACTATCTTATGCACTCCCTTGAAGACTTTAATATACAACCTTCTCCTTGCAAATTTTAAACTCTAATATGGTGATTAATGAAACTTAATAATGAACCAAATAACTAAAGTTCAATTAATGAACCTTTTGCACCAAAGTTGCTTACCTTAATGACCTTTGTAGATGATAGAAATATTGGTGATTAGATTCACCTAAATTATGCCTTGTGTTTGATGAAATCGCATCTCTTTATTGCTATCCAAAATAGCTCTTTTGATATTGTGAGGGGACGTTTTTCGCAGGACTGCCCAAACTACCGAACTTGTTTTGGCCATATTTCACTCATCCGGACTCGGATTGAGCTGAAATTTTGAGGGTAGATGCCTGACAAACCCTAGAACATCTCCACCAATTTTTAGATCATTTGGAGCAACACAGATCCTAGCGCATCCCTATGTGTGAACAAGATTTTTGGCAAGCGACTGTGCGAGGGTTTCATCTGGGTTAAGTGCAAGCAGCTCCAGAGGTTGGTTTTCGGGGCCTTCGGGCCCTAGCGGCCAATATTTTTGTGGTTTCTGCTCAATATTTTAGTAGGAAATGTTGCAGGGGATCCAATATGGGTTAGAAATCTATCTTTCAATAGATCTTCATGCTGTGAACTTGAGTGACAATGGCTTCCAATTTGTTGCACAAAAGAAAAGTGAAAATCATACCTTTCCACGATGTCTAGGGCATGGATTAAAGAGATCACGAAACAAGTTTCAAGCAGCTGATCAAAAAATGGCTCAGATCTCAAGTGAATCTGGTGCTAAGGTGCACCCACAAAATAAATCTACTATGGAAACCCTTGTCAAGGGTAAGAATTTTGAAGAATCAGCCCCAAAAATGAATTTTAGGGATGCCCTCCATGGTGGACAACCTCAGCCTAATGCTAATATTAATCTTAGGGCTTCCCGTAAACCTCTAAGAATGCCTAATATTGATCCCAGGAAAATGGAGTCAAGATGTCTTAAAGCAGCTGATGGAACTCCTATTGTTAAGCTTGATATGGGCAACATTCAGACTAGCATTGAAGATCTAGAAAAAAGAGGACTAATTTGTCATTTCATGGGTTTTCGTTCGAGCCTATCTGCTTTCAAAGTTTAGGCTACAAAAATTTAGAAAACTAAAGGTGAGTTACAAATATCTATTTATCCAAATGGTTATTTTCTTGTTTTATTTGCTAATAATGAAGATAGAGAGAAAACTTTTCAAGGGGGTCCCTAGTTCTTTGGAAGGGCAGGGCTTTTCATGAAGCCCTGGCATACTAAATTTAAAGTCGAAGAAGAGATGCCTTCTACAGGTCCCGTGTGGGTTAGACTCTTTGGCCTCCCAATTGAATTCTGGAATCCGACTATTTTTTCTTCAATTGGAAACTCTTTAGGAACATTTATGATGATTGTTGATTGTACTAAAAAATTTGAACATATTATTTATGCTCGGATTTGTGTTTTAATGGATTTTGACAAACCCCTACCTAAAAATATCACTTTACAATTTGGGGAGGACACTTGGGAGCAAGTAGTGGACTATGAGAACATTCCTTTTCATTGTAGAATTTGCCATGAATATGGTCATTTGGCTAGTGTTTTCCCAAATAAAATTCTAGATCAAAAGAAAGAAGATATAAATTCAGCAGGTTTCCAAATGCCTAAGAAGAAGAACACTCAAAAAAACTAGTTATGAAGGATCAATCAAAGTTATCTGCTAATATGTTTGAAATTATTTCCACAAATGAGGTCCCAAGTGAGGAAGAGGAAATAATGGAAACAAAAATCTTAGAAACACAATTTAAAGATAAAGGGAAGAACTCAGAGACAAACCAACAAATCAAAGGTTTTCAACAAAAAAAGGGAGAAAATATTCACAAGAAAAACAATATTTTAAATGTTAAAACTTCAAATAATACAGGTCCCAATATAGACTCTGTTGAACCTTATGGTAACATTTTGACTATGTACAAGCATTCTTCAAGGCTAGAAGCCATCTCAGATTCAATTGGAGTAAGTCAAGAAATAGGGAAAAAAATTGAAGATGGATTCTAATCAAAAGGTAGGTCGCAAGACTAATCAATATCATATGGTAAAAGAAGGTGAAAAGCTTGTAGAGGAAGGTAAGATTAATGCCCTTCCCAAATTTTTTAGCCCTGGTATTAATGAAGATCATCACTTGGAATATTAGAGGACTCAAAGGGAGTCTTTCAAAACAAAATGAAATTAGAAGAATGATTCAGATAAATCATCCACATCTTGTTTTCCTTCAAGAAACGAAGATGTCAATAGAGGATATGGAATCAATTGCTAGTAAAATTTGGCCAACTAGAAAAGTGGTTTCCCTCAGTTCCTAGGGGACTTATGGTGGCATTGCTTACCTTTGGGACCCAAAAGAGGTAGTTATTCACCATATGGTTGGTAGTTGGGGTCTTTTGGCTATAGCTATTCAAAGCAGACATTCCAACCAAATTATGCTCTACATTATTATTTATGCTTTGACTAATTTGGAGGAAAAAAGAAGATAGTGGAAGAATATTACTTATATTATCTCTCATTTTCCTGAAGCTTGGATCTTGATCGGAGGAGATTTCAATACCATCCTCTCTCTAGATGAGAAAATGGGGGAAATAGAAATTTGGATAGGAGCACTGACCTCATGAGTGAATATATTACAAACCTCCATCTTGTGGACATCCAACTAGATAATGGCCTTATGACTTGGTCTAACAGAAGGTAAGGCTTAGCTTGTATAATGGAGAGATTGGATAGGTTCTTGCTCTCTGACAATTTCTTAATCCATGGTCACATTCCTAAAGTGAAGACTCTTAACAATGTTGGTTCGGATCACTGGCCTATCATGGTGGAAATGTGGAAAACCAATGTGAGTTTCTCTCCTTTTCAATTTTAGTTAATGTGGCTTAGAGATAGTTCCTTTAAACCTCGAGTGCAACAATGGTGGAAGGAAGGTAAACCTAGGTATGGGACTAAGATGTTCTATTTTGCCAAAATATTGCAATACATTAAATCCAAAATCAAGACTTGGAACTGGAAGGAGTTTGGGGATGTTCATAAAAAAATATGAAGTTATTGCTCAACTTGAAAATTTGAATAAGAAAATCCGTTTAGATGGCCTCACAGAGAGTACAAGTGCAGATGAAATTAAACTCACAACTCAGTTAGAGGAATGGGAAAAAAGAGAAGAACTCTTATGGAAGCAAAAATCTAGAATTCAATGGCTCAAAGAAGGTGATCGAAACACAAATTTCTTCCACAAATCTCTTCTAGCTCGAAGATCTCACAACTTTATTTCTTCCTTGAAATCAGATTCTGGAGATGTTGTCTACACTTGGGATGGCATGAACTCTATTGTTGTCAATTACTTTTCCAATATTTTTACTGCTACTCCTCTTGACTCGGCTTCTCAACAAAATGTTCTTCAAGCAATCCCTTCTCTTATCACTTCTGAGGAGAACTCTATTTTGACTACTCATATTACTATCAATGAGCTTCAACAGGTAGTTTTTAAAATGCAAAAAGGGAAAACCCTAGGTCCTGATGGTTTTCCCATTGAGTTCTACCAAGAGTTTTGGGATATCCTTCATGCTGATTTATTAGAGGTGGTGGAAGAAGCTAGGAAAGCCAAAGAAATTTTGAAGGTTATCAATAAAACTTATATTACTCTTGTTCCAAAAGCTCAAGAGGCTGAACATATCTCAACTTTTAGACCTATTGCTTTATGTAATGTTCTTCTCAAAATCATTACTAAGATCATGGCAGAAAGGTTGAAGCCTCTTTTGCATAAGATTATTTCCCCTAAACAAGGGGGTTATGTGGAAGGGCATCAAATAGTTGATGAGATATTTCTTTCTCAAGAAGCCATCCATTCCATGGATATGCAAAAATCTCCTTCCATGTTCATTCGGTTAGACTTATCCAAAGCTTATGATAGAGTGGATTGGCACTTCCTTATCAAAGTTTTGAGGCAATTTGGTTTCTCTCAAGATTGGATGGATTGGATTATGGGATGTATCTCTTCAATTTCCTACTTAGTTCTTATCAATGGTAGGCCTTCTCAGTTGTTCCCAACTTCCAGAGGTATTAGGCAAGGTGACCCCCTATCCCCTTATTTATTCATCATTATTGTTGAATGCTTAGGTAGGGCTATAACCAAAAAGAGAGAAGACAAAACCCTTGAGGGAGTTACCATTGCTCATGGAGCTAGACCTATCTCTCATCTTCAATTTGTTGATGACTCTACTCTTTTAGGTAAAGCTACAGTTAAGGAAGCTTCTACTATTAAGCAAATCATTAGCTATTTTTCTAAGGCTACCGAGCAATTGATCAATGAAGACAAATCTAAAGTCATTTTCTTTCACTG
Source organism: Wollemia nobilis (assembly GCA_028583015.1). Taxonomy (NCBI): domain Eukaryota; kingdom Viridiplantae; phylum Streptophyta; class Pinopsida; order Araucariales; family Araucariaceae; genus Wollemia; species Wollemia nobilis. Next base: position 54,913 of record JAQPPZ010002822.1, read on the forward strand.
CTCTGCTAGACAGGAATCCATGGTCTTGGATAAATTAAGATATAAGAAGACCTCCCTTCCAATCACTTATTTAGGTATTCCCATCAATATTCGAAGACAAAAAAAATATTGGAATTGGTTGTTGGACAAAGTCAAGAAGAAAATTGGAAAGTGGACCAATAGGTGGCTTTCTTTTAGGGGTAGAATCACCTTGGTAAAATTAGTCCTTCAAGCTATTCCTATTTATGTTTCTACCATGTTGAATATCCCAAAGGTTGTTCTTCGAGAACTAGATCAAATCAGTCATCGGTTCCTCTAGAGTGGTACTAAGGAGAAAAGAAAATGGGCCTTGGTGAAATGGGACACTTTATGTCTTCCTAAGAATGAAGGGGGTTAGGATTCTGGTCTGCTATTAATAACAACAAAGCTTTAGCTACTAAATTATATTGGAGGATTTTGCATAACCCCAATGCTCTTTGGGCCAAGAATCTTCATGCTAAATATGTTGAGAACAAAAGTCCTGAAGACCTTGTTCACTATCAATTGCCTTCCAAAGGTTCTCCCATTTTAGCAGTTCTTAAGACTGGTGAGGATTTGATAAAGAAAAATTATTTTGGATCATTCATAATGGTCAACAAGTAAATTTTTGGATAGATTCTTGGGATGGTCACAAGCCTTTGATAACTCAGTTTCCCGATTGGAGGCCTTGGATGGAGGAGCTTCACCGAGCTAACTGGATAAAGGTGGCTAATTATTATCGGTACCATACTGGTAATTCAGAGGTTGGTAGATATTGGATCCCTATTGAGGATTAGCCTATTCAAATCCTAGAAAGGCAAAGACAAGATATCCAGTGCATCCTTCATATGAGATCTCTCTCTTGGTCCCATGATAAATATTGTTTTGGATGGAACAACACTACTAAGGGTGAGTATTCAATTGCTCAAGGTTATTTGGCCTTATGCCATAATAATCCCAACCAATCATCTGACATATTTTCTCAATTGTGGGCTCAAAATCTTTAGCCTAAGGTGAGGTTCTTTACTTGGATTTTATTGCATCGTAGGGTGCTTACTAGGGAGCATCTTATGAAGCATGGTTTTCATGGCCCTTTTAGATGTGAAATGTGTGGAGAGAATGTGGAAACTCTCAGCCATATTTTTATTGAGTGTACTTTAGCCTCTGAGATTTGGAGGAGAATGGCCACTTTACTTGGCTTACAATGGTCCAATTTTTTTACTTTTGAACAACTTTGGAGGGATTGGCCTAATCAAGAGGGTGTTGATCATTTTATTAGGCAGTTAGTTTGGATGGGTTCTACCATTCTTCTTTGGAATATATGGAATGAAAGGAACAACCAAATTTTTAATCAAGAAAGGAAGGATATTCACTATATCTGGAAAAATACCATTGCCAACTTAGTTGAATCAGTCCATCAACTCCTTAATCACCCCCAAAACTCCCACCAAATATGGGATCAAGTGATGCAAATATTGAATATTAACTCTTCTAAGAGAAACCAACTTAAAGGGAATGTGAGTAATTGCAAGATGGATAGAACAAGGAATTGGCAACCTCCTCCTAAGGATTTTGGAAAATTCAATACTGATGGAGCCTCTAGAGGGAACCCTGGAAAAGCTAGTGTGGGAGGAATTGGTAGACTTTCAGATGGCTCCCTGGTTTTTACTTTTGCTGAGAATTTGGGTATTCTATCCAATAACCTTGTTGAGGGGTATGGTATCCTTAGAGGCCTTCAAGAGGCTACTAAGGTTGGATGGGAAAAGGTACTAGTTGAGTCTGACTCTCAACTCATGATTAATATTTTGAAGACTCCTTCTAAGAATCATAAGGTTGATTGGAGAATAAAAATAATTATTGAGAAGATTCAGTTAATCCAGATGGGATTTTTGAAAGTTGATTACAATCATGTGGTCAGAGATCAGAACAAGAGTGTTGATGCTTTAGCTAATTGGGCTTTGGACAAAGGTGATCTTACTTGCTACGACCACCCTCCTAGATGGTGGGCTTCACAAATAAGGGAAGCTCTTCTTTCTATCATTTCTTTGGATGGCTCTAGTTTTGAAGGTACCTAGTTTCTTCTTGCTTTATTTTTGCTTCTCTTTAGTTTGGTCAGGGTATTTTAGTTCCCTAGCTCAAACTAATATTTATTTTGTTTCCTCTATTGATTCTTGCCTTAATAGTCTTTTGGTCTAGAAAGGTCATTGTTGTGTTCTATTTTTTTTCTTTTCTATTTATGTGTGTGCTTTTTTTGTTTTGTTTTATTTTTGTGTTTTTTGTGTTGTTTTTTTTGTTCTTGTGTTTTTGTTGTTTTGTGTTTTTTGTTGTTGTTCTTGTGTTTTTGATGTTCTTGTGCTTGTGTTTATGTATGTTTGTGTTAATTGGTGTTTTTGTGTTTTGGTGTGTGAGTGTTTTCTATGTTTTTATTTTTCTTTATTGTCTATTGTTGGTTGTTTTTTTATTTTATTTTTATTTTTTAGGTTTTGGTTGTTTTTGTTTTTCATGTTTTTGTTGGTTGTGTCTTTGTAGCATTCTATTATTTTTTGTTATGTTTGTGTTTTGTTATGTTGTTCTTGTGTTTTTTTTATGTGTATTGTGTTTATCTTATTGTGTGTGTGTTTGGTTGTGCTTTATATTTTTGACACACTCAAGGAGCATGTTTTTTTATTTTTTATTTTTTAATATTTTTGTGTGTTTGTGTTTGTGTGTTCTTGTTTTTTGTTGTTTCAGGTTTGCTCCTTGAGTATGTCAAAGGTGGTAGGCCAGGTGCGAGCCCTGGGTGATTTTGGTGGAAGAGATACCCCTGCCTCCTTGGGTCTTACCCGAAAGTGGCATCCCTTCTGGGATGTTTTCCACAAAAAAAATAGCTCTTTAAATAACCAATTTGCAACCTTGAAACTCTTCTAACTTGATGCCCAAAAATATAGTTTGGTGATTGTAACTCTCCCTCAGGATGATCCCTTGAGTTCTATAAATTAGCATCTAGTAATGCTACCCAAATTGCTGCCCTTTCACAATAATTTTTTCCTTCAAAATGCTCTTCTTGAATTACCTAAATTTGGTAGGAAAATACTCCAAATTGTAGTAGTAACTCTTCTCCTAGAAGCCTTCACATTTCTATTGTAAAACCAACAATCTCCTTTATCCAAAATAGCCTGCAATAGCAATCTCCAAATATCTCAAATTTGGTGGCTTCTTCTAACTGCTTTCTCCTTGTCAAATTTTGACTTCAATCTTGGCCTATCTAATGGCCTTCTTCTCAATATTTTGACTATCTTGAGGTCTTCACTACTCTCCTCCAAAATTTAGAAAACTCCTTGCCAAATTCTTCTCCTTTTGGGTTTGTTGTCAGATTATGGCAATTACCCCAAAACCTTCTTTATTGGGAACTTCGTCCTGCTAGTAAATTTCTCCATTGAGTTCTCCTCGAAACTACTTCAATGGTTGTCTCTGGACTTCTCCTTCTTTTTCCTTCCTTGAGACCTCTTCTCTAGGGTCTTCAATCTCTAAAAATTCTTAAGTATTTTTGTCAAGACTTTAATTAGACCTTCCTTAATCTCTTCAATATTCACCTCTAGAAGTTTTGCAACGAGTTCTCTTTTCTAGGATCTCTAAAATTTACTACTTCTAGAAACTAGAATAGAACTTTTGCTAGTCCTTATCTATCTTCAATATTCCAAGACTAGAAGTTCTTCAATGGGACCTCTTGTGGATCTCTTTAGATTCTTGAGTTTTTTCTCCTTCTAAAATATGCAGGTCTTCAATCTTCAATGGAGATCACCAACCTCTAATCTTCTCTGGAGTCTCTTCTTATTCAATCTTCAATAAGGCTTGTCTATCCTTTTTCTCTCTTCTACAATCTACAATTCTGTAATATTGCAATGGGACCTTCTCCTTAGGCCTCTAAATATTTGATCTTTCATTTTTTGGTTTAGGTATTATATTGATTCCAATGAAGATATTATTCCTAGCTCTTTGTAGGAAGCTTCTTGACTTTCTTTGAATCTCCTTTTTCTTGCAATAAAGTATTAATAATTGTAATGGAAGAAAATTTAAATATAGATATAAACAATCTTCACTAGTTGATTTGTCAATCTAAAGGAATCAATGTTGAGTCCTAGTCTTCATGAATTTTTCTTCAACTCTATGGAAAGACCTTAGCCAAATGCAATTTTTAAATATTCTAAAAATAAGATTCTTGATCTCCTCTCAATCTCTCTTGTGGATCTCTCTCTATTTCCTATTGATCTATCATAGCTATGGTACAACTATTAGCTTTTGAGGATGTAATTTAAAGTAAATGCAACCACAATATGTAAAATTAGCAAGCTATGATAACTATATGATAATGGCATTATAATATGTAGGAAAACTAGATGATAAAATTTTGCAATAACTCAGTAATATGCCATTAATAAAAGCTCACAAAAATAGTACAATGCAATATAATGGAGGACATGAACACTCTAGAATTTTCAATGAAGAACTACATTATACCTACTCACTACTCTCTATCTTGATATCATTCCTCTCTCTTTTTTATCTCTTACTATCAAAGGAATATATATAGGAAGATATGTTCCTTGGAATTTACTCTACCCATGACTCTTCATCTACCTATCCTATGACTCATGTGCATGTGGACTATATGCATATTTACATTATTGCACACTCTAGAACTTGTGCATTTATTACTTGCTTGAAGTAACTATTCAAACCTTATTCTACGATAAACTCCTACTCTAGAAATATACACAAGGTGGTACAATAGCATGTACTAAAAAATGTAATATACTCTAATATCACAACTAAGTTGTGGGTGGATTTTGATTTGTGCTGCTTGGACCACCCTGGTGCTTTTCCAGCTGCTTCACACATTCATTTATCTACTTTTTAAGTGGATTATTTATTTGGTATGTGTCTAGATAATCATTAGTGACAACTGAATTTGTATAGCTGGAGGTGATGGTTGTTGATCGTCAGTGATAGTTATATCTATGTAACTAGAGGAGACAATTGGGACCAAGTGGTAGGTGAGGCAAGGTGCTCCTATTGGAGGGTTCTAGTGGTGTTTGGGTGTCCCCTAATGTAGGTGTGATGGCATAGTATCTCCTGGTATGAGCATGGTTGCTAGTCAAAGCTCATGTTGAACTCTTAAAGAAAATTCTATGGCTACCATGGTTGAGCTCTTCAAGGCCTGTGGTGATGGTAGATGGAGTCTCCAAGGGTAGTAAAGAATTTTATCCAAATTTTGGCAGCATAATAGTAAGCTTTTATCCTCTTCATACAAATTATGGAAATGGGGGGAATTTATAGGAATTTTGTGAGGGGAGGGGTAGGTGGCATGGAGGTGAGGTGGAGGCTAGGTGGCAACCATGTGGGTGTGCAAAGGCCAAGAAAATCTAGGGGATTCCACTTGGAAGAGTGTGCACCCTCCAAATTTAATGGCTTTGGGTGGAATGAGCTCTCACCCACGCAAATTCCATAAATTGGCCTAGGGGAGACTGAGGGACATGGGGACATGTGTGCCTTGGGAGTTTCCCATGGGATTTTTAAATTGCTAAAAAGGGGACATGGAGGCTGAGGAGGACAATACTATTAAATTAGACAATTTAATTCCTTTAAACTTGGAGCTTTTTCTTGCATTTTTAAATTATCCCATTTTGGAGGGAAATATGGGTGGGGAGACAAAGTGGAATAAATGAGAGTTGTAGGTGGGGATTTTGGATAGACCTAGGGATTTGATTAGGATTTTTAAATTAGAGTGCAAATATTCTAGGGATTTGCATGAGGGATACCTTGGGTTTTGGGGATTTGATTGGTATTTTAAAATTCTTTTTGCATTCCCCTTTGGAATTGGGTCATGGATTAGGGTATGATTAAGGCTTAATGGAGGGTTTAATAGAAGAATTAAATGAATAAGAAGGATTATGAGAACTTTGAGGGGGAAGGGAGGAATAAATGAGGGGGATTAGGTAGAAATTAAGAAATTAGGGGAGCTAAGAGGGGGATTAGAGGAATTAAGTAGGGTAGGAGAAAAATAGGGAAAAATTAGAGGAAATTGGAAGAATTTAGGAATTAGGGGGAAAGGAGAAATTTAGAGAAAAATAAGAACTTTAGAGAAACCTTAGAAGAATTTAGGGAAAAATAGAGGGAATAAATATAATTTGGAAGGGAAAATAGTGAAAATAAGAGGAATAAGAGGGAAAGAGGATAAATTAGAGGAATTTAGGAGAATTAGAAGGGATAGGGAAAATTTAGAAGAATTTGAGAAAAAAAAGGAATTACAAAAAATTTGGGAAAATTAGAAAAGGAGACATAGGAATTTAGGTAAAATTGGATAAAATTTGACACCTAGTGGTGGTTTCATAATAATTTAGGGCCTTTGGTAAATTTATGATGATTTAAGGAGTGTTTTAGTGGTTTTGTGGAAATTTGATTACAAATTACTAAAATTTGGTGTCTACAGATACCCTTTTTTGTACCATGTTGCATGAAACACAATGCGATAAAAAACAAGAGACACCTGGTTGGTTGGATTAATGATGGATAATAATGAGTGGATGATGAGGATTGATGAGCGATGAAAATGGATTTTGGCTTTAGGAGGGTGATGTTTGATTACCATAAATCAAGGACAAGGTGGGATACCCCAATCATGGAATGGATAGATGTCTTTGAATATTTTTCTTTGATGAATTGATGAGCTCATTTTGATTTGTCAATATATTAACTAAGCTATGAAATTGATAACAAGTATGATAAATAAGGTAATGGGGGCTTACCAAATCAAGATTTGATTAAAGTTTGATTAAGAAGAGAAATTTTGCATTTTGACCTAACAAGGTAGGGTTCATGATAGCCTTAAGCAAATATTCTCAAACACATGCAACTCCAAGATTAGGTGTTTGGTTATTGAGCTTGTTTGAGGCCAAAATTTTTATGGATATTATCTACCCCCTCAAGCAATGAGTGGGTGGAAGACAAAATGGGTGACAAAGAGGAGCTTATTGATAAAAAGGTAGAATGGGAAATAGGAGAATGGGAATGAAATGGTCAGAAGTGAAACATGTCATGGTATACTTTTGATTTTTTTAAGATTTTTTATAATTTTGATTTTTTTTTTTGATGTGATTGGTGATGATGGATAGATGGATGTGATTAGATAGTCATGATATGTGCTATGGTATGTGTATGGATATGTATCATGTGTATTGATTGATTCATGATAGAAATATGATGATGAGTGATGGGTGTTGTGATATGATGTGATGTATGGATGGTGTTATGTATGTAGATTTTGGTGTTTGAGAAATGAATGTGGTTGGATAGATATGACATGTTAAATGATCAAGATTTGATATGTGATATGGTGGATGATGTGATTTATTGTGCATTATGTGTAGACACCTAAAACACTTCATATTGAGAAGACTGGCTAAATGGACTCCTTCTAGATCATGTGACTCACCTTAGGCATCATCAGGGATAAAATAGTGGTTTTTAGCACTTAATTAGGGGCATTCTCCTTTGCAACCCCCTTGGCCACTCAAGCCCTTTCCTACACTCAGCCCTTGGTCACCATGTGACCACCCCTCCACAAGTTGACCTTAGGTGCACGCATGACCTAACCTTGGTTTAGCCTAACCTAGGGACACCTCATCACCCCCCTCACCTTACCTCAAAGGCTATAAATATCCCCTCTTATTTAGAGAGGAGATAGATGAAGAGAGGAGAAATGAGAGGAGAGGAGATAGAGAGATATAGAGGAATGAAATGCTACTGTTATGTTGTTGAAACTGTGACTCATGTATGCAATATTCGTTGTCCATTTTCTATTTGCATTTATTCATTTTCATTTGATTCATTTTGATAGGTGCTACTAAACCCTTTCTCATTGCAAGTGTGCAGGTTCTAGATTCGAAGACTCAAATCCATCATGGTGGTCACAATAAACCCACCTCAAAAATTGATTGTAGCATAAAGAACATGACACCATCGTTTATTGTAAAAAAAGGATCATCCCATTTGGGGAATTTGTATTGTAAAACACCCTTTGCAAAGGGGTTAATTATAATAGAAATATCTATTTTACAATATAATAAAATGGTTTATTTTTAGTGCAATGGTGTCTCTTTTTATGCATACAAAGTGGCCCCCACCCCCTCCCTGACACCACGTGGTCCAATAGCCCATCGAAGGGAAGCACTACACATGCATCATGCTTGGCACAAGGGCCTATCACACATGCCTAATAGGCCTATGTCAAGCCTATGCTTGATAGGCCATGTCCGCACCCTCCAATTGGAGGGAAGCACCTGCACTATCAGACCAGCACATCCTTGATAGGGAGATAGGTGATTTGCACACATAGAGTCTATCAGGTCTATCCCCGTTAGGCCTACCGTTGGCCTGATAGAAACAATCCTATGCAAAGCAAGCACATGGGGCATGCACCCCATCTGCATGACCCCTAATATAGGCCTGATGTCGTTAAGCCTAACGAGTGTAGACCTGCCTGATAGGATTAAATAAAATTCAAAAAAAATAAATTAAAAATATAAAATTAAAAAACATAACTTTAGCAAAAAAAAAATCATTTTTATTTTTATTTTTTAACCTTTAGAAAATTTTAAAAAACAAAAAAAAAATCATTTTAATTTTAATTTTTTAACCTTTAGAAAAAAAATACAAAAACAAAAAAAAATCATTTTAATTTTTTTTTAACCTTATAAAAATAAAAACAAAAACAAAAAACAAACAATTTCATTTTAATTTTTCTTTTTAACTTTAGAAAAATAAAAAATAAAATCAATTTTTTTTGTGGTCTGTGTGCTTGCTGCTTGCAAACTAACATTTTATAGGAATCTGAATTTGAAACATCATTTTATATGCATTAGCAAAACATCATCATATGCTCTATGCTTTATTTGCTTTTGCAAAATAAAATGAACCCCACACACCACATCCTATTTTAAACATTGACGAGTTGGATTTCACCACCAACCATCGATCAAGACCAACAAAGGTGGGCTTCATATCCACCTCGTTGGCTTGCATATTGTTATTTTGTACCCTATTTTTTACCAAGGTTAGTCCAAGAACCATCATAGCCATGGAAAATAACACGCATTCCTCTTCAAAGGGTGTATCACTCACCATGGTGAATGAGGACTTGTAGGACATGGGAGCCCTCATTGGATTTGGACTTCATCCCAAAGTCCTGGTGGGTTTCATGGTTTGGAATTCATCACCAAGTCAGTGTGTGAGAGCATCTAAGTAAAAATCCTTAAATTGAGTTACCATCATCAACAAAAGCAAAACATGAACAAGAAATAAAAAACAGCAACACATCAAAACACACCAAACAGTTTAGGGACTCACATCTAAAAATTAAATGAGATAATCACATTGTTCGATTGTGTAATTCTTTGTTGTTTATTTTTGGTAATCAATACAACATGATAACTATGCATAGTCGAGATCAACCACGAGCCAATGAAGCAAAAAAATTACAAGGATACCCTAAACACCTTTGATTTAGCCTTGAAGATCTCCTCATTCCTACACGGTGCCCAAAAATTCATCATGAGGTCAACCCCTTACCTAGAGGACCCGACCACCAAGGTACCTCTACTAAGAGAACACCAATGGGTTATCAACACGATCAAGTGGATTATTCGGTTAGCCAACACTGATTCCAAGCCATAACTAGACATAATCAGTTTATCAAGGGGTCTAGTAGAGAATTACAAACTCACTTTATGTTGTGGCCTTCACCATCTAGAATTCTCATCCAACGCGTGGTAAAAATCTAGAGTAGGCCTATGCTAAGTCCACATATGCCATTAGCCAACATGACCATGGGAAAGTTAATACAACAATCCCAAGCATAGAGAAACTCTCATGGAGATTTTAAATTCAATCAAGTTACAACCCCAGGATTTTGATGGTTTGACCAAATTTATGGGATACATACAAATGTACAAGGATCCTGTTATAACCTTTCAAAATCACAAGATCAAACCTATGTCTTCCAATTTACCAAACCATCCTTTGCACATCATCGTATGCATCAAGAGGATCCCTATAAGTGGGTATTGCTTGAAATGGGTTCCAAAATAAATATTATTACCACAACTGCACTAAAACATCTCAACCTTCCATATTCACACATTGCAACATCCACGTTCACCTTGCAAGCGTTTAACGATGCTTTATCCTCCACTATAGGCATGATAGTCCTACCCATTCAAGCTGGACAAAAAACTATGCCTATATTGTGCTACATCTTGGAAGGTGCAAGATAGTACAACATACTATTGGGAAGGCCTTGGATGAGATACATGGAGTGCATCCCCTCCATCATGCATCAACACATTAAATACATTCATGAAGGTTAGTTCCATGTGTTTCATGCCAACCCAAACCCATTAAAATATTATAATAAGGATGATCATCTGTAGGAGTCTACCCTTCCATCCACACACTTGGACAATAAACACAATGATCTTATCCAAAGTCCAGATTCAGCCCCATGGCTAGTCATGAAGTTGTCTTCACCATCGTCAGTACCATTGGTTTCTACTACCAATCCTTCTTCATCCTCAATTTCTTCAAGCTAGGAAGAGTTGAAAAGGTCAACTGTGGAGGCTCTTACAACCATCTTCAATACGTTAGTAGAAGGCCTTACAACTCCTACCAACAAGGAGGAACCCATAGTTGTTATGGATGAATCTAATCATATCATACCATCTTCATCCACCACACTTGAGGATATAGTTCACTTGACCAGCCCTAAAATTGGTGAATACATAGCACCCAATGTTATGTTCATGCCTATCATCAAGTCAATCAAGGATCTAGGTTGTCCTCCTACCAAGTCGCTACCCATCGGTACCATTTTTGATTCATCATCCAAACATGGGGGACAAGTAGATCACTTTAGACAAGTTGATGAGGCATCCATGACTTGTCCAAATGCAAATGTATCTTCTCATGAGTTTGTGGGAATGATCAATGTGATGACAAGGAACCAAAGTCCTCCAAATCAATCTATGCAACTTGTGGCTCCATCCAACATTCCCTCCATACCACAAGTGCTACCATCACTGGATTTGGTCACACCTACTCCATCTCACTCAACATCTCCAAAAAATCAAGAATAGGTATACCCACTACATCAAAATGGGGATAATCTAGCTACCACATCTTAACACTCTAAGTTGGAACATGAGCATGAGCTAAATTAGGAACAAGAGCATGCATATATACTCACTAGACAATATCACCATGAACCATTCACATATGCTTAGATGTTGAGGACTTATGATCTACATATGCTTAATTATCTCCTGGATCCCACACCCTATCCACCTCCACCACCTATCAATTGCCATCTAGCTTCATTAGTAGTCATCCAATCATCACCTCCACTAGTTTCACAACACATCTTGGATTGGCTAGCCAAAATTGAGTTACAAGTGAGTCACCAACACAATAATTTACAATAGATCTTGAATAAACTCACAAGCATTGAGTTACGGTTGAGTCATCAAAAACCTCAACCTCCTAATTTTCAAGGCCAACATCTTCCTGTGTGGTCCAATGTTAATTCTCAATAGAATTAGAGGCAAAAGCAACAACACCACCCACCTCGCACTTATTCACCATTGCATGAATCTTTGGTGTTACTCTTTAATCTATTATGTGAGGCCAAGGTTATCCATCTACCAGAGATTCACCCTTTGTTCCTAAGAGATCAAAACCTAAGTGGTATCACGAGGACTTGTATTGCTCCTACCATCGAATAAATGGTCATGAAATCTAATCATGTATCAAATTTAAGACCAAGGTACAAGATATGTTTGACAAGAATGATCTTAAAATCAATAATTTTCTTATGACCAATAATCAACAAATGGGAATTTTCAACAGTTCGTTACCTACGCATGAGGGTTAGATAGAGCAACCTAATCTAGTGACTGAGATACATACAACCCAACCACCTTATCAAACTAGTTTACCATATCCACCTCATTTAAAATATCAATTTTGTACTTGGGATCCATTATATGAACCTATGTCAATCATTTTATAAAAGTTGCAAGAAGAAAAGGTAATAATATTACCAAATGTGCACCCTCTAGACCCAAACAAGCCCAAGCCTAAGGGTTATATAGAATATCACTTTTGATTTTATCATTGAATAGAGGGTCATGACATTAACAGTTGTTATTCTTTTAAAAATGTAGTTAAAGACCTTATGGATAAGGAGGCTTCACCCATAGATGGTTAACTTGCTTCATATCAGCCTACCCTAATTCAGGACACTTCCTCTCATATGCAACCCCAGGATCAACCATAACATCATAAATTTGATAAGCTACCTCACTGGTATGTTAGATTTTTCATGACTACTACAACCTTATTTCAAAAATTATACGATGCACATGCAATCACATTACTGGGAATCAATTCGAGAAAACCCAAACTTGGATTAAATAATGAAAGCTTCTATTATACTTATCACCGTATGAATGGGCATGACATCTGCAATTGCTACTCATTCAAGAATTTGGTTGAATATATAATAGAATGAAATGAGCTTCGCACAGACGGTTCGTTCATTTTACCCCATAGGGACATCGACATTGCATAAAATTTTGTGCCACAACAAGAGGGTCATTTTCTCACTCCTAGCCAATCCAACCACATTGCATCATAAAAATGCACATTGGGGGTGCTTAAGGTATCACACTTCCCCCCTAAAAAAAAAAATAGCTCTAAAGGCATTTTAGCCCTTTGGTCAACTAACAAAAAGCTCCAAAGCCACCCAAAGCCCTTTGGTCAATTCACAAAAAGCTCCAAAGGTACCCTAAGCCTTTCGGTCAATTCACAAAAATATCCAAAGGCATATAAGATATTTGGTCAAAACACTAAAATCTCCAAAGACACCTAAGCCCTTTGGTCAACTCACAAAAAGCTCCAAAGGCACTTAAGCCCTTTGGTTAAACCAAAAAAAAAAAACATTGCACTTCTTACATCATCATGCATTCCACATCATTGCATTTATCCACTAGTTGCATTAGGTATATTCATTCATTACATTTGCATTATAATATTTTGTTCTTACACTACTAAAAATAGCACCATTCTTGTATTACTATCATAAGTTTTAATCAAACTTATCCATAATCATCATTTGCAATTTTTCTTGTGAGCTTTTGCTTATTAAGGGGTCCTCGTAAGATAGGGTAGATACCAGATGAACATCAATAATGATGTTTATATGGCCATTGACTATTTTATGAACACCTTTTAGTTTGCAATATATGGAAAACCCCCACATCACAAACATCATATCATCCACATCCCTTTGTGAGTAACTATGTTTTTCAACACAACCAATAAGTTTCTATGGGGTGTCCACTAGGGTTTTTGGTCATTCCACCATTCCTAGTTTTCTTTTCAGATTTTGTAGAAAGCTATCTTGAATTTTAGAATGTAGGATCTTGATTTGATAGTACCTTGCATATCTCAAAATACCAACACAATTTTACACACATTAAAATCTAAGTTTGAACAAGGAATGATGAAACTACAACATAGTCCTTGTCACCTTGAGTGAAAGTTTTCCCTTACTCATCCTATTATGTGCATGGTCTAGAATGTTGAGAATTGAAAAAAGGACAAGCTCCCCCCTACCCAAGAAATCCCCTTGCTCCTCCATAAAATGATAAAGTATTAAAAAAAAAGTGGTTCTCATCACTAACCAAATAAATCCCTTACTCTTCAAAAAAAAAACAAGCAAATTTCCCAAAGAAATCAAAAGAAAAGAAGGGGGTAATGAGCTTGAATCCTTGGAATCCTTAGTTATTCAAAAACTATGGTATGATCTCCATTATAACAATGGGTTGAATTAAACACGCCTAACAATGGGGTAATATTATGCATGGTAATATGTCTATCACATTAGTGACCTTCTTTTGTACAAACTAATATTAGCTTACGGATGAGCTAGATTTTGGTGGCTTGTATTGCTGAGTTGTGAAGTCCAACTACATCAAAAATTAGGATAATAATGACCATAGGGTGATCCTAATTAAAAAAATGGGTTGAATTAAATCCACCTGGAAATGGGTCAGTCTAATGCGTCATCTTAATAAACATCACATGCACATACAAGGATATTGAATATCTTGGTCTTCCTAGAAAAATTTTAACTTTCAAAGTACTGTATAGTCAGTATGCATATTTTGACTGGTTAACTAGGGTTTTTGAGTCTCATTAAAACCATGTTATTCCCCTATAGCATATTACTGGTCATCCATCCATCATCTATATTTTCATCATCTTACATATGGTTGACATTCAAATGTATGACTTTTGTGAAAAGGTTAATATTTTAATTGATGACTTTTATACATCTATGATGCTTACATTTAGGTTTTTTTGCATTTATTTTCGTCTCACATACATGCATTATCATCTTCAACAAATTGGGGGAATAAAGGTATCAAACCTTTCCCCAATAATCAATCTCCTTGGGGATGTTCAAGGTATCACACCTTCCCCCAATCAATCACATAAACATCAATCAATTGCTAGGTTCAAAAGGTTGCATCCTTTTTGTCAAAGGTTGCACCCTTTGCCTTGCATACATATCAATCATCAAATCAATTGCTAGGTTCAAAATGTTGTGTCCTTTTTGTCAAAGGTTGTGTCCTTTGCCTCACATACATATCAATCATCAAATCAATTGCTCAGTTCAAAAGGTTGCATCCTTTTGTCAAAGGTTGTGCCCTTTGCCTTGCATTCATATCAATCAACACATAAACTGCTAGGTTCAAAAGGCTATGTCCTTTTTTCAAATGTAGCACCCTTTACCTCATGTTTATCATCAATTCGAAAGGCCCCATATCACCAAAATACCCCAAAGGCACTTAATAACTTTGGATAAATCACCATCAAAAAGCACCAAAGGCATTTAAGCCCTTTGGTCACAATCAAAAGGCTCCACTAGGCACCTAACCCCATTGGTGCAATAAGAATATCAAAAATTAAAGTGAATATTATATCTAATGATTTACTCTATAAAAATGGCGATTACAACGATTGGTTATTCATGCAATTTGGTAGGATGAGTAAATTACCATAAGATCACTCACCAAAAAGAAGTAATAAATGGGTCAAAATCAAGGTTGTAATGGGGCATGCACCCTATAAACTTTTGTAATAATCCTAGAATACCCAAATCAAATCATCTTGGTCAAGCAACTCATCACTTTCATCATTTTTCTATTTTCTCATGAGGGGATAGTCATTACATCACAAAATTCATAATAAAATCAATAATAAAACACTCAATCATGCAAGTTGCATTAATTCAAAGACAATCATGCCCTTCTTTCTTGAGGCAGATAACAAGCAAAAACTTAAATAAAAAAATATTATTGGATGAACCTTTGCCTGTTTGGTATACCTAAGATCATTGCCTTGTGGACTAGACGAAGGTCCATCTTTGGATGAAAGGTTTATTAAAATAAAGTTCCTCAATTATCAAAAGTAATGGTTTGTAAATGCATGCTCTTTCCATGATTGGGGCATCCAACATTTATTAGATCAATGACCATCATCAAAGTTCAATTTCACACAATGCATACCAAAAAGGGGTATCTGTAGACACCTAAAACATGTCATATTGAGAATACTACCTAAATGGACTCCTTTTGGACCATGTGACTCACCTTAGGCAGCCTCAAGGCTAAAATAGTGGTTTTTACCACTTAAATAGGGACATTTCCCTTTGTAGCCCCTTGGCCACTCAAGCCCTTTCCTACACTTAGCCCCTAGTCACCATGTGACCACCCCTCCACAAGTTGATCTTAGATGCACGCATGACCTAACCTTGATTTAGTATAACCTAGGGACACCTCATCACCCCCCTCACCTTACCTCAAAAGCTATAAATACCCCTTCTCATTTAGAGAGGAGAGAGATGAAGAGAGGAGAAAATGGAGAGGAGAGGAGATAGAGAGATCTAGAGGAAGGGAATGCTATTGTTATGTTGCTCAAATCATGACTCATGTATGCAATATTCATTGTCCATTTTCTATTTTTATTTAGTCATTTTTATTTGATTCATTTTGATAGGTGCTACCAAACCCTTTATCCTTGCATGTGTGTATGTTCCATATTCGAAGGCTCAAATCCATTGTGGTGGTCATGACAAATCCACCTCCAATATTGATTGTAGCATGAAGAAGAACACGACACCATAATTTATTGTAAAAGGGGATCATCCCCTTTGGGCATTTGTATTGTAAAACACCCTTTGCAAAGGGGTTTATTGTAATCGAAAGATCTATTTTACAATATAATAAAATGGTTTATTTTTAGTGCAATGGTGTCTTTTTTATGCATACGTTATGAATGTGTGAGATGATAGTAGGCATGTATAGTGATAAATGAAAGCATATGTGATAGATATGATACGATAAATACATATATGCAAGGTTGATCATTGTTTAGAAAGCACATAGATACATATTGATATGCATTACTTTAATTGCTTCATCAGGCATGTCAACACAATAGTATTGACCTGACTATGAGGTGAATGGTAACATGGATCCTAAAATATGGATCGAAGGATGATAGATTAAAATGATAATGAGACCACTTGTCAATTGGTGTGTCCTACGGATGAAGAATCTAAATGTGCTTTCAAGAGACCAAACTCTCTAATAACCTCAACCAAACTCATCTAGTAGTCAAGAAAACCCTTGAAGATACTAAGACTTCCCTAGGAAGTCAAGTCTCTCAAGGACCAACTATGTGTAGTGAATGTTCATTATCAATTTTGAGCAAGGTTGGATGAATCCTTTGTTACTTATGCCAATAAGCTAGCTCACCCATGAAAATACATAGGTCTATACAAAATAATATTGCTAATATGACAAATATGTCACCATGTGAAGGGTTTACTCCACTTCCATTCAAGCATTTATAGTCCCAATGGAGGTAACCCAATAACCCTTCAACATTGCTCCACTACCAACTAGGTGTCTATAGCCCTAGTGGATATGTCTTGGATGGCCTAAGATCCATGATGAATGATAAACATATTTTGTACGATTGAATGTGCTATTATTTCCCTTTTTTTTGTGTTTTTGTGCAATGGATCCATGGGCTCGGATTATGCATGATAGGGTGAGTAGAGGAAACCATTTGCTTTATGGTGATAGTGACTCAGGAGTCCATATTTTTGATGTGCAAAATATAATTAATGTGCAAAATATGTGTGTGGTCCAAAAGAAAACCAAAGTTAACTAGGAGTGACCTATAGCACTCAAGGATTGACTGATATTCAAAAAAAAATTATTGGGACACTAGATATGGCTGAGAGACTGAAAGAACCTAGATATTATTTGAACCAGAGACCCTACAAAAGACAAGGTGTCAAATGGGTGTTGAAAGGATATGCATAGTAATGGTAATGAGTGTGATCGAAGTGAGAGTTGCAAAGAATAAAAGTGCAGTAAATCATGAAAACTATGACAAATAAGATGCCCTTGATTAAGATAAAATCAAGTGCCATGGCATAGACCAAAAAATGATAAAAAAGAGGTCAAAATTACTTTGAGATCAAAAATTTGGGTTGTACAGAGATGAGATAGAGTAACTATGATATTAGAATATGGAAAATGATAAAGAATGAAAAGGAAGAAATATGAAGACAGGGAAGAAAACAAGGAATAAATAAAGGAAGGGAGAAGGGAGAAAAAGAAGAAAGTGGGAAAGGCACAATGGTCCATGGTATGTATCCACTTGAAGCATGACCATACAACTAGGAATGATGTGTGAGGAAACAAAACAAGGAAAAAATAGACATAAATTGAAGATTGAATGTGAGCATATTGAAAATTGAATGCAAGAAGATTGTGTATTTATGGTGTAATTTATTGTAGACATGATGAGATGTGATAAAATTGGAGGTGAAGGAAGGTATGATGCCCCTCCAAACAAATGGGAATATGGGAAGAAGAAAAACTAGAGGTTGAACCCCCCATTCATAATTGGTTTTGAAGGGTGAATGAGTCCCCCAAGTAAAGGAGGAGGGAAGAGCAAGCAAGGTCAAATTGATGAAAGGTGTGATGATAATGTGGTCAATGATGGGTGCAAAGTGGATTTATTGGACACTTGAGAAGGTGATGTAAGATCATCTTGAATTATGATCAATGTGAGATGCCCTAGTGATGGAAGCAAAAAAAATATTTGAACCTTATCGTTGATATATTTTTTGCATACATTGAAACAACTATGCTAATATGTACTAACATCTGAACTACTGAGTCATGAGTCATTATGCTAATGTGACCAAAGTAATTGTGCTGATGTGACCGAAGTCATTATGCTAATGTTATCGGAGTCACTATGTTAAAACTATGCTATGATTATGGGAGCTAATTAAGGTGAATGATAGTCTTAGACAAGGTTCTGGGATAGACATAGATTCTAAAAATGGATGTTTAGGTATTGATCAAGATTTAAGATAGCATTGATATGATAGTGTCATCCAACTAAAATGGTAAGGTGATTTGTGATGGGGTGGTGTGGAACGTACATATGCAATGGTGAGTAGTGATGAGGTATGGATGGGTATGATTGGTGTGGATGAATTTGATTAGTGGTTCTGTACGATATGCAGGTAGGTGCAGACTTAGCTATGAGTTTAGACCATTAGTGGATGGAGATAACATAGAATTGGGAAGGATGGATTTGGAAATTGTTTTGGAGATTTTTATGGTGGTTTATAAGATTTTGTGAGAGTGAGGTACTACCTACACAAATGAAGAGCCAAGTATTTAATCAAACAAACAAGCAAATGATTTTTTTTTAGCTTTTGATGTTTTACAATGTTTTTATGTATGTTTTGAGGGTGGTGTAATATTTTTTGGATTTTTTTTGTTTTTTTTGTAGTTTTTTTGAAATATTTGATACCTTTTCTAATGTTTTTTTGTGAGTTTTAGAATTTATTATTTTGCGAATGTGTGGGGGTGGTTTTGAGAAATGTGGTCCAGAATGGAAGAGTGTTTTAAGTAAACGGATGATCAGTGATGAGGTGCATGTGGGTGGGTGAATTCACTTGGTGGTTATGTGCAACATGCAAGTGGGTGAAAGGGTAAATTGATGTGGATAAATTTGATTAGTGGTTATGTGCAACATGTAGGTGGGTGAAAGGATAAATTAATGTGGTTGAGATGGTTAATTGGATGGTCAAGGTGAAGATGAGAGAGAAAAAAAGGATTGGACTAAATAATATTAGAAGGGGAACATGAGAGGTCTGGGTGAGGGGCAAGATGAATTCGATTAAAGGTTATGTGCAATATAGAAATAGAGGAAAGAGGTGAATTGACAAAAGAGAGTGAAGAAGAAAAAATTCAAAAAAAAAGGATCATGTTAATGGGAGGGTTAACTCCCCTCAATTGAGCAAGTCCTATACTAAATTCTTGAAGTGCCAACAATCTTCAATGTTGTGACTATTTTGAAATTGCAAAAATGTAATATTGGTTTTCATTGTACCACTTAGACGTGGGTCTATTAGGATCTACAGGGCCAATGATAGGTAGTGAAATTGGTCTTGCATATTGTAACTTCTAAAAGATCAATGAAATTGGTTCTAAGAGAGGGGTCCAAGGATGATATGAATGAGGAGAGTGCAGGGATCTATTAGGGGATTAAGTAGGATGAGGAATGAAGAAGGATTGGATTGGCAAGAATTGAAAGGGTAGGGTAGGTTCTCCTTGGTGACTTAGTTTTAGTGTAAGTGGTATAAGTTAGTTGGAAATTTGTTGTATATCTCTTGGGATGGGATAGATAGGTGGGAGCAATTGGGTAGGATGGTGAAGGTTGAATTGGGTAGGTTGAGGAAATGAGGGATGTAAATGGGGTTGAATAAGAGGTGTGCAATAATGTGGATAGGAGCAACTCGAAGGAAGAGTGGGATTAAAAGTATGAGGTGAGTGGTAAGGTTACGATACTTGAGGTGCATGAAAGGGATAATGTAAGAGGTGAGAGGATAGGAGGATAGGGGGAAGAGGCAGTGTTGGAAGAAGAGGTGGAAGTAATATATGGTTGTGAGAAAAGAAAATTTGGAAGAATAGGTAGGAGACACCTAGTTGATTGAGGTAAGGACGACGATGAGGCTCTTTGAGGGGTTGGGGTTAGAGTAGGCTGTTACATGATGTCTTTGATTGGTTGAGGGAGAGTGAGATAAACTCTTTCTAATGAGATGATTTTAGGAGATGACTCAAATACTATCACACTCAAGGTAGGGCTAGGATTAACGGTATATACAAAAGGAGAAGATGCATGAGGATAGATTTTATCTTGATGAAGGAGGTTAATTGTGTAGGTTGGAATGCAAAATAGAGGTAATTATGGTCATGATGAGGTAGGGAGAGTCTCCTTTAGACAAGTTGGAGGTACCTTGGATAGATGAGAGATTTGATTTTCATATATAGAAAGGGGATGGATGGTTGTGACTTGGAGAAATTTTAAGGGGAGCAAATGACCATGATCTAGATCGATATATTCATCCAAATCATTGTCCTCAGGTTCAAGAGTAAGACATTAGAGGTTATTCCCAAGGAGGAGTGTTGATGAGCTTGTATGATACCCTAAACCAGATTTGTCCTTTGATAGTTAGTAGGGATGGTCAAGTATAGAGTGTGGACCCTATTTGTTAGAGTATATTGCATCTTTTGGGTCATGTAAATGTACCATATTTGGTACATTACTAGATTAGGAGTTTACTTTAGAGTAAATTTAGTTAGTTACTTCAAGTATTGTAATAAATTCACAAGTATCAATGTGTAAGTTGTAAATGTGCATGTAGTCCACATGTACATGAGTCCTAGGTAGAGTAAGGGCCAAGGAATCCATATTCCTATATAAAAGCCTCATAGTGAGTGATTTTAGTGTAGTAGTAAATATAGAGAGTGTGTGGTATAGTTTAGTGGTATGGTACAATGTAGTCCTTTCATATCTGTTAATGGAGTGTTCTTGTCCTCCATAATATAACATTGTACTATTTTTTCACTCTTATTAATGGTATATTTTTGAGTTATTTGCAGATGTTCATCTCATTATTTTCCTACATATTATTGTGCCATTAGTTTATAGTTATCTCATATTAGTTATCTTGCATCTTGTGGTTGTACTACCATCCCATAAAAAGCTAACAGTGGTATTAGAGCACATGGTATATCAGATAGGAAATAGGAAGAGCCACAAGTGAGACTGAGAGAAATACAAAAACTCATTTATAGAATTTATGAGATTGCATTTGGCTAGAGGCTTTCCACAAGGTTGCAGAAAAACTTGTGAAGACTAGGACTCATCATAAATTCCACTAGATTGATAAATCAACTAGTGAAGATTAATTATCTCTAGTTTTTAGAATTTCTTCCATTACATTTTTAATACTTTGTTGTAGGTAAAGGTTATTCAAAGTGAGTTGGGAAGCTTTCTAAAAAATATTTAGGAAGAATATATTCTTTAGAATAAATCTAGCACCAAAAGCAACAATTGGAAGAACGGAGATTTGGAGTCCTAAATAAAAGGTCCCACTACTAGAGATTGCAAACTTGTAGAATGCAGAAGGAGAAAAATGCAATAGGAGCCTTGTTATATATTTGAGGGAGATAAGAAGAACCCAATGAAGAGTCCTAGTGAAGATAGAATATTTGTGATCTCCAGTGCAGATTGAATACTTCACCATGAAGAAGTTAAAGAGATCCTTAGAAGGTCTAGTTAAAAAAAAAACTCCCAATTCTAGAAGATTGGAGGTTGGTGATCTCCATTAAAGATTGCATATTGTAGAGTGAAGAAGCACTAGCAAAAATTCCATTCTATATTCTAGCAATAGAATATTTTAGAGATACAGGAGGAAGATCTCATTACCAACACTTCCATAGTAGAAGGTTGAAGGAAAGGTCTCATTTAGAAGACCATAAGAGCTGTAATATTGAAGACCTTGGTGATGTCTCAAGGAGAAACAAGGAGAAGGCTTGGAGAGCCTTTTTTAAATTTTGGAAAATGTCATTAAAGGAGTTACTAGGATAACTCATTGGAGAAATTTACCACCAAGGAGAAGTTCCTGATAAAGATAGTTTTTGGGACAATTGTTTCCATCCAAAAACAAGCCCAAACTGAGATGGATTTGACAAGGAGCTTACCAAATTTTTGAGAATATTGGTGAAGACCTCAATAATTTTATATTATTGAGAAGAAGGTCTATATTGAAGTCAAAATTTGATAAGAATATTGAAGAAGAAAGGAGCCAAATATTAATACCAAACTTGAAATATTTGAAGATTACCTTTGAATACTAGAAGGCTCATTCAGAGATAGGGGTTTGATGAATCTATAGTAGAACATTTAAACTTAGCTATAATTTTGAGGAATTCCCTATCAAATTTTTGAGTTTTAAGTACAATATTTCAATGCAAAAATTGACTATAATAGGATAGCAATTAGGAAAACATCACTAGCTATAGAAATTTATATTTATAGAGAGCATCCTGAAGGAAAACTGAAACCGCTGCACTACAGTTTCAAGTAGCAAGATAGAGGAGTTACTAAGCTATGAATTGGTGATCTGAGGAGCTATTTAGGATAGCTAAGAATAGCTACAATTCCATCCAATAAAATACAATAATAAGGTGAATCTAATCACCTTGAAATCCTTCATCTTCAAATATCTTAAAGGTAAGCAACTTAGGTGCAAAGGGTTCATTTTATGAACACTTATATTCGGTTCATTATTTAGTTTCATTAAGCACCATATTAGAGTTTTAAGAAGTTGCAAAGAGAAGGTTGCATATTATAGTCTTCAAGAGAGTGTATAATGAAATTTATTTTAAGGTTTATAACTGCACATTAAAATAGGATTTAGATATATTTTGACAGAAAGAAAAATATCATCTTCCTATTAATCAAAGAAGACATTATTGTTAAGTGAAAGTTACAGAGGTTATTAGTGCATTTGAGGGTTATTTAAGAGTCATTATTATTAGTGCATCTTACAAGTTACTTTGAAATATCAATAAGGTGAGAATATTAGTGCTTAAAACTTATTACTCTTAAATATTATTATGTGCTTTGGTTGTTAAAGTTAAGAGCGGAAAACCAAAGAGCATAAATGAACATACTATAAAAGTTTCTAGAGACACCATTTGGTGCAAAATACCTGTAGCAATTTGTGGAAAAGATAAGCCACCAAATTGGTTAATATTCCTCCAAGGAGTGGAGAAAAAATTCACCATTAAATCCAGTAGAAGGAGCCACAAAATTAGACTAGGAGAGTCTCAAGTTTTAGGTGCAAATCAGAAGGTATTACAAGGTTATACAAGCACCAAGTTTATCTCAATTATTACATCAAAGGGATTTAAATGTTAAGTGTCCTAAGGACACATTATGTATAATATCCTCTAGTCTACAAGCAGTCACCATTAGTGGAGAAAAAGCACACTTAAAAATGCTTAAAGAATGAGCCAACCAAAGGGCTCGATATTCGTCGTAGGTGCTTAAATGAAGAGCCATCCATAAGGTTTGAAATTCAACTCAATAAGGTGTTAAGAAACACCTTAATCCAGCATACAAGATGATGCCATATTGCAGCACAAGGATCCATGTAAACAAATTATCATAAGCTTATACTATCTACGTGGAAGAGTAAGCTATCATATACAAATACTACACTAAGGATAGTGTATTAAAAGGCTTAAAACGATAAAGCACAAGGTAGTAACGAAGGTGCAACACCTAAGACTCGGCTTGTAAGAATCGCTCACCTAGAGGAAGCACCCAAATCAGCCATTGGAGGACCATAGAACCTCCATTCCAACACTCCAAGATCATCACAGTTGGATCCAACCTTATGGAAGAATACCTTCCATCGTGGAGAAGGAGAACCATCTCATACATCATTGTCAAAGGAATCAAGGAATCTTGAAAATAATTGGCAAGATAAGAAAGCAAATATATATGTTAGAAGTAATCTTACATGCAAAGGAGAGAGTGTACACTTGCCTATCATCGTAAGGCATATTGTGACACTTGGCACAAAGGGAAATTGAGAATCTCAAAAACAAAGTAATACCTACATTGAAGAAATAGGTGCTCAATCAATGTAAATACCTATCCAAGAAGGAATAATATAAATGTATGAAGCAAGTCTTCAAAGGGAGTTACAAAATCATTGATAAGGAGTTGGTGCCACTTGTTTTCATCCCTGGAATACTCCATAATGCCTAGCTTTAAGCAATGTACATTTCCTTCAAGATTTGAGACACTTGGTATACGTTATACAGGTGAGAAGTTATAATAAAAGTGATCAACAAAGAAGGGTAATGATGAGCATGAAGAGAATCCATACGCAGCGTGAAGAGAAGTGACAACATTAAAGGCTAGAGGTCAAGAATTACAAGACAGTCAAAGGAGCATTAAATACTCACTACCATTATCATACATCTGCCATTGCAAGAGTACAATGCACATTAAGACAACATCCACTAATACAATGCTCATTATTAAGGAGGATATGACAATATAATGTAAGATACTATATTGATTAACATTGCATTCATTAGAGTAATAAGGTGCATGACTTAAGAATGAAACCATTGGCAATATTGAGTATATTGTTGTCATTGATGTCAAAGAACTAATGGCATAAGTTAATGACATTGGTTGTCATTTATGTTAAGGAAAATAAAGGTTAATGGTTTTACCATGGTGGCATTTACAAAAGAAAAAGGAAGAGATTTTATGATGGCAAAGACTTTTATCCAAAGAAAAATTCCAAGAAGAAAAAAAGGATTATAATATTTAAATCTATGAAGATTTAAATAATTATAATAATTAAAAATTAAAAGGGGCCAAAGGTTAAAAAATAAATTATAATATTTAAATCTACATTAGATTTAAATTATTATAATATTTTTAAAATGTTTAGATGGCGCCAAAATTCGAATTTGTATGGAAGCATTTTTCAAAGTTGAGCTGACGTCCAAATTCAAAGGGCAAAAGTGTAGAAAAGGGTTAATGTTTTGCAAGCCAAATTTTTTCAATAATCCCCAAAAAATATCTTATTTTTTCTATTCGTTCGACAAGCAGAGGAGGCAAAAAAAAGCTTTTACAAATTTCAAGGGTAGCACATAGTTAATATGAAAGGCGTTCGATTCCATATGATGTGGGTGGATAGCCTAGTTGGCAAACTTAGCTTGCAGAGCACGTTGTAGGTGATAGATTCGGCATTCAAATCATGGGGAGTCCTTTTTGCTTGGTCGAGGGTTTTTACATCATTTTTTGTGAAGAAGTAGGAGCACGTGCTCCTTTGTGCTTGTGTGGTCAGATAGCCCACACGATGTCCACCCTTGTGCTAGGATGTGGGGCCATCGAGAAGTCGCAGGTTTGAGTAGCGATGACAGCGCTTGGGGCAAAGTATTTTTAAGGTATGCATATGGTGCTTGACTTAGGGAGTTATAAGGGTTAATTAATTTTTATTGTTTTGATGTGAAATTACTAGGGAGTCATAAGGTGTTCATTTTAATTTTAATTTTTGAATTAAAAAGGGGATAGCGTGGAGTAATTAAGGTTGAATTAAAAAGGAGTTTTTGGCTAAGTGTTTTGTATGGTAAATGAAATCAATGATGCTATGGTCTTGTTGAAAAATTAAGGTGCATTAAAATATTTTATTTTAAGTAGGAGGTATAAGGTGTATAAGGAATTTATGTGTGAAATTTGTGGTTTTGTTGGGTTGAATTTTATTTTGCAATATTAGGAGTAATAAGGTGTGATAAGTTGCTTGATATTTTATTATGATTCTTGCATTGTGAAAGGAAGATATGAAAGGTTTTGTTGGATATTAATGCTTCATTTTTTAGGATAAAATAAGAGTGATCAAATATCAAATTCAGATTTCATTGAGCATTTTTTAAGGTGAAAATTCATGTGGATGTTTTGAGAAAGTATCTTGCAATCTAACCCTTGAAGTGGCATTAGAAAAATTAGTTATTGTGAGACAGGTTTTGAAGATATATCTCCATAAGAGAAAATTAAGAGGTATGGGCACATCAACCCTTGTTAAAAGTGTTTTGTTGAAGTGAATGTTTTTGGAATATAAGGTGGATATAATGGCCACCCCCTTATGCGATTTTTTCTCAATTTTTTCCCAATTTATTTAAATTTTCTGAATTAAAATATATTTCAATTTGCACAATTATTGCAAAAATAAAAATCCAAAATTTGCAACTTAATTTCAATTTTATTTTTGAACTAGGGCACAAATTCAAAATGTTCAAACCCTAGATATATTAAAATCAGCAATAATGTAAATACCTCTGTAAATGGATGAAGCACCAAATGTGAATCCTCAATGATAATTAAACAATTGAACCCAGGTGCTTCGTTTGTCAATCCAGTTGTCTTCAAATTTTGGCAAACCCTTGTCTACCTCTCAATGACAAATGCTAGTCAAAATATGATGTAATTTAGACTACCTTAACTCAATGTCAGCCCCCAGCAATAGCACCCAAAATTTTAGCCTTAACTTAATGTCAGCCCCCTAGCAATAACACCCAAAATGTCAGCCTTAACTTAATTTCAGCCTTAACTTAATGTCAACCTTAACTATTTTGGTCAGCCATAACTATTTTTGTCAGACTTAACTAATTTTTCCTTCAATATTAACCCAAAATAGCACCATCAACCCTAAGTCATGGGTTCTAAGGAAGGGCACCCAACTAGAAGGCTCGACCCTTCCTATAAATGAGCTCCAATCCTTAATGTAAATATGACTTCCTGAATGGCTAAAGTTGAGCAACAAAATCCATGTCTCCGATTTACCCAAAGCTGACCTTCAACAATCCACAAACCCTAAACTAAAATAAAATTTGAATCACAATGAGTTACTCGTTGTAGAAACTCCTCTAATTGGCTAGGTATGGTCTTGCACATATGAAACCAATGTTCTCATGGAGGTTGATTCACCACAAGCTCCAACACTACACAAATCTGCAATGCCCTTAGAAATTTTATCACCAAAACAAGCAAATATCCAATTTCTTCAAATGCGTTCACAACTCTCTTATTTATCTTTGCATTGACTATCTTCTAGAAGCTTCAAGAAGGGGGGATGCCACCTTGACCCCTTTCCTAGTGAACTCAACTTTTTTTTAAAACACATGGCCCCTTTATAATTTTTAATTATAATTTCCCTTTATAAAATTATTTTATAAAAATATATTATGCATAAAGGGAAATAAATCATCTAAGGCCAAAAATATCACCCATGACCCAAAAATGGCCAATCAACTACAGAAGTCCATGCTAGAGCTTGAACCAAGATATATTATCCATGGATTTGAGTCCCTTAGCATAACTTTGCATGACCTACAAGGACTCTAAATAGGTCATCAAGGTCATTACCACCAAGTCACTGAAAATAGGGACATTACAATATTCCCCCTTAACATTGCTTGTCCTCAAGCAATGGCAAGGTATACCAGGATCCCAAAACATCCTCTAAAAAATCTCATTGTGTTGATGCCTCTATGAACCAAATAGAAAATCCATTAGGCACTAACTGTACATTCAGTTCCTGTAACCCATGCGCAACCAACTGGACATGAAGCTTACTCATACTGACACTGCACATGCCAAATAACTGCATCCAAGGGAATGGTCTGTAAATGTGCCCAATATCCAAATACAAAAATGCCACGTGTGTAATAGACCTATGAGTGTTAAAAGGGATGCACTAAGAACTATCAATCTGCCACTCCCCCTGTTAACTGTTCACTCCTCATTATTAGGTCTTTGTTCTGGATTATTTTGTTCCACCCGTGGACCTTGTGTTTATCCCATGAACCTACTATTGCATTAGACCCACTAATTATTCCAAGCTATGTTGCATGTTATTTTGAGTCTGTCTAATGTCCTTTGCCATTTTTCTTTCTATTTCCTCTTGGTTTGATCTCTCACCCATTTTTCTATTTCTTAATGCTACTAAAAATGTACTATCTTCTGGGTATGGGTGTGGAAGCTGATATTGTTCCCTTCTCATATTTTTTTTGTAGGCCCTTAGATCCCTTTCACTCATGAAAATTCAATCCACAGGATGGTAGGATCAGTTTGCTTTGATACCACTATAATGGCCACCCCCTTTTGCAAATTTTTCTAATTTTTTTCCCAATTTATTTAAATTTGCTAAATTAAAATATATTTCAATTTGCACAATTATTGCAGAAATAAACATCCAAAATTTGCAACTTAATTTCAATTTTATTTTCAAACTAGGGCACAACTTCAGAATTTTCAAACCCTAGATATATTAAAATCAGCAACAATGTAAATACCTTTGTAAACGGATGAAGCGCTAAGTGTGAATCCTCAATGATGATCAAACAATTGAACCCAGGTGTTCCATTTTTCAATTCAGTTGTATTCATATTTTGACAAATCCTTGTATGCCTCTCAATGACAAATGCTGGTCAAAATATGATGTAATTTAGACTACCTTAACTCAATATTAGCCCTAGCAATAGCACCTGAAATGTCAGTCTTAACTTAATGTCAACCCCCCAACAATAACACCCAAAATGTTAGTCTTAACTTTTTTTGTCAGCCATAACTATTTTTGTCAGTCTTAACTATTTTTTCCTTCAATATTCACCCAAAATAGCACCATAAACCCTAAGTCATGGGTTCCAAGGAAGGGCACCCAGCTAGAAGGTTCAACCCTTACTCTAAATGAGCTCTAATCCTTAATGTAAATATGGATTTCTGAATGGTTGAAGCTGATAAACAAAACCCATGTCTTCGATTTTCCCAAATTTGACCTTCAACAATCCACAAACCCTAAGATAAAATAAACTCTAAAGCACAATGAGTTACCCATTGTAGCAACTCCTCTAATTGGCTAGGTATGGTCTTACACATACGAAACCAATGTTCTCATGGAGGTTGACTCCCCATAAGCTCCAACACTGCACAAATCTGCAATGCCCTCAGAAATTTGATCACCAAAACAAGCAAATATCCAATATCCTCAAATGAGTTCACAACTCCCTTATTTATATTTGCATTGACTATCTTTTGGAAGCTTCAAGAAGGGGGTGACACCACCTTGACCCCTTTCCTAGTGAACTCAACGTTGTTTTAAAACACATGGCCCCTTTATAATTTTTAATTATAATTTCCCTTTATAAAATTATTTTATAAATATATATTATGCATAAAGGGAAATAAATCATCTAAGGCCAAAAATATCACCCATGACCCAAAAATGGCCAATCAACTACAGAAGTCCATGCTGGAGCTTGAACCAAGATATATTCTCCATGGCTTTGAGTCCCTTAGCATCACTCTGCATGACCTACAAGGACTCTAAATAGGTCATCAGGATCATTACCACAAAGTCACTGAAAATTGAGACATTACAATGGAGATAAAAGGATTTTTTGGTAAGCATTGTTGGAAATATTTGAGTTAGGATTATGCTTTATAGCTGAATGTTTTGGAAACATTTGGGATAGATTTTGAGAACAATATATTCTTCTATTATTGTAAGAGTTTGAAAGATTTGTGCTAGAGATTGTGAACTACTTGTGCTAATTTTGAAGACAAGTTTTTGCATCTTTATGAAACCCTTTTGAGCATGTGTTATAAGAAATTATGAGCATGTATTAGATCAAAATTTAGGTATATTATGAGCAAGTTAGAGGTATATTTTGAGCAAGTTTAAGGCAGACTTGTGATCAGGTTAGAGGTATACTTGTGAGAATGTTAGAGGTAGACTTGTGAGCAGGTTAGAGATAGATTTTGAGCAGGTTTGAGGTAGATTTGTGAGTAGGTTTTGAGGCAGACTTGTGAGTAGGTTAGAGGTAGACTTGTGAGCAGGTTTAAGATAGTTTTGTGAGTATATTAGATTATATTTATAAGAAAATTTAATTAGAGTTGAATAGAGTAGAGGGGATAGAGTTCTCATGTGTAGAGATATCCACAAACTAGAGTAGAGGGGATAGAGTTCTCTTGTGGAAAGAGATCCACAAACTAGAGTAGTGGGAACAGAGGTCTCTTGGGAAGAGAGATCCACAAACCAGAGCATAAGGGGATTGGTGTCTCCTTTGGACAAAGATCCATAAACATTGTAATAGGGATTTGATTCCCAAAGGATTCATTGAGAAAAAATTATAAGGAATAGTTTCTTCATGGAGTATCCCACATTAGGTGAACCACATTAAATCATGTCTCTCATGTGTGTGATGATGTTTTCATTGTTTATTGCTTTGATATTATTGTTGTTATCATTTGTATTGAAAAATAAAAAGTTTTATCTTATACTATTCAGCCCCCCTCTCAGTATAAGATTATGTTCTTGAATTGGTATCAGAGTGGGTTACTTCATGAAAAGCCTAACAGCTTAAAGGAAGATCTCACAAGAACATACATGACCTTATAAAATGGAGAATAGGCCATGATCAACATAAAAGAGGAATTTACTGCTGCTCTTAGAAACTTGGAAAAGGTTAGAAGGAAGAATTCAAGTTTGAAGGATCAAATCTAAGAGGATGAGGAAGCAAATATGGAACTTCTACAAAACCTCATAGAGCTCAAGGTAAATGTTGAAGAGGGAAGGAAAATTGAACATGATATTTTAGAATAGTTAAATTCAAAAGAGTTAGAATATGAAATATTAGAATCAAAAATTGTCTCTCTAAGAAAGGGAGTTGAGAAGACTAAGGGTAAGTTACAACAAGATATAAATTTAGGAAATTAGAAAGAGGATTCAAGCTCCAAAGGAAAAAAGATATCAAAAGAAGAATATGCCATGACTTATGCTAATGCATTGAAAGGCAAAAGAATTAAGAAGGAAGAAGGCAAAGAAGATCCATGGATAAAAGTCAATTACAAGTTCAACAGAGGAAGAAACATGCGACCATATTATTCAAGGCACTCCAATAGGTTACAAAATCTCTTCCATGGCTATTTTTTTTCATGTAACAAATATGGTCATAGAGTTGTACATTGCACTATTTATGTGAGAGATAATGTTGATAGAAATTTCAATTATTTTGCACCTCTCATGAATGAAAATATCATATGTTGTAAATGCAATAACTTTGGGCACAAGGCCAAATGGTGTAAAATGGTATTCCCTAAATTAAGCAAAAATAAGGATGATCAAAAGGCTCAAAAGAATACAACCTCAACAATTAGGAGAGAGAAAAGAGCATAAAAAAGTGAAGTCAATTTTGGTACAAATAGCTCTTCATGTGCAAGATAAGAGAAAACAATGGTTTCTTGATAGTGGTTGTTCAAGTCATATGACAAGGGACAAGATTAAATTTCTTGTACTTAAAGAAATCAATGGAGGATCAGTAAAATTTGGTGACAATGGTTCAACAAAAATCTATGGGAAAGGAACCTTGAGTTTAGATAATGGAAAAACAAAGGCAGAGAATGCATTGTATGTCAAAGGATTGAGGCAAAAATTTACTAAGTGTAATAAAACTTTGTGATCAAGGGCACATTGTCACTTTTCATCCAAATAGATGTGAGATCAGAAAATCTAAAACTGGAAAGCTCATTGCAGATGTCAATAGAACTACAAACAATCTCTACATGCTAAGTGAGATTAAGGGAGAAAATTATTTCTTATCACAAGAAGATGAGATTTGGTTATAGCATAGAATAATGGGTCATCTAAACTTTGAAAACATAGTGAAAAATAAGAAACAAGTAGGCAGTCAAAGATTTACCCTAGATAAAAATGCCACAAAACACAATTTGTGCATAATGTCAGCATGGAAAGCAAACAAGAACAAGTTTCAATTCAAAATAATTTACGTCATCTAAACCATTGGAACTAGTTCACACTGACCTATGTGGTCCTACAAGGACAAAGATTCTACAAGGTGAAAGTTACTTCATGTTATTTATAGATGATTTCTCCATAATGACTTGGGTAACCTTCTTAAAAGAAAATTCAGAAGCCTTTGAGAAGTTCAAGGTATTCAAAGAATTAGTAGAAAATGAAAAAGGTAGAAGGATTAAGTGTTTAAGATCAGATATAGGAGGAGAATTTACTTTAGGTGAATTCATAGAATTTTATGAACATTAGATCAAAAGAGAATATTCAGTAGCAAGAACTCCTCAACAAAATGGAGTAGTTGAAAGGAAAAATAGGACTGTTGAGAATATGGCCAGAGCTATGTTAAATGAGTCTAATATTTTAGATGGTTTAGGAGAGATGCAGTTCATACAACAATATATATCATCAATAGAGCTCAAGTAAGAGTAAATCATCACAAAATCCCATATGAGCTCTGGAAATGGAGACCAACTACTGTAAAATATTTCAAAAAATTTGGAAGCAAATGCTACATAAGATGGAAAGAGAAAATTAGTGGGTAAGTTTGATTCAAGATGTGATGAGGGTATTTTCATTGACTATTCCACTAAGAGCAAATCCTATAGGTGTTAAATAAGAGGACACCTACAATTATGGAAGGTATAAATGTGACAGTTGATGAACAAATAGGGTCAAAAGAACCAGCTCAAGAAATTGTGTATCAAGAAGAAGAAATATGCCAAGAATAATTAGGTGAAGAATCAGAATAAGAGGAAAAATGAAGAACACCACCTAAGAATCCATCCAGGTATGTGCAAAAAAATCATCCAAGAGATCTAATTATTGGAAATCTAGATGAAAGACAGACAAGGAGGAAGATAATAGGAACAAGTGAGCATGCAAATCTTTCTTTGTTGTCTAAAATTGAGCCCAAGGATTTCAATGAGGCAAGAGAAGATAATTTTTGTGTCAAGGAAATGGATGACAAATTGGATCAAATAAAAAAAAGTGAGACTTGGGAACTTGTCCCATGACTAAAAAATAAGAATGTAATTGGCACTAAATGGGTTTTTAGAAACAAGTTAAATGAAGATGGTTAGGTAGTCAGAAATAAAGCAAGATTGGTATGCAAAGGTTATGCACAAGTTGAAGGGATTGATTTTAATGAAATATTTGCTCCTGTTGCATGACTTGAGGCCATAAGGATGTTTTTAGCCTTCTCAAATTTCAAAAAAAATAAAGAATATCAAATGGATGTTAAACCAGCTTTTCTCAATGGTGGCTTGGAAGAAGAGGTCTACATTGAGCAACCTGAGGGGTTCAACCTAACTAATAAGCCAGATTATGTATGTAGATTAAATAAGGCTCTTTATGGACTAAAGCAAGCTACTAGATATTGGTATTCAAGGTTGGATAAGTATATTAAGGAACAGGGTTTTAGGAAAGGAATAGTTGACAGCAATTTATACATCAAAAATGAAGGAATTGACTTATTAATTGTGGTTGTTTATGTGGATGATATCATTTTTGGAGGTAATAATTATAAGATGTGTCAAAATTTTGTAAATATTTTGAAAAATATATTTGAAATATCAATGCTTGGTGAGTTGTCCTTCTTTATTGGACTACATATTTCACAATCATAGAAGGATGTATTTCTCTCACAAACCAAGTATATAAAATAAATGTTGAAAAAATTCAAATTAGAATACTGCAAACTAGTAAGTACCCCCATGGTTACAAGATGCAAGTTGAGTAAAGATGATTAATATCCTAAGACAAATCAGATATTGTATAGATCTATGATTGGAAACTTAATATATGTTACAGCTACAAGACCAGATATAATACAGGCAGTGGGACTGGTGGTAATATTCAAGCAACACCAAAGAAAACACATGTATTGGTAGTAAAGAGAATTTTTAGGTATTTAAAAGGGACTATGGATTTTGGACTCTGGTATCTCATAAGTGACAATTTCACTCTCATAGAATATACATATGCAGATTGGGTAAGCAATATTGATAACATAAAAAGCACAAGTAGAGGTGCGTTCTTTCTTGACGATTTTTTAGTCTTTTGGCTCAGCAAGAAATAAGCATCAATATCCTTATCCACAACAAAGGTAGAGTACATTTCAACGGTTGGTTGTTGTACATATGTGTTATGGATGAAGTAAAATTTAAAGGGCTTCAAGATAGAGCATGATCATCCCATATCCATACTATGTGATAATACAAGTGCTATAAATATTTCAAAGAATCCAGTGATGCACTCTAGGACCAAACACATTATGATAAAATACCATTTTTCGAGATAATAGGTGATGGATAAGCAAGTCAAATTGGAATATGTTACTACAAAGGAACAGATTGTAGAAATTTTCACCAAGCCACTTCCAAAGGAAACTTTGAGTATCTTAGAACGAAATTGGGAGTAGTTTTACTCCCACCCCAAAATTATTCACCTCAAGGAGAGGAGGTGGGAAGGGAGCTGAGCTAAGAGTCTTATATTTAGCCCCAAATGAGCCCTTTTTCCATTGATGTCAAAGGGGGAGATATTTGAGTAAGGGGAAGAGCAATTTCTCTGGGGAGCAGAATTGAAATCAATTGGTTTGGAAAAAGGAATTTTTAGAAAAGGGTTGCCATCAATGACAAAGGAGATTGTTGAAAATTTTGAGTATATTGTTGTCATTCATGTCAAAGAATTAATGGCATAATTTAATGACATTGGTTTTCATTTATGTCAAGGAAAATAAAAGTTTAATGGTTTTACCATGGTGGCATTTGCAAAAGAAAAAGGAAGAGGTTTTATGATGGCAAATACTTTTATCCAAAGAAAAGGTCCAAGAAGAAAAAAAGGATTATAATATTTAAATCTATGAAGATTTAAATAATTATAATAATTATAAATTAAAAGGGCCCAAAGGTTAAAATATAAATTATAATATTTAAATCTACCTTAGATTTAAATTATTATAATATTTTTAAAAGGTTTAGATGGCGCCAAAATTCGAATTTGCATGGAGGTATTTTTCAAAGTTGAGCCGACGTCCAAAGTCAAAGGGCAAAAGTGTATAAAAGGGTTAATGTTTTGCAAGCCAAAGTTTTTGAATAATCCACAAAAAATATCTTATTTTTGCTATTCATTCGTCAAGCAGAGGAGGCAAAAAAATATTTTGTGAATTTCAAGGGAAACACATAGTTAAGACGAAAGGTGCTCGATTCCATACGATGTGGGTGGATAGCCTAGTTGGCAATATTAGCTTGTAGAGTGCATTGTAGGCAGTAGGTTTGATGTTTGAATCATGGGAGTCCTTTTTACTTGGTTGAGGGTTTTTACATCAGTTTTGGTGAAGAAGTAGGATCATGTACTCATTTGTGCTTATATGGGTGGCTAGCCCACGTAATGTCCACCCTTGTGCTAGGACGCAGGGACAACAAAGAGTTGTAGGTTCAAGTAACGATGGTAGCGCTTGGGGCAAAGTATTTTTTAAGGTATGCATATGGTGCTCAATTTAGGGAGTTATAAGGATTAATTAATTTTTATTGTTTTGATGTGAAATTACTAGGGAGTCATAAGGTGTTCATTTTAATTTTAATTTTTGAATTAAAAAGGGGACAGTGTGGAGTAATTAAGGTTTAATTTAAAAGAGTTTTTGACTACGTATTTTGTATGGTAAATGAAATAAATGATGATATGGTCTTGTTGAAAAATTAAGGTGCATTAAATATTTTATTTTAAGTAGGAGGTATAAGGTGTATAAGGAATTTATGTGTGAAATTTGTGGTTTTGTTGGGTTGAATTTTATTTTGCAAGATTAGGAGTAATAAGGTGTGATAAGTTGCTTGATATTTTATTATGATTCTTGCATTGTGAAAGGAAGATATGAAAGGTTTTTTTGGATATTAATGCTTCATTTTTTAGGATAAAATAAGAGTGATCAAATATCAAATTCATATTTCATTGAGCATTTTTTAAGGTGAAAATTCATGTGGATGTTTTGAGAAAGTATCTTGCAATCTAACCCTTGAAGTGGCATTAGAAAAATTAGTTATTTGTGAGACAAGTTTTGAAGACATATCTCAATAAGAGCAAATTAAGAGGTGTAGCACCTTAAATTTGATGCACTTAAATTGATTAACTCAGTAAAAACATTAAAATTGATAAAAACATCAAATTTACCTAAGTCTACCCGAAAATCATTCAAAATTAGCAAAAATCCATTTGCCTCGATTTTTGCACCCTCAAACCAATGTTGTTTTGACCGTTGGGCAAAATCGCCTGACTTTAAGCAAAATCGCTTGAGCGGCTAGCAAAATCGTCAAGCGATTTTGCTCAAAAATAGAATTTTCCCAAGTTTACAAAATGCCAAAAATCCATTTCAAACCGCGTTTCTGAGTTTGGAAAGAGGTTGTAACGATGGATTCTAGCGAGATTAGGCAGGGGGAAAACATAGGAGGGATCCCAACTCCCTCCCTATTTTGGCCTAACCTCCTGATTTCCCAGATTTACCCCTAATCCTATTTAATCCCCCCTCTAATTCATTTTTTAAGGCTGACTCCCTGATTGCAAAGCATGCTAAGTGATCCCCTGAGTAGATAGCAGAATTGAGAAGCCATTAGTATAATCTTCCCATCTTCAATTTGCCCGTATTTGCCTAAAATCCATCATTGTCCCATTACCCTCTTTAGCAAATTTTCACTTGCAGGTTGCAGTCAAAATCGCACATAGCAAATGATGAAATCACAGAACAATCGACATAATCGTGTTGCGAGCAGGTGGAGTAGGTGTGCGATTTCACAGAAAATAGTAGCGATCCTACTGACTTGGCAGCGATTTTGCTCATAGATCATCTAGGGGCAAAAACCTTTATTCTGTTTGTTCTTCTTCCTTCTCTTCCATTTTATTTAGTTATTTAATTATATTTTCATTAATTCAAGCAATGCATCTCGGGTATTCACCATCATGTTAATCAATTTTTAATTTAAATCTGCATTTTGCTTACATAAAATTCATGAACATTTAGACTCTTGTACTTACATCTATTACAAACCTTTTCTATCTTTCATTTAGTTGAAAAGGAATGCTTAAATAGGAAACATATCAAAGTTTGAATCATATTTGTGCCAGAAAACCATTTTGTGTCTTGTGTTTTGTTGCTACAAAATTGTAGTGAAATCGCTTGCGATTTCAGCAAATTGTTGAGCGATTTTGCCTGGAACAACAATGATTCTGCCAAAATAGTAGTGATCCTACTCTGCATCAAAAAATCAGAATCTTCATCAGACATCTCGATTCAGGTATGTTTTGAATTTCTTTTAAGCATAGAATTAGCAATTGCATTTGTCATTTCTATTCCTGTCTGTTGTTTTCATCAAAAAAGTAAAAAAAATTGCATCATAGATAGGTTAGTTGCATTTCAAAGGCCAACCTTAGGTGTTTGTATGAGTGATCCAAAAATGAACATATTAAACCTCATTCTCAACCTAGGTGCGGAAACTGCCATCAAAAGTTTCCTGGTGAACCCATAATTCATCAAAAAATCACCACAAGAAGGCACGATCAAGTGCCTCTCTTTCGAGGTGTAGCTCTATCATTTTCCATTCCCCTATGAGGCGCGGATCCATCAGCCTAGAGGAAAGGAGTGCAAAAATTTTAGGCCTACATTCTTTGGTGAACCCGACGTGAAACATTAGATTATCTTCTGATTCTTAAATTAAATATTAAAATCAAAATCAAAACAAAAACCAAAATCAAAACAAAAAAAACAATAGTTAAATTGCATTTGCATTTTAGATGGTAGATTATAATTATAGGAGAGCTATTCGTCTTAATGTTACTACAATATTAGCAATTCAAGAAGTCTCATACTTTAATGAAAGTGAAAATATAACATCTGGAGAGTCCTGGATTGAATTAGATAGAAGACTAGACATTATTGAAAGTAGACAAGAAGAACTTAAACAAATCCATAGGATAGACTTGGCTAGAATCCTGGATCCTTATAGAGAACCTACCTATTTTGACCTTCAAAGATCTTGCGAAAGGTGGTTGACTAATAAGAGAGCCTTGATTTCACCTAATTTCTACTCCTTTGAAACCTACCTAGACGACGTCGTAGCGACACATAAGTTTTTAGCTCACGTAGAAAGTCAAGAAATAATCCTAGACGATAAGAGAAGGCTTAATACCATCCCTAGAGCTGTATTCTATAGAGAGTATTATCACGAGCTATATTTTTATAGGTCTAACCTAGAAGTAGATTGCATTACCTTAGCACAATTCATAAGGTTCCTACAAGACAACTTCACATTTGAAGAAGAGCATTACATGACACCTGATCAATTGGAGCCCATTAATGATATACATAAATTATTTCAAGAAGATTAAAATCTACTATTACCTAGCATGTGATTATTTGTGTGTTTAATTGCTTGCTCTACGTGTCCTAGATAAAAAAAAAAAAAAATCAATCTAAAAATAGTAATTTAATTTAATTAGTTAGGTATATATAAATAATATATATACCCCAAAACCTAGCACATATATATCTATGAAATCAACTTAATTCAAAATGCCTAAATTAAGGAATGGTAAAGAAACTGAGAATGAAATAGAAGATCAAAAACTAGAGCAAGAACGAGAACCATACCGAGAACAAAATAATAATGAAGAAACTCGGTCTGAAGAAGAATATGTTTCTTCAGATCATGACAATGACAATGAGGATGTAGAACTTAATCAACCTAAATTAAATTCTAAAGGCAATCTTAAGTTTGAATCCGTTGAAAATTTTATATCTTTTATGAGAGATAATATGGATGATCTTAATCAAGCAATAGAAGTAGAGAAGCAAGGAAAAGGAAACCTAGCAGATGCTTTTACAACCACACTTAAAGTGCATACCAACCCCTTACATTACATAGAATCTAGTGAGGATCAAGATGAAACACCAAGACAAAATATGATACATATAAATCAGAGGCCTCGAAAACAAACAACTCAAGCCTCTAAGATTCCTCTTAATAATGTTAGAACAAATGCTAAGCAACAGACCTTTGCTTCTATACTTTCCCAAGCCCTTAATCAACAACGGAAGGGCAAACAAGTGCAAAAGAATAATTATCAAAAGATAGTTCCACCAAGAAATACTTTGCATAACACTGTCTCAATGGGAAATCCTAATACAATTGCACCTAATTATTATCAAGGATATAATGATACGATGCAACCAAACCAATTTGGTGGACATCAAGGGTTGGAAGCAATGGTAAAGCAATTGGCTTCCCACTTAGACCAAATAGATCCTTACCATCCCTCATACAACTATCAAGAGATGTGTAGTCAACCCTTGGATCCCATCGTAATAGCTCAACCTTACCCTAAGCATTTCCCTATGCCAATGTTCACTATATATAAGGGAACTGAAGATCCCATCGAGCATTTACGCATGTTTAGAATAGCATGTCATGATGTCTCGCATGATGATTTACTGATGCTTAAGATGTTTCCTAAAATTTTAGGAGGCATAGCCTTGGAATGGTACTATCAAATTCCTAACAACTCCTTAAGGAATTTTGAAGAAACAAATTGAGATGTTTGTACATCAATTTAGTGCCTACATAGAGAGGCATGTGACTATTAAATATTTGTACAATCTTAAGCAAGGTAAAGATGAAAGTTTTGCAGAATTCCTAACTAAGTGGAGACAACTTTTAAGCAAGTTGCATTTTGCATTACCACAAAGAGAAATGCTAGACATATTCATAAATAATTTGCAAGAACAATTGTCCTATGAACTTTCCACGGCTACTATAACATATTTTGACCAAGCTATTGACCTAGGGAGAAGGGTAGAGAGCGCCCTTATTAGAAGAGGTCAATATAAAAAGAAATATGAAGATAAGAATTCTAAAAATCAGTATAAGAACAAGCAAGTAGTCGGTGACGGAGTTACCGATAGTAGGAATAATCAGAATATCAACCTTACTGAAGTTGTGAAGAAGTTCATACTAAAAGCTCCTGATAAACCTCCAAGAGAGTTTACCAGATTAAATCAACCATTACATATGATTTTACCTCAGTTATTAGAACAAGGCTTAATTCGGTTGCCTGAAATAAGACAACCCGATACAACTGTAGCGGGGTTTAGAGCTGATTTGCACTGTAATTTTCATAGAGTTGATGGACATTCAACAAATTCATGTAAAAGGTTAAAGCATATGATTCAAGATTTAATTGATAAAGGAGATATGGAGGTAGAGAAATTTCCTCCTAGAAATGTCCAAAATGATGCTAAAAAACAACCCCAAAAATAGAATGCAAATCAAAATCTGGATATTTTTCAACATCCTTTACCAAAACACGGTAAAGAAGCTATAAATCAAGTAGAACAACATAATGTTCCCCATCCAACTAGATATGTGGGAACTATTAGTGGTTTTATGCCTCATCAAAATTTACAAAAGCCATATGCTACTACGGCATCTCAGATGACTGTTAGACCCTTAAGAGATTGTCAAATAACAACTGTAGAGAGTAATGAAGGGAATAGTGAAGGAAGTGATGATGAAAGTGAAATGGATATCACTTCAAATAATTCAAATAGTTTAGAAGATGAATCTGAAGCAATCACTCCTATTACAGATCAGATGGTTCCAGAAGAACCATTTCCAAGAAGAGTGACCACTAGACCATCGTCACAACAGTGGCTCTCAAATGAACAAGCGCAAAATGCAAGACCTCGTAGCAATTTTGTGGGGACTATAGGAGTGGTTACAAGGCAACAGGCCCAAAACCAGAATTCACAAGACCAAAGTGATAAAGCAAACCCATTTATTCTAAAAACTCCTAACAAAGGAAATAATGTGTTTGGTTCGCAACAGAGAACACCCTATGATATTAATGAACAATTATCTACCATTACAATGAGAATTTCTCTTCTAGACCTTTTGAGAACTTCTCCCACTCATAGAGATGAATTAATGAAAACTCTAAACAAAATGATGGTTCCAGAAGATATTGAACCAAACGCTATAGTAAATGTTGTAACTTTAAATGAAGTAAACTTCATAGATTTCAAAGATAAGGAAATACCTCCTCAAAGTATGTTTGGAGATAATCCTTTATATATTACAACAATGATTGGAGATGTAGGAGTTAAAAGAGTTCTAATAGACAATGGATCTTCACTGAATATATGCACTTATGATTTTTTTCAAATATTTGGGTTTAAGAAAGAAGACATGCAAAAAACTGAGATGCTTATTAAGGCATTTAATGATGAGACTCAAGAAACGTGTGGAGTAATGAAAATCCCATTGCAAGTTGGTCCACGGATTTTGGATACGACTGTGTTTGTTGTACCTTGCTTTGCATCGTACAACATTCTTTTGGGTCGACCTTGGATCAATGCAATGAGAGCAGTTCCTTCCACATTACATCAATGTGTAAAATTTGAATTTAAAAATCAATTGGTTATCATCCATGGAGACCCTAGACCTTTTGACATGTGTGCTCTGGCAGAACCCATAGGAGTTCCATTTTGTCCAGCCATGACTTCTATCCCTCAGAATCCAAATACACCCATAAAGCACTATAAGCCTAAATCACATTCTAAATCACCATCACCTAAAGCATGTGATAAAGTATCAATAAAAATAAAAGAACCATCCCCTTCTAAAGGAATATCTAATCCTTTTCCTAAACCTGTAGTGACTGAATTACCTATAGACCCTACAGAGTTTAAATTTTCAACATCTAAGGAAAATGATAAAGAACATAAGCCATCTACCTCATATGCAGTTTCAGATGAAGGATTAGCGGATTTATCCTCAATTTTGGCACCAATTGAAGAAGTTAATCTAGCTACGCAAGATTCTAAGATATTATCTGAGTCTTCCTCATCTCCCCGCACTTTTGGAGTACCTAAGAAAGGGAGCATTTGTCATATTGGGAGCTCTATATTTATATCTGTAGGATATGATTTTGGAAAGTATTCAATATTACAAATTTCAATTGATCAAAATGAATTTGCCAAATGCTATTTTTTTGATAAATATGTAATACCAAAAGAAATAATGTGCAATTTGGGATATAGAGGTAAAGGCTTAGGACCTTATCAAAAGGGTATAAGAGAACCTTTAGAAGTTATTGAATGGCCAGCCCGATGTGGTCTTGGACTCATCCCCACAAAAACTGAGCCATTTCCATACAAGGATGATGACAATCTCATGACATATCAAGAATACATAGAATTAAAAGCAATGTCTAGAAAAGTGCATACATGTAACATGTTAACATTAGTATATCCAGACATGATTGCTTCTATGGATGAATGTTTAGAAGGGGACATATATCATGATGTGTCTTTAGAAGAAATTTTTCAAAACCAGTATTTCTTTGATGGATCCATGCCATGCATAGCCCATATAGAAGAATGTAATCCTCAAGAGGAATTAGCTAAATGCACTTTGGAAGAATTACAAGAAATGGGTGTATCTCCTGCACCACCAAATTTTGAAAGAGACTTGAACATTGTTGTAGACAATTTTCTAAAAGTTAACATTGGTACAGAAGAAAATCCTCATATGGTCAAAAATGGATCCGAATTGAGTGAAGAAAAACAAATATTATACATAGAATTTCTCACAGAATATTCAGATGTCTTTGCATGGACATATGCAGATATGCCTGGCTTAGATCCTTCTGTAGTCATGCATCATCTAGTAGTGCACCCTGATGCTAAACCAATAAAGCAAAAATTAAGAAAGATGCATCCTAAAGTCGCACTATTAGTCAAAGGTGAATTAGAAAAGCTCTTAAACATCATTTTCATACAAGCAATTGATTATGCAGAATGGATTTCTAATGTTGTTCCAATCACTAAGAAAGAAGCCACAAAAATTAGGGTTTGCACAGACTTTAGAGATATTAATGCGGCATGCCCTAAAGATGATTTTCCTCTCCCTAATATGGATCAAATCATAGAATTTACAGCTGGGAGTGGAATGTTATCTCTTATGGATGGTTTTTCAGGATACAACCAAATCAGAATTGCTCCTGAAGACCAAGCAAAAATGGCTTTCATCACACCTTGGGGAACTTTCTGTTGGAAAGTTATGCCTTTTGGTTTAAAGAATGTTGGAGCAACATATCAAAGAGCCATGACGTATATCTTTCATGATATGATGTATGATATTCTACATGATTATGTTGATGACATCATAGCTAGATCCAATGAAGAAGATGATCACATTAGAGATTTAAGGAAAGTATTTGATAGACTAAGAAAGTATCTAATACGCTTAAATCCAGATAAATGTGTATTTGGGGTGAAATATGGCAAGTTATTAGGAGTTATCATTTCTATAAGAGGTATAGAAATAGACCCTCTAAAAATTAAAGCTATTCATGATATGCCATCTCCTAAGAATATATCAGAATTAAGAAGTTTGCAAGGAAAATTACAAGCTATTCGTCGCTTCATAGATAAGTTGGCGGATAGGACATAACCTTTCCTTAAATTGCTTAAGAAGAATGTATCCTTTCAGTGGGATAAAGAGTGTCAAGAAGCTTTTGACAACATTAAGCAATACCTTCTTAATCCTCCAGTGCTTGTTCTGCCTAAACCAGACCAACCTTTTATTTTGTATATTTCGGCTTCAGAACTTGCACTTGGAGCTATGTTAGCTCAAATTGATAAAGAAAAGAAAGAACGAGCAACATATTATATAAGTAGGACTTTAATAAATTATGAGACAAGGTATACTCCATTGGAAAAATTATGTTTAGCAGTAGTATTTTCAACGCAAAAATTGTGCCATTATATGTTAAGTCAAACGACATATGTCATTGCTAAATCTGATCCATTAAGATATTTAATGAGTAGACCATATCTGTCAGGACGCACAACTAAATGGGTTCTTGCTCTTAGTGAGTTTGAACTCATATTTATCAGCCAAAAATCTATAAAAGGCCAAGTTATAGCAGAT
Source organism: Wollemia nobilis (assembly GCA_028583015.1). Taxonomy (NCBI): domain Eukaryota; kingdom Viridiplantae; phylum Streptophyta; class Pinopsida; order Araucariales; family Araucariaceae; genus Wollemia; species Wollemia nobilis. The sequence continues at coordinate 98,830 of JAQPPZ010002822.1, forward strand.
CAATTAGTTGTTGCTCCTGTGGAATCTACTCAGCCTATGAGCATCGAATTTCCTGATGAATGCCTCAACTTGGAAGAGGATCACTCAAAAACTTGGACATTATTTTTTGATGGAGCTAGATGTATGAGTGGAGCAGGTGCAGGTATTATATTAAAATCTCCTCAAAAGCACCTAATCCCTTTATCCTTTAAATTACAATTTGCTTGTACTAATAACACTACATAGAATATGAAGCTCTAATCCTTGGATTACGAGCCGCTTTAGCACTAAAGGTAAAAACATTATTAGTTTTTGGAGATTCTCAACTCGTCATAAATCAAATTAATGAATTTTATCAAACACAAGATGAGAAACTTCATCCTTATAAGGAATATGTGTTAAAACTTATATCATTGTTTAATAAAGTAACTTTAGAAGTTGTTCCTAGAACTAGTAACCGCGTTGTCGATGCTATGGCTGCGGTGGCTTCTTTGTTGCCTTTGGAGTTGGACGATGAATATGCTACTATTATCATCAGAAAACTCTAGGAACCTACTTCTACTAAGTCATGTATGGAACCATTAGATGTTTTTTTGATTAATGAAGTTACCCCAGAACCGTGGTACATAGACATTTTTAATTTCTTACAAAATGGAACCTTCCCTGAAGGATTTGATAGAAACCAACGTAGATTGTTACGCAAGCGAGTTGTTCACTTCATAATAATTGGTAATACCCTTTATAGGAGATCCTTCGAAGGTATCTTATTAAGGTGTCTAAATTCTGAAGAGTCTAAGAAAGCCCTAAGTGAAGCTCATGATGGGTCTTGTGGAGGACATTTTAGTGGAAGTGCTATTTCTAGAAAACTTCTTAGAATAGGTTATTTTTGGCCTTCAATGGAGAAAGATGCAAATGATTATGTGCATCAATGTGACAAATGCCAAAGGCATTCTGACCTTGTCCATGCTCCTGCCCAAGAACTCCAAACCATAGCATCCCCTTGGCCTTTCTCTAAATGGGGTTTAGACATTATTGGTAAAATCAACCCTGTTTCATCTGATGGTCACAAGTTCATCATAACTGCAACTGAATATTTTACAAAGTGGGTCGAAGCTATGCCTTTAGCTTCTTGCACAGGAATCCAAGTCTCAAAATTCATATTTAATCAAATCATCTACAGATTTGGAATTCCATCTAATCTTATTTATGATAATGGAACATGTTTTAAAAATAAAGATATTAAGAAATTGTGTCAAAAGTATAAAATCCAACATAGATGGTCCACTCCTTACTATCCACAAGGAAATGGCCAAGCCGAAGCATCTAACAAAACCTTAATCAAAATCTTAAAAATAATGGTTAATAAAATAGGTCATGACTGGCACATCCAATTATATCCTGCTTTGTGGGCTTATCGAACTAGCGTTCGTACTCCCACTGGTGCTACACCTTTTGTCTTGGTATATGGTGCTGAAGCAGTTTTTCCCTTTCAATTAGAAGTTCCATCCCTATCACTTTTACTTCAAGATGCTGAAGTAGGAGATGAATATCATGCTAGCAGACTCAGTCAGCTAGAACTTCTGGATGAAAAATGCATTCATGCTTTAGAGCACCTTCGTGCTTACCAAGACAAACTTAAAAGATCATATGCTAAAAAAGTTCATAACAGATCATTTGAAATTGGAGATTTAGTTTTAAAAGAAAATCAGAGGAATACTAATGCAAGAAAAGACCTTAAAGGAAAATTCCAGCCCAACTGGCTGGGACCATTTATCATCACTGCTAAATTTGGGTCAAGTGCATATAGATTGGCTACCTTGGAAGGAAAATATCTCAAGGAACCCATGAATATTATGCACCTCAAACGATATTATGCATAGATCCAAATCTTCATCTTTGTACATATTTGTAAATAGGTTTGTCATGCACTTTCAAAAATGTTCCTCAAAATAGCCAAACAAATTACAAAATAAGAAAAATACAAAAATATTCCCAAAAGCTTTAATCAAATTTTGCTAAAATAGCAAGTAATATTTTCCTTTATCTAGGATTAAATTCAGAAGTTATCTTGAACCACGCACTTAAAAATTCATAAAATTAAATAATTTTTGATATCTATTATTTTGATTATAAATCTCTCTTATATCAAAGAACACTATTTTCACTAAATAAATTTTTTGTTTATGAATGATGTTGCTACTTTTTGGAACCAAGACCCACACGTTACACATTAAAGATGATTTATTGCAATCTTCGAATAATGGTACTGCATAGTGAGTTTTAATGCTTTAAGCGAAAAATTTTCCCTGCTATCCTCTCATGTGCATGATCTAGAATGAATGAGAAATTGGCAAAAGGACAAGATTCCATCCTACCCAAATAAAAATCCCTTGCTCCACATCTAAGCTGAGCAAGTATCCCAAAAGAAAAATCAAGAAAAGAAAAAGTCAAAAATCAAAAGAAAAAAAAGAAAGAAAAATAAAAAAAAAATGAAAAGATAAAAAGAAAAGCAATAAAATCCCCTTGTTCAAAACAAAATGAACAAAATCCCTACCCCCTGAAAGTGAAGAAAAGAAGGAATACGGAACTTGAATCCTTGGAATTTCTCATTCAGTCAAAAATCATGAAGGTAAGCCCCATAACAGGTGATTTGTGCCCAACTTGCTTGACATTGGGTAATTCCTTTTCGTGTGGCGACATGTCTATCACATTAGCGACCTTATTTTGTACAGACCAATGTCCGCTTGTGGATTAGCTAGCTTTATGGTAATTTGACTCACATAGCAGTTCATTCCTAATGCATGCACAAAATCATGGTTAAAGAACATTTCACTTGCACACACATTGGTTTCATTAAGTTTGCTCCATCATTTATCTACTTAAAATCAGTAAACGAACTTTACAAAAGGCACACACATTTGCTATTTGAGAGATTTTGTATCATTATGATAGCATCAAAATGGAAATAAATGCACTTCACACACAAGGGTTCTAGATAAATTTGAATTTATTTTTTTGAGATAAATTAAAATATTGCGTTGATATTTTATTAAATTTCTACATATCAAACTTAAAATTACAAAAATTCAAAAAAAATATATCTTTTTCGCAATGATGGTATTATTCCTAAGCAATTAGGGATTCCTTGCCTAGCGAAAACCATCTTCATAAATTTGTCATGTTAACAAAATATTCCAAATAACTCAAAAATATTATATCTAAAGTTACATATTCATCCTGCATTGCATTTTGGTTTTACTACGATGATGGTATTATTCCTAAGCGATTAGGAATTCCTTACCTAGCGAAAACCATCCTTCTAATTTTTCATGCCCAAAAATTCATCGTAAGCATCTATAAAACCTTTTGCATATGTGATACAATGATTTACACAACATTAATTTTGCATTTTACAAAAATATTTTTTATCCTGCATTTTCATGATGACTTTTTGCGATGATAGTATTATTCCTAAGTAATTAGCGATTCCTTGCTTAGAAAAAGCCATCGTTCGACGTTTGTATGCCCAAACTTACATCTTTTTGATCAAAAATCAATACATCTCATCCTATCAAAAAGCCTTAAGAATTTTCTTAAGCACCCAACCATTTCATTTAGCAATATCAAAATACACCTCATAACAGGATCAACTTCATGACTTAACGAGCTTAGATCTCCACAACAGTCACATAACAATGCCACATCCTTCGAGGTTTATTGCTAAATTCACATTTCCTATTTTCAGAAACAACAAAACCATTTTACACATCTTAATGCAATTTTACATCAAATCATTTTATCAAATTTAAAATACAACTCTTTAAAATCAAAATGCAAAATTAATCATCAAACACATTGACACATAAGGCAAAAGATCAAAATCTATATATATCATCGAAAAAGTATATATATACAATAGTAGATTGGTATGCCACAATAGCCATCATCGACATACTCAGTCATCCAAAAATACATCATCAATACATCATCAAAAGTCCAATCCTCACGACTGTCCAACACCCCTGGTGCTCTGTGCATCGTCACCTCCAGGAGGTGGAGGAGCCTGAGCCGTAGTAGTCTCTCGAGTGGAAGACTGGGATCTCCGACTTGCCCGAGTCGATGGCTCGTACATCGTTGGGAGAGGTACTCTCTGTCCCTCTAGGATGGTCATGAAGTACATCGCCTGGTAGAAAGCAGCTCACCCAGAAGCCCTGGAGAGCATATCCGCTATCCCTCCCACTCCTCTCTATGCCTGCACCCTCGCCTGGGCTAACTCTACCTCTAGCATCTCAATGTGCATCCTCTGGGAGGTATTAGTCTCCCGTAGCATGGCATTCTCCACCCGGAGAGCAGCCATCGCACTGCTCTCACCCTCCTCCTCCATGGCTATCCCCTTCCCAGGGGAATCTGGTCTAGGCTCCTGAGGAGAGGGTACCTCCATCTCATCTCTCCCCTGGGTCTGTGGGACCCTCAATGGTCTTAGCGGAGGCCCACCATGGCCCCGTAGTCCTATAGTATGAGGATCTGGCATCCTCCCTCTACCATGCAAGTGACCGCCCCTGGTCCTTGCACCTCTACCTCGAGCCATGGACTCTACACTGGCCTGCTCACTGGCCGCTCTATGATGTCAGAGCACCCGCTCCACGTCCCTGTGCATTGGCCCCCTTTGTGCTATCAGTCTCGAAGGGTAGACTGAGGCATACCATGTCGTGTAGTCTGTTGTAACCCCTGCATCATCTCCAATGGTTGTAACAATAGGGGCATCATCTGGAGCTGTATCTAGGAAGTGCCTCATGTCAGGTGCACCATTGATAGAGGTCGGATCCCTGGTGGTCCGAGCATAGTAAAAATATCTAACAATAGGGATCCCCTATTGTAAGCCAAACTATCGAAGCACCCGGTCCACTCGATGGGGCTCCATCTCCCCATCATGCATCCACAACCAGATAGCTCATCTGACATGAGCCAACTCTACCCTATCCTCGACCCATCCTGGGTGGCCCCTCCATGGTCTCCAGGTGATGGCATCCCTCGTCAGCTCATCAAAAAGCTGCCTAGCATCATCCAGGCTAATCCTCCGAACTCCTCCTACCCGGACTACCCAACAGTAAACTCGGGGCCTCCTTGCCTCTGCTGCTGCTACCGGTAGCCCCTCAAGCCTTCGCACTATGATGTGCTCCCAACACCAGACCTATAAAAAAGAGGTAAGCACCAGAGCCACCCCCTCCCTATAGACAATCCTGTATAGTGTCCTATACAAGTGACACAAGCAAAAAGGACCCCATGCAAATCGAATCCGGTGGTCCCGCATATCGGCCACTACCCCTACAAGCAGCCAAGGCAATCTATAGCTGCTCTGGTGGCACAACAACAAGCCACCAACTACTCCTGACAATACCGATGTTAGAGGAGAAATCTTGGGTATCTATCTCAGAGCAGTAATAGAGACCCCACCTAACTCTAGCCTCATATGAAGCACCCAATCTCGGTGATCTGACCCTATAACCTATTGGCCCTGAATGGGGATCCGCAAGATCCTCCAGACGTCCTCTAGGGTGGGAGCCATCTCCCCAGTCGATAGTCGAAAGGTGGATGAACTAGGATACCACCTCTCTACCAAAGTTATAAGCAAAGTGAGGTCGACAGGAATTTGTGGCATCTCAGCCACATGATGCAGTCCCACCGCGTCCAAGGTCGCCCGATCACCATCAGACAGGTTTCCTAGGTCCACCTGGAAACCATCATAACGCCACTCTCGGCTCTTCAAACTACCCAACTGCACACACAAAAGTCAAAAATTTAAAGTTAATTACCAAAATTACATTAAAACCCAAAATCGCATTCAAGTTGTCAAAATCATTTCGATTTTGATGAAATCATTCCTGTTTCTGGTGAAATCACCCTCGATTCATCAAAATCGCTTTGGAAGTCCTAAATCGCTGCATTTTTCTGTAGCGATTTTGCAAAACCCTATGCGATTTTGTGATCTCGAGGTGATTTCACCGAAACAGAGGCGATTTCGCCTCACGCCAAAAATTACGGCATACCCGAATTTAAAGTCCAAATTAAAATTCAAAGAAAATCATAAAAAGCATGAAAATTGCATTAAAAAGTAAAAAAAAACTTAAATTAATGCTTACCCTCTCTCCTCCATGCACTAGATCCGCTCTATGTGTCAATCCTGCCATCGTGCACTCAGAGCTCTTTTTCTCTCTGGAAAGTGAACAGTAAAAATGAAAATGAAATTTCTTATTTTGTTTCTCTATTTAAGTCAACCTGAAAATTTCCTTTTTTTGAATTTTCATTAATTTGTCGAATTAATGCAAAAATCGAAGGGGGCAACATAATAAGACGTCAAAATAACAAAGTTAAAACAATGAACTAAAAAAGGCATACAATTTTTTTTCTACTACCTCAAAAAACGTGCCATTTCATCTTTAACGACTTTTTCAAAAAGTCGCTAAAGAGGGGGCAAAATGTAGCACCTTAAATTTGATGCACTTAAATTGATTAACTCAATAAAAACATTAAAATTGATAAAAACATCAAATTTACCTAAGTCTACCCGAAAATCATTCAAAATTAGCAAAAATCCATTTGCCTCGATTTTTGCGCCCTCAAACCAATGTTGTTTTGACCGTTGGGCAAAATCGCCCGACTTTCAGCAAAATCGCTTGAGCGGCTAGCAAAATCGTCAAGCGATTTTGCTCAAAAATAGAATTTTCCCAAGTTTGCAAAATGCCAAAAATCCGTTTCAAACCGCGTTTCTGAGTTTGGAAAGAGGTTGTAACGACGGATTCTGGCGAGATTAGGCAGGGGGCAAACATAGGAGGGATCCCAACTCCCTCCCTATTTTGGCCTAACCTCCTGATTTCCCATATTTACCCCTAATCCTATTTAATCCCCCCTCTAATTCATTTTTTGAGGCTGACTCCTTGATTGCAAAGCGTGCTAAGTGATCCCCGAGCAGATAGCAGAATTGAGAAGCCATTAGTATAATCTTCCCGTCTTCAATTTGCCCGTATTTGCCTAAAATCCATCATTGTCCCATTACCCTCTTTAGCAAATTTTCACTTGCAGGTTGCAGTCAAAATCGCACAACGAACGGCGAAATCATAGAACAATCGACAGAATCGTGTTGCGAGCAGGCGGAGTAGGTGTGCGATTTCATAGAAAATAGCAGCGATCCTGCTGACTTGGCAGCGATTTTGCTCATAGATCATCTGGGGGAAAAACCTTTATTCTGTTTGTTCTTCTTCCTTCTCTTCCATTTTATTTAGTTATTTAATTATATTTTCATTAATTCAGCAATGCATCTCGGGTATTCACCATCATGTTAATCAATTTTTAATTTAAATCTGCATTTTGCTTACATAAAATTCATGAACATTTAGACTCTTGTGTTACCTAATGTTGACTTGCTTTGTTTTTTCTTTAGTTAGGATAGTGCACTTTAAGGGGGAATGTTAGAGTTAGGGAGTATGCTCTCCATCCATGGGATGGATCAGAAACCAGAAGCTCAGAAAATTAATGGCATCCTATTTTTAGAGATATTTGGGAGGATTAGTTTTGAAGGTGTACAAGTTCGTTGATCCAGTAGCATGAAGAGGAGAGCGGAGCGCCATGATTCGGGCAAGAAGAAGAAGGATGCATTGGCATTGGCATCGATAAATTCACTCTGGTGTGGGTCATGCGACGGAATTATATAGGCATCAATATCGACACCCGCCTTATCAAAAATTTGTCGTAGTGCAGTGGAGCAAGGCCTCGCCATTACGGTACCCCCGGAGCTTCCTCCACTGTTTGAGGAGCCGGGACGTTCGAAAAGGGCGGATATAATAAATTTGCAGGTTTTGTGGCCGTCGATGACTGCAAGGAATCCAGGACATTGTCGATCTTTGATGATTTGCTAGGTTGATGATCTATTGATTTGATGATTTGTTGAGCTTGCCGGAATTCCAATATTCCATGTCCAGACCATTCCGTCGAGGCCAACTCTGAGGCCCTGCTTACAGAAGTCCACAAATTGCAAACTGTCACTGCCGGCCAAGTGAAGACGTTCATGATGCGGACGCGCTTTGAACCCGGGCCAGGAGCTGTGTGACATGCCCGTTTCATGAGCTGTGTGACTGCAGTGTTCATGTTTTTTATTTTTGTTCCGCTGTTGGGATCGACCGCTCCAAATGTCCAGGCGTCCTGATGTTTTTCCAGCCGCGGCTGTTGGCGGCGAATTTGGGGATGAGTTCGGAGGTTTTGCTGCAGGGTTTGTGGTTTTTACAGTCCGGGCCTTCTCTCCATGTGAGGGCTGATTATTCGTCGCCGTTTCGATGGCGGCGTGCATTCACGAAGGGGTTTTTGAACCTTGGCTGCTGTACACAGGTTGGAGAGTGAGTTCGAAGGAGACTATCCTGGGCGGCGTGATTCAAAAAGTATCAAATCCATACGCAGGGAATGTCGTATGTAGAGGCCGAAGTTGAAGATTATTTTGGGAGAGCGTGTTTAAATAATAACCGGTGACCTGTACTGTATTACCGATGTCGGCATCGATGGCTTCCAGACCTTACAAGCAAACCGATTCAAATTTTCTCAAGGCTAAAAATAATCAGAACTTCACATTGCAGTTTGTAGTTTCGGACCTACAGCAGAAGTTGCACAGACTGGTTCAATCTGGCATCCAGTTTCAAATAGCACTCAGGTTGTCATGAAACAAGCTCAAAATATTTCGGAGACGTCTATTTCTGTTCGTGCTGTTAAATTTGCTGGAGTCTCGACTCCATTTGAAGATTTTGAGGTTCTCAGGTCAAAACGCGAGGTGTGGAGCTACAGTACAGCAATCTCGTAGCCATAGCTCCGAGGGGGTTTACTTTCTCATCTCTCTATTTACGATATTTACATTTTTCTTTGTGTGCCGCTACCGTGAGTGAAATTGATGGAGACCACGATCGCTCTACCGTGGAAAAAGATAATCACCGACGGGGGGGACGGTCGATGACCAGTAACTGAAGTTCGTGGGGTATCGTGGCATGGTACCAACCAGTGCAGTGCAGCTTTCACAGTCGTAATTAATTATAAATAAGCTATGTTGTGTTTCTAAGAGATCGTGGAATCTGCGAAGTTTGTGTTGTTTGTTTAATGAAGGCTACATTTAGTTTTTTATTTAAAGTGGCTAATTTGTTAAGTGCTCATTAAAAGCATGTGGGGATTAAAATTTTAAAAAGTGGAGGGGACCACTTTGTTTTTTTGCTATGGGGAATTTAAGTGCCCGAGATAATATGGCCGACAGTATGGTCTTATTGGCCATTTTTTCCTGCGATGATGTTTTAAGTCCGCCTTGAGCGATGTTTTCTATTTGCTGCCTATGGAGGCATGTTATTTTTCCCACAGATGAAGGCCCCATTTAGAATGAAACATAGGGGTATTTATAGTCGTTGGAAACATTTTTCTGCGACGGACACAATGGTGGTGTCATATTGTAATTTTGAGGCTGTTTCAATTCAGTTTTTTAGCCTCAAAGTTTTTTCTACCTTGGAGTGCACTTTCGATTGTACCCGACACTCCCAAGGTACTTGTAAGTGAACCTAGTAACTAGTATTCACCTCTTTCTACTTGGCGGATGTAGCGGCTGGTTACCCATGCATTCCGGTAAGATGAGGTGACTACCATAAGGACACTTATATTAGGGACTACAGACAAAGACACCCTAGACTCTATCCGAGGTTTTTTTCTGGATCTACTTCTGAAGACTACAGACGAAGACACTTCAGAAGATTCTCTTCTTTTCTTCTTCTCTCCTCCTATTTGGATCTATGGCTCATTTTATTGTATTGAGTGCATTTTCGATAGAGAACGACACTCTTATATGGCTCGTTTTTCCTTTCATTAGGTGCATTTTTGGCAGAGAGTGACACCTTCTAGATTGAGTTCACCATGAGGAGGGATTTCATACTCATGGTGAATCTAGTCAGTGACCTACGAGAGGCAACATCCTCTGAGGATGACCTGCAGAGGCAACAGACCCAAAAGTGGCTGACCCTGAGGCACCCATGATGACCCCGAGGCACTTAGACGGCTGACCCAATGGCAACAGACCTGTGGAAGTGGCTGACCCAATGGCAACAGACCCGTGGAAGTGGCTGACCCTGAGGCAATAGACCAAGATGTATACACAGTGAATCTAGCATTATTCACAGTTGGAGAGCCAAGAGCATAGAGCACGAGCCTAGACCAAATCAGCAATAAGCGAGGATGATAGGTTGTTTTCGAGAAGTCAACATTAAGGGGGAATGTTACCTAATGTTGACTTGCTTTGTTTTTTCTTTAGTTAGGATAGTGCACTTTAAGGGGGAATGTTAGAGTTAAAGTAAAGTGCACTATGCCTTCCTTGACACTTGTCAGTTTCTCTTGACAAGTGTCATGTGTTGAATATAGGCTTATGCCTATATATTGTATCATTTTTATCAATAATATTATTCCCTTCAGTTTTCCCTCCTAACATTTGGTATCAGAGCTCCAGGCTTTCTCTGGCCTTGTGAGCTTGAGGGGGGATTTCCCTCATGGAAATCCTCCCTCCCCCTCATCCGTTCCCCCTATTTTTGCCATTTTTTTTCAAAATAGGGAGTATGCTCTCCATTGTTTACAATGGATTAGAAACCAGACTTTTGGAAAAATCATGGCTCCCAATTTTTTTTCAGTGATCATTTTTCCCCATATGTATCCGTCCGCAGAAACGAGATACCATTAATGGCTGCCCCTGAAGCTTCAAGCTTGGAGTCATGAACTATTTTTTGAATTTTTTTTTTAAGGATCATTTTTTTTACAGATTGCAGGTAGATCTGGTAGGTTGTGGCACTGGTCTGTTGAAGGGTGCTGGCCAAGAGAGATTTCAGAGCCTTGGTGTTTTTTTTTACCATGGTGTTGATTGTTGTGTTCTCGTATATGATGTGAATGTTATGAAATTTTTTGATAAATTGGCGTGAGGAATTGGACTGTAAGTGAATTTTTTGGTGGCGGTAGAGTTGTGGTAAAGCTGTCTTAGATAGGACTGATTTTGCAACCTCAAACACCTCTGATGATGAAACTAAGAAGTACTGGCGATATCGGCTTCCTGTTGACATCACCCCTGGTTTTGTGGAGTATTTAGTCCAAGACTCTGAGAGCTTTTCATCAAGAAGGTCATCCAGTTTTGATTATTCATCTGCATCCAAGTCTCTGAGTGTAATGGAAGGTGGGCATCTAGCTTATGAGAATATGCCTCATGGCATTGATGCCAGCTGTGCAAATGGAGAGCAAGCACTTTTAGACAACAATGGTATGAATCCTGTGGAGTACCTTGCTACATAGTTTCCTGACTTTGCAACAGAAATACTGGCAGGCATTTACTATGCAAGTGGAGGAGACTTAAATTTGACAATGGAGATGCTTACGCAACTGGAGCTTCAAAAAGATGCCGGTTCCAATCACTCTTTTAATACAAAGTCAGGAACAGATTGCTCAACATTGGTGGCTACGCGGGGATTCGATCACTGGGTTTCTGCTAGCTCGGTTGCAACGGTCTGCAACAACTTTATAATTAGTAAGGAAGAAGTGGGATCTGTTCCTGTTCCGTCAGGTGTGGAAACATTGCTCTCTGGGGCTTCATCACCCAAAAAGGATAGCTCGAAGTTATGGAGGAGGAGGCGGCGAAGTATGAGAACAGCCCGATGCACAGCGCGGTGGCACGATGGGACTACGATGCGCTGTGGCGGATCATTGCGGGGATGCCGAAGCAAACCAAGCGTCCGGTCTGCGGAGGCCATGGCCTTTTCTGCAGGGTTCTCGCCTATTCCAGAGTTTTTTCCTATAAATTTTTTTGGGGGCTCCCCACCTTGGGATTGCGGAGAAGACGAGGGAGTGAAAGAGATGCAAGAGCGTTTGGATTTTGACAGGCGTGACGGGGTTTCGACGGATTTGAATTTTGCCCCAGCAGGATTCGAACTCGGGTCGCTTACTGCTGCATCCGACGGGTCCTTCGAGAGCCACTCGGCCATATATTGGCAAAGTTTTTTGGTACACCAGTTCGCTTGCTGTTGCGATAAACATCACCAGATTTTTTTTATTTATGTGCCCGTTAAGCAGTGAGGATGAGATTTGGTGACGCCCGGGAAGAGAAGCCCAGATGCTATCTTCTTTGCCCAGTAGATTTTTTTTGCTGCAACCGACACATACAAGAGGCCATAAAAATATTTGGTGCTTGGCATTGATGGGCCGGGTTCGAGAGGTGTTTGCGCCATCGGACATTTTTCTCGACGGTGCAGCTGCTGCATGTCAAGAGAAGAGTACCCCCAGGTAGACAGGATAATGGATGCCAAACGACGGAGACGCCGGCACCGTTGTTGCTTCTCGTGCCTCGAAATCTTGGTCGATGCGATTGTCCAGGTTGGCGACGATCTGAACCACCGAAACTTGAGCAAAATGGCGAAGTATGGGGAAATATTTCTGCTAAAGATGGGGCAAAAAATTTGGTGGTGGTTTCTTCGCCAGAGCTGGCAAAGGAAGTGCTTCAGTTGTCAGAAGTTGCTTTAGTGCAAACGGAGGAGGAGATCGTGATGACTGTGCGGCATGCGTCACAACTCGCCGCATCAGGTTGTAATGTTTGTGATTACTATGCGCTAACTGGAGTTTTATTTGGCGTCTAATGGAGTTTGATGGGGGCAAATTTGACTTTATAAAGTGAGGACCATTTTTAAAATTGTATGGGAGATTAAATATTCTAGTGGAGATTTTAACTAGTCGATAGTATGGCCTAAGATTTGTAATGTATTTTTCCACAAGTGAAAGTGGAAGGCCCGCATGGCCTATTTATTGTACTTTTTCAAATTTAAAAAGAAATGATGGCCCACATGACTATGTAATTCCCCTGCGAGGGAAAATTGAGTCTGTTTTTTATTCCGCCAAAGTGCGATGCCAGGAATATGATATTCCTGAGGTTTATTTTGCTACCTTAGATAGGCATGATAATTTTTCCTCATGATGAAGGCCCCTTTGATGGTGGAATATAGGGGTATTTATAGTCGTTGGAAACATTTTTCCACGACGGACACAATGGAGGTGTCAAATTGTAATTTTGAGGCTGTTTCAGTTCAATTTTTTTAGCCTCAAAATTTTTTCTACCTTGGAGTGCACTTTCGATTGTACCCGACACTCCCAAGGTACTTTCATATGTGATCCTTGTAACTAGTGATCTTTTCTATACACTTGGCGAATGCAGCGGCTAGTTACCCATGCATTTCGATGAGATGACATGGTCACCATAAGGACACTTATACTAGGGACTACAGACAAAGACACCCTAGACTCTATCCGAGGTTGTTTTCGAATCTACTTCTGAAGACTACAGACGAAGACACTTCAGAAGATTCTCTTCTTTTCTTCTTATCTCCTCCTATTTTGATCTATGGCTCATTTTATTGTATTGAGAGCATTTTCGGCAGAGACCGAAACTCTTATATGGCTCGTTTTTCCTTTCATTAGGTGCATTTTCGGCAGATACCGACACCTTCTAGATTTATTTCACCATGAGGAGGTATTTCATACTCATGGTGAATCTAGTCAGTGACCTACGAGTGGCAACATCCTCTGAGGATGACCTGCAGAGGCAACAGACCCAGATGTGGCTGACCCTGAGGCACCCATGATGACCCTGAGGCACTTAGACGGCTGACCCAGTGGCAACAGACCCGTTGAAGTGGCTGACCCTGAGGCAACAGACCGAGATGTATACACAGTGGATCTAGCGTTATTCATAGTTGGAGAGCCAAGCACAAAGAGCACGAGCCTAGACCAAATAAGAGAGGATGATAGGTTGTTTTAGAGAAGTCAACATTAAGGGGGAATGTTACCTAATGTTGACTTGTTGTTTCTTCTTTAGTTAGGATAGTGCACTTTAAAGTGGAATGTTAGAGTTAAAGTGCACTATGCCTTCACCTTGACACTTGTCAGTTTCTCTTGACAAGTGTCATGTGTTTCATATAGGCCTTCTGCATATATATGTAACTCATCTTTATCAATAAAATAATCCCTTCAGTTTTCCCTCCTAACATCTTGTACTTACATCTATGATAAACCTTTTATATCTTTCATTTAGTTGAAAAGGAATGCTTAAATAGGAAACATATCAAAGTTTGAATCATATTTTTGCCAGAAAACCATTTTGTGTCTTGTGTTTTGTTGCTACAAAATTGCAGCGAAATCGCTTACGATTTCAGCAAATTGTTGAGCGATTTTGCCTGGAACATCAGCGATTCTGCAAAAATAGTAGTGATCCTGCTTTGCATCAAAAAATAATAATCTTCATTAGACATCTTGATTCAAGTATGTTTTGAATTTATTTTAAACATAAAATTAGCAACTGCATTTGTCATTTCTATTCTTGTTTGTTGTTTTCATCAAAAAAGTTAAAAAAAAAAATCGCATCATTGATAGGTTAGTTGTATTTCGAATGCCACCTTAGGTGTTTGTATGAGTGATCTGAAAATGAACATATTAAACCTCATTCTCAACCTAGGTGCGGAAACTGCCATCAAAATTTTCCTAGTGAACCCACAATTCATCGAAAAATCACCACAAGAAGGCATGATCAAGTGCCTCTCTTTCAAGGTGTAGCTCTATCATTTTCCATTCCCCTCTAAGGTGCGGATCCATCAGCCTAGAGGAAAGGAGTGTGAAAATTTTAGGCCTACAAGTGGTATGGGCACATCATCCCTTGTTTAAAGTGTTTTTTTGAAGTGAATGTTTTTGGAACATAAGGTGGAGATAAAAGGATTGTTTGGTAAGCATTGTTGAAAATATTTGAGTTAGGATTATGCTTTATAGTTTAATGTTTTGGAAACATTTGGGATAGAGTTTGAGAATAATATGTTCTTCTATTATTTTAAGAGTTTGAGATATTTGTGCTAGATATTATAAACTACTTGTGCTAATTTTGAAGATAAGTTTTTGCATCTTTGTGAAACCCTTTTGATCATGTGTTATAAACAGTTATGAGCATGTATTAGACCAGAATTGAGGTAGATTATGAGCAGGTTAGAGGCATATTTTAAGCAGGTTTAAGGTAGAATTGTGAGCATGTTAGAGGTATACCTATGATTAGGTTAGAGATGTATTTTGAGCAAGTTTGGGGCATATTTGTGAGCAAAAATCAATGTAATGCTCCTTTCATTAACTTCTAGAAAATTCATAGTGGTACAGGCAAACACGCTAGAGCCGACCCTTGAAAATGAGGGTTCTACCTCTATTTATAGTTTGTAAAATTAAAAACAATATGGAACATTACAAAGATTAGTTTTTCACAACTCAGCAGAGAGTTCTTAGCTGGCATCATCTTACTGGTTCAATCCCTAGGAAATCCACTACAAATAAACCGCCATGGCAACTGGAAACCTCTGCAACTTGTTGGTTGTTGGCTCGAACTGGAGTTCTATTGTTGGAGACCTCATCTGCATCATGGATCTTTCTTGGAAATAACCTATCACCATTGATCTGTAACCGTCTCTGGTTCTGGTCTTCTTGAAACCCTCAGTGCTTTGGCTTCCTTCTCCAACTAACTTCGTTACAACTCCTAGTGAGAGAAATATCTTTATTTACTTTCATTCTTTGACACAATTCTCCATCGTCAATCTCTTCCATCGTAAGGCTACGATTTGTTTGAAATAAGCATTGATAAATGACAAGAAGATATCATTATGCCATTCCGCTTAAAAAATATTTGATGACGTCATCCTCTTCACTTTAGAAATCTCATAACGCCAATCTTCACTTAAAAATGCATTGAAGGCTAGGCGGGGGATGAAATCTACCTCTTTATTCTTAAGTTTCTTCATCATCCTAAAGTTCAGGTGAATCCGCATAAAAATATCGATGACATCCATCTCTTCTTGAAAATCCTGTGGATTCCATTCTGGACTAAGACAAGAGCATTAGTGCATGACCATCAATTCCGGCCCCATCTTAGTGTAAAGCAACTATGTTTCCATTCCACATTGGCCTTAGAGAAAACATTACTTGTCACCATTCCAGAAAAGAGTTAGACAAAATTGCCCATTGTCGCGAATCCACATCTACTACATTTATACCATTTTCCGCCTTATGTCACCATTTCCGGGCCAAAAACTATTCTATGAGTCTCCTGGAAATAGTCTTCCAACACTTAGCCGCTTTGAAAGATATTTCAAATACAAAGCGATCACCAATCCACACATCTTTTATGCTTACGTCACCTTTCTCCAAAAGATTTTGTGGATTCAAATCCTTTGTTGCTAATCCGGAGCCAAAAACAAGGGAGGACATGCTTTTGGAATTGCTCCGAGTGCAAAATTTTGACTAAGTGTGGGTGGACTTCTCTCCTTTGTCGTGGATCCGCTCCAAAATACACTATGAATGGGATGTGGAGCTTCATGCCTTAGTAAAATTTTCAAAAATTTTCTAAGCATATGTGGCCATTTTGGGCATACATTCTGGTGCCTCCCGGGTGGATTTTCTTGCAAAGCCATCGAACTCAGAGTCTTATCCATTGGGCCTTGGGAGTCAAAAAATATACTTATTTCTAAAAATATGCTTTAAAGAATAACTTCCATATAAACACTACCCTCTGAAAATTCAAAAATCTGCTTAGAGGGTAAAGGTTCATATGGAAATCATGCCAAAAACATCATGGCTCATCCACTTATAATGAGACTATACCCAAAAAAATGTAGGCTTGTTGCCTTTGTCTTCAAAAATTAGGCGTAACTCTACTCCTCTTATAAGGCCTTATTGAAAAATGCCTTTACACATAGTCTGCTGCTCTTCTGCCTCTGTAGGCTTCATGCCTTTATTGCTCATTTTTGACAATTGTCAGAGCAAAAAACAAAAATGCAAAACTCATGCATATGTACAAAAACAAAAACAAGCTAAGTGTGAGCCCCTTCCGGGCCTGTAACCGCTCTATCTTGCTCTTCTCCTTCATGGGATTCTTCCTCATTCTCTTCTTCTTCTTCTTCTTCTTCTTCTTCTAGAGAAGGTGGTTTCTGATTCCTTCCTCCAGAAGAATCACCAAACAATCGAATCATCAATTTCAGAGATTGTAAAGCCTATTTCTAGGCTATTTCAGAGGGATTTGATGTCTCTTTGAGCTGCTTATAAACATATTGCAATTCTCCAATGTCCTCATAGTTAGCAAGCATTCCCTCTGTTAACTAGATCTTCCATGAGATCTCTCAATCTGGTAAAATTAACAATTAATTGGACAACTTGCTCTTGGGGTAGTGGCTCTATAAGAGAATCAATTCCAGATTCATCCTGTAAACTTTCATCAATGCTTTTCTGGATCTCTTCCATGGATAGCAAGCTATGATCCTCCATCCATAGGCCTCTGAAGCCAACTTGAATCATTTCTTTATTTATATCAACAACCTCCCTAATCATACCCTCAATTTTGTCGAACAACAACCAGGCTCTCTGTAGTGCCCTGTGCTTTTTAACCACTATCTTGGTGGTAACTCTGGTGAGATTCCATTCTTTATTAGGAATTGGTTTAGCAGAGTCACTGAGTCTGCTATCAACCAACCTATACATTTGTTCTACCGGAATCACCATGGGCTGCAACTCTCCAGTGATCTGATCTAGATCTCTCTGCACATTTGGGAGCAAGCGGCTAGCATCATCAAGATAATCAATCATGAATCGAAGCCCTGCACATTTCTCTTGGACTTCGGAGAGCATTTATTTTCTAACCCTTTTCAGTCCAGCTTTAGAAAATCCAGAGGCCTTAGCCTTTTCTATTTGAAGTTGCTGCTTTAAACTCTGAATTTCTTTCACTTGTTCTTCATTCAACTTCTTTTGCTCTCCTAGTTGATCCTTGAGTTTGTTGGCCTCTTGAAATTTCTCTTGCCACCCCTTGACCTCCTTTTTTAGAGCCTTTTCAACTTCCTTTTGATTGCTCAGAGTCTTCTGAAGTTTTTCAACCTTTTTCTCCAGTTTATTCACCTTCTCTCTGACCATATCATTCTTCACATAGAAGGTGTCTAAATGGGCTCTGGCCATAATCAACTCATCTTCTTCAGGAAGTTTATCAATATCTTTTGTGACCTCCTCCACTTGATAATCTTGAATAGTCATTTCATTTTTAGGCTTATTTACAAGTGGAGTCATAGATCTAGATATTCTTTGTCTGGCCACTGGGTCAACATACATAGCTCTCCTTGTGACAACCATCCTATTGGAAGACTTAGAAAGCTTTTCAGCCCAGAATTCATTTGCTCCTTGTATGGTTGCCTGCTCTTTTGGCAAAATAATAGAACTTGAAAGACTAGCAGCCAGGGGAGATGGAGATACCAAAAATGATAGGGTAGACTGTACTGCTGACAATGGGGGTGTGGGAGTGCTCACAATAGTCTCTGTAATAATAGTGGACTCTGTGACTACTGCTGTTGTTGCTATTGGTAAATTCATAGAAACTGACATAAGACTAACACTTGGATGAATGGTGGTACTTGGAACGTTGTGTCCCATTGATGGTGGTGGTGGAAATGATGAATATGGAATGATGGGAGATGATGAAGTAGGAACCTCAGATGTTGGAAGTGGGATTTGGGGTGACTTTGGGGGAACAAGAGTGACTATTTCTTCAGTAACAACCAAGGAAACATGGGATGGACTGTGAGAGGGAGAAGGTACCTTTGTAACATTTTCTTGACCAGAAAGGGAGGGAGAGTTCTTTGGGGATTCAGGAGGATGTAGAGGAGAAGAGGGTTTAGAAGCCATACCTTCACCTACAGATGTAGGGTGTTCTTGCTCCATTTCTATTTCTTGTTGCTGCTCTTGGTGAGTCAATTCTTCTGCAACAAAATCAGCTACCTCTTTTGCAATCTCCTCCATATCCAATTTTTGTTTCTTTGAAATTTCTCTTTCCTCTCTTTTTAGAACTCTTTTAGTCCTTCTATGAACCAATTGAAAGGTAGCCATATCACTCTCAGATTCCTCTTCTGATTCATTTCCTTGCACTAGCTCCAGAAAGCAGAACTTGCTCAAAAACAAGGATGCAATTGTACTGATGTTGCAGGGGTAAAAGAGAGGGGGGTGAACTTGAAACTCTCATCCTTCTTCTTCCAATCAATATCTATGTCTAGAGGCTGACCTCCCAGAGCTAAGCATTTAGGCCTAGATACTATTTCAATAACTAGAGTACTGACAACCCTTTCACTAGAATATTGCATTTTGCTCATAAGTTGAGCTCCCTTAGGAAACTTATCCCTTTGTTCGGTGGTAGGATGAAAAGTTTTTGAGACTTCAGCTACTGTCAAAGGAGTCTCCTGCTCCTCTACTAGAGCTTCTTGATCTATGGGTGGAGAGAGAGATTCAGAACTAGATGGGGGCTTTTGAACTGTTAACACTATGTTCCTGACGTCCTTTTACCTCTAGGTTTTGATATTTTCATTATATATTTTTGAAAACTCTTTATCAATCTTCATTCCATACTTGGACTTAGGTTTTCCAATCTCAATCCTCATCCTCCACCAATATGATATCTTTGCTACATTCCACTACTCTTCTTCCTCAGCTTCTTCAACAACATCTTCCTTGGGCTGAGGGTCCTTTTTCTTTGCAGTTTTCCCTTCAATGTCTCTGATGGTGGCTTCTGTAATCCGATGACTCTTCTTATTATCAAGGTCGAAATCAACAATATGTTCATAGAAATCCAACCATGGAGGTAGTTGACCCATTTTTGCAACATTCCACTCTAAAAGAGTGGTCTCATCATTATTTCTTCCTTGCTCGTAATGAGCCCTAGGCCTCTTTTCAAACTTGTAAGCCTTCTCTCCATTTAGGGCTACATTTCTTGCAGTGAAGATACCATCAGGGTCATAACTCCATCTTTGGGGAATATAAAATAGACCTAACCTATCAAGGTATTGGTCAATTTGGTGGCTTTACCCCTTCTTAGTGATGGTAATATCCTCCACAATGCGGTGTGTAAGCAAATATTTTCTCTTTCTCCTAGAACCATAATTCAAATCAATATATTCTACCTACCTCAAATATTCTAAGGCAAAGAGCCTTTCTATAACAAAATGTGGTAGGAGAAAAGGTTTACCCATGAAACCATATAGTCTGATAACTGTGCCCTCGATCAAAAAATACCAGTCTCCTTCTTCAACACCCTTTGCTCTCAGAATCTGCTCGGCCAAGGGTGGCAATCTAGGGCACTTTCCATACATAATTTTTAGGGTGGGTCCAAGAAATTCTAAATTGAATCTATAATAAGACTCACTGCTTCTCAAATGATTTATCCAGTAATAAACCGGCAAGGGTTCCCCATCATTGGTTTTGTCCCTGACCAGAATCCAAGGCATTCTATCCTTAGTGGTAGCATAGAACATCCACACCAGACTTGAGCAATGCCTGAAACTAGGAGCCTCAAAGCCCCTTTTCATACTTACTAACTGCTCATGTATCCTCTATGCAAGAAAAGTTGGCCAGTAAAAATAAATCACCCTAGTCCCTTTTTCTCTTGCATCTTTCTCATACATCCTTTCATTAGAAATACAATAGGCCACGACAATTTTCCAGCCGTATACCATTCTATCAGAGTCTAAACCCTCCATGCAGGCCAACATAGAAAATAGTACAAAGTTTGTAAATTTATCAATAGAGATCAGGAACTCAGGTAATTTCTTCTTGGGTTTCGCATCAAGTTGTTTATAAACCCATCTCTTAAAATATTCTCCATCATTGGCTCATTTCTCCAAAGAGTAAAACCTAGCCTGTTCAGTTACCTTAAAAGCTTTTGGCCTTATTGGCAGCTCGGTCCCTAGGGCAAAAATATTATGGCAAAGAGAGGCAGTGATATTGAAAAGGGTTTCGCCCTCAGAGGTTTTTACTGCCTTGGCTAGTGGGTCATAAAATTTAACTATTGTAGCTATTAACTCTAGGTAAGGATGAATAGAATCATAGATGTAGAAAGAGAGATAAGAAAGGATAGTGCATCTACCTTCCACAGACAGAGCAACTTTCTTCTTGTATCTATCATTGACACTCCTTATGAGTCTCATTCTTTCTATCAGAACCATTTCTGTATCTACCACAGCTTCTGCTCGGTCGATGTAGGGTGCTACTACCTTTGTCTCTAGGGTTTCAAACTCTTGGACATCTTCTGAAGCCATTATGATAGCAATAAGATTTTGTTCCCTCTATAATTTGTAGTAGAAAACTTTAGAGTATCTTTTCACCCTTCACTGCTTTGTGAACGCAATTGACTAGAAAATGAACTTTGTGTGTGTCCTTTTGGTCCTTTAATTTCCTGGAGTGTGTGTATCTTCTACCATTAATGTGGTTGCTATGCGATCTCCCATCGGCACACTTTCCAACCTCCACTCATTCCTTTTGGTGGCTCAATGGTGGCATTCTAAATTTTCATTGGCTAAACATTCAAATTGTGCTACCACCTCACTATGCCTCTTCGGCTATTCTTTGGTTCGAGTGAGAGTTCATTAGCATTGATTGTGGGGTCTTCCTTGTATTTCCATGTGGCATGGTCATGAAATTGCTGCTTTGGATTTGAAACTGGTGAATTAAAGGTATCTTTGATTCCATCGATGCTTAGAAAATTTTATGCCTGGGTCATTACCTTGGTTCCGCTCCATCATGTTTTAGCTTTGAAAGGTCCTCGGATTGGAGACACTTTCGCTTCTTTCAATTTTTGACTCACTTCATTGTGCGGGATAAAAACATTTGCCCCAATCCATGGAGATCCTTGAGTATTTTGATGTGGATTCAAGCGCTCGTCATTCCGGAAGAATTTACATGCATTCGAGTGCGGAATGGAACATTGTTGGATACTTTGTCACCACTTAGTCATTTTTGCAAATTTTTTCCTTTTCAAGAATTTTTAAAGAAGACTGATTACAAAGTGCAGAAAGAAGTTAAAATACAAAGTGCAGAAAGAAGGGGAAATAATAATACAATGTATATACATATGTTACAGTGAGCTCATTTTACACATAGTAGAGCTTGAGATGAAAACCATTTACTGGAATTGGTTGTATGTTTCCCTCTGGATCTTCCAGCTGAAACACATTGGACTCCTTGGCTTCTACTATTTTGAAAGGACCATCCCAAAAAGAATCAAACTTTTCATGCTTTCCTGGCTTTGCTCTATCAACATTCCACCTGAGAACCGAGTCTCCAACCTGGAATTTTTTGAATCTGGCCTTCTTATCGAACCATGCTTTGATCCCTGAGGAATGCTTTTGAAAATTGTCATAGGCCTGAGCTCTATTCTCTTCCAATTGCAGCAAGTGGTTCAACCTGTTTTTTATCGGATCATCCTCTGAATCTTCCTCTGTATTGACAAGCTTAAGTGTTGGGATCTCCAAATGAATGGGTAACACTGCCTCCTTGCCATATACTAGTGCATAAGGAGAAGTCTTGATGGAATTTTTTATAGTAATCATGTCTGCCCACAGAGCTTGGTCCAACAACAGGTGCCAACTTCTTTTATTTCCTTCAAGTGATTTCCTCAAAATCCTTAACAAGTTTTTATTGGTAGATTCTGCAAGTCCATTACCCTATGGATAATAATTTGAAGTATTCTTAAGAGTAATGCCATATTTTCTAGAAAACTCAATATACTTGGCTCCTATGAAAGTTGGGCCATTATCACTTACCAAGGCTTCTGGAACCCCAAACCTTGAAATCAAATTTTCCATGAAATTGATCACAACATCTTGATCTGATTTCTTGGTAGGAATAGCCTCTACCCATATGGTGAGATAATCTATGGTAGTTAAGATAAAATTATGCTCTACTGAGGAATTAGGGTTGATAACCCCTATGAAATCTAGCCCCCATTGTTGAAAAGGCTCTTCAACTTGTATGGGCTTGAGGGGGATGAAGCATTTCTTGTCCTTCCAACATACCTCTGGCATTTGTCATAGCTTCTGGTGACCTTAAAAGCATCAGTAAATATAGTGGGCCAATAATAGCCTACTCTTATGATTTTCAAAGTTGTAGTCCTACCTGAGCTATGTCCACCAGCTGATCCTCCATGGAACTCTTCCATGACCCTCTTTTGTTGATCATCCTTTAAGCATTTTAGAAGAATTCCATCCAAGTTTCTTTTGTACAGGCCTGCTGGTAGTAATACATATTTCAAAGCATGAAGCCTATATCTCCTCCTTTGGGATGTATTTATATTGGGGGGACATACTCCAGTTTGGAAATACTTGATCATCTGGTCAACCCAATCAGAATCTACTATTTGTGCTTCTTCCATCTGATCTTCATCCACTATTTGGTAAACTGTCATCTCCGCTAATGTTGCAGCCTTTGTTAGACCTTGGCATAGGGCTCTGCCCCTCACCAACTTGGTGGGATGTATTTCTACATCATATTCTTGGATCTTGGTAATCCAACCAGCCCTTTTATCTCCTAGTTCACCCTGTAGGATAAAACTTCTTACATCTGGATGAACCACATATACCAGTGTCTTACTTTGCACCAAGTACTGCCTGAACTTCTTTAGTGACTTCATCACAACAAACACTTGTCTTTCAATAAAGTTATATTTAACTTGGTAATCATGAAGTGTCTGGCTCCAAAAGAATACAGGATGCTCTTCACCTTGCTCATATTTTTGAGTAAGCACTGAGGCATAACTTTCTTCAGCTCCATATGCATAAAGGATAAATTTTTTACTGAAATCTGGATTTACCAGTACTGGGGCTGTCGCAATAGATTGCTTGATAATTTGAAAAGCCTATTTTCTGACTTCAGTCCATTTGAAATCAGCATTTTTCTTGAGTAGCTCAGATATAGGCCTTACTTTCTGAGCAAAATCAAAAATGAATTTCTTGATAAAATTGATCTGGCCCAGAAAATACTGCAGAGTCTTCTTGTTTGTAGGCAAAGGGAGAGCAAGAATGGATCTGATTCTATCTAGATCTATGGCCATACCTTCTTTTGATACCACATGACCTAGCAACTTTCCTTCATGGACCGCAAAGAATGACTTCTTAGGGTTGAGCGAGATACCAAATTCTCTGTATTTTTGAAAAACTTGCTCCAGGTGTGACAGGTGGTATTTTTTATCATGGGAAAACATAGTCATATCATCTAAGTAAATCAGAATGACTTTGTTGATTAGTGCACCAAAAGCATAATCCATGGCTCTCTGAAAAGTGGCTCCTGCATTGGACAACCCAAAAGGCATTCTCTGGTAAGCAAATGTGCCCCATTTTGTGGTGAATGTGGTTTTATACTGATCTTCATATTTTACCCAAATCTGATTGTATCCAGAGTAACCATATAGTAATGAAAACCTCTCTACCCCTACCACTATCTGTAAGATCTGATCAATCTATGGGAGGGGATAGTGATCTTTGAGGGATGCTTGGTTAAGATTTCTAAAATCTACACACAAGCGTATGTCACCATTCTTTTTCCTTACGGGTACCAAATTAGCTACCCAGGTAGAATGTTTTATTGGGTATATGATCTTAGCCTTTAATAACTTCAATAGCTCCTCTCTCATGATGGCCTCGATCCTTGGGTTCATAGGCCTTTGCTTCTGCCTAAAAGGCTTTGCATCAGGCTCCAACTCAATAGTATGTTGAATCACCTTTTTATCATACACCTTAAGGTCTTCATATGACCAAGCCACAATATCTTGGTATTTCAAGCATAAGGCTTTGACATCTTCGGCTTCCTCTGGTGAACATTTAATTCCAACATTGAGCTTCTTTTCAAAACTGACTTCCACTTCTTTATAGATTTTTTCACTGACTTTCATGGCTTTGATATTTTTTCTATCTTCATTGTCAAATAGGCTCTCTAGAGTGACCAATCCTCTAGGGATGTGATTGTTCCTTAGTTGAATAACATCTTGCTGATCAATTTCTTCTGAATATTCTTCTTGGACAGTGGAAAGACATGCTTCTCTCACCAGAAAGTCAATTATTTGTTCATCATTTTCAAAAACCTGCCAGAAAATTTGCTTGTCTGGTACTGTAGGTCTGAAAATCATTTTGATTCCCTTGGCTTTCTTGATTCCATAGTCTACAGAAGGGTTGAAGTTAGCTCCCTTTGTTGCTAATGAATCTGCCTGAGTATTCTTTTCTCTAGGGATAAAATTTAAATTTAGGGCATCAAAATATTCCATCAGATCCCATACCCTATTCCTGTAAGCTTTTAGGTAATGATGCTTACTGCTACACCTGTTTCTTACTTGATGGACTATTAACTCAGAATCACCATATATGTTCAAAATATTGATGCCCATGCTTTCTTCTTGTATCAATCCGAGACACAGAGCCTCATATTCTATAACATTATTAGTACATGACCATGTCAATCTGTAGGTAAAGTTCCTTATCCCTTCTGATTGGGACTGTAAAACTACACCAGCTCCCGCACCATTTCTGCATTTAGCACCATCAAAGTGCATGGTCCATGTCTCTTTTTCTCTCAGAGATTGATTGGATATAGCAGGGATCTTCTTCTCTGATTCAGTTGAGATGCTATATGTTCCCATACCAGTTCCAAACTGACTGTAATCCTCTCTGAAAGGTAACTCATCCTCAATGTCCAACTCATCAATGTTTTCCACCAGCTCAAATTCTTCAAGGGGGTTAAGATTACACATGTCTTCCTCAATATTTTCAATATGATAAGCTACTAGTTTTTTAGGTGTTATCCTTATTCTCTTTCCTTTGAAAGGAATTACCATGCTAGAATAATCCATGTACATACATCCACCTAGTTTTGCAGTAAATTCCCTTGAAAGGCATAATCCAAAGTAGGGTTCTAGATCAACCACAACTATTTCTTGTACTATTGTCACCTCAGGGGCTCTGTGTAGCCTCATCAAAACATATTTTATGACTCCAACTATCTTAACAGGGGTCCCATCCAATTGTAATACTCCCAGAAAAGATCGGGTATACTCCATACCCATCTCTTCACAGACTACTTTAGGCATAACTGTAGTTGATGCTCCTGAATCTATCATACAATTTTGGACTACCCAACCCTCCATCCTCAGGGATATATAAAAATGGGGGGCTTATTATTTAAAATAGCAGGTGACATTTCTTTCTTTTCTGAGGGTATACTAAGGATGGTGGTGGCCTGCTTATCTTGTGGGTATTTGTTGAGAGAAGCTTTAAGCAGATCAATCTGGCCAGGAATGAACAAAGTGTCATAAAGGTTAGATTTCGATGGGATATTTTTCATTTCTTCAACAATATTATACTCAGATTTGGTCAGGGTAGGTCTTTCAAACCTTCTTTCTGGCTCACCATATTTCCTTTTATACTATTGAGTGGCTTCCATTCTCTACATTTTAGTAATATATGGGAATCTAAGTCTTTATTGAGCCTCATATTTAGATTTTATTTGATCTCTTTCATTTTCCTTATCCCATCTCTTAGGAAGACTATCTGTTTTCTCTTTACCCTTAGCTTGGGGAATTGGGAAAGTATCACTGCTTTGGGGAAGGGGATCTATCCTTTTTTGAGAAGGGACTTGGAACTGCCCCATATTTTGGGGATCCACTTGCAAGGCTTTCTTTCCAGACCTTGTCATAACAACAATTGGACTTTCTTCATCCAATTCTTTCCCAACCATGATTTGGTCAGACTGCCATAGCATATTAACTCTTCCTTTTTTATTCCTTTCAGCTTGATCCCTTGCTTGTTGAACATGGTGTTGGTACATCACACAAGACTATGAGTCATGGGGGTCATTGCATACTAAACACCAAACATTTGCAAGAGTAGTATCTGAAGAACATTTTGGCTCCTCATATGTTGCATTCACCCTGACCCCAATACTTGTACTAGGACCAGGTCTCTGATCTTTGTTCACATATGGAAATCTCCTCTATTGTGACCTTTCTTGGTCCCTCTTTTCCATTGAATTCATTCTATTACTCAGAGTTTTCAGAGTATTTTGTATATCAAGGATAGCCAAAAACTCTTGAGATGGTTGAGAAGGAAGGGGAGGAAAAGGAGCTACAGAGGATATTGGATTTGGTTGAGGGATTGAATTCATTTGTGGAGATGGAGATGATAAAGAAAGGGGGTCCATGTAAGAGGGGTTTGTGGATTGAGTTTGGCTATTAGTGGTTTCGGAGTTGTAAGGCAGCACGGTTTTGGGGGGTAATCTTCCCACATTAATTAGGATATTTTTGGCATGAACTGTTGCATTATAAATTTGGGGGAAGGCTTCTACTCCAGATTGTTGTGTCTGCAAGCCTAGCTCTGATCCAAGGGCTCTAATGTAATACATATAGGCCAAACATGCAACTGGTCTAGCTATGGGAGGTATTCTTTTCCATGTTCTACTGAATCTCAAATTAAAATCTGAGACAGTCTCTTGCTGAGATTTTTGCATGGATGTAAATTGGTTAAGTAGGGAGAAAGGATCAACAGATTCATTAAATTCTTCTATAAATGGCTCAGCTAATGCTTGCCATGAAGTGATAGTATTGTCTTCCAGAGTTCTGAACCAATGTAATATCTTTCCTCTGAAGGACAGGGCAAGAATTCTTACAATAATATCCTCCTCTTTTATGTTGTGAATTGTTGCCAGATTCAAGATATCCTGACAGTGCTCATAGGTTATTTTCCCAGATCCATCATAAGTGGGGATAGCCTTCGATACAACCTAGGGAATGGCATTCATTTGGGCTAATCTTAGGGGACCAATTGTATTCCAGCTAGGGTATTTTTGTAATGGTTGATTAGGAACCGCATTTTGTGCCATATTTCCAGTTGTAGGTCTTGTTGGATTTACTACAGGGTTTTCCTCAAGAAGCTCTTCTTCTAAGAGGAAGTCTTGATTTAAACTTTGGCAAATAATAGACCCTCTATAAGGTAATTCACAATAGAAATAGGAGTTAGGGTTATTCCTTTTGAAATACCTGGTATACATGAAAGGACACTGGTCTACAGGGGTTTTCCTTTTCTGGGTCTAAGGACCAGGGAGTCACCAGGTGAACTTGCTCTTCTCTACTTTCAAGGTCAAGATAATTCACCAAATCTTGATTCCTTTGGGTTGAGATAATAATAACTCATATGATGGGTTTCGTGTTCCTTGTGAACTGGTCCCACCAGGCGTGCCAAAAACTGTTGGGCACTGAATTGCGTTTAAGCTTTACTCAACACTGTAGTTGTCTATCTTCCTATTTTCTATTCAGGCATGCACCCGATAGCTTCAGCTCAACACTCAACATTGGTATAGACCAGAACAAAGTCCCTGATCTAACCTCCAGAGTAGGTTGGTTCCTTGTCAACTTTAAACAAGATGTTGACACTATTATACTCACTTAGGGTTTTGATATTAGGGTTAGAGAGAGATCAGGGTTAGAAAAGTGGATAACAGTTGGATGGATAGGTTAACAACATTGATACCACAACAAACAACTCCAAAATTTATATCAGAACACATTACTTAGATCAACATTATCACAAATCTTGAGCACCCTCACACATTTATAAGAACAGTAGAGAAATATTGAAGAGAACAATTCCAATACCCTAATAATGATAATCCAAATAACAGAATTAATCACTATCCAGATTTTACAGAAATATGCTCCTAACAATATAGAACCAATCCAAAGCAGATTTCAATTACTCTATTAGTCAGTAAGCCTGTCAAACCAACTATTTAAGTATTCATAGAAATGCAACTTTAATATTAGAACCTCTGACATCAGATGGTGAAGACACAAGCTTTGAGGTAAAAATCAATGTAATGCTCCTTTCATTAACTTCTAGAAAATTCACAGTGGTACAGGCAAACACGCTAGAGTCGACCCTTGAAAATGAGGGTTCGACCTCTATTTATAGTTTGTAAAATTAAAAACAATATGGAACATTACAAAGATTAGTTTTTCACAACTCAATAGAGAGTTCTTAGTTGGCATCATCTTACTGGTTCAATCCCTAGGAAATCCATTGCAAATAAACCGCCATGGCAACTGGAAACCTCTGCAACTTGTTGGTTGTTGGCTCGAACTAGAGTTCTATTGTTGGAGACCTCATCTGCATCATGGATATTTCTTGGAACTCCATCTGTCACCGTCGATCTGTAACCATCTCTGGTTCTATCTTCTTGAAAACCCTCGATGCTTCAACTTCCTCTCCAACTGACTGTTACAACTTTGGTGAAGAAATATCTTTAAATACTTTGGATTCTTTGACACAATCTCCACCATCGATCTCCCCCATTGTATGGCTATGATTTATCCTGGTATAATCTTATTATAATGGTGGGGAGAACACAACACCATTCTGCTTTGAAACATCGATGACGTCATCCTTTATACCTTAGAAACTATGGAACGCCAATCCGGATTTTAAATGCCTTGAAGGCTAAGCGGGATCAAATCTGCTCTTTATTCTTCAAGTTTCTTCATCATCCGCAAAGCATTCGTCAATTCGCACAAAAATATCGATGACATCATCTCTTCTTAAAAACTTTTGTGGATTCCATTTCGGGTTGGGCAAGTGTATTGGCGTATGACCATCATTCTGGACCCGTCTCAATGTAAAGTGACTCTTCTTCCATTTCGCATTATCTTCAGAGTAAAACACTGCTTATCACCATTCTAGAAAAGAGTTAGTCAAAAATACCCATTGTCGCCAATCCGCATCTACTACATTTACAACATTCCACCTTGTCACCATTTTGGGAAAAAATATTCTGTGTTCTCCGAAATCGTGCGCTCCAACACTTAGCCGCTCGTGAGGTATTCAAAATATCAAGTGGTCATCAGTCTGTACTTTTTTTCTGGTGGCATCATCCTTTATCAAAATATTTTTCATATTCGAGATGCATCTCTAGTCCAGAGCCAAAAACAAAAGAAGTCTTCCAAAACTGCTCCGAGCATAAAAATTTACTAAGTGTTGGGTGGGCTCGTGGCTTCTGTCGCGGGTCCGCTCCAAAATACATTGTAAGGTGTGCAAAATGAGGACTTTATGACTTAGGCAAAATTTGCAAAATTAAATTTTCCCAAGTATGTGGCCATTTTGGGCCTATAGTTTGATTGTCTTAAAGTCACTAATAGCTACAAGTTAAAAATTTGCAAATGGCGATTACTATCATATATATGGATATGGGTGTGTATCACCTAGTAAATTGTTTCCAAAGTTTTTGCTACATAATGTAATGTATGTTCCTATATTAACATCTAATCTTATTTTAGTATCCAAGTTAGTAGAAAGTAAAAGGGTGGTTGACTTTAGATACATAAATGGAGCTAGTGTGTGTCTTATTATACATAAAAATGATATTGAAGCTACCAGATCAATCCATAAAAATATATATGTTCTGGATTCTATCAAAACTTCACAAAATATTGTTATTTTTCAAAACAATACTAATGCAATTTTTTAGGAACAAAATGAAGAACCTATATATCATAAAAACAAAAGAATAAATGGAAGGCTTAAAATTTAAAGGATGAGGAAACAACTAAACTATGCTTTACTTTGCCATCTTCAACCTAGAAAAGAATAACCTGAACAAGATGAAGACACTCATTAAAATTCAGACAAAGAAGATAATGAAGGAGGTTGGAGAGAATAGCTCAATTTCCAAGACCAAGATAAAGATCCATATTGAAGACTAAAGTCTTCAATACCCAAATAATGTAATATAAGGGGGTTTTAGAGTATATTACATAATTTGGGTCATGTAATTGTACCATCTTTGGTACATTACTAGAGTAGGAGTTTACTTTATAGTAAAGTTAGTTACTTCAAGTATTGTAATAAATGCACAAGTGTCAATGTGCAAGTTGTAAATGTGCATGTAGTCCACATGTACATGAGTCTTAGGTAGAGTAAGGACCAAGGAATCTATCTTCCTATATAAAGACCTCATATTGAAATATTTCAGTGTAGTAGTAAATATAGAGAGTGTGTGATATAGTTTAGTGGTATGGTATAATGTAGTCTTTTCATATCTATTAATGGAGTGTTCATGTCCCCCATCATATAGCATTGTACTATTTTTTCACTCTCATTAATGGCATATTTATAAGTTATTTTTAGATGTTCATCTCATTATTTTCCTACATATTATTGTGCCATTAGTTTATAGTTATCTCAAATTAGTTATCTTAAGAACACATGCTTATACTGAGAGGGGATGAACAGTATAAGTTCAACTTTTACTTTTCTTTCTCAAACAATATTATCCAATATTATCAATGGCAATATCAATAGTAGTAATCAAAGCAATGCATAAATCATCACACATATGAGAGACACAAATTTAATGTGGTTCACCCAATGTGGGTTACATCCATGGAGAAAATATTTCTTCTAAATTTTCTCAACAAATATCTTGGGAATCAATTTCCTATTACAATTATTATGTATCTTTGTCCAAAGGAGACACCAATCCCCTATGCTCTGATTTGTGGATCTCTCTCCATAGGATAAATCTATCCCCTTTGATCTGGTTCATGGATATATCTCCATAGGAGAACTCTTTCCCCTTTACTCTGGTTTGTAGATCTCTCTCCACAGGAGAACTCTTTCCCCTCTGCTCTGGTTTGTGTATCTCTCTCCACAAAAGAACTCTTTCCCCTTTACTATAGTTTGTGGATCTCTCTCCACAGGAGAACTCTTTTCCCTTACTCTGATTCATGGATCTCTCTCCATAGGAAAACTCTTTCCCCTCCACTCTGGTTGGTGAACTTCTAGAATATTTTTGTCCCCACTGCTCTATCTTGTGGATCTTTATCCACAAGATACCTCTATCCCCACTACACTAGCTGATGGACCTCTATACACTAGAGACCTTTGTCCTCTCTGCTCTAGTCACCTCCAAAGTCTACTCTCAACTCTATCTCAAATATACACCAAACCCTATCATAAGTCTAGCATAAATATGCTCTAACTCTGCTCAAATCTACCCCAAGCCTTAACACAATATCTCTCAACTCTGTTCAAAAATTTTAATATTTTGACCATCACCAAGCCCTCTTAATATTTCTCTTTTATAAAAAATTACACACATAAATTTAAACCATAATAATACCTTATCACTCCTACTTATAACATCCACTTATAATGCAATATCACAATTTAATACCCTATGCCATACATCAATTTATTTTCAAACACCTTATTGCTCCTTTATTTTTAAAAATATATTTCAACTTTATACAACATAACCTAATTCTAACATATCATCATGTCCTCAAAACAATAAATTTTAAACCATTGCCCTTATTTCTCCCTAACTATATAATAAGCACTTTTAATTACCAAAAATAAAATCCTTATGCCTCCCTCATTAAGCGCTAATCAAACCTTAAAATTCAAACAAAAATTATGCCCTTACCTACATCTATCATCACTGCCACCATCAGGATTTGAACACTAGACCTCACAACGCCCATGCTCTAGCATGAGCTAGAGTGCCAACTGAGTTGGCCCCACAGCTGGATCAAAATGTGCACCAAGAAACCTTTATACCTTCCTCTCTATCCAAAACAAATCACAAAAAATTATTTTCATGAGGATTCAAAACCATGACTAATTTTTGCCACACCTTATGCAGGACCTACCTGTCGCTTGGGCTACCAGCCTTAGCTGAAACCAAAACCGGTGCTTTCCTTTATATTCAACATCTCTTTCTATAAAATTATGCGCTATCTATTCTCTTGTTCTTTCCCTTAAATGAATGGCTCTGTGCTTTCCTTTATATTCAGCGTCTCTTTGTAGAAAATTTTGTGCTATCTATTCCCTTGTTCTTTCCCTTCAACGAATGGCTTTGTGCTCCACGAAATCGTTTAAAATCAATGTGCTCAACCTTAGAATTTGAAACATGAATTTTGTCCTCCTTTAATATGTATTCAATGGTTTTACTATGACGTCGGCTCATCTTTTATTTGCCACCTTTATTTCAAATTTTGGCATCTTTGGAAAATTCAAATTTAATTTTTATTCTTACCATATTATTTAACCTTGGTGTTAAATAATATTTTTTCCTATCGTCCTTCATCAATTTAATTTCTTTTTGAGACCTTTGTCCAATGCACTTCCAATCCTCCTTTTAATAAATTATTTTTGGCCTAAATATTATAATATTAAAATATTATAATATTATTTCTTTTCTCTTAAACCATGGGCTTAAAACTTGGGCCTTCAACCTTATTAACCCATCATTTAGAAATTTGTCCTAAACCTCTTTGGAATTTTGCCTTGCATATTATAAACCTTATCTTATTGTCATACCAAACTATCTTTGGCATCAATGATAATTAATGACATAAATACTTTGACATCAATGACAATACAATTAATCAAAATTTCCAACAATCTCCCCCTTTGTCATTGATGGCAACCCTTTCAAAAAATTATTTTCAACTACTGGATTTCAAATCTGCTCCCCTTGAGAAACTACTCCCCTTGTCTGAATTATCTCCCCCTTACTCAAATCTCTCCACCTTTGACATCAATGGCAAAGGGACTCCTTTGGGGCTAAATATAAGACTCTTATATTAGCCCCATATCGACCTCCTCTCCTTGAGGTGATTAATTTTGGGGTGGGAGTATCTCTACTCCCAGCATACAATGTTCTTTTTCTTTGTCAACCTTCATTTTCAACATACCCTTTTGATTCTTTTGAGTGTCCTTGTTCTTGCCTATCTCTGGAAGTTCTGGAAACTTTTTTCTATACCACTTGGCCTTATTCCTAATATTATTGTACTTATAACATTTAATGTTGTAGTTCTTGGAATGTGTAAATATCTTGAAGTTCCTCTTGGTGAAGCCATACTCATTTTTTTCATGAACCCTACAATGGATTGCTTTATGACCAAAGCGATTATAAGAGTAGAAATACCCTTGAAA
This sequence comes from Wollemia nobilis, assembly GCA_028583015.1. Lineage (NCBI taxonomy): Eukaryota > Viridiplantae > Streptophyta > Pinopsida > Araucariales > Araucariaceae > Wollemia > Wollemia nobilis. The sequence goes on from JAQPPZ010002822.1 coordinate 132,696, forward strand.
TAAATATCCATCTTTGAATGAGTTTACATTCCTTTTAGTGAACCCATACTCCTTTCCATGAGTCTTGCAATGCATAGCCTTGTGACCAAACCCATTACATGAAAAACAACGTCCTTTGAAGAAATCTTGTTTTGAATCCTCTGGTCTCTTAGCCCTTTCTTTGCCTTCTCTGTGATGATCCCTATTTCTTGTTTGTGCATTGTTTCCTTTCTTAGTGAAGCTTCTATAAGTCTTAATTTCTTCTTCATTCTCTTCCTCTAAAACTTCCTCTTCTTTTGAGCTTGATATTGACCCTTCTTCTTGTTTCCCTTGTACTTCTTCAAAATCGAGTCCTATTTTGATAGATGAAGATCTGTGTGCATTGATAATTTTATCCAAAGTCTTTTAACTTTTCCAAAACTTGTGTAGCTTATCCTTAGAATATTTCACTTCCATTCTTAGTGAAACTACCTCATGTTCTAATATTTCACATTCTAACTTGTTTACCTCTAAATTTTCAACCATGACCTCTTTAAATCTCCTTGCCTTAGCTTTTGAGTTTGTTAGGTCTTGTAGAAGATTTTCCTTTTCTTCCTCATGTTCTTGAACTTAAGCCTTTAGTCTTGAATTATACTTTCTAACCTTTTTCAATTCTTTGAGAGCAACAATAAGTTTTGCTTCTAGATAAATTGTGTCTTCCTCTTCATTTTCTGAATCTTTTTCTACTTCTTGGTCTCCAAAGGCATCTTCATACTTTTCATATTTATCTTCAATAGGAGCATCTTCTTCCTCTTCTATTACCAAAAATAGAATCTATTCTTCTTCACTATCTGAGAGTCTTTCATCACTGTCACTTGAAGCCTTGCTTGCCTTGTTAACATAGAAACTCTTCTTGTACCTTTGAAAGAACTTCTTTTCATGCTTGCTCTAACCATACCTATTTTTCTTTTCATGTATGGATTTTCCTCCTTCCTTTTTCTTATAATCTTGTTTTTCTTCACTGCTACTACTTCCGGATTGTGGACAATTAGATGCATAGTGACAAAAATTACCATAATTAAAACATTTCATAGTCTTCATACCTTTGTGTTTTCTTGGGTCCTTCTTGTTTCTTTTCACATAGTTAGCTTCTTCATCACTACTTGACTCATCACTTGATTTTGGTTTCTTATCTTTTGTCTTCTTTGAAGCTTTGAAAGTTGCCTCTCTCTTGGAGTTGGGATCCTTTACTATTCTCATATCATAATCTATGATAATTCCATGTAACTCATCCATAGTCAACTTATAAATATCTCTCATCTCTTCTATAGCTAAAACATTTCCATCATACCTCATAGGGAGTGATCTTATTACTTTCTGAGCAACACTGGAGTCTTCAATTTCAAATCCAAGTCCATGCATGGTATTAACAACCTCATCCACATGAATTAAGTATGTCGTAATATATTCCTCATCTTCCATCTTCATATCTTCAAACCTTTTCTTGTGGTTTTGCAGCTTTTCCATTTTGACCTTTTTATCCCCTTCATATGTTTGCTTCAATTTGTCCCATATTTATTTTTCTTATTTGCAGTGCATAACTTTTACAAACTCTTTTTCACGTAATCCACTTAATATTCCATTCATAGCCTTGGCATTATTCACATGTAATAGCTTACCATATTTATCTATGGGAGGAGTAGATGTAGGTGTGAATCCATTCTCAATTGATTTCCATGTCTCATATCTTGTGCCATTAAGTAAGTCTTCATTATTATACTTCAAAAAGCATAATTGTTCCCATCGAACAATGGTGACTTATTTGATGAGGATCCATTCTGAGATGACATCTGTGTTCTTGTAATATATTCCTTCAAGCTGTTAGAATTTTTTGAAGGAACCTGCTCTGATACTAATTTAAGAACATAGGCTTATACTAAGAGGGGGGATGAATAGTATAAGGTCAAATTTTACTTTTCTTTCCCAAACAATATTATCCAATATTATCAATGGCAATATCAATAGTATTAATCAAATAAATGCACAAATCATCACACACATGAGAGACACAAATTTAATGTGGTTCACCCAATGTGGGTTACATCCACGGAGAAAATATTTCTTCTAAACTTTCTCAACAAATATCTTGGGAATCAATTCCCTATTACAATTTTTATGGACCTTTGTCCAAAGGAGACACCAATACCCTATGCTCTAATTTGTGGATCTCTCTCCATAGGAGAACTCTATCCCCTTTGCTCTGGTTTGTGGATCTCTCTCCATAGGAAAACTCTTTTCCCTTTGCTCTAGTTTGTGGATATCTCTCCATAGGATAACTCTTTTTCCTTTGCTCTGGTTTGTGGATATCTCTCCACAAGAGAAATATTTCCCCTTTACTCTAGTTTGTGGATCTCTCTCCATAGGGGAAATATTTCCCCTTGCTCTGATTTGTGGATCTCTCTCCATAGGAGAAATTTTTCCCCTCTGATCTGGTTGGTGAACTTCTAGAGTATTTCTATACCCATTGCTCTAGCTTGTGGATCTCTCTCCACAGGAGACCTTTGTCCCCACTACACTGGCTGATGGATCTCTATCCACTAGAGACATTTATCCTCTCTTCTCTAGTCACCTCCAAATTTTACTCTCAACTCTATCTCAAATCTACACCAAACCCTATCACAAGTCTAGCACAAATCTACTCTAACTTTGCTCAAATCTACCCCAAGTCTTAACACAAGGCTTGATCAAATCAAAAACCAAACTTGCTCTCAATTCTATCTCAAATCTACCCCAAGACTTAACACAAATCTTTATCAAATCAGCAATCAAACATGCTCTCAATTCTTTCTCATATATACCCCAAGCCTTAACACAAAGCTTGATCAAATCAGCAACCAATCCTATCTTCAAGCCTTCTCAAAATACTTGCTCAAATCTACCTCAAAGCTGCTCACTAAACCTGCTCAAATATTTCCAAATCTTGCATATAAATAAATGCTTATATCTTTTTTAGAAATACTTTCTTCAACTAGGCAATTCAGACATATTCTACCTAAAATTCATTTAACCTCTGGAACATATAGAGAATGATATGCATTATCAAAATCCCCATATGTTCTTCACATTCACAAATCTTGCATTCCACTAATCCAATATCTATCTCTTACAAAAACTCTTTCAAATTAAATCAAAACAATGTATAACTTGCTTCACAAATTTTATCTATCTTCCTTGCAAATTTGCTCTCAAACATCAACCTCAATAATGCATAAATTTCCCTCACAAGATTGATCTCAAACACTTTCACAATTGCTTTCAATATCTCTCAACCAATGCTCAAAATATTTCACAATGATTCACTAACTTGTCTTCAAACCTAGTACAAGTAGTTCACAATTTCTAGCACAAATGTCTCAATCTCTTTCAACAATGGAAGACAATTTGTTTCACAAACCCTAGCTCAAATATTTTCAACAATGCTTACAAAACAACCCTTTTTCTCCACCTTATGTTTCAGAAATATTTACTCAAAAAAACACCTTAAATAAGGAATGATGTGCCCATACCTCTTAATTTTCTCTTATGGAGATATATCTTCAAAAACATGTCTCAAGATGTCTTTCTTATGCCACTTTCAAGGGTTAGTTATCATAACACTTTTCAAACCAACCATAACATTTTTCCTCAAAATTTGCTCATAAAAATATTTAATATTTTGACCATCACCAAGCCCTCTTAATATTTCTCTTTTATCAAAAATTACACACACAAATTTAAACCATAAAAATACCTTATCACTCCTACTTATAACATCCACTTATAATGTAATATCACAATTTAATACCCTATGTCATACATCAGTTTATTTTCAAACACCTTATTGCTCCTTTCTTTTTAAAAATATATTTCAACTTTATATAATATAACCTAATTCTAACATATCATCATGTCCTCAAAACATTAAATTTTAAACCATTACCCTTATTTCTCCCTAAACTATATAATAAGTACTTTTAATTACCAAAAATAAAAACCTTGTATCCCTCGTTAAGCGCTAATCAAACCTTAAAATTCAAACAAAAAATTTTCCCTTACCTTTGTCTATTGTCACTTCCACCATGATTCGAACACTAGACCTCACAACACCCACACTCTAGCGTGAGCTAGAGTTCTAGTTGAGTTGGCACTACAGTTGGATCAAAACGTGCACCAAGCAACCTTTATGCCTTCCTCTTCATCCAAAGCAAATCATAAAACTTTAGTACCACAGGGATTCAAAATCATGACCAATCCTCTACCACACCTTACATAGGACCCACCTACTGCTTGGGCTACCAACCCTGGCTAAAACCAAAACTAATGTTTTTCCTTATATTTGACATCTCTTTCTAGAAAATCATGTGTTGTCTATTCCCTTGTTATTTCCCTTCAACGAATTGCTTTGCACTCCACAAAATCAATTAAAATCAATGTGCTCAACCTTAGACTCTGAAAAATAATTTTTTTCCTCCTTTAATATGCATTCAATGGTTTTACTATGATGGTGGCTCATATTTTATTTGCCACCTTTATTTCGAATTATGACGTCTTTGGAAAATTCAAATTTATTTTTTATTCTTACCATAATATTTAACCTTGGTGTTAAATAATATTTTTGCCTATCGTCCTTCGTCAATTTAATTTCTTTTTGAGACTTTTATCCATTGCACTTCCAATCCTCCTTTTAATAAATTATTTTTTTCCTAAATATTATAATATTATTTATTTTCTCTTAAACCATGGGCTTAAAACTTGGGCCTTCAAATTTTTAACCCATCATTTAGAACTTTGTCCCAAACCTCTTTGGCATTTTGCCTTGCATCTAATAAACCTTATCTTATTGTCATACCAAACTATCTTTGGCATCAATGACAATTAATGACATCAACCTTTGACATCAATCCTTTGACATCAATGACAACACAATTACTCAAAATTTCTAACATTATATTGCATCTTGTGGTTGTACTATTACTAAAAGCTAACATTATTCATATTGACCAAGACCAAATCCATACCAATTTAAATATTGAAAATATTTCATAGCAAAGGACCACTTGGATAAATAATAATGTTATCACAAAATGGCATTGTAGGCTCCATAGCAATAGGTGGTTCAAAGGAAGTATCAAGATCCCATAGATGAAGTTGGTATAATTGGTGGAAGAACCAATGGGGATGGCAATGCTAATAGTTAAGGGAATGTCATAGGGGTAACCAAAATCCTTATTGAAATTGATAGGTGAGGGAGAGAAAATGACCTTATGTATAAATTTATCCCTATATTCAAGATTAGATGTCTAGACAGAGACAGGAGTGGACTTTTGGTTGGATTATGGGAGAGGAGACTCCAAGTGAGGTGGTTTAGAAGAAGTGAAGGGGATAATAATAGAGGATAAGAGCTCTGATAGATTGGAGGGAGAGGATGGTGGTGTAGATTGTGATAATAACAAATTGGAAGGGGATTTGGATGGGGCAGTTTGAGAAGATGATGCGATAATAAGAGGATAAAAATAAGTTAGAGAATATGACATAAAGGATGAAGCTAAAGAGGAATTTGATTTGATAACTCATGCTATGGTAGATATAGAAGTAGATGGAGGAGGATTGGGTGGTTGAAATTCATACTAGATAGTGCACTATTTTTAATATTGATGCTCTTGAGGAGTGGCAGAGAGGATGGACGGAGCTGAAATATAGTGTTCATGACTTATTGTTCCCATAAAACCTTGGTAAGATGGGACATTATTGAAGTGATTAACATGATTTGGATTGATGGTCACAATTGATGCATCATTGTAATGTTGTGTGGTGTCATGTTGTGGTAAAGAATTTGGATTCACTAAGGTTTTGGTGACGAGGAGCTAGAGGGGTGTGAACAATAATTGTCCCTTAGTCAATCATATCTTGCACCATATTCTAGAATTATTGAGAATCATTGAGATCATGACCCATTTGGAAATGAAATACACAATAGTGATATTATATATACCCTATAGATGTGGGTTTAAGTGGATCATCTAGCATTATTTTAGATAAAGATATCATCAATGCGTCAAGAAGTTTTAAAAAATAGATGATAAGGGCTATGAGAGAGGTTTAAAGTAACACATGGGCTAGGAAGGAGAAGGCTTGGGAGGGCAAGTGGGTTGGTTTTTATATTGAGTGAGAGGAGGTGTAGCTTGATATGTTGGAGGTTGGGGTGGATATGAAGGTTGTTGTTGTAGGTACTGAGGTTGTTGAGGTGGGTATTGTGGTTGTTGGGGTTTATATGGAGATTGTTTTTATGGATACTGATATCACTACGATGGGTATTATGGTTTTTGGGGTTGATATGGAGGTTGTTTTTGCAGATAATAATGTCACTGAGATGGGTATTGTGGTTGTTGGGGTGGAGTGGTTAAACTGGGTTGATAGGCTAGGTAAGGTTGAGTGGAAGGAGAAAAATGAGATGATTAAAAAGGGTGGTATGAATAATATGAGTAAGTTTGGAAAAATGGATAAGAGTGATATGAATTGGTGGAAGATGCTTGGGAGACTTGGGGTAAATTGTAATATTGGGTATAGGCATTGGTTGGGGTTATGGGTGGTTGATATTTGGAGGGTTTATGATATACAAGGAGTGTTTAACATTGCATGAGAGGGGTTTTATGATGGAGAGATCAAGGTTGCTAATATTTGGAAGGTGGGTGCTAATATTGATTAAGTGGATGTTGATATTGAGTAAGCGGGTGTGGATATTGAGAAGGTGGGTGTTGCTATTAAGGAGGTAGCTACTGGTATTGGTTGGAATAGTCCATGGAAGCTTGGGCTTGGGCTTGGGCTTGACTACAAGTCAAAACCATGGGCCAAGGGAAATGGAAGGGGATGTGGTGATGAAGGCTTTCAGAATGGGAGTGAACAGATCGATTTGATAAGTTTTTCAAAACAACGTGCTACCTAATGAAACAAAAAAAACAAACAAACAAATTTTTGAAGTTTTTGGTTTGTTTTGATTTTTTTTGTTTGATTTTGATTTTTGATGATTTTTTTGAAGGTTTTAAAGTTTTTTGATTTCGAAGGATTTGAAAGTTTTTGTTATTTGTTTTTTTTATAATTTTGTTTATGTGTTTTATGTCCCTATACCTAGGAACTATAGAAGGGTATGTGGTGGAGTGGAATCTAAAAGAGGGTGTATTTGCACCCACCCCATTTTTAGGGATGAACCATGAATTGCTGATGTAGATTCTTAATATGGAGGGTTGTAAATGGGTATCCTAAGGAGACAAAAAGTACCTCTTGAAAGAGATCACACTATCTAAGTCCTGCTACCGACCTACCCAGGCTTTCACTTCACCCTCATTCAGTCTTGGACAAAAATGACAACTTGGATCCACTAATTATTAAGCCCCATTGTTAAAGGGAATCTATCCTAAATATTACCTTGGGCTAGCCCCAAGGGTAGCCATCTTCTCGGTAATGAAGTCCAAGAAGCTATGCATACTAACTATAGTTTATACTAAGGGCTCAAATGGTGGTTTGGGATAAATTCCAACTCACCAAGAAATGTTCCTCGCACTATATATATGTAAAAAGGGTGGAATCAAAAGGTGTAGAAGTGTGTGCAAAATATTTTGTTGTGTTGCATCTCTTTTTTTTGTTTTAGTTTTTTTTTATACAAAGGGGACTAAACACAACTAAAATGGGCAGAATTATCCTTGTTATGATTCAAAAACTTGAATGCAACTATCCTAAGATGCAATGTGTGACTCAAAACTAAAATGTTGTTTTAGGACCAAGTGCAGGCTACTGAAAGGATAGAGGCTACCTATTATATGGCAAAATATGACAAATATTCCCTCCCAAGAATCTCCAAAGTGGATCTGAGTCATAGGACCAACCGTAGCTGATGAATGTCAACCATCAGTGATAGTTGCATAGTCCTAACTGTTAGTTACAGTTAGCAATCGTCATTGATGGTTACACAGTCCTAACTATCAATTATGGTTAAACCTGTGTCCCAGGCATAGTCTATGGATAGAAGGAGTGCAATTTAAAAAAATGTAGCACTTGCAAACAAAAAGAGTACAGTAGTTTTTCTATAGGGGCAAAGAGCCTTATTTTTGAGGATGATGCTAAATCAAATTTTACCCTAAGGTAAATGCAACTAACCTAGGATGCTAAGGATGCAACATATTCTAAAGACCTCAAGAAATACACCTTTTATGCAACTGAACTAGACTAATGATAGCTAACTAAGCCTAGAAAAAAGGAATGTACTAATCTAAATGGGATCTACATGAACTACTCTATGCTAGGTTATTTAAGCCAATGACACAAAAACAAGGTAAAATAAAAGAAAATCAACTACAATAACAAATAATATTTTTGTTTTCTAAAATGTGTGCAAGCAAAAGAAACCTAATGTAATGAACTTCTCTTATTCTTTTTTTTTAAACCAAAGTACATAAAGAAGACATAGGCTAGCATGCTTTCTTCTTTTCTTTATTTTATGTTCTGTTTGGAAGCAATAAAATAAAAGTAAACCTATTCTAATATGTTCTTCTTTTTTATAACAAAGAAAGCCTATAAGAAATAGGGAGACCTAGAACTAACCTATAGAAGAAAAATCCTAAAGCAACTTGAGGAGAGAAATTTACCTACACTAAAGAGGAAGGTAGAATGAAGCAATAAATGTAAAAAGCCTATATCTATCTAATTTTGGATACTTATCTATGAGCCATAAGCTTTTTAGACTACTCTTTATATCTGATGCCTATCTGAGTAATCGTCAACTCTAGTTGAGGATTTTTAGTGATGGTTGAGACTGTAGGATCGTAAAATCTCATTTCTAATCATCAGTGATGGTTGGGTAGAACTAAGGACTGGATATAAAATCCTCATCATAGCTACTTTTTGTGACTTTAAAATATCTACACTCAAAACAGACAACAAAACATTAGTAAAGTAGACAAATGAAGGTATAAAATAGCAATGAAAGACCCCAAAACATAACTCACTAGGCACAAAAGACTAAGAATAAAAAATATTTGTTATCTTTATGCTCCTATAATAAAATAACAATGCCTAATGATTCAAAGGTAAGGGCCCCATCAGACAAGGAGAATGCACCATGCAAGTAAATATAAAAAGAAATGAGCAAATATGTATTTATCAATAAGGATTATTTTTTAATACAACATAGCCCTACCAAATGGGCTTTAAATAGTGTGTCATGTCTTTGAATAAAAGGGAGATGATCCTTTTTTACAAGCAATTTTATTGGTGCAATCTCTTTTCATGTCACAACCAAGTTGTGGGTGGGTTTTAATTTGTCCTGCTTAGACCATCCTGATGCTTTGCCAACTACTTCACACCTTCATTTACTTGCCTAATGAGTGGTTTATTTATTTGGTATGTGTCTAGGTAACTATTAGTGATGATTGGCTCTATGTAGCTATAGGTTATGGTTGGTTATCATCAGTTATGGTTGGATCTGTGTAACTGGAGGTGATGGTTGGGACCAAGTGGTAGGTGAGGAAGGGTTCTCCCGTTGGAGGGTTTTGGTGGTGTATGGGTGTCCCCTGATGTAGGTGTGATGGTAGAGTATCAACTGGTCTAAAAATTATTGTTGGTCAAATATCATGTTGAAATCTCCAAGAAAACTTCATGGCTACCATGACTGAGCTCTTCAAGGCCTATGGTGATGGTAGATGGAGTCTCTAAGGGCAACAAGGAATTTTGGCCAAATTTTGGTAGCATAACAATAATATTTCATTTTCTTCATACAAATGATGGATTTAGAAGTTATAGGAATTTGGTGATGGGATGGGTAGGTGACATGAAGGTGAGTTGGAGGCTAAGTGGTAGCCATGTGGGTGTGCAAAGGCTAATAAAATCTAGGGGATTCCACTTGGAAGAGTGTGCACCCTTCAAATTTAATGGCTTTGGGTGAAGTGAACTCTCACCCACCCAAATACCATAAATTGACCTAGGGAAGAGTGAGGGGCATGGGGACATGTGTGCCTTGGGAGCTACTCATGGGATTTTTAAATTGCTAAAAAGGTGACATGGAGGGTGAGGAGGACAAACCCATTAAATTAGCCAATTTAATTCCTTTTGACTTGGATTTTTTTCCTGCAATTTTAAATTACCCCATTTTGGAGGGAAAGATGGATAGGGAGACAAAGTAGAATAAATGAGGGCTGTAGGTGGGGATTTTGGATAAACCTAGGGATTTTATTAGGATTTTTAAATTAGAGTGCAAATCTCCTAGGTATTTGTATGAGGTCTACCTTAGGTTTTGGGGATTTGATTGGTATTTTAAAATTCTTTTTGCATTACCCCTTGTGATTGGGTCATGGATTAGGGCATGGTTAAGGATTAATTGAGATCTTAATAGAAGAATTAAATGAATAAGAAGTATTATGAGAACTTTGAGGGGTAAGGGAGGAATAAATGAGGGGGATTAGGTGAAGAACATAACCTTATACTGAGAGAGGGGTGAATAGTATAAGATAAAACTTTTTACTTTTCAATCCAAATGATAACAAAATAATATCAAAGCAGTAAATAATGTACACATAATCACACATATGAGAGACATGATTTAACGTGGTTCACCCAATGTGGGTTATGTCCACGGAGAAAATATTCCTTATAAATTTTCTCAATGAATATTTTGGAAACCAAATCCCCATTACAATTTTTATGGACCTCTATACAAAGGAGACACCAATCCCCTATTCTCAATTTCATGGATCTCTATCCACAGGAGACCTCTATCCCCACTATTCTAGTTTGTGGATCTCTTTCCATAGGAGAACTCAATCCCCTCTACTCTAGTTTGTGGATCTCTCTCCATTGGTGAAATCTACCCCCTATGCTCTAGTTTGTGGATCTCTCTCCATTGGAGAAATCTATCCCCTCTACTCTGCTCAAATCTAATCAAATCTACTCACGATATTACCTCAAACTTTCTCACAAGTTTACCTCAAACCTGCTCACAAATCTACCTCAAATCTGCTTACAAATCTACCTCAACCTGCTCATAAAACTACCTCAAATATACTCACAAATCTACCTCAACCTGCTCATAAATCTACCTCAAATTTGCTCGCAAATCTACCTCAATATATTCATAAAATCACCTCAAATCTGCTTACAAATTTGCATCAATCTGCTCACAAATTTACCTCAAACCTTCTCATAAATCTGCTATAGTTTGCTCACTATCTCTGCTTAACTTTACTCTAATACATGCTCATAACTGCTCATAACACATGCTCAAAATTGATCATAACATTTGCTTAAGTACAATACTTCAATCATATTCTTTCAAGAATTATTGTTCAATGCAATATAATTCCATCATATGTTCTTTCCAATTTAACTCAACCCAACATAGTTTGCTTTGCAAAACTTACTCATCCATATTCAATACATTCAAACTAATACTACAAGGATTACAAATTCATTCAAACAATGAAATTTGCTTCACAAACCCTAACTCAAATATTTTCAACGATGAATCCCAAACAACCTTTTTATCTACACCTTATGTTCTAGAAACATTTGCTCAACAAAACACCTTAAACAAGGAATGATATGCCAATACCTCTTATTTTGCTTTGATGAAGATATGTCCTCAAAATCCTGTCTTACAAACAACTTATCCTTATGGTGCCACTAGAAGGGTTAGATAGGAAAATACTTTCTCAAACCATCCACATGTACTTTCTTCTCAAAAATATATGCTCAATGAAATCTAAAATTGATGTTCAAAAACTCTTCTCTTGTTCTCAAAATATAAGGCATTAATAATTTTCAAAGAACTTCAAACCCACTTTCATCATACAAAAGTTACAATAAAATATCAAACCACTATAACATCTTATTACTCCTATTCTTTCATGTAAAACATATCCCCTTTGTTTTCTTTATGTTTTTGGCAAAAATAAAATATATATAAGACACTCTTTGTAATTTATGTTTGCAAAATAAAGACTCTTAAAAAAAATCCTTGCATACAAAACTTGATTACTTCACCACCTTATGACTCCCTAATTATAAACAAAATTTTAAAAAAATCAACCCTTATAACTCCCTAATGGCAAGAGAACAACTTTTATTTCACTCAACCCTTTTAACAAATTTATTTAAACTCATGCCCTTATGACTCCCTAAGCACCAAGAAAAAATTTATAACAAAAATATTGCCCTTACCACTTTTTCTACCAAAGGGAATCAAACATGCAACCTCATGGAGCCCACACTCTAGCACATGCTAGAGCACCATGTGGGCTAACTGCCCATACAAGAACCAATGTGCACTTTATTTCCTTTAAACCTGCGTCGCTCCTCTGATCAACAAAAATAAAGTAAAACCATCATCATCACATCTTGATCTTGAGACCTCCACTATGCTATTCCTTGCACAGGGTCCTCCTGCCACCTGAGCTACCCACTCGAATGGAAACCAAACTATGCTACTTCTCCTTAAGATTCATGCATTTTTCATATATCTCTAAAGCACGTGCATCCTCCTTGCTACCCCCACGTTGGATATTGTGCACTGCTCTCACGATTTTCTCCTTCTAACTGCCTTTGCATTGGATATCATGCATTGTTCTCATGAATCGATCGAGTGTATTTTTTCCTTGGTTGCATGCATTAATAAAAATTTTATAAGACTTTTAATTTTCTCCTTAAATACTATGTTGCCCTCTTAAATTTTGGACGTCGGCGCATGGAGAGAGTGTATAAAAACTTTTGTCGCTCCTTTTTTTTTAAATATTTTTATTATAATATTTTAAATCTTGAAAATATTTAAATATATTATAATTTAATCTTTTCCCTTTAGGCCATTTCATAAACCTTTTTATTATAATATTTTAAATCTTGAAATATTTAAATATATTATAATTTAACCTTTTCACTTTGGGCCATTTCATTAGGTCTTGTCTTTTTGCCAATGCCATAGATTTAAAATATTATAATTTAACCTTTTCACTTTGGGCCATTTCATTAGGTCTTGTATTTTTGCCAATGCCATCATGGAGGACTTAAATAAACTTTTCTTTGTATTTGCAAATACCACCATGGAAAAATAATTAAACCTTTCTATTTTATTTGCAAAAACCACCATGGAGAATGCCTTGTCTTTTTCTTGCTCACAAAACCATGCAGAGTGCATTGTGAACCAATAATTCCTTTGACATCAATGACAACCAATGTACTCAAAATTTCCAACAATATCTACCTTTGTCATTGATGGTAACCCTTTCTAAAAATTCATTTTCCTATCATTGGATTCCAAATATGCTCCCCCTGAAGAACAGCTCCCCCTGATTGAATGCTCTCCCCCTTACTCAAATCTCTCCCCCTTTGGCATCAATGGTAAAGGGACTCCTTTGGGGCTAAATATAAGACTCTTAGCTCAGCCCCCTCCCTACCTCCTCTATCTGATCTTAAAAACTTTATCCTTTTACCTGTTTCATTTTCTACTAACTCTTTGAATGCCTTAAACTTCTCAAAGGCCTCTAACTTTTCTTTTAAGAAGGCTACCCAAGTCATCCTTGAGAAAGCATTTATAAGTAGCATGAACTTTTACCTTGTAAACTCTTTGTCCTTGTAGGACCACAAAAATTAGTGTGAACTAGCTTCAATGGTTCAAATGAAGTTCTTGTTTGATTTCCATGTTGACATTGTGCACAAATTGTGCTTTGTGGTCTTTTTATATTGGGTAAATCTTTGACTGCCTATTTTTTTCTTATTTTCACTATGTTGTCAAAGTTTAGATGACCCATTCTTCTATGCCATAACCAACTCTCATCCTCTTGTGATAATAAATAATTTTCTCCCTTAATTTTATTTAGTATGTAGATATTGTTTGTAGTTCTACTGGCATCTGTAATGAGCTTTCCTATTTTAAATTTTCTGATTTCACATCTATTTGGATGAAAAGTGATCATGTGCCCTTGATCATAAAGTTGAATTACACTTAGTAAATTATACCTCAATCCCTTAACATACAATACATTTTCTATATTTGATTTTCCATTATCTAAACTCAAAATCCCTTTCCCAACAATTTTTGTTGAACCATTGTCACCAAATTTTACTGATCCTCCATTGATTTCTTTAAGTACAAAAAATTTACTTTTGTCACCTGTCATATGACTCGAACAACCACTATCAAGAAACCACTGATTTCTCTTATCTTGTACATGAAGAGTTTTTTTGTACTAACATTGACTTCTCCTTTTCTTGTTCTTTTCTCTCTTTCCAAACTATCGAGTTTGTATTCTTTTGAACCTTTGATCCTCCTTTTTGCTTGATTCAAGAAATATTGTTTTACACCATTTGGCCTTGTACCCAAAGTTATTACATTTGTAACAGATGATATTGTTATCAATGAGAGGTGCAAATGAATTGAAATTTCTATCAGCATTATTTCTCACACGGAGCATGCAATGTACAACTTTATTACCATATTTTTTAAATGAAAACCAATAACCATGGAAGAAATTTTGTAACCTGTTAGATTGCATTGAATGAAATGGTAGCATGTTTCTTCCTTTGCCATTTCTATAATTAAATTTTGTCCATGAAGCTTCTCTATTTTCTTCCTTATTGATACTTTTTCCTTTCAATGCATTAGCATAGGTCATGGGCTCTTCTTCTTTTGATATATTTATTCCTTTGGAGATTGACTCATCTTTTTGTTTCCCTAAATTTATATCTTGTTGTAACTTATATTTAGTATTTTCAACTTCCTTTCTTAGAGAGATAAATTTAGATTCCAACCCTTCACATTTTAACTCTTTTACCTTTAACTATTCTGCCATATCCTTTTCAATTTTCCTTCCCTATTCAACTTTTACCTTGAGCTCTATGAGATTTTGTAGAAGTTTCATCTTTGGTTCCTTATCCTATTGGATTTGAGCCTTCAAAATTGAATTCTTCTTCCTCGATTTTTCCAATTTTCTAAGAGTAGCAATAAATTCCTCTTTTATGTCGATCATGGCTTCTTCTTCATTTTTTGAGATCATGTATGTTCTTGTGGGATCTTCCTCCAAGATGTTAGGCTTTTCATGAAGGAATCTGCTCTTATACCAATTGAAGAACATAAGCTTATACTGAGAGAGGGGGTGAATAGTATAAGATAAAACTTGTTACTTTTCAATCCAAATGGTAAAAATAATAATATCAAAGTAGTAAATAATGCACAAATCATCACACACATGAGATACATGATTTAACGTGGTTCATCCAATGTGGGTTACATCCATAGAGAAAATATTCCTTATAAATTTTCTCAATGAATCTTTTGGGAACCAAATCCCTATTACAATATTTATGGACCTCTGTCCAAAGGAGAGACCAATCCCCTATGCTCAATTTCATGGAACTCTATCCATAGGAGACCTCTATCTCCACTATTCTAGTTTATGTATCTCTTTCCACACGAGAACTCTATCCCCTCTGCTCTGGTTTATGGATTTCTCTCCACTGGAGAACTCTATCCCCTATAATTTGGTTTGTGGATCTCTCTTCATAAGAGAACTCTATCCCCTCTGATATGCTCAAATATGATCAAATATTCTCACAACACTACCTCAAACCTGCTCACAAGTCTATCTCAAACCTGCTCACAAAACTGCCTCAAATCTACTCACAAATTTACCTCAACTTACTCAAAAATTATCTCAAATATGCTCACAAATATGCCTCAAAATACTCACAAATCTACTTCAAATCTTGTCATAAATTTGCTTCAACCTTCTCACAAAATTGCTTAAAATTCTACTCACAAATCTGCCTTAACCTACTCACAAATATGTCTCAAACATGCTCACAAATCTACTATAGTCTGCTCATTATCTTTGCTCAATTTTACTCTAATACATGCTCATAACTGCTCATAACACATGCTCAAAATTTCTCATAACATTTGCTTGATTACAATACTTCAATCATATTCTATCAAGAATTATTGTTTAATACAATATGATTCCATCATATGTTCTTTCCAATTTAACTCAATCCAACACAATTTGCTTTTCAAAACTTGCTCATCCACATTCAATGCATCCAAACCAATTCTACAAGGATTACAAATTTATTCAAATAATGAAATTTGTTTCACAAACCCTAACTCAAATATTTCTAACAATGCATCCCAAACAATTCTTTTATCTCCACCTTATGTTCCAAAAATATTTGCTCAATAAAACACCTTAAACAAGGAATGATATGCCAATACCTCTTATTTTGCTTTGATGAAGATATGTCCTTAAAAACCTGTCTTACAAACAACTTATCCTTCTTGTGCCACTACAAGGGTTAGATAGCAAAATACTTTCTCAAACCATCCACATGTACTTCCTTCTCAAAAATATATGCTCAATGAAATCTGAAATCGATGTTCAAAAACTTTTCTCTTATTCTTAAAATATAGGGCATTAATAATTTTCAAAGATCTTCAAACCCACTTTCATCATACAAAAGTTACAATAAAATATCAAACCACTATAACACCTTATTACTCCTATTCTTTCATGCAAAACATATCCCCATTGTTTTCTTTATGCTTTTTGCAAAAATAAAATATATATATAAGACACTCTTTGTGATTTATGTTTGCAAAATAAAGACTTTTAAAATAAATCCTTGCACACAAAACTTTATTACTTCACCACCTTATGACTCCCTAATTATTCAAACAAAATTTTAATAAACTCAACCCTTATAACTCCCTAATGGCAAGAGAACAACTTTTATTTCACTCAACCCTTATAACAAATTTATTTAAACTCATGCCCTTATGACTCCCTAAGAACCAAGTAAAATTTTATAACAAAAATATTGCCCTTACCACTTCTGTCGTCGAGGGAAATTGAGCGTGCAACCTCACGAAGCCCACACTCTAGCGCGTGCTAGAGCATCGCATGGGCTAACTGCCCACACAAGAACCAATGTGTGCTTTGTTTCCTTTAAACCTGCGTCACTCCTATGATCAACAAAAATCAAGCAAAACCATCACCACCATGTCTTGATCTTGAGACCTCCATCGTGTTATTCCTTGCGTAGGGTTTGCCTGCCACCTGAGCTACCCGCTCGAATGGAAATCAAACTGTGATGCTTCCTCTTGAGATTCTTTTTCTTTTTGTCTTTCTATGAAGCACGTGTGTCCTCCTTTTTGCCCTCGTGCTGAATATTATGCGTTGCTCTCATGATTTGCTCCTTCTAATTGCCTTCGCGTTGGGTATCATGCACTATTCTCACGAATCGATCAAGTGTATTTTTACCTTGGGCACATGCATTAATAAAATTTTGATAAGACTTTTAATTTCCTCCTTAAATACTATGTTGCCCTCTTAAATTTTGGACGTCGACGCATGGAGAGAGTGTATAAAAACTTTTGCTGCTCCTTTTTTTAAAAACCTTTTTATTATAATATTTTAAATCTTGAAAAGATTTAAATATATTATAATTTAATCTTTTCCATTTGGGCCATTTCATAAACCTTTTTATTATAATATTTTAAATCTTGAAAGATTTAAATATATTATAATTTAACCTTTTCACTTTGGGCCATTTCATTAGGTCTTGTATTTTTGCCAATGCCATCATGGAGGACTTAAATAAACTTTTCTTTGTATTTGCAAATACCACCATGGAGAAATAATTAAACCTTTCCATTTTATTTGCAAAAAACACCATGGAGAATGCCTTATCTTTTTCTTGCTCACACAACTGTGAAGAGTGCATTGTGAACCAATACTTCCTTTGAAATCAATGACAACCAATGTACTCAAAATTTCCAACATTAGGTAGAGATCAAGAAATTAGAGAAGCTAAGAGGAGGATTAGAGGAATTAAGCAGGGTAGGAGAAAAATAAGGAGAAATTAGAGGAAATTGGAAGAATTTAGGAAATTAGAGGAAATTGGAAGAATTTAGGAAATTAGGGAAAAAATGGGAAATTTAGAGGAAAATAAGAACTTTAGGGAAAATTAGAGGGAATAAATAGAATTAGGAAGGCTAGGGGGTGTTTAGAAGTAATTATGGAAATTAGGAGGAATAAGAGGGAAAGAGGGGAAATTAGAGGAAGTCATGAGAAATTAGAAGGCACAGGGGAAATCTAGAAGAAATTGAGAAAAGGAGAAATTAAGAAGAATTTGGGGAAATTAGAAAAGGAGACAGGAATTTAGGTAAAATTGGACACTTGGCTATGATTTCATGATAATTTAGGGCCTTTGGTGAATTTGTGGTGATTTGAGGGGTGTTTTGGTGATTTTGTGGAAATTTGATTGCAAATGACTAAAATTTGGAGTACACTATCACTCATTCATAGAAACTTTTGCTTTTAAGGCAATAAATGCTCCAATTTTGGGCATAAGAAATGTTGAGTCAATTTTACTAATTAGAGGGTTGATTGATGAAGATAAAGGTAAAATTGGAGATTAGCCCTACGCTCAAAATTGGGTGTCTACAAAAATAAAATAGTATTAGAAAAGGAGAGTATTGCATACAAATTTGTATAGTTGTGGCAAATGTAAGGTTATATAAATATAGGAGGCATAAGAAGCATGGAGACATACTCCTATGGATGTATAATGTGTAATGCATGCAAAGCATTATTATTTTATGATAACAATCAACGACGAAGATTCATGACTAAACGATACCAATTGAGCTATTGTCATATTTTCTTTAGAGATGTCACACAGATATTGGATGGAAAGAAGCATTATATTATGTATGATGATGAAGTGTTGTAAAAGGAGTGAAGACATTACCTCTCATTTGAATGTTTTTGCTTCGTCACCACTTGCATTTTAATGTAACACAGTCAATACTCTCATTTGATTACAAAATAGATAATAAATCACTAAAGCATTGTTTTAAAAAATATTGAATGTGTTTGCATATTGGAACTATTAGAAAATCACTCCACATGCAATGGTAAAATAAAATAAGGTGCATTGGTATTTTACATGTCATAAGCAATAAATCGATGTCCTACACTAGACATTGCCTCCTTGCATAAGTTGTCATATAGCATGCGAGATTGGATTGGCTTTCAATATTAGAGTTAATGTCATATTTGTTAGCTTTTGATGCTAGATACTTAATGAGAAATCAACCACAAGATATAAAATGAGCATGCAATATTAAATATATGATAATGGCAATATACTAAGCATGTAAAACTCATAAGAAACTTCTATAACTACTCATAAAACTACCATTAATGAAGGCTCATGAAAATAGTACAATGATATAAAATGGAGGTCTCATACTCTCCATATTCCTTACATGCTCTACATTGTATCTAGCATATCATCTACTATTCCTCTACCTTATGCTATCTACCTTATCTTTTATTGCATCTTATCTATCAAAGGCCTATATATAATGAGATGTGACTCTTGGCCTTCCACCTACCTATGACTCTTCATCTTCCTATTCTATGGACTCATGTACACATGGACAACATGCACATTTACATCATCAAGTACTTTGCACATTCTAACAATACTTGTGCATTTATTACATTGCATAAAGTAAATACTCAAACCCTAATCTAAGACACACTCCTAATCTAAATATGTACCCAAGGTGGTACATTAGCATGTACCAAATAATGTAATATATTCCAACACCCCCTGTATTACATTATTTGGTTATTGAAGACTTTAGTCTTCAATATGGATCTTCATCTTGTTCCTTCAATTCACCTTGATCTTCCTCCTATAAATTGATATCTAGATTTTGCTTGAAAGTATTTTCTTCCATATTCATCTTTTCTATTCTATCATGCTTCCTCTTCCCGTTTCTTCTTCTTCATCATCTTCTTCTTTTTCATTTTTGCACCTTTACTAGTGATATATCTTCAACATGGTGAGTTAGTACATCATCACAATAGTATTGGTTAGGATTCAGAACTTCATTGCTAATATGTTCATCTTTCTTTTGTTTCATGTCTTGAAAGAATTAAAAAATGATTAATGATAGATATATCATCAAACATTCTTCTGAAGTAAGCATAACTATATTTTGAGCATTCCACCAAGCTTTGAAAAGTACTTCATGAAGATAACCAATTAATGTCATAAAATTTCCTTCTTTTGCTTCCTTGAGAAACAAAGAGAATCTTTCTTTTAAACTAGTAGACAAGTATTTGTATCCATCAAAAGTATCTATTAGGTTTTGTGAGTAAAACTTTAGTTCATGGAATAGTTCTTCATTATTAAATGCATCCCTCAATATTTCATCCATGCTTCTTCTAATTTAATCTTTGAAGTAGAATTCCTTATAGCTCCCTAGTATTATATATTGAGAATAGTTTTGATAGAATCTTTTATCTTTCAAAAATATTGAGGTTGACTACCTTATGACTCCCTAGTTTTGAGTATATGATCAAATTTGATAATATCTTTTCAATTCTCAAATTTTGTAGGATAAAATATCTAGGTAGAATTCCTTTTTGCTCCCTAGTATTTTGAATGTAAAATAGCTTTGGTAAAATACTTAGCTTTCTAAGTTTTCCTTTGAGTTGAATCCCTTTTGTCTCCCTAATGTTCAACTTCAAGACAAGCACTTTATTTCTCCCTATTTATGAATAGAAGGTTAAATATAATTTTGATGCAATTTCAATTGATAAAATTTTCTATCTTCAAGAACTTTAAGTTGGATTCCTTATGTCCCTTCAATTTGAATAAGAGACTAATTCCAATGTAGTTTTCCAACTTTCTAACAACTCTATGTTGTGCTTCCTATATCTTTCAATTTTCAATAATATAGTTTCTAAATTTCAAGAATCTATGTTGGTGATGAATTCCTTATAACTCCCTAATTAGAAATTTAGAAAAACAAATATATTTGCAAATTTAATATTTCAATTTTGATGTAGAAAACCTTATTCCTCCAAGTTAAATTATTTGCAAATATTTCTATGCTTGAATTTCAAATAAAGCAATTTCAAAAAGCTTTCAAATTAAATCCTCCTTACTTCAAAAGTCTTTCAAATCATTCAATAAATCATCTAAGGTTGTAATTTATCAATTCACTTCCTTATATCTCCATTCATTTAATTAATCTTAAGCATAATAGATTAACTAAGCTTAACCTTAGTATTGATATACCTTATACCTCCTTGACCTTTATGAAATGCAAATTGATTTAAATATTTTGTACCTTCATGTAAATGGAGTGCTACGTATTTGGTCTGCTTCTCCTGTGACTGCAACTTGCACGCTATTTTAGG
The DNA here is from genome assembly GCA_028583015.1 of Wollemia nobilis. NCBI lineage: Eukaryota > Viridiplantae > Streptophyta > Pinopsida > Araucariales > Araucariaceae > Wollemia > Wollemia nobilis. The sequence continues at coordinate 153,947 of JAQPPZ010002822.1, forward strand.
TGTTGTCTACCTTTCAATCTTCAATGCTAGATGACATATTTTCACTACATTTAATGTTCTTCCTTGTGTATGGTGCTCTCTTCTAGACTTTGACTGTCCTCTTAGTGCTTGTTCTACATTCTCTGATCATTGAATGTGCTTAATATACACGTTGAAGATTATTTGGGCTCCTCCAACCTATCAATATTCCTCTTCTCATGTGCCACATGGCACTCAATATCTTCTTTAGGTATTTTCTTCTTGCTATGTTACTTCTGCCTAGTTTGGTGATGTTATGACAATATGATCATTACCTTTGACAAGTGTCTTCCTTCCTCAAAGAGTGCTCATAGCTGGTTTGAAGCATTTTCTTTCCCTCAATGGTTGTTGGTGCTCCTTTTCCTCTATGCCAAGTGGCATCCAAGTTCTTTCATGTTCTCAACCAAAGTGACAAATGGTAGCTACACTCCTCTCAACACTTGCATGTAATTCTATAACATCTTAGCTTTCTTTGGTGCTCAAACTTGCTTGCCCTTCCTTAATGCTCACAATATCTTTCGCTACTTGATAGTTGTAACTTCCAACTCTTCTTTCCTCCAACGTATTTTGTAACTCTCCAATGCTTGTTGGTGCTTCTTTGTTTCTAACACTTGGTGGTGGCTCTTCTCTATCAATGGTTGCTCCTCTTCTATGGTGGTGGCTCCTCCTTTGGTGGTGCTCCAATAACTCTTCCTTGGTGGCTTTTCCACCCCTTTGCTCGATAGCTTTTCAATGTTGTTCGACCAGATATCCAAGCTTCTTAACTTGGGTAAAATATTTGCTTTTTAATTTATTTATCTCCCAAGAAACTTGCACCTTAATCCTTGCTTTGGCTCTATCCTCTAACTTCTTTTTGCTGCAGATTTTAATCCAATGTGAGTGTTACCTTCTTCAAGTTTTGGTGCCTTTACTTGGTGTCTTTAGACACCTTGAGCACATTGTCTTTGAGCACTTATTCGACCTTTCCTTAGACAATAATATTGCCTCCTTCATTGGCTTGAAGACTCTTTCTTTTGCAGATTTTAATAGCTCTAATATGGTGCTCTTATAACTTTAAAGTAAACTGATTTTAATGCTTAAATAATAAACTTTTGTAGCACCAATGTGGCATACCTTTTGGCCTCCTTTTGTAGCTAATATTCTTGGTGATTTGATTCACCTTTTTTCTGCCCCAAAATTGTAAAATTTATAGCTTTCCTTTCTACTTAATTGCTACCTCAAACTTATCAATTTTGCATAGCTTTTAATGTTGTTCAAATATCTTTATAATTTGCAGCAATTATCCTTCTTCAAATGCTTCCAAATTCTTCTTTGATTTGCTATCCAAAGCTCTCTCAAATATGCCCTAAATTTCTCCAAAAATATAGCTCTCTTTTCTCCTTCTAATGCTGCCCTAAACTTGTCAATCTTGCAGCTCAAATTGCTGCCTATTTCTCCTTCAACTATGTTGTCCAAGAATGTATAATTTTGCAGCTATAATGCTGTCCAATATGCTGCCTTCAACTTCTAAAATTTGTAGCACCTTTCTTTGACCAAATTCTATCCAATGCTTCTTGTAAATCTGCCCCTAAATTCTCCAAAATGCAGCTCTCTAATTTCTTCTTAATGTTGCCTTAAATTTGCAGCTCAAACCTCTTCAAATTGCTGCTTCAAAAATCTGATTTCTTCTCCTTATCTTGTTGTCCAAGAATCTCTCCTAACTTCTCCAAATTGCTGCCTTATTTTGTTGTCAAGCCTTCCTTCAATTGGTTGTTCAAGGGCACTTCAAAAACTGCCCAAATATTCTCCAAATCGTAGCTATATGTCACCTTCAATTTGTTGTCCTGTGACTCTTCAACTTCTGCTGTAAAAATCAGCAATCTTCTCCTTCGCAAATCAGCCTTCAAATCCTTTATGGTTGTCTTCAAACTTCAAATATGGTGGCCTCTTCTAGCTTCTTTCTCCTCCAATCTTCTTGTCAAATTCTAACTTCAAATTGGGCCTATTTTTTGGCCTTCTCCTCAAGAATCTGAATGTCTTGAGATCTTTAAAAATCCTTTCTAAAATTTGACAAACTTCCATCTCTCCTTTTTAAATTCTTGCAATATTCTATCTTTCTTCAAATCTTCTCCAATGGCCACTTCTTCAATAGGGCTTTTCTAGCCTTCTTCTTTCTCCTTCCAAATTTTCTTGAGACCTCTTCTCTTGGGTCTTCAAATTTTGCAACTCTTCAATTGGACCTTTTCTTTAGTCCTTCTCTATCTTCTTTCTTCAATCTTCAATAGGGCTTCTCTTGGCCTCTTCTCAATCTTCAATAGAGTTGCTTTCTTCTTTCTTCAATATGAAGTCTTCAATATTTTTATGGGGACCTCTTTCTTGGGTCTCCTCAATATTCTACCTTCAATCTTCTCTTTTGCTACAACAAAGAACTAATCCTTGCACAAGGAAAGCACATAGAATTTTAGGTAATCAAAGATGAAATTCTTCTCTATCCATTGTAGGAAGCTTCTCAAATTTTGAGAACTAATTTTTTGCAACAAAAAACTTAGATAGTAGCAAGAAAATTCATATAAATATCTAGATCTCTAAAAATCAATAAACTTCACTAGTTATCCTTCAATCTAGTGGAATGAGATCTATGCTGAGTCCTAGTCTTCACGAGTTTTCCTACAACCCTATGGAAAGACTCTAGCCAAAAAATAACTTTAAAAATTTTAAAAATGAAATCTTCCTATCTCCTCTCAATCTCTCTTGTGGCTCTCCCTATCTCCTATCAATATCCCTTGTGCTTTGATACCACTGTTAGCTTTTGATGCTAGATACTTAATGAGAAATCAACCACAAGATATAAAATGAGCATGCAATATTAAATATATGATAATGGCAATATACTAAGCATGTAAAACTCATAAGAAAATTCTATAACTACTCATAAAACTACCATTAATGAAGGCTCACAAAAATAGTACAATGATATAAAATGGAGGTCTCATACTCTCCATATTCCTTACATGCTCTACATTGTATCTAGCATATCATCTACTACTCCTCTACCTTATGCTATCTACCTTCTCTCTATTCATCTTATCTATCAAAGGCCTATATATAATGAGATGTGACTCTTGGCCTTCCACCTACCTATGACTCTTCATCTTCCTATTCTATGGACTCATGTACACATGGACAACATGCACATTTACATCATCAAGTACTTTGCACATTCTAACAATACTTGTGCATTTATTACATTGCATAAAGTAAATACTCAAACCCTAATCTAAGACACACTCCTAATCTAAAGATGTACCCAAGGTGGTACATTAGCATGTACCAAATAATGTAATATATTCCAACAATATTGATATGACCTCGCTATAACATTTTATTGAAGTAACCTGGTCTTATTATCCCACGTTCATCACATGATGGAAGAATTAGAGTTTATATTGTAATACAATGAGTTTTAAGCTACACTCACAAGAGTGAGATGCTTGAGGTATTTTAGGCCACCATGTGAGTGGTTTATGAACATCCCACACGATGTTTGATTCCTGCTCAATTGTATAAAATAAATTTGTACCACAATAATTTTACACGTGTTGTGATATCTACTAGGAGTCATCTAATTGAGGGGGGGTTACACCAATACATTTTTTGGAGTCTACAAAACTTAAAGATGATTTTGATGATCATGATGTGCAAGGAGATATTGGAAGCTACCTTTCTAGGATTCCATGGTCATGTTCATGGTCACTAGAGGAAGTGATCGTAAGGAATGAAATAAAAGGACATGAATTCTTACTTCAAAATGTTTGTGAATAAGCGTATAGGATACTATTCATTTGTTTTTGATAAACACAACCTAATTTTATGTCCTTTTGTGTATACTTCATGATTTTTGTAATACAATGAAGTAAATCCCACTGTGAAATACAATGCAATTGATAGACCTAGCCCAGTCCAATACATGATTTTCTACCCTTGTTGAGCAATGATGTAATAAGGAGGGAATGTTGTGAATATTACATCACCTATTGGGGTGCTAGGTGGTGTATAATTTGGTGGTAACAATTTCTCCCCATACACCTCAAGTTGGTTATTGGTGATTATATTTCTTGACATTAATTGACTCCTATCTTATAATATAAATATAATATTTTCTTGATAATACAATTGTCTACCATCTGGTTGGTCCAACTTAAATAATTGACTTCTATCTTGTAATATTAATTTTAATATTTCTTGATAATACAATTGTTTACCATCTTATTGGTCCAACATAAATAATTAAGAAACAATTCTAATGATAGTTCCAAAACTACCCATCCACCTATTTTAGAATCGATGCTAGTTTATAAAATACCAAGTGCCCAGACTAGATGGTTGTGTTATGTCTTGAATGCCTCACACTAAATATATACCTTTTAGCATTCTGGCATCTAATAATTTCATAAGAAATGAGTGCCAAATATATCTTTTGGTATTTGAGCTTCAAAGGCATGAACACCAAAATAAGTATATGACACATATAATATTAACACCACAAGTGAGTCTAGTATAATAAGTGTTTATATGACATTAATATATCTAATCAAAAATCTAAATATACGCAAAGCCTACAAGGTGTTAATCTTATAACCTCATTGCTCTTAACAACTTGAAAAAACCCTACTTTATCTGCATCACTATATATATCTCACATAATTTTGATAATTTCTTTAACTATATTTTTAATTATTAAAATGCTATAATTAAACATAAGAAACTTATATATAAAAAGTTTAACCTTCAAAGACAACTACAATATGTGACTAAAAGTCAACAATAATAAAAGTTGGAATTCTCTCATCTCTTGGCATACGAGTTGTTCAAACAACTTCAATTTTTTTTTTTAAATAAAAAATAGATAAATGTATTTTGCAGAGCAAAAAATGCCTACGGACGCAAAGCATTCATCTACGTGTCAACGGTTCACTCGAACAACATTTCAAGTAATTATTTTGTTTCGCCATTTATATTTAATGTTAGGAGTGTCTAGTCATGTCAAGGCTGAATATTCTAAACGCATAAGCTTTCCGTGTTAATAGTTGCTACCTGAAGTTTGGTTGTGTTAGGTACAAGTATTCCCTTTGTAATTTGATCTCTTCCATATTTGACTCGACTATGTTCATAACCTTAGAAAAATCATTCAATCCGAAGGTTTAACTAGAGAAGTATTTTTTAATTTAAATGAATAGTTTGACCTTATAACACTAGTTATTTTTAATTTGATTATAATTTACCTACCATCTCCTACTCCTTCATTTATTTTTTGGTTCAATAACTATAGGTTAAATATGGGAGAAAGCATTTTTCATGTTTATTTTCTTTCACCAATCCCAAAAATCCACATATAATAATAGATGAAAATATCCTATAGGCCTTTGTATGGTTTAAAATCATTCTTAGCCTTTCAACTTGTCAGCATGATCTATCCACCCTGGAACATGTCATTTTAACATTTATTTTAAAAAATTTCAACTATTCCTACCTCATCATCATTGATCCTGACCAACCAAAACAATTATAGAATAAGAGCTGGCGAATATTGCATGCTACAACATCATTGTCAAAACCTTAGAAAATTATTCTAAGTCAAGTACATCTTATTAGGTCTTTATAGATACATGATAGATAGATATTGTATACTTCAGGGTAATCTTGTTTTAATATTATAATAATGTTTATCTATCAAAAAAATAATAGTTTTATAGGTAATCTTATTTTATAATAATTTTATGTTAGATCTTTGCATCAGTTTGTAGGTAATCTTATTTCAACTTTAAAATAGTGAAAAGCTAATTTAATATTTGGAGGAGCAAACAAGACAAAAACATATAAGATTGAATTTTATATATATGTTAATAGGAGCATTATGAACTGACCAGTTTGCTATATGCATTATAAATTAATAGATTAATTCAATTCTGTAAAAGAAAATCCGAATAAGGTTAAAACTATAAAAGTAGACATTAAAGGAAAAATATGCTCTTACTGTCTTAAAGAAACTCTAGTGTGATGTAATGTGTATGACAATTAAATTTCTATCATAGGGTTATTTATTTATTTATTTTTTATTAAAATGAAACCATTTTAATTTTTTTATAAGGTTAAAATAGTTTATAAGATTTGAAGTTTTGCTTTTTATCAATATTTTTTATATAGTTCAACTTCTAAGATTATAAGTTTAATATAAGATGAAGTAGGTGTTTTATATTAATTTTTTCGAATTTAGATCTTAGATTATTTTTTTTAATTTCAAAGTCTTAACAACAATCAAGATATAATATGAACTGTTTATTATTTTTATTTAAAAAAATATATATTCAATTAAGTAAAAAAAAAAAAAATCAATATTCTCCTAGCATCTTTTGGAGTGTGTTTTCAATTAATTATATAGGATTGGGGATTGAATGTCCACCTATATTACATCATCACCACACAATGGTATTACAACAAAGTTTGGATATTATCTATTTATAACTTGATAAAATTAGAAACTTGGTCTTCTTCATGAATGTTGAGGAATCTAAACAACTTAGCTATGTCATTTGATATATATAGAGAGAGAGGAGTTGGTCACAACCACACTATTTTTTAGTAACTGACAAGAGCAAGGTTCTATATATATATAGAGAGAGAGAGAGAAAGAGATAGAGGGGAGTTGGTCACAACCACACTATTTTTTAGTAACTGACAAGGGCAGGGTTCAAACCATAGTGGTTGCTCCCACCAAACTTATTTTACCTCGTTATTGATCACTTGGGATTCGTACCATCATCATTGATTTTACGTGCACTCAAAGGATTCAGATTAGACTACTACCTTTGCAAAAAAGCTACCATGAGGTTTGATCACTTGGGATTCATACCATCATCGTTGGTCTGACGTGCACTCAGAGGATTCAAATTAGACTACTACCTTTGCAAAAAAGCTACCCTGAGGTTTGATCACTTAGGATTCGTACCATCATCGTTGGTCTGACATGCACTCAAGCTACCCTGAGGTTTGATCACTTAGGATTCGTACCATCATCGTTGGCCTGACGTGCACTCAGAGGATTTAGATCAGACTACTACCTTTGAAAAAAGCTTCCATGAGGTTTGAACCTGGATGTCTTCTTGATAAATGTCTGGCAAGACAAGCACTTACCAATCTACCTAGCCCTCAAAGAATTTTAATTAATTATATTATTGTAGTAAATTGTAAGATGAAAGGTTTTGGGTACTTTACATAAATCCACAACTCCAAAGAAAGTGGAAAATATTTTTACCTCATAAGTAGATAATACAATATAAATGCCTTCACACATAATAAACCCAAAAGAATACAAAGTAGTCTCATATATGCAAGTAAACATTTAATAAATTATATTATTTTAATATAAATATCTAAATTTAAATTGTATTCATACAATTGCATAATAATTTAAACTGTTATAATAAATATTAGAATAAAACTATTTAAAAAATATCTTTTAGCAAACGATTATTTTGCTTAAACTATCATCCAAGTGCTACTTTGCATGTTCAACAAAAATAACATTACAACAAAATTGTATTAGATTAAAGTGAAGCATATTTATTTTTTAATTAATTTTTTTATTTAATTTATTATTTATTAAAAAATTAATATATTTTAACATTAACAATCATCTAATTGAAAACAATTTGAAAATACATATGTTATAACACACTTATTATGTTAATGTGAATGTATATTCTACCTTTCAATTTTTATAATTTTTGGTTTAGATTTATAAATTGTTTTTAATGGAGCATCTAAAATTTTAAAAGCAACAACGATTTATTTGAATGTTAAATGCAAAAACTTGATATGGACTAATGCTTCTTAAATGTTGATATTAAAATACTGTATGAAAACTTGAATCATTGTTTGATTTCATGCAATTAATTTAAAAGTATAACATTAAAATATTTAATTTAAATAAAATTTTTAATATATTTTTAATTAATTTTTTTAATTGGTTATATGAAATTGAAACGGCCTCACATGCTTTACATCATCATCATTTAGTGGTATTACAATAACTTGGATATTATTTATGTATCGTTTGGCAAAATTTGAAGTTGAGCCTCCTCTTTAAGTGATTGAATTAATATCATTTGATAAAAAAAATTATTATATTTTACATATTTTTAAAAATTATTTTTTAATTTTTTTTTTAAATTGGTTATATACAATTGACATAGGTTCTATATCCATATGTATTATATCACGACCACATACTTGCATTACATTACATTGGCTCGATAATTATGTATAATATATTGGCAATATTTAAACCTAGATATGTGACCACATAGTGCTATTACAATATGGATAATGGCTTGGCAAGATTTGAACATGGATTTTGTCCTTAAAAGTTTAGGAACGTAATCAATTGAGCTTATGCTATTTTTTAGGTTTTATAAACTCCCTTATTATGGGAGTGTATTATGTAGAACTTGAATACATAAGATTCAAATCTTTAAAGGGATAAGGTTGTACATCATTCTTATGTAAAAGGTATAAGGTTGTACACCATTATACATAATGTATCATGTAAGACAATATTTAAATCTTAAATGGGATAAGGTTGTATACAATGATTATGTAAAAGGTATTTGAAGTAAGCGATATCAAAACATATGATTAAACAAAAACATATTATTTGTCATATAAACACATGGTATGTAAAATTTATTTAAAATAATAATTTTAGGTACCCAATCCAACTTTTTGGTAGGGTGGACATTAGAACTTGGGACCTTCATCGGAGGATTGCCCTCTCCTCTCCAACTCACCTACAACACCTGGGTATGAAATATAACTTTTTATAGAACTACACAAACAACAATTATTATTGAATAGTTATAGTTAAAAAACTTGATAAAAACTTGAACGCAATCTCACTTTTTAAATAATGACTTTACATTAACCTTTACAAATTTAAATTACCACAAATTAAAAAAAAATATTAAAAACTAAAACATTTAATCAAAAATCAAAATTACTTTAATTTAATTTATATATTTTTAAACATTAAACTCAAAATCTATTTTTAAAATTTTAAAATTATTTATTCTTACACTCAAAATTTTTAGTTGCCATATTTAAAACTTATTTAGTTATTTTTATTTATTTATATATATATATATATATATATTATCTAGTTGATGTGAGAAACCCCTACTACAAACAAACTACCACAAATTAAATTAAAAAAAAAAAAAATTACCACAAATTAAAATTAAATAATAAAAATTAAAATTACTTTTATTTAATTTATATATTTTTAAACATTGAACTCAAAATCTATTTTTTTCAAATTTTTTTGCTTGATAATAAGAAATTGTACCTATTTTTACAAATTTAAAATTAAGTATTTTTAAGCTCAAAATTTTATGACGCTTGGGACTTAACATTCCCATCCTAACCATGACCCCTCGTAAGACTGAGAGAGCTGCTAAACTTATCAATCCTCTATTAATAAGTTTGATAAAAAAAATTAACACACAACCACACATATATAGCTGTTTGAACCTTAAATTTAAAAAAAAATCAAACCCCAAACCGTGAAACTCTTATTTTTATATGACGAGGATGTGCATTTTTGATAAATAATTGAACTAAAAACTCTTCAAGAGCATGGACTACAACATGAGCATGTACTTTCTTCCTTCAAATTTAGTATTTTAAATTCCTGATAGCTTCGAGTCTCATAAAATTTAATCATGATTATCATAACGAAAGTAAAAGGGTTTATTAGCGAACTGTGATATGTACGGGTTTCGGCCGTAAGTTGGAAGAGCCTGCATTTAACTCTTGCTGTATTATTGGACGGTGTGGCAAATATTCCGCAGGTGAAAAATTTAACTCTTCCTAATAGCTATAGCTAGCCATCTATCTTTGCATTTAAAGAGGGGAAGAATCGGCTTGAAAACGACGGAGGTTGTTCACGTGGAGTACATTGAAGGCGTCTGTTACTATTGTTTGTTGCAGGGTACACAGTTGGGAATTGTAGTCAACGTGCGCTCTCGAATCTCGCCCCGTAACGTGTGGTGTATGTAAGCTTTCGCAGGGAATTTACGACACGATCTTGGTTGCCAACGTGCGCTTCAAGCAACCACATTAAAATGCCCACAATCCCCATTGTTTTTACACGCTCCATTTTCACGTCAGTACTTCTGGTGGTACTCGTACCTACTTACTTACACACTCGTTAATGCCGTTCTGCACCCTCTCGTCACCGTCAAAGCAAAAAAAAACACGTATTGCGATGTAGATTTGTCTGTTAAATCACAGAAAGGAAAAAAAAGCAAGCGTTAAATCATTTGTACTGCGACGTTCATAACCGCTCGTGATTGCCTCGGAAAGGCATGTCAATTTTCGTCTGGTGTCGATTGTTGCAGAACACACACCATTGCGCTGCAGTGTGGATATGTACTGAACAATAATATAGTTATTATTTTTATTTAACGTTGCAGCGCAACTCCATACATTTGGGAACGGACCGGAACCGTCGATGATGCGGATGATAGAGAGGAAAGGAAAGGAAAGGAAAGTCAAGTCAAGTCCTCCATGAAATGATGGGTTTTCACGTGACATGACGGAAAAATTTTCTTGTAGAGGGCGTAACGGCCGCCTGAAAAACAGATTTAACGGATGTGTGACGATCGAATGAAGGCCCAAGGCAAGTGAAACTCTTCTCTCAACTGAAATGGGTGCCTGGATATTGGGCTATTTTTAGTTTGTGTCTGGAGGAGGATAAGCCTAATTTTTTTTTTTTGTATGGAGTGGACGTACAAGGTAAGGAGCTCTTTGAATAAAAAAATTGTAATAATCATGGCCAACATGTTATCATTACGTTAATTGCCATTAAAAACAGCAAATTGGATGGGATTTGACAAGTCCTAGCTGTGGAAAGCAAACAAAAAAATTAGGTCAAGACAGTTGTCTAACAAAATAGAAAAACAGTGCTGCACGTTTTATTGTTTAAAGCTCACGTTTGATTCGATTGGCTAAGATTAAAGCAGTGTAAAGGCTCAGAGGTCTAGTGCATTCTGAAGAAAGGCCAGCAACCAAGCATGGACTTTGGTTTAAAATAAGGGCTGTTGACAATAAAATTGTGGTTGGGTGGACCTTAGAATTGCTGAATATTTTTTTAAGAATGCCTGCATTGTATATTATTATTCTGTGTATGTGTCTGTCCTGTGAGTTGCAGCAATGTGCAATGCCTGTGAACATGTATATAAAAAGTAGCTTGGATTCTAAGTGGGATAATGCTGCTGCTGTATAGAGACAGGTGGGTTTGTGATTGAAAAGAAAAGATGGTACTGATTATTAATAATGACATGCTTATTGAATACTATAATATATATTTTTATCATTGCCAAGTGTGAGATTCAAAATATATTGAAAAAAAATGGCTCTCAGAAGAGTTTTCATACAAGAGAAAGAGAAAGAGAAATTTTTTTAAGAATGCAAACAATTACATTTGGCTTGTGTCAGGGGCCAGAGATAAAATAATTTGGAAGATTCCTTAAAAGAATTAGAGCTTTCCCGGATGGGGTAAACAAGACTGTAGCACAGCTGGACTGATTATTATGAAGTCTGGCTGTGAAAATGGATGCGATCAGTGTCTCTGACTGATCTTTCTCGCTATGCCGTTCGGTAATAGATAGATATTCCATCACCTCCTAATTTGAGTACCAAACACCTAAAATTTCTCAACTATCGACCTTCACAAATCCTTATTCTTGAACAAATAATAGTACTAATAATTTATGTAAAGGATTCCAGACAAAAAAAAAAAAATAGGAGAGCCAAAAAAAAAAAAACAAGCCCTAGGAAACATTCACAGGGTGCTTGAGAATTTGTCCAGATCGTTATTTAATTTGATTCGATCTAAATTTTGCATGCACGCATGCAACCTGTTGGATCCGCTGAACAAATGAATGTGGTCTTGAACAACACCAGCAGCAGTCTGGTCAATAATCCCCAACAGCACCAGCAGTGACTGACTATTGATACATATGGTACACATTAGACTAAATTTATCTCAAACACTTTGCCGGAATGCAGGCAAATAATTTTTTTTTTTTTCTTTTTTTTGTAAGGTCCCTGGCACCTTTCATTCTGTGTTGGAGGATGTAGACATGTTGAATTCTGTAGGATCTGGAGCAGCTAATTTTTGCACCATGGCCGCCATGAAGGAAGCATCCCTTGTGGTGGAGGAACTCGTTCTCTCATGGTGGTATGTCACAGCATGAGTTTCTGAGCCGGCAGGGGGTGGTGGCATTATTGCTAAAATATCTGTTGTTGCTCCAGAAGCTGCTGTACCATGTTCTCCAGGTTGGGTGTGGGCACTGTTATCTTCTCTGCTGCTCTCACAGTTCTGCTGCTGTGGCTCAATCAGATTCTGATCCTCCTGCATTATTATTATTTTATTCTGCTGATCATGACCACCACCACCACCACCACCACCTTCATAACCCTGCTCCATTATTTTATTCTGTTTGCTGGGATTCCCAAGGATTTTCTTCCTGTACAAAGCATCCAGCTGGTGAAAATAAGGGCAGGTCTTGGCATTTTCAGGCCTCTTCTTGTTGCTTTCCTTGGCCTTCCTAAAATATTTATTGATGTTCTCCCACTTTTCCTTGCATCTCTTGGCGCTTCGGCTGTACCCCAGATATGCCATTCCCTGCGATATTTCTTCCCACAGGGGCCCCTTGGGCCCGGCCTCATGGAATCTCTGTTCCATGCCGCTTCTCAGCTTGATCAATGCCAAAACCTCCGGTTTGGGCCACCTCTTGCTGTTGGGGTCGAAGGTCACCAGCTCCTTACACTCCTGATTGTGATGCTCGTGATCGGAATTATGCTGGTTTTCTGGTAGTAGTGGTGGCGGCGGCGGCGGCGGCTGCGGCGGAGCGATATTCTGTGGCTGTATGATGCTGGGTAATTGAGGAATCTGAATCGTCTGGCCCGTCACTTTCTGCAGGAACGCAACCAGCGCCGCGTCCCTGGTCGCTGTGAGGGAGCGTTCCTGGGATTTGAGCTCCTGCTCTCTGCTGAGCCTCGCTATTTCTTGCCTCTTCCAGGCCTCCTCCCTTATCATTCTATCCTGCTCCCGTTTCTCGATGGCTTCCAAAAACTTCTGTTGCATTGCCTCCTGCTTCTCTATCACCTGCTTCATCAAGTTCTCGAAGAAGGCCGTCATGGAGGAGCTCCGCTTCCGCTTCCGGGAGATGTGATCCGTCTGCTCGGACTCCTCCGGCTCGTCGTATTCGTCCTCCGACGACGAGTCAGATGAGAAATTGAAGGCGGCAGCAGCCGCACTGAAATCTAAGGCTGGCCTGTGAACCGTTGTCGGATTACTGGTAACCGCCGCTGCTGCCGTTGTTGTAGTTGTCTTTATGGTACTCGTGGGGTTAATAATTTCGCGTGTACTTACACCCAGAGGGGCTGTAGCGGTTGCGGGGAGATTGCCGGCAGCAGTTATAGCAGCAGCAGCAGCCGCACCAGGTCCTCCACCAATGGCCGCCACTGTAACTTTGTTGCTGTTTCCGTTGTTGTTGCTGCTTCCGTCGTTGTTGTTGTTGTGATTGCTGTTATGGGTGGCGTTGCTGCTACCGTAGAGGGCCTCTAGCTGACTGAAGAATTTATAGCTCTTGCCATCCTGCCTCCCGGCCCTACCTTCCTTGGTCCTTTTGTAGTACTTATGAACATTTTCAAATTTCTCCTTGCATTTTTTAGCGCTTCTGTAATACCCCAGCTGTGCGAGCCTCCTGATCACACAATTCACAGAAGCAGCCACTGCTGAATCAGATGGAATGTAGTCACGGATTATTTCTCCTCATAAACATCACTAAGCTAAATCTAATTAAAAAATCAATGTACAATGCCAAATAATCAAATTATTTGCTTATCTGCTTATGCTAAATATCCTAATCTATAACAGCCATTACCCATGGGAATTAATCTGCACTGGTTCCAACAAAAGCCATTACCATGATAACCAAATCATCTGCGCATCATTGAATCTTATAATTGCGAAGGTTATTATTGCCTTAGATTCAGTAACCTAATTATCCTAAAACTTAATAAAAAACATGGTTATACAAGGAAATTCCATTGGAATAGCTCACAAGTTCTCTGCTAGATATTTGGCATCAAATCGACAAATGCGAATTATGGCATCGAAGGGTTTGTGGTTCTAACTTCTATCAAATGAACAACGAAGTGATTTGACGAAAATTATATTGGTGATTGGGATGAGGGAACAGCGGAGGCTACAAACATTCTAACATGGTATTAGAACTTGCCCTAAACAAGGTTACGGAGCGAAACAAAATGCACCAATCCAGAAGTTGAAGGCATTGGCCCGATTTCTGTGATTTGGCCCAAAAAAAGAAAAAAAGATATAATTTTCCTCGAGATCTGGAAACTCTAATGGCGTAGGCGCTATATGCCTTACGCCCATTTTTTTTTTTTTTTTGTATAAAATTAGACCTGAAGCTCCATGATTCCATCGGATCAGGTCCCTATGTCGGATCCGTAGAGGATAATCCCGGTTAAAATCCGTAGACACTGCTACTTCATAGAAAAAGTGCACGGGGCATTAGTATGAATTAGATCGTTGTTGGAGGACGGAGGCTCAGAAGATTAGGAGGACAAGGTCTAGGGCTAGGTAGCACAGCACGCCTGGCCATAAATTACTACAGAAGAAGCGGAGCTTCACATAAATGCTGGACGAAGAAGCAGGCATAAAAACTCCGCCTTGTCTATCTCCATCCATGGAATCTCTTATCACATTCTCCTCCAAATCCTCCTCACGAGACGCCCGTGACAGCCCATAAACACACACCACTCCTCACATAGCCAGTCCAGTCGTTGAATCATTCCACAAGTCAACAAACCACCTGAAAAACGAAGGCCAAACCAAACCAAAACAAAAAAAAAAAAAAACACAAACAAAATCCTCCACGTTCCAATGAATTGCTTTGACAAACCCAAAAGGAAAAACCTAAACCCAAACAATCCACCAGAAATCAGAACACCACTACTGCAATTTGAATTGGATTGACGCAAACGATCCTTCCCAAACCTAAGAATCCACAAGGACCCCTATCCACAAGCCACAAAGTTCCAACTTGGATTCCATCGTTAGAAACAAAAATTCAAAAGAAAAGAAGAGATTTTTATGAAATTTTCAAGGGGCCATACTGTTGCCAGTATTCAATAATCATTGTCTACTCCTCAAAAAAAAAAAAAAAAATATATGATACTTCAAAAAAAAGAAAAAACATAGTTACCGTGAGACGTCTTCCCAGAGCGGCCCTTTGAGGCTGGCGTCTCGGAAATTGGCGTCCATCTCCGATCGAATTTTGAGAAGGGCGAGGGTTTCCTGCCGAGGCCATCTATTCCCCGCCGACCCCCTTTCGCAGTCCAGCACGTCCTCCTCTCCTCCTCCCACCTGCACCTGCTGCTGCTCGTTATTCCCCACCGGCACCAGCTGCTTATTTAAGCTATCTGTATTACTGTTGTTGTTGTTGTTGTTGTTGCTGGTGTTGTTGTTCAGATTGGGGGAGGGTACCACCTCCCGGGAATCCGATTCCAATCTGATCTTCTGCGTTACCATCTGCTGCTGCTGTTGGTGCTGTTGCTGAGGAGGAGGAGGATGAGGGTTAGGATTTTGCTGGGAAGAATTGGAGACAGGCATATCATGGGATATTGAGAACATGTGACTGTGAGCGGAAGCTGAGGCTGCTGCCACCGCCGCCGTCGTAGCCGAGGGGACCCGCCCGACCACAAACTGAGGGACCTCAGGCGGCACGCCATACTGGCCGCTAGCCTGCATTCTTTCGCTTCACACCTCCTGTGACGACACACTCTATGGTATCCTACACTCCCCACTCTCTCTCTCTCTCTCCCACACACACACACTCACACTCACAGTATCATCGGCAACAGCAACGATTTACAGTTACGCCCACAACGTCCGTTCATCGAAATTCCTTCGTCCATAGTAAAACCGGAGCGGGATTCTCTGTGTTTCTGTTTGCCCCTTTGATTGATTGATTGATTGCTTAACCAGACCCGAACCGCGCGCCCGACTCCCGGCTCCGTTTTCTGTACAGGGATCCGTGCAGTCTTCTGAAGAAGAAGCGACGAAGAAGATGATTATCGTTATGACTAATAGCAGCTCTAGGCATGTTATGATTAGGGGGGTGGGGGCTGTGGTGAGGTGAGGTGAGGTTAGGGCAGGGCAGGGCAGGGCAGGGCGGACGGCGACGGGGACCCGTGGGAGGGAGTTACCCGGTGGAGAGATGAAGCATGTGAAGCGGAATAACATTGGTTTAAAGGCCCGGTGAAGGTTACCTGCCGCGACAGGTGGCAGTTGCACGCCTGGTCACGGCGGATAGAAATTTCGTCAAAACCGCGCGGGCAAGCCGTAACACGCGCCGGGCAAGAGAGAGAATGAGAAAGAGAGAGAGAGATTCAGCTGGGTCTCGTTCGTGTGCGTGCTTTGACGACCGGCGAGAGATGCCACCGCCACCGCCCGGCGTGGGCGAGGAGACGGGAATAAAGCCGGCAGGCCGTACGCCAGCTGTTGGCGGGGCCCGCCTCGTGTTGGATGTGGCAGAGCTCGAACGTGGCAATCGTCTAAGGTGGGTCCCACCGCGCCCCCCTCGACTTCCTCTCGGACGAGGGACTCCACCCTTCGTCGAAGGCGAGCCCTCTTAATTTTTTATTTTTTGTTTTTTAATCCGTGAACAGAGACGGTTGGAGGCCATGACGTCAGCGGGCAGATGGTGGGGGGACGGCGTGTGGGGGGAGTGGACCCGCACAGCGTTCCCTTCGCCCGCTCTCGCTCTTTTACTTTCCACACCTTTTGTTTTGTTTTAATTATTGGGGGTGGACACTGTATTTAACGCTAAATGAAATGCGAGCCCATGTGGGGAACCGTTTCGTCCCCTTGCTATTAAGGCTGCAGTTGGCCATGACAGCACCTTCTAACCTAAGAACCCCAATCCTTTCCCTTACTATATTCTTCATCATTAATATTATCAAAACCCATAATCCCCCACCAATCACCAATGGGGGCTGTGCCTTTCAACGTGCTTAAAAGTGATGTGCTCTCTTGCCACTATTCTCTATAGATTCTGCCACTACATTTACATTCTGATAATAGTTGCCAAACTAAGTAACCAATTATACTGCCATAATAGTTTTTTTTAAGAGAATTTTTTAATCCTTCACCTACGGGTAAAAATGAAGTTAATAAAATCCTTCTATAGACGAAGTTAATAAGATATTCCTTTCAAAGAATCAAACCATAGCAACCTATGGATAGGTAGTTTTTTTTTTTCTTCTTTTGAAGTATAAAAGTACTAAAAATCAAAGTACACAAGAACATATAGTAATATACAAGGAAGTTCACTAACTAAAATAGCCACACTCAAGCTATCACATGGTGATATTAGTATAATATGGAATTTCACTATCAAATAGATTTATATTTAAAGGATATGGGGACTCAAGTTTGAATGACGGGAAGGGTGGCCTCCATTGTACTTCCAATTGTATGGAGATTCAAGTTTGAATTATAGGAAAGGGTGGCCTTCACTGTACTTCCAATTGTATAGAGACTCAAGTTTGAATTACAAGAAGGGTGACCTTCATCGTACTTCCAACTATATATGTCAGTTGTTAAAGTATAATATATATAAGTATTATTATTAAAAAATAAAAAATATTAGTTTAATTGATTAAATTTGAAAAATATTTTTATCAAATAAAAAATATATATAATAGTTTAATTGTTGCAATGTTTCTATATAATTAGGATGTAATGTAAGTGGAGATTGTCCCAATCCCATATAAACAATTGAAAATAAATTATTTTCAAATAAAACCACATTAAAATTAAGGTGAAAAAAGATTGATTAAAAAATATATATAAAAAAATTATTATTAAATATTATCATTATTATTTTTTTTGGATGAAAAAGCCATTATATTAATAAAATAATGTTTAATCATACAAAAAGGGTGGGTGGGATTAGCACACCCCGTAAACCAATGATTATCATTATTTTGGTTTCTCGCACTAACCTAAAAAAAATGTTTCAAACAGCGGCGTGGGCAAGTGTGTTGGGGTGGGGTGTGTGTTAAATTCCCTATTGATAAGCATAGCTCTTAGCTTGGGAAAGTGTGTTGGGGTGGGGTGTGTGTTAAATTCCCTATTGATAAGCATAGCTCTTAGCTTTACGAGGGATCATGGTTGGGAGGAGACTGCTCAACCCTATGCGTTGGTCCTAAGGGTTTCTCACATTAACCAAATCAAAAAATAAAAAATAAAATCATAAGTTATGATGGAAAATTTTAATTTTAACATGTTATATTAGATAAAATTTGAATATATATATATATATATATATATATATATATATATATATATAAACAAATAAAAGGGGGTTTCACTACCAGATAGAGTCAAGATGTTTGATTTAACTCAAACAAGTGGTAACCAAACAAAACAAAAAGTGACATGAACTTTTTTTAATAAAAAAATAGGATTTTGAAAGGGTTGCCCCTTTCTCTTTTACATCAACTTAGTCACATCGAAACTTAATCACATCGAGTTATATAGTTTATTGATACTGTAAGTATTTGAACCTTGATATAAGCTACATTATCCATATGTCTCAACCATTGAACCAAATCTTCTTGTCAAGTGACATGAACTTTTTAAAAATAAAAATTACTTAATATTAACATATTTAAATTCAAATTAAAAAAATATGTTTTAAATTAAGAAGGATTAGAAGCAAACTTCAATCCCTTTTATAGAATGTTTGATGTTAACATGTAAGTGTTAATTTAAGTTTAAAAAACTATTGATTTCATCATAATAGTTCATTATCAAATATAACCATATTAGTGAACTTTATATATATATATAGTCATTTCTGAGTTATTATGGGGAAAATTGATATTAACATGATATAATTTTACTACCAAATATAGAGTTGGCTTCAAGTTATGCTAAATTAAATTTTGATGTTAATATGATATAAGACATTTTCTTTACCAAATGATAATTCAAGTTATAGTGAGTAAAACTTAATATTCATATATAACAAGGGTTAACTACCTAATAAATTCATTTGAATTATGGTGGGCAACACTTGTTATGCATGTGTATAAAAATATGGTCACTAACTCAAACAAGTTACAACCTGACGAAACAAAAAATGACATGGACTTTTCAAAATAACAATTACTTAATGCTAGATGTAATTAAACTAAAAATATATATCTTCTAATTCTTTAATAATTAAAATTATCAAATATTTTGAGCATTTTATATAAGCATTTTTTATTTCAAGCCATAAATTCTAATAAATAATGACAACTACCAATCTTTCAAATAATATAACACTTTACCTTTCAAATAATTAATCCGCAATGGTAAGGGCTTTGGCATCTTTTTGAGAGGTCCAAGGTTCAAACCCCACTTAGTATGAGGGGACTAGGACCCCTCATAAAAACTTGTGTAAACTCATTGAAAAAATTATATTTAAGTAATAATCCTAATATTCTTTGTATATAGGAAATTAAAATGACAAAAAAATAAGCTTCAAAAACTATGAAAGCAGTATGGGCAAGATGTGAATGGGATGCTATGGATTTTGAAGGAGCGATAAGAGAAATTCTAACTTGTTGGAATCCTATTAGAACCTCCTGTGTAACCATTCATAAAACTAGGAATTGGATAGCCTCTTTAGTTACATGCTACTTTGTAGATATTTATTGCATCCTTATCAATATCTATTGATCTACAAATCAGTCAAGTAGATTAGAAGTTTGGAGTGGGATTGAAACCTTTATGAGAAGTAAAGACCTCATAGGAGATTCTAATGCCATAACCAAGTTGGATGAAAAATTAGGGGAATTAGAAAATTAACCCAAAGTATGAGAGATTTCTCAACTTTTATTCAAAACAATAATCTATGGAAAGTTGAGTTTGAAGAAGAAAATTATAGATGGACTAACAACAGGAGAGGCTAGAACTTAATAGCAAAAAAATTAAACAGATGCGTACTCTCATATCATTGGCTAGATGAAGGGCCTTTGCTAAAATTGATACCTTAACAAGGATTGGTTCAGATCTTTGGCCAATAAGAGTTAAAATGCTGGTAAGTGAATTAAAAAAAATATCATATTTTAAATATGAAAACCATCCTCACTTTGTTGATATGATAGCACAAATGTGAAATTCTTGAAGAAACAATGGGTTGTATGCACTCCCAAAACAAATTAAATCAATGACATCTAGATTAAAATAATAGAACAAGAACACTTTTGGAAATATTTTTGAGAAGAAAGAAGAACTAAAAGATAAACTTTTAAAATTCCAAAAAGGTGATCATAATAATCCAAACTCGGAGGAAAGGGAGTTGCTTAGTGAATATCATAATATTTTGAATAAGGAAGAGAAATTTTGGAGATTAAATTCAAGATAGACTTAGTTAAAAGGAGACAAAAATACAAAGTTTTTATAGGATGGCTATAGTATCGAGATCAACATCTAGAATAAGTATAATTAAATAAGTAGAAGGGGTTTGTATTGAATACTAGAGTGAAATTAGAAAAGAGGTAAGGTCTAATGATAAACTTCTACAAGATGTACCTTCAGTTATAACGAATGAAGACAATAAGAAACTGATGGAGCCTATTACTCTAGAATAATTTCATTTAGATATTTTCTATTTTAATAAGGATAAATCCCTAGGTTCGTATGGGCTCTCTATAGCATTTTATCAACATAATTGGGATATAGTGAAGGATTCTTAATTGGTGGTAGTGGAATAGTCTAGGATAAAATAATAGATACCTTATAAAATAAATGCAACATATCTTACCCTAATTCTAAAAAATAATGATGTTGAATTGTTTGATTCATTTAGGCCCATAAGCCTATGTAATATGGCATATAATATTTTCTTCAAAGTGATGGTAAATCTATTAAATCTATTGTTAGACAAAATTATTTCCGAAGAGAAAGGAGTATTTGTGAAAGGGAGATAGATTCTATATGGGATCATAGTAGATCATGAATTTATACATTCAACAGCGTCAAGAAAAGAGAAAACAATGATCTTAAACCTTGATATTAGTAAAGTCTATGATAGGGTTAAATGGGATTTTCTTTTTGCAGTATTAGAAAATTTTGGATTTGGGCAGAAATTAGCTAGATGGATTAAATCTTGTGTCTCTACAATTTCAAATTTATTTTTGGTCAATGGATTAGTAACAAAATCATTTAAATCTAAAAGAGGTCTTAGATAGGGAGATCCTTTATCACCATATCTATTCATTATCATGGTAGATTTTTTGGGTAGGAAATTGAAGAAGGCTAACAAATATGGGATTATAAGAGGACTTAAGGCTAGTAATAACATTGATAACATCACCCATTAACAATTTTTAGATGATACAACACTTTTTAGGAAGGCAAGGATAAACAAGGCCAGAGCTTTAAATAACTTATTAAAGGAATATGAAAGAGCATCAAGGCAAAACGTTAATAGGACAAAATCCATAATTTACTTTCTAAACTCTCCAACTAAAATCAAAGTAAGGATTTGTAGGTTGCTTCAAATGGAGGAGGCAAATTTACCAATAACTTATCTAGGGATGCCCTTATTTGAAGGGAGAATGAAGATAGAATTATAGAATATGTAGACACAAGAAAGATGGACCATGCAAATAAAACAAAAAGAAACAATGAATAATATTGCAGATAAATTTCTCAATACAAATAAACCCTCATGGGGCTTTTACAAATGTTGTATCAAAATGAAGGGAATTGGTCCCTTTTACAAAGCAAATGATCAATGGTGTGAATATATCTTCTTGTGCCATAATATTTAATGGGTGGATTTTTGGTGATAATTGCTAGATGTGCTAAGTCTTTGATGGGTGGGTTTTTGGTGATCACCATTGGATGTGTTGAGTCTTTGATGGGTGGGTTTTTGGTGGCCACCGCTGGATGTGTTGAGTCTTAGATAGGTGGGTTTTTGGTGATCATCATTGGTTGTGTTGATTCTTTCATTATTTTCTATCATTGCAAGATTCCTACACATAAGCTCACTACAAGATGTTAATAATATCAAGCTGGCCTTTCGATATGAGACCCTGATTTAGTAAAATGATAACCCATTATGTAGAAGACTTATGATGATATGTGAAAATAATTGTCAAACTACAAATAAAAATACTACTTTACCTTGCTTTCCTTACTGTCGTTGGAATACTTTGATCTACTATTGATATTTACATTTAAGTTACTTCTAGTTTTTTATCATTCAAGGGGTGATTGATTATTTTTACAAGCTTTCTAGGGTAGGACGTATATGATCAATGGTAATTTAGGGTTAGACGGCCAGGATATGTGTTATATTGACTCTTCCAAAACTGGTTTTGGGCATTTGAATGGGTAGAATTAATCTCTAGTTATGATCTGATGCTGAAGTGATGGTTGGATGACATGCAAGTTCACAAATGGAATGCGGGCATAGATGAGGTTTGCATGGATATTGCAACAAAATGGAGGTAAGGGATAAGGATGGCTATGAATAAAGGCTATGATGCACAAGGGAAGCTTTGCTCGAAGTTTTTATAGTGCTTGTGCATATAAACCATTATCATTCTCAATGGAGGAAGAGGGGGCATATTTATAAATTTTGAATGATGGAGGGTGGTAGCATGCAAGTGATATGCATGCAAGAATGGAGAGGAAACCTAGGAATTTCCTCCACTTAAGTGGACAACCAATCATGGACATGCTAATCATCAGTTAAGACTCTTAAACAATAACATGTATATTTTTTATTATTTATTTATTTTTAAATAGATAAATCTTCATCCATTTAAGTGGTAGTTAACTTGCATGGAATGTGGAACTAAAGTGAAGGGCATATCCTTTTATTTATTTATTTTTTTTTTTATGAGGAAACTCCTCATATTTTAGTTTTTAGTTAACTTGCATGGGATGTGATGAAGTTGTAACTGAAGTAAACTAAATATTGTTTTTGGATGAGGGAAATCTTCATCTATCTAGATAAGGGTGAATCAAAACTAGAGTGGATATGAGTTTATTTTTTGATGATGGAAATCTTCACCTGCAAATAATTAGGATGGGGGAAGACGAGTTGAAATTGGAGTAAGCTAGGGATGATGTGCACATGGGATAGGAAAGGGGAATGTTCTCGCGATGTCTATGGGCTAGACATAGGAGGGTGTTTTTAGGGGGTGGAAGTGGGTAGCCTAGGTGTACTTAATTAATTATTAATTAATTAACACTTAGGTAGAGGAATGAAGAACATAGACTTATACTGAGAGGGGGGGGTTGAACAGTATAAGATGCAACCATTTAAAAAACTTTACTTTAGATAGCAGTGGCATCACCATAACATTAACCATCACATAAAGCAACACACAAAGAAGAGCCATTTTAACGTGGTTCACCCAATATGGGCTACATCCATAGAAATATTTTCACTAAAAGCTTTCTCAATCAAGTTCTTTGGGAAATCCTTTCCCTATTACAAATTTTATGAACTTCCTATCCAAAGGAGAATCCTTCGCCTCAACAAGTATTTATGAGCCTCCTACCCAAAGGACAATCCTTCTCCTCTACAAGTATTTATGAGCCTCCTGCCCAAAGGAGATGTCCTATCCCCTCAACAAGTATTTATGAGCCTCCTACCCAAAGGAGATATCCTATCCCCCAAAGCTCTAGAAATGATACTTCAGAAGATCACTACCTCTTCTGCTGCTAGCAGGTGGAACTCCTTTCCATAGAAGGTGTCCTGTCCTCCTTTCTCTAGCTCTAGAGACTTATGTCCTCACTGATCACCTCCATAACTGCTCATCAACACATGTACTAAACACAGTCAGTCGGTCTAGCATAAGTCCTCTCAAACTCTGTCACCAATCTACACCAAACTCAGTCCTCTAGTCCAACATAAATTTTCTCTCAAATCTCTATCATATTTGTCCCAATCTTAAGCCAAAAACTTGAACAAATCAATCACAACTACTCACAAGTCTTCACCAAAACTTCATCAAATTTGTCCACAAGTTCTTCAACAAAAAATTGTCCAAATCAGTCCACAAGTTCTCCATAAGAACCTATCCAAATCTATCCTAGCAAGCTCACCAAGAACTTGCCCAAATCAGCTCAAGCAAGTTTACCAAGAAACTTGCCCAATGTGAACACACAAAGAGAATTATTAGAGACCCAATGTGTTTCATCCAATCATATCAAATCAATCTCATAGAAGCATAAAGAGAATTTTTAGAGACTCAATATGTTCTATCCTTCAACTTTCAACCTCAACTCAAATCAATCTCATAGAAACATGAAGAGAATTGTTAGAGACTCAATATGTTCTATCCTTCAAATCTCAATCTCAACTCAAATAAATCTCATAGAAGCATAAAGAAAATTTTTAGAGACTTAATATGTTCTATCCTTCAACTTTCAATATCATAGGAGCATAAAGAGAATTGTTAAAGACTCAATATGTTCTATCCTTCAACTCAAAAACAAACTCTTTCTCAAATCAGAATAAATATAGAAGTAGTATACTTTCACAAGATCTTGAACCACGGCCCAAAAATTGTCAATAATGCAATATCAAGGAATCAACTCCTCCAACATAGAACCATGACTTGCTATCAAACCCTAGCCAAGTTAGTTTTCAAGAACTCAAAGAAATCTCTCTCTAAGCATCAATAATAACAATGTCAAAGCAATATTTCTATTTAACCTTATACCTCCATCAAATTACCAACAATAATTTGCCAAGTCAAATAAAATATTCCACATTATCAACAAAATATCTACCTTGGCCAAAAATCAATTCTCCAACCTTAGGAGAAGTGTGGAGACACCAACATAAGCGCCAAAGCACTTCCTCCTCCAAACTCGTGGTCCAAGGCAACTATTGTACCACATGCACAATAATCCACAACCAAAAATGAAACATGCCCGATGTGAATTGATCTCGACACCTCTGCCTAGCGAGCACCTTCGCTCCACTGCCTTCACCGTTGGAGCAAAAGTGCCCAACGAAACTCTCAAGCGCAACTCGTCGTTTTACCTTCCCTTTGTTCATAAAAATTAAATACAAACATATTTGTCTTCCTCACAGGCGTAAGAAACCAGAACTTAAACACAGAGCAATACAAAACTCGAAAATCACAGAGTAATCCAAAATTGAAGATCACAAAGCAATACGAAATTGAAGGTCATCGAGCAATACAAATTCGAAGGTAATCATGCAAATTGGAGGTGTATTGAACCTTAGGAATTAATGCCCTTTAATAGTCTTTTGCATCCCATGCAAGTTGACATCAACGCTCCTTCCAAAAAAATGACGTCGGTGAGGTAAGTCTTCTACATTAGCGTCGCTAAGGGTTTAGAAACCCTTTCAATAATAATTATTAAATTAATAATTATTATTTTATTAATAATAAACTTAAAACCTTTTCAAAGGTTTGAGTTAATTTATTTATTAATAATAAAAATAGTCTTTTAATATTTTCTCAAGGAGCAAAAATCTTTTCATTAAGCCAAGATGGTTTTAATAAAAACCTTTAATGAGTCCAGATGGTTTTGAGAAAAACATTTAACCTTGTCACCATGGTTTTAATTAAAAACCCTTAAAAAAACATCATGGAACTTTCAAGATCTTTTTGGCACCAAACTCTTTTTGACATCAGCACAAATTCCTTTTGATATCAACACAAAATCCTTTTGACATCAATGACAACTCACAACCATGAAGCTAGACAACATACCCAAAATTGCCAACAATCTCCCCTTTTGTCATTGATGGCAAACCACTCATCGAAACCATCGCCAACTGTCAAAACTAAAACCAACTAAAAACCATCCTCTGAAGATTTGCTCCCCCTAACTCAAGACTCTCCCCCTTACTCAAATCTCTCCCCCTTTGTCATCAATGGCAAAGGGTCACCTTTGGGGCTCAGGGATATTAATGAGCCTCTTAGCTTAGCCCCTCCCCCACCTCTTTTTGAGGTGATTAATTCTAGGGTGGGAGTAAAACTACTTCCAAATTCTTCCTTAAATACTCAAAAGTCTCTCTTGGAAGAGGTTTGGTGAAAATATCAGCAATTTGTTCCTTAGTAGGCACATATTCTAGCTTAACCTGCTTGTCCTGAACCTGCTCTCTCAGAAAGTGATATTTGATGGGAATATGCTTTTTTTTTGGTAATTATTATAATATATTAACAATGGGTTTTTATAGAGGATCCCAAAACCTTATGTACAAAATTAGCCAACTTTCTAATGATGCATCATACCTCTTGGCTGTAACAATAAACCTAAATGAAAATAAAACCATCCTAATGTTGCAGACTTGAAAACAGCAAAAAGGGCTTTTAGGCCTGGAGACCAACAACAAAAAGAAAATAGGACAGACCCGAGAGAAACCCAAAGAGAGGCCGAGAACAAAGAGACAGACACCACAGGATGGGGGAGGATAAACCTGACCGTGAGCCACCTCCCACAGTCGACCCAGATCCAATGCCGCAAGCCACGGTCACAAAAGAAAGGTGCCACGCAGATCCCGAACTTGCCTCTCCTTTGTCTAAAAAAGCTACGCGGTCTCGCCACCCTTTTAGTCGTAACATCACCAGTCTTGCATGCACAGGGCGGATTGAGAGGAGCGTGCCAAATCCAAGGCAAGGATATGACAAGAACCAAGCCCAAACAATCCCGTGAATAGCCAATAAACCACACACACATGGGCATCATTGGAAAGGGGTACTTTGAAAAGCCAACCGCGAACCAATGCCAGGATCGGACAAACCAGATAATCCGCCTTGGTGGAGAAACAAGAGTAGAGAGTCTACAGGGCGCCAACTCTGGAGAGTCCTGGATACTTGAAAAACAAAATGCTTTGGGAACAGGGGTGCGCATCACAAGACACTTGCGCCCACACTCGCCCAATGGAGTAGACAAAAATGCCATGCCACCCCAAAACACGTCGAAATGGGCCTTCCAAAAACTATGCAAGGAAAACATCAGGAAGGGATGTCTGCCCTGGCCAACCTTTCCACCTCGAAAGGGAAGCGAGACCGCCACACAACCGGGCACGTGGTCACGAGCCCTTTATTGGCCATGAGGTCAGCCACGCGATTTCCTTCTCTCAAAATATGATTTGCTTTCCATCTACCGCGATAGGAGAGAAGAGATCTAGCCTCGAGGATGATGTTGTAGACTTTCCAAGACGGATTTTTGGTGCCAAGAAGGTAATTCATGATGTTGAGCGAGTCACCCTCAATGATAAGAGGCCGGGGATCCTCAGAGAGAATCCGAATACCATTCAGAGTGCCTCAGGCTTCAGCATAGTGATTCGTCTGGGAGCCCAAATCTTCACAATAGGCCATCACAATATTCCCGTCATGATCACGGACAACCCCACCAGTGCCAACGGGCCCAGGATTCCCCTTAGCCGCTCCATCAAAGTTTAATTTAATCCACCCCACGGGGGTTTGGTCCACACAACATTCCTTCGACAGGGCCCTTTAACAACCTCCAAAAACGGCCAGAGATTCATCATTTTGAGAATAGCTTCTTCGCTCGAAAGATGGGGACGGGGACTGGGAACAACAATAGAATTCTCAATGGCGTAAGATAACGCCCTTTGAGCAATAGAAGGGGGCCCTCTAGGAGCTCTGCCAAAGATTCTGGCATTCCTCTCTAACCAAATTTGCCAAATTAAATGGTGGAAGGAGGCCTCGAGGAGGAAGCGGAGCTTGGGATTCTTGAAAGGATTAGGCCATTGGTGAAAAGCATCTCTAAGGGATCGGGGAGAGCACCAAAGGATCTGGAAGGAGGATAGGACAATGCTCATAATAGAGTGGGAAAATGGGCAATGCAAGAATAAATGATCCCTCGTCTCACAATCTGCTAAACACAAGTAACACCTGTTGGGGAAGGCAAAACCTCTCTTGTGAAGGTTGTCAATAGTTAAGGCTTTATTGTGGAAAGCAATCCACGCGAAGAAGTTGATTTTAGGAACAACTCCTTTCCTCCAAACAATATTCCACCCGTAGTCCAGAGCAGTCTTGGTGGTGAGGAGCTCATAAGCTGATTTAACAGAGAAACGCCCATCCTCCGTACCACTCCAGATGATCCTATCATTTCTCCTGGCAGAAGGAATTAAAACCGACTGAAGGATATTATCGAGGAAGGTAACCTCATTATTAAACCCCTCCACAACAGGAAGCTTCCACCGAGGGAAACGGGTGCTCCGATCTATGAAACCCGCCACCCTGAGCTGGGCGTTAGGGTCGGTCAAGCTTCTCAGCCCAACGAGGTCCGCCCTCGACCCAAGGGCTTCTTCAGTCGCCCACCTGTCCTTCCAAAAGGAAATGCAGTTGCCATCACCCAGAATCCAACGGGCTCCTAGACTGATCAAATGTCGGGTTTGGAGCATAGATTTCCAAAATATCGATGCCACGGAGGATGTTTCAGCATCCAAGAAGGGAGTGGGGCCAAGATACTTCATTTTAACCAGCGTAACCCACTCCACCGGGTCATTAGACATAATCCTCCAAGCGTGCTTCACGATCAGAGCCAAATTCATAAGTCTTGATCTTCTCAACCCCAGGCCGCCTTGATCAATCCTCGAACACACCTTGTCCCAGGCTACAAGGGGAAGTCTAGACTTCTCTTCATTACCGCACCAAAGAAAGGTCCTCTGAATCTTCTCAATCTTGGAGTGAACTGCACTCGAAAGCATGAACACCGACATGAAGTAGGTCGGGATCCCCTGAAGACAGGCTTTGGTAAGGGTGGCTTTCCCAGCTTGCGATAGGAGTTTGCCCTTCCAAGTGCCGAGTTTCCTGTGAAGGCGCTCAAGAATCGAGTTCCACATGTCCCCACTGGCCCGCCCGCTATAAGATAGAGGCAACCCCAGATAGGACGTAGGCAGGGAATCAATAGTGCATTCGAGAATTCTAGCAATCCAAATTTGTCTGCGTAGAGGAGTGTTAGTAAAGTAAATTTTGCTCTTGATGTAATTGACCTTTTGCCCTGTAGCTTGCTCATAACGGAACAGGATCCTCTTGAGCGACTTGGCTTGAGCAACGGACGCCCTAGTGGAGATGAGGGTGTCATCCACAAATTGCTGATGAGTGACAGGATTAATTCTAGAAGTCGGCAAGATGCCAAAAATCTTGTTCTGTCGAAGAGCCTCTTTCATGGACCAACTCAGAACCTCCGCTAGAAGAATGAACAGGATGGGAGAAAGAGGATCGCCCTATCTGAGGCCTCTGGAGCTTTGGAAATACCCAGCTGGGGACCCATTGACCAAGACAAAAAAAAAGGGAGTGGATATACAACTGTAGACAAGGTCAATCCAATGGGGATGAAAGCCGAACTTGAGGAGGACTGCACACAAAAAATTTTGGTCGACACGGTCGAAGGCTTTGTTCATGTCGAGCTTAAGAAAAAGAGCAGCATTCTTAGAGCGGTAAGCGGAATGAAGGGTCTCATGAACAGTGATAACACCATCAAGAATGTTTCTTGCCTTTGACAGTGCTTCCCTGACAAGGATCAATCAAGAGGGGGAGGACTGTTTTGAGTCTATTGGCTATAGACTTGGTAAGGATCTTGTAAAAAACATTGCACAAGCTAATGGGCCGATAGTCAGAGAAAATTTTGCAAGAAGGAGACTTAGGAATGAGGGCAAGAAAGGTGGAATTGAGTTTCGGGTGGATAGATCTGGACGCTTGGATAACCCGAATAGCATCACACACATCCGGGCCCACGACCTCCCACATGACTTGGAAGAATCTGGGGGGAAACCATCGGGCCTAGGGGCCTTATCTGGTTGCATGGAGAACAATGCTTCCTTAATCTCAGACGAGGAAAAAGGTTCCAAAAGTTTCATGCTTACCTCATGGGGAACTTTAGTCAAAAAATTGGCGAGCATAGATTTCTGGACCTGGAGGTTGCTATCCGGAGGAGTGCCAAGCAAATCCTGAAAGAAATTAACCGCTTCGCTCCCGATTTCCTCAATATCCTTGGTAATGTGCCCATCCTTACAAGTCACTTCTCTGATCTTGTTGGCCCCCCCGTGCCTTATAGTAGACGCGTGAAAAAATATCGTGTTGGAGTCTCCATTCTTCAACCACAGGTCACGAGATTTCTGGCGCCATAACGTTTCCTCCCTAGCGAGAATAGAATGAAAGTCCACCAAAAGGCTCCGCTCTTCCTCCCTGAGACCCTCAGTGTAACCTTCGATAGCCATCCTTTCCTCCACAACCTTCAGGTTCTCAGCGATGGATTTTTTGGACTCAAAAATGTTGTCGAACACCTCTTTGTTCCAAATCTTCAGTTTTTCTTTGACCATTTTGAGCTTTAAAGCCACCCTCTTAGGAGCGCTTCCTTCCACCTTCGATTGCCACCACGCTGAAACCAATCCTTTGAAGTCTTTGTGGGAAATCCACATGGATTCGAATCTGAAAGGGGTCATAAAAATAGGCCCATCGTTCGCCTCCAAGAAAATAGGGTTATGGTCAGACCCAATCCTTGGAAGAGCCGAAAGGATAGCCCCGCCAAGGATGGGAATGGCTTCTGGGGAAATGAAGAATCTGTCAAGTTTGACTTGAATCAAACCACCCCCAATCCTTCTGTTACTCCATGTGAAGGAAGCCCCTTTGAGTTCGATGTCAAGCAGGCCATTAGCAGAGACAAAATCTCTGAAATCTTCCAAGCTGCGGCTGGAGTGGTCAGACCCTCCTTTTTTCTTCGAGGGATGAAGGGGACAATTGAAGTCACCCCCTAAAACCCAAGGAAAGTTGCTAAAATTCTCCCTCATCAGAGAGATAGCTTTCCACATTTCTCGCTCTCTCGTGGTAGAATTTGAAGCATAAACGTTGGACAGAATCCAGGAAAAATTGGATGTTTTGGACTGGAACAATACATTGATGATTCTGTTGGAAGTTGACAACGAGCTGCCCTCAAACCTCGAAGGGTCCCACAGAACCATGAGTCCTCCCGCTGTTCCCACTGCAGGGCTGGACAGACAATTTGCCTTGGCCCAAATGGCCTTCGCCACTTTGTTAGAGGAGATAGCATCAAGCTTGGTCTCTTGCAAAATAAGGATAGAAGGGTTAATCCTCCTACGGAGATCAGCCACTAACCTTCGCTTGGCTGCACCATTCAAGTCCTCTCACATTCCATGAGAGGACTTTCATCTGGACAGTTTGAAGTTTTTCTTGCCTCCCCTTCCTTGTTGAGGGGGAGGTTTTGATGCATGTGCTTCGTCCGACTGTGTGTCACAGTCATCCAGAACCAACAAACGCTGGGTTCCATTTGCAACGTCAGTTGCAGTCTCTTTGTCTCACCTTTCCTTGTTAGGAGGACGGCCCTGCTTCCTCTCACTACCAAAATCCACACTTTGCTTTTGGCTCCTTGTATTTCGGGGGCTAATGTGACCGGACTGTTCACCCCTCCTTCCTAAGAGGTAATCTTCTAGCAGCATCTGCGACTGACTAAAATCGGGAAGACCCGTATCTTGGAGCAGAGGAACAACCTGAGGCAAAACTTGGGAAGGGGTCCGTTCCATCTCTTCCTGCGATTCACTTTCCAAGTGGGAGTCTGCTCCTTGTCGGTTGTCAGCCTCAAGATGCTCGGGGTCCGATTGGAGACAGGGATTCTCTTCAGGCTACGAGAGTCTGCCACAGTCTCTAGAGGGGCCTGGGGATCCATGGCCCTTCGCGTCTGGAAGATTTGGTTGCTTTGCCTGGTCTTCCTTGTGCTCCAGGGGGTTGTCATTTTCACGTTTCTGTTTTCCCAATTTTTGAAGAGGACACTGGGACTGGAGGTGCCCTTGGGACCGACACTGGGTGCAGAAAGCTGGTCTATTTTCATAGACAATAGCTTGTTTATGAAGAAAGGTACCTCCAGACCGAAGAGTGATGGAAGTTGGGAGTTCTGCCTCCAAATCTTCCAAAACGCAAAAACGGGCCTGGACGAACCTTGTTCGAGCTCGGGTGGGAGGGTCAATGGTGACCAACTCCCCAATGGAACGCGCAATACCTCTTATGACATTTTCATGCCAGCCAAAGAGGGGAAGATTCGGGAGCCTAACCCATACTGGGGCAATGTTGATGTTCTGGGTCTCAGGACTGAAATCCATGTCCCACTTCCTGAGAAATAAACTTCGCGGCCCAGAAACCATGGCCCGCCAGCCAAAATTTTATAGTAATCCTCCTTATTGTTCAATCTAATGGCAAAAAACCCCGGGATAGGGCCGCCAACTCCAAATGGCCAGAAGTCCTCCATTTGCTTGCTGCCCATTTTTGGATAGTTTCCATGTCGGGACGGCCTCCAATGAATTTACCTATTAGGGTAAATTTCTCAAACTCCATGAAGCTTGAAAGAACTTCCGCCGGGATGTCCAGCTCATCCCCAACCGAAAACAATTCTTTGGTAAAAAACCCGTTTAGGGTTTCTGAGGCCGCTGCCTGGGCATAAGACTTTTGAGCCCCACCACCCCCTTTGTCTGGTGGGTCTTTACCTCGACCAATACCGTTGCCAGCCCGGTCATCTTCAATGGGCCCGAGCGTTTTCGCTCCACCGAAATCTTGATGCCCTCCGATTGATCCGCTGCGTCCAAGGACCGAACCACCGTCGCTCCCGATCTCCCCTGTAGACTTCCCGCCCATCGACATCCTCCGCTCTTCAAAAGTTTTCATATTTTATGGGAATATGCTTTGTTCTTAAGTGCATTACTGGATTCTTGGAGATGCTTATGGCACTTGTATTATCACACAATATGGAAATGGGTTGATCATGCTTTATTTTGAAATCCTCCAAGGTAGTATTCATCCATAAAACTTGTGTACAACAAGCTACTGCTGCTATGTATTCTACCTCTATTGTAGACAAGGAAACTGAAGGTTATTTCTTGCTTAACCAAGCAACTAAATAATTCCCCAAAAATAAAGCTCCACCACTGGTGCTTTTTTTGTCATCAATATTTTCGGCCCAATATGCATCTATAAAAGCTATGAGAGTGAACTTATCGCTCTTGGGATACCAAAGCCCAAGATCCATAGTGCATTTTAGATATCTGAGAATCCTTTTTATTGCCATAACATGAGTTTCTTTTGGTGCAGCCTGAAACCTTGCAACTAGTCCCACTGCCTGCATGATGTCTAGTCCGGTAGCCGTAACATAAATCAAACCGCCAATCATGGATCTGTACAACCTTTGATCCGCCTCCGGAGATTCATCATCCTTGCTCAACTTACACCCTATAATCATTGGAGTACTAACAGGTTTGCTATCCTCCATACCAAACTTTTTTAGCATCTCTCTTATGTACTTGCCTTGTGAGAGAAATATTCCTTCTTTTGATTGGGCAATCTGAAGTCCTAAGAAGAAGGACAATTCCCCAATCATGGACATCTCAAATTCACTTTGCATATTGTTAGCAAAATCTTTACACATTTTTGTGTTATTACCTCCAAAAATGATATCATCAACATAAACAACCACAATTAAGATATTATTTCCATCATTTTTTATATACAAATTTCTATCTGCCATACCTTTTTTGAAACATTATTTCTAAAGATACCTGTCAAGCCTCGAATACCAAGCCCTGGGAGCTTGTTTCAAACCATACAATACCTTTTTCAATCTACACACAAAATCTGAATTTTTTGAAAGTAAGAACCCTTCTGGTTGTTCAATGTAGACTTCTTCTTCTAACACACCATTTAAAAAAGCTAATTTGACATCCATCTGATAGACCTTGAATTTTTTAAAAATTGAAAAAGCCAAAAACATTCTGATAGCCTCAAGACGAGCAACTGGAGCAAAATTTTCTTGAAAAACAATTCCTTCTACTTGAGCATAACCTTTGCAAACTAACCTTACTTTATTTTTGACTACCTGACCATCTTCATTTAGGTTATT
The DNA here is from genome assembly GCA_028583015.1 of Wollemia nobilis. Classification (NCBI taxonomy): domain Eukaryota; kingdom Viridiplantae; phylum Streptophyta; class Pinopsida; order Araucariales; family Araucariaceae; genus Wollemia; species Wollemia nobilis. The sequence continues at coordinate 188,028 of JAQPPZ010002822.1, forward strand.
TCTGAAGACCCACTTAGTGCCAATGACATTTTTATCTTTAGGTCTTGGAAAAAGTTCCCAAGTCTCACTCTTCTCTATCTGTTCCAATTCTTCATTCATAGCATTTATCCAAAACTTATCTGCACAAGCTTCACTGAGATCTTTTGGCTCAATTTGAGATAACAACGAAACATATGTATGGGAATTTGAAGATATGATTCTTCTCCTTATTTGTTTGACTTCTGGATTATCAATGATTTGATCCTTTGGATGGTGTTTCTGAACATATCTAGATGGAGTTTTAGGAAGGAGTTGTTGTATTTCCTCTTATTTATCTGAATCCTCCCTGAATTCTTCTTGGAAATCTTCATCATCAATTTTCTGAACTGGTTCTCTTATCCCTGTTTTCTCATCCACTGTAATATTTATGCTTTCCACAATAGTACAAGTTCTTTTTTTGTAGCATCTATAGGCTTTGCTCTTGTTGGAGTACCCAAGAAAAATTCCCTCATCACATCTAGGATCAAACTTCCCTAAATTTTGATCTTCCCTTCTGATGTAACATTTACTACCAAAAACTCTAAAATGTTTTACTGTGGCTGGTCTTCCTTTCCATATCTCGTAGGGAGTTTTGTGATGATTGACTCTTAAATAAGATCTGGTGATAATATAAATTGTTGCACTAACTGCCTCTTTCCAAAAACCATCAGGAAGCTTTGACTCATTCAACATAGCTCTAGCCATAATTTCAATAGTTCTATTTTTTCTTTCAACTACTCCATTTTGTTGAGGAGTTCTTGATGCTAAAAATTCCCTCTTAATCCCTTGTTGCTCACAATAATCCATAAATTCATTTGAAGTGAATTATCCTCCTCTATATGATCTTAAGCATTTTATTATTTTATCTGTTTCATTCTCTATAATTTCTTTGAAGGCTTTAAACTTGTCAAGGGCTTCAAATTTTTCTTTCAGAAAGGTAACCCAAGTAATTCTAGAGAAATCATCTATGAAAAGCATGAAGTAACTCTCTCCCTGTATACTATGAGTTTTGGTGGGACCACACAAATCAGTATGAATAAGATCTAAAGGTTTGGATGACATGTACCCTTTAGCCTTAAAGCTGGTTCTAGTTTGCTTTCCATGTTGACAAGGACCACAAATAGTATTTTGGGGTCTTTTCAATTTAGGTAAGTCTCTGACTACTTTCTTATGGCTAATGTTGATAAGATTATCAAAGCTCAAATGTCCCATTATTTTATGCCATAGCCAACTTTCATCCTCTTGAGACAAAAAACACTTTTCTCTTTTTATCTCACTTAGCATGTAGAGGTTGTTAGGAGTTCGTCTTGCATTAGCAATGATTTTTCCATTCTCTACTTTCCTTATCTCACATCTATCAGAATAGAAAGTCACCATATGACCCTGATCACAAAGTTGGCTAACACTCAAAATATTATGTCTCAATCCTTCTACATAAAGCACATTTTTAGTTCTAGTTTCTCCATCTAAAATTAGAGAACCCTTTCCACAAATTTTAGTTGATCTGTTATCTCCAAAGCTAACTAACCCTCTACTAGTTTCTTTGAGAACTATAATTTTTTTTCTCCAATCATGTGCCTAGAACATCCACTATCAAGGTACCATTTTTCTTCCTTATCTTGAGTATGAAGAGTAGTTTGAACTATCATAGATCTAGTTTTATTTCCATTTGTTTTCCTAACATTCACTTCACTAGATCTTTCCAATTTACACATTCTAGCTATATGCCCAAAATTATTGCATTTGTAACACATAATACTATCATCCATGAGTGGTGCAAAAGAATTAATATTTTTCTTAACATTGTCATTCACAATCCTAGTACAATGGATAGCTCTATGACCATATTTATTGCAAGAAAAACAATAGCCATGGAAAGTATTATGTAACTTTGTTTGGAAGCCTTTGATGAGTGTTCCTTATTTTGTGATCAACTCTTGTCCATTGCTCTCCTTTGTTTTCTTCTTTTCTGGTATCCTTTGGTTTTTGAAAGTTGACTTTATTTCTGTTGGATGTTCTTGCTTCTTGGATATGGAGATCTTCTTCCCTTTACTTTCCAAGAAAAATATTTTGTTTAAGACTCATCTGTTCAAGTCTAACTCTTAGAGAAACCACCTCTTCTTCAAGTCTCTCACATTCAGCTTCCTTCCCTTTCAAAACCTCTATCAAAACCTACTCAAATTTATTTCCTTCTTCAGCTAGGATCTTGAAGTCTGTGAGATTCTAAGATAGTTCTATTTTGGCCATCTCTTCTTCTTGATTTTGTTGGTTTAAAACAAAATTCTCTTCCCTGACTTTTTCCAGATTTCTTAGGGCCAAAAATAATTCCCATTTCAAATCAAATTCAATCTCTTCATCACTTTTTGTGCTCATATGATCTTCCGAGGGATCCTTATCCAAGTTGTTAGGCTCTTCCTGGAGACACCCGCTCTGATACCAATTGAAGAACATAGACTTATACTAATATGGGGGATTGAACAGTATAATATGCAACCATTTAAAAAACTTTACTTTAGATAGCAGTGGCATCACCATAACATCAACCATCAGAGAAAGCAACACACAAACAAGAGCCATTTTAATGTGGTTCACCCAAGATGGGCTACATCCATAGAAATATTTTCACTAAAATCTTTCTCAATCAAGTTCTTTGGGAAATCCTTTTCCTATTACAAATTTTATGAACTTCCTATCCAAAGGAGAATCCTTCCCCTCAACAAGTATTTATGAGCCTCCTGCCCAAAGGACAATCCTTCTCCTCAACAAGTATTTATGAGCCTCCTGCCTAAAGGAGATGTCCTATCCCCAAAACAAGTATTTATGAGCCTCCTACCCAAAGGAGATGTCCTATCCCCCAAAGCTCTGGAAATGATACTTCATAATATCACTGCCTCTTCTACCACTAGTAGGTGGAACTCCTTTCCACAGAAGACGTCCTGTCCTCCTTACTCTGGCTCTAGAGACTTTTGTCCTCAATGATCACCTCCACAGCTGCTCATTAACACCTGTACTAAACACAGTCAGTCGGTCCAGCACAAGTCCTCTCAAAATCTGTCACAAATCTGCACCAAACTCAGTCCTCTAGTCCAGCATAAATTTGCTCTCAAATATCTGTCAGATCTATCCCAAGCTTAAGCCAAAATCTTGAAAAAATCAATTACAACTGCTCACAAGTCTTCACCAAGACTTCATCAAATTTGTCGACAAGTTCTTCAACAAGAACCTGTCCAAATCAGTCCACAAGTTCTCTATAAGAACCTATCCAAATCTATCCTAGCAAGCTCACAAGGAACTTGCCCAAATCAGCTCAAGCAAGTTTACCAAGAAACTTTCCCAATGTGAACACACAAAGAGAATTGTTAGAGACCCAATGTGTTTCATCTAATCATATCAAATCAATATCATAGAAGCATAAAGAGAATTTTTAGAGACTCAATATGTTCTATCCTTCAACTTTCAATCTCAACTCAAATCAATCTCATATAAGCATAAAGAGAATTTTTAGAGACTCAATATGTTCTGTCCTTCAACTCTCAATCTCAACTCAAATCAATCTCATAGAAGCATATAGAGAATTGTTAGAGACTCAATATGTTCTATCCTTCAAATTTCAATCTTAACTCAAATCAATCTCATAGGAGCATAAAGCGAATTGTTAGAGGCTCAATATGTTCTATCCTTCAACTCAAAAATAAACTCTTTCTCAAATCAGAATAAATATAGGAGTATACTTTCACAAGATCTTGAACCACGACCCAAAATTTATCAATAATACGATATCAAGGAATCAACTCCTCCAACATAGAACCATAACTTGCTATCAAATCCTAGCCAAGTTAGTTTTCAAGAACTCAAATCAATTTCTCTCTAAGCATCAATAATAACAATGTCAAAGAAATATTTCTATTTAACCTTATACCTCCATCCAATTACCAACAATAATTTGCCAAGTCAAATCAAATATTCCACATTATCAACAAAAGATCTACCTTGGCCAAAAATCAATTCTCCAACCTTAGGAGAAGTGTGGAGACACCAACATAAGCGCCAAAGCGCTTCCTCCTCCAAACTCATGGCCCAAGGCAATTGATGTACCATGTGCACAATAATCCACAACCAAAAATGAAACACACTTGACGTGAATCGATCTCGACACCTCTTCCTAGCAAGTGCCTTCACTCCACTACCTCAGTCGTTGGAGCACAAGTGCCCAATAAAACTCTCAAGCACCACTCATCATTTTACCTTCCCTTTGCTCACAAAAATTAAAGACAAATAGATTTGTCTTCCTCACAGGCGTACGAAATCGGGACTTAAACACAAAGCAATATGAAACTTGAAAATCACAAAGCAATCCAAAATTGAATTTCATAGAGCAATACGAAATTGAAGGTCACAGAGCAATACAAATTTGAAGGTAATCACGCAAATCGAAGGTGTATTGAACCTTAGGAATTAATGCCCTTTAATAGTCTTTTGCATCCCATGCAAGTTGACGTCGGTGCTCCTTCCAAACAAACGACGTCGGCGAGGTAAGTCTTCTACATTGGCATTGCTAAGGGTTTAGAAACCCTTTCAATAATAATTATTAAATTAATAATTATTATTTTATTAATAATAAACTTAACTTAAAACCTTTTCAAAGGTTTGAGTTAATTTATTTATTAATAATCAAAATGGACTTTTAAGGTTTTTTCAAGGAGCAAAAACCTTTTCATTAAGCCAAGATGGTTTTAATAAAAACCCTTAATGAGTCCAGATGGTTTTAAGAAAAACATTTAACCTTGTCACCATGGTTTTAATTAAAAAACATTAAACAAACATCATGGAACTTTCAAGATCTTTTTGGCACCAAACTCTTTTTGACATCAGCACAAATTCCTTTTGATATCAACACAAACTCCTTTTGACATCAATGAAAACTCACAACCATGAAGCTAGGCAACATACCCAAAATTGCCAACAAGGAATACTAATTAATTTTAATTAATTAGTTAGTTTTAAATGAATGTGCTTGTTTTAGGTGTTTACAAATTCTTCTTTTTGTATCATGTTGTGTGAAAACAAAATGCGATGCAAAAATAAATGACACTTGTTTGTTGGATTGATGATGAATAGTGGAAATGGTGGGTGAATGATGAAAAGGACAATTTGGGATGCCCTATTGATGGAAGTGATGAATAAATTTGAACCTTTTTGTTGATAAATTGATGAGTGCCTTGGTTTTGACAAATGAGCCAACCATGTGATAAGTGTTATCACAATGCTATAATTGATTATAAGTGGTCGATCAGCTTTGCCACCTTGATTGTAGCATAGGCATGTAAATCCTTACAAAAATTGGCTTGATGCATAGCCACTTGAATTTGATTAGAATTTATGTAGAGAGGAGAAATTTGGCATTTAGACCCAGCAGAGTAGGGTGTGTGATAGTTGCAAATAAGGTTCTTGGAAAAACGTCAAGTCCAAAAATGGATTTTTTGGGTATTTATCTTGTTTGGAATGAGATGTGAATATTGTCTACCCCCTCAAGTGGTGAGTGGGTGGAAGATAAAATGGATGATAGCGACAAGGTGATTGACTCCATAGGGATTACCCTAGATTAATGAAGTGTGGTAGGAAGAGGAAATAATGGTTGTTTATGGAAAAAATCCTTTTGCTATAGCATAAAAAAAAAAAATTCTCTTCTTCATTGAGCCATTTTTCCTAGATTCTTGGATTCAATATGACTTCTTTGTTTTCAATTCATTATGGTAATCATAAATTAATTGTTTTTCACATAAGAATTTAGGTCCACTCAATTGATTTTTACTATCTCTTGTAAAAGTTTGAGCTTGCATTCAATTTCTTTATTTTATTTAAAGATGTTACCAAAATATTTGGAATTCCAAATCTTCATTTTCTCCTTTAGATATTGCATCTTTTGAAAAAACATGTACATATATGATCCTTTAAAATTTGCTTCATCCCACTATAGCATAACCATCTAAAACAAATCAAGGTCTTGAAGCCACATAGAAGGAAAGCAAAAATGGCTTTGGATTATCATTATTAGGTAAATCACAAGTCAAAAGAATGGATTTGTGTTCCTGGTCACAATAAAATATCTGAAGAGATTGTAAACTTTGTTTGCAACCATGTGTTAGATAACAAAAATCTATCCAATATTTCTACTATATGAGTTTACCCAATACATCTACTATACCATGTATATTGAAAACTTGAAAGAATAACATCCCAAATGCGATTTGAATTAAAAAATGAAGAAAAATATTTAGTTGGTTTAGACCATCTCGGAGTACCACCCTTCTTTTCCAGAGGAGATAAAACTATGTTTAAGTCACCCTCAAGAACCCATAGATCACAATTATGAATCATCATTATGTTTGACAAAAATATACTAAGGTGTTTCTAACATATTTTATGAGTAGTAACTATAGATGTAAAATATACCTTTATAATCCTAAATTTGATGTTTTCCTCTTTCTTACAAAATAGTCCAATAACCCAATTACTTTTTGCTTCTAGCACTTGTCCATACCATTTGTGTTTATCCTCTATTATTGTGACACCACTTGAATCTCATATAAAAGAAACTACTAGATAATCACTCATCTTACAATTCTTTTTAAAAGCATCCTTACATTCCTCACTACTTAATTTTATTTCTTGTATTAAGATAAACTCACCAATATAACAACCTATTATTTTCTTAATAACTCTTTTTTTAAGGGTCTTATTCATACCCCTAATATTCCATGATATCATTTTCATCATCACTTTTTATTTTTAATAGTGGGATTAGATCCACTTCTTGTTAACACCTATGATATTTTTATTTGGCTTCCCAAATTGATATCTGTTTGAGTTTCTTTTTCTTCTTTGTTCATGCTTTGATGACCGTCCTCTTCTTTTTTCCATTCTTACCAACAATTTCATCTTCATCAATCTCTTATATTTTCCATATTGTTCATAATAAGACTTATCTTTTAAAGATTTGTATTCCCTAAAAGAATTTGAAATGAAAGGAATAGTCTCATAAACATATTTTTATTTATGTTGGCCCAAAATCCCTGAAGTGCAAGGATGATACTCGATAGTAATTACTTTCTTATGCTACCATGGAAACCCTAAATTTCCATTGATATCCTCCACATGCATTTTTTTATTGTGCTACTCCTGAAACCCTAAAGTGCAATAGATACATTATATACTACTTTTATTTTTGTTTGAAGGAGAAGGTTTATTCTACTTGAGAAAAATGAAGATTTAACTGAATTAAACTTGGCCTCCTTCACCTCATTCACTTTAAAAATTGCCTCTCCATATTCCTTAACACATTTAATTTATTATGTATATGAATTTGCACATTATACTTCTTCATCCCTTGTGTCATTTTTTCTTCTAATCATTTATTCAAATGAACTATAATAGCCTTTGTTATTTAATTATGTAGAGAGTTTTTCTTGCCAACATCTTTAGAGTGGAAAATCCTTGATTTGACCTACTGTGATATGATCTACTTATTTCATATTGAATTTTGTGTTATGACCAAAATTTTCCATCCCTTTTGCCATCATTTTCAATTTGAAATATCTTACCATTTTTTTAGTCTAATAATATTTATAACATTAGAATAAAATATTTTCATAATCCACTTGTTGATCCCATTCTCTTGATTTAGATTTAAACCTAATAGATTGTGATAAATATTTTGATATATCCATAGAAACACATGCTCAAGTGCATGCAACGTGCCTTCTCTTCTTAGTAGTTGGTCTCTCTTAATGAACTCCCATGGATTATTTCCAATATCCTTCAAAACTTCTTTATTAATGAGTTCATAAGGAAGTACAAAAAGCCTAATCCACACTAAAATCCTTTTGATAGTCTCTATCTCCACAAAATAATTATCACTCCATGGTTGATCTATAATGCATATTTACCTCTAAACCAAGGATTGTCATCCATTATTTTATCCTTTATTTATGAACTAGAGAAAATAATGATAAAAAATTCTTTCAAAAGAAAAGTCATGGAGTAATTTAAATTTATCTCCACTTGCACGATCTAATTTTGAATCTTAGAAAATCCTAGCCAATATAATGGAACCTATATATTAACCCTTTGGTTTTAAAAACCATTATATCATGCTTGATCATCTCATATTTGATAATCACTTTTGGTGTAGTATTTGCTACTTGGATAGGGTTTTTCATTGATTTACTCTTCCTCTTTTCTCTAACTAAGGCATCCAAAACTTCACCTAGATGGTTCATGTATGATTCTCAATAATGATATTGAACTTAGTAATTAAGAAATTAAATAAATAAAAAATTAATGAATTTTTTCAAGGAGATTCAAATTTAAACAATAGGATATATTTATCTAATAAAGGTTCATATATTATGATACTTTTTCTACTAAAAATACAAAATGTGAGTGGGTTCCACTCAATATAGAATTCGGAATTCCATTTTTTAGCTTAGAATTATGTAGAAGCATATGTGAAAGGGTGTTACAATCATAGTTGCTTCAAGCAAATTCAATTTTAGAGCATTTGGAAGCAATACAAAAATTAAGGAAAAGGTTGCGTTTTAAATTTTTTAAGTTTTGATAGGAATATTTTGAAATCATTTGCTTTAACTCATGTATAAGAATCTAGTTCGAGATTAGTTGAATAATATGCAACAATAGTGAATACAACATCTAGATCAAAATAAGAAAATTTTGATGATAATAACAATACTGACATGATTCTACTTGCAGTAAATTTGTTTTTTGATGGTTCTTTATTGCACTCATTTGATATTGGAACCTATTTGTAGGGTAGACTTCATGTTTCTCTAATTTTAAAAGTTTTCAACAAAGGGTATAATAAATTTGAGGGGGAGATCTTCAAGAGGGTGACTGCAATTGATCCAATATGGGTTGTAGTTTATGTTGAAACATTGATGTTTGGAAAATTAGGGTGTTTTTATGGAGCTCAAAAAAACAAGTATACGTTTATAATGTTCTACCTCAAAGATGGAAGTAATCCAAATTTGTGAAGGAGAGTTTTTTTAGGGGAGGTCAAACCTGAAAAACTTATTGTTATGATAGTAGAGGAAATGACTAATGATCAAAGAAAATATGAGAATAAGCAAATTAAAGATAAGGTTATTTTAAAATATAAACATGGGATCAACCCTAAAGCTACATTTTCCCCACGAGTACAATGGCTTGTGAATAATGTGAACTATAATTATCTAAGGAAGCAAGTCTACAAAATTAGAACTAAAATTATATGAAGACAAAATGCCTTCATACCAAATAAAGTAATACAAAGGGGAGGGGTGTTGGAGGTATTACATTATTTTGTATCTTGTATATAATTTAGATTAGGGTTTTTGTTTAATATTTAAGTAGTTAGTAGGTGTCAATTTGTTAAATGTGAGTTATGTATGTGTGTGATCTGTGTGAGTGAGGTATCATGTTTAGAAGTAGGAAGTTATGAGCAATCATGAGAGACTTTATCTTTATATAAATATGTAAGATTTGTTATGTAAGAAAGTAATATGAAGAGTTGGATCTCTTGTGAGTTTGAGGAGAGTAAAGTTCAAGAGTCATATAATATGAAGAGTATCATATAAGTATATATTGAAGATAAATATTTGTAATACATATAAAAATAGCATTGCATTTATGCATTGCTATAGTAGAATTTTCAATAGAACATTTTGAGTTTTATGTGCATTATTGTGTGTGATTTATATTTAGGTTTTTGTGAGAACCTGTGAATCAATCTTGTGAGAATGGTGTTGATTTACTAACAGGTTTATTGATAGGATTAGTTTAGACTCCTCTATAGCTAAACAAATATTTCTTTTTATTACCTATAAATTGTTTTTCTTTCCTTACTAATGGAACATTAGGCCAAGCTATTCTTAGATCATGGAGGCTAACTAGGGACTAAGATTTTTTGGATCAAGTGATGATGATAATCTAGAGTAAGTGATGATGATATATTTTATAGATCAAGCGACAGTGGTAAATTTTTTGGAGCCATAACGATAAATATTATGGATCAAGTGGTGATGGTAGATTTTCTAGATTAGGTGGAGGCAACAAATTTTTTGGAGAAATCAACAATGACAACTTTTTTGCATCAAGTGATGGTGGTAGATTTTTTGGATCAAGTGGAAATGGCATATTTTTTAGATCAAGCGATGATGATAAATGTTTTGTAGCAAGCGACGACGATGGATTTTTTAGATCAAGTGATGGTGGTAAATTTTCTATCCAAAAATTGATGATACGTAAACAACATGAGAAATATAGAGAGAACTTTTTACAAGACTAGCAATAAGGAAGAAAATTATGGAGGAATAGTTCCTCTAGATCTGAGAGCACGTCAATCATGGGAAAATTTACTAATGGAGTGGTTAACTCATAAAGAAAAATTGTTGACTTGGATCCAATAATAGAGGAGGAATTACCAATGTTGAAAATCTCGTAACCTATTCTTCAAAAAAAATCAAAATAAAGAGAAAACTCTTTGGTTGGAAAAGTTGTGGGTATCCATCCAAACTTGGATACAATCAGGAGATGGGAAGATAAAAAATGAGAAAAATGTGGATCGGAAATTATGGTATTGAATAAGGGTTTTATTATTCAACTTTAAAAGTCAAGAAGATACAAGTTTAGTCATATTGAAAGGACCATGGTTTTTTAGGTGAAAAGGTGTGTATCTAAGAAAATGGACTCTAGAATTTAACCTAGATATACAAAATATTATTATGTCCCCTCTTTGGGTTCGACTACCTGGAATTTTGATGGTTTTATAGTATGAAATTTTTTTTAGAGGAATGGCCAAATCAATGGGAAAATTGATAGCTTTTGATCCAACAACAAGGGCAAAATAAGGATGGTTTTTGCTCACTTATATGTGAATGCAAATCTCACAAAAAACCTTACCTAATTTAATCAAACTAGTATCATATGGAGGATTTTAGATACAAAAAATACAATATGAGTCCTTAATGCCAATTTTTCATGGCTATAAGAAGGCAGGGTACTTACAAGTGAAATGTTTAGAGAGGTAAGAGTCAAAGAAGAAGGGAAATGCTTACATCTATAAGATAAAAGAGTTTTAATAGAAGAAAATTTATCTCTATTGGAGAAAGGATAATCTTCCAAAATAAGATAAGATAATGAAAAAAAGTTTGAAGTTCTAGGTGAGCTAAATGAATAGGAAATAGGAAAAGAATAATGATGAAGGAAATATGGCCAATCAACAAGTAAATAAGATCCAATTGGTTGTCCAAGAGAGAGCTCAAGAATAAAACACTCCCAATCAAGTAAACCAAATTTCAAAGAGAGATTAAATAGAGTTATCCCAAGAAGGGGAAGAGAAGGAAGTGGTAAAAGAGACTCAATGGGGTGGTGAAGAGGGTGAAGCCTTACCCGATGAACAAAAAGGAGAAGCAAAGTATATTTGATCCTTTTTAGAAGAAGAATATGGATTCCAAGAGGTAGTGAATAAAAGAAAAATGAAGAAGAGTAAAAGAGAGATTATGAAGCAACAAATATTGTTTTTAACAAAGAAACAAAAAAAGGGGGGCATAAGTTCTATGCAAATAACTAGAAGCACCAAAAAAATAGTAGATCTAGGAAGTGGTAAAAATCCAAGAAGACCCAAAAGTGCAGAGGTGAGAAGCAGGAAAGCAGCCTAGGAAGTAGCTAATGGCACACAATAGACATTGTGGTTGAGTGATGGGGAAGTATTGCAATCTTCTAGAAAATGAAGATCATATCATGGAATATTCAAGGATTAAATACCCCATCAAAGCAATGGGTAATAAAGGAATTTAGGAAGAATTTTAGAGCTGACATTTTTCCATTGCAGGAATCTAAAGTGCTTAAACTAAGACCAATCTATTTTTTTTTAGAAAATGGTAAAAAATTTATTGAAAAAAACTCAAATTATACATTTTCTATTGATAACTTGCCTTTCTTGGTAAGGCTCAAAATGCGACACAACTTTGTTCCTTTGACTGTCTAACTTTTAGAAGTTTTAGTCCCTATTGGATGACCCCTAAAGGTGTTCCATTTACCCTTTCCTTTTGAATCCATAGACTTCATCCTAAGTCTATAAAGCCCTCTTTCTATTCTTATCCTTCCTTTCTTAGTTCCCATATTGCATTTATTTCTGGATTTATGTCCATATATCTACTTCATCCTGTACCATCTGAGAGTCCTCTTAGGTTTTAGCCTACACTGTCTCTAAAAATTTCCTAATTAGAGTACCCCAGATTCTTTCCTATGGTCTAAATTCCTCATTGAAAATCCTATTATTACATTCCAACCAAAGTTACCAGTAGATGAAACCCAAACCCAAATCCCAAGCTATCTTCAAGGTCTTTGATTTGAATCTATTGGTATTCCAATAGTCCCAAAAGTTATTCTTAGTGAGAATGTATCTTTTTGATTGAAAAAAAATATTGTACCACAAACTCCAAACTATTTGGACATAGGGACACAAAAAAAGGAGGTGGTCCATTGTTTCCTCCTCTTGGTGACACATTACACACCAGTTGGATCCAATAAATCCATGTCTCCTCATATTATCCTGATTCATAATATTGTTATGTGCAACCAACCATATAAAGCAATTTATCTTTGACCATCCTTTGGGTTGCCATAATTGCAACCAAGGGGGTTTTGGACCAATTTGAGTGCTTTGGATAAGATTTCTATAACCTTATTTGATAGTATAAATTCCTAATTGGGTATTTCCCCAACCAATTTTATCAGGTCCATTACTCCTTGGCCACTTTCGTCTATCCAAGATTTCTTTCAGTTCTCTTTTCTCCTTAGCCCATTCTTTTGTCAACTCCTCTGGGACTTGCCATTGACTAATATTACAACTGATCTAGCATTTTAAAATAATGTCTTATGAGATTCCACCCTTTCCTCTGGAAGTTTTCCTTGAGTCCTATTAAGTGGGGGTACTGATCAATTATGGGGGAAAATGTTCCCAAGAATATTCCCATAGTCTAGTAGTTTTGCCATCTCCCACTTTCTAGTATAACCCTTCTTTGATAAGTGATGCTCCTTTCTTTAGAGCTTTCCAAGTCTCTAATACCTCTCATGAAACTAGAAGACGTGGAAGATATTTTATATTTTGTGAGGGATAGTATTTAACTTTCAATACTTTTCTCCAGAGTTGTTCAAGATGAGTTAGCCATCTCCAATACAACTTGGTTGTTAGATCTTGGTTGTTTGTTATTGTTGTTCTAATTCCCAAACCTCCAACTTCCTTAGGCTTACAAACCTTGTCCCAACTGACTAGTTCCCTTATGTGATTACCCTACACTCCAAACCAAAGAAACTATCTCATTATCTTGTCCAAATATTTTAGGATGCTCTTTGGGGCAACCAAAATGGAGAATTTAGAATTTCTTGTAAAACTAATTTAAGCAATGTTACTCATCCTCCAAAAATTAACCACCTATAGGTCCAATGCAAAATTTTCGAGTGGATTCTATTTCTTATTGATTTCCAATCTTTATTTTTGAGGCTCTTCTCTATTATGGGGATACCCAAATATTCTAAGGGTAGTGATGCCTCTGAGAATTTGAGGATTTGGGTTATCTGTTCTCTTAATTTTTTTATCACATTAAAAAATCACTATTGATTTTCCTTCATTTAGTAGTTGTCCAGTAAGACCAATCTATTTTGGTGTTATCTTTGTAATAATTTTCTTCTAATAGTGTTACTTTAGCATTATCTTTCCTAGGAGGAAAGGTGTGTGCTTTTCTCTAGAATCTATTTTGTTGGCCTGTGGTTTTTATTTTCCAATATGATTAGGCCTCTCATGTAAAAGGGTCAAGGTCCCTTTCAAAACCTTGTTTTTCATCCACTTTAAAATAAAAACAATACTTTTCTTTCCTTTAAATATTCTTCTATTCATTTCCATCCATATAGTCCAAAGTATTGTATCTTTTAATATATCCTAGATTATCTATAACACATAATTTTTAAAAGTGCTTTGTCTTTTCTTTAACCATTATTTAAATTTTCCATTCATCACCATGCATTTACCAAACATATTAAAAATCCATTTCCATAGTTCCCAAAAACCTGAATAGTGTCCTAAGAGTGTTAGAGTATATTACATCATTTGGGTCATATAAATGTACCACCCTTGGTACATAGCTAGAGTAGGAGATTACTTTAGGGGATAGTTAGCTAGTTACTTCAAGTAATATAATAAATGCGCAAGTGTCTATGTGCAAGTTGTAAATATGCAAGGTGTCCCCTTGTACAACTAGGTAGAGTGTTGGCCAAGCAATCCATATTTCTATATAAAAGGCCTCATAGTGAGTGATTATATATCATTGTAGGTAGTAGTAGGTATACCGTATGGATCACCATATAGATTGGTGATGGGGTACAATATAGTTCTTCAGTATATGTTCTGGAGTGTTCATTTCCTCCATATTGCATTGTATTATTTTTATCACTTTCCATTAATAGTATATTTCAACATCTTACATTTTTACATATTTTATATCTTGTGATTACATTCTCCCTTGGCATTCACCATAAAAAGCTAACAGTGGTATCAGAGCTACGATATATCCATATAAAAATAGGGAGAGCCACAAGAGCATTCATTGCAACTCTAGTTTTAAAGAATAGCAGTCGTGGCAAGGAATGTAAATAGGAAAGTCACAAGAGAAATTTAGAGGAGAAGCAAATCTTAGTTCCAAAATTTTTGAGATCGCATTTGGCTAGAGTCTTTCCATAGATTTGCAAAAAACTCATGAAGACTAGGACTCAACATTCGTTCCACTAGATTGACAAATCAACTAGTGAAGATTCATCATTGACAAGATTTATAATCATATTACTAATATCTTGTTGTAAAAAAAAGAAACTAGAGGAAGCCCTATTGTAGACCTGCTCATTGTAGAAGAGAAGGCCACAAAAGCCTCATTGTAGAAGAGAAGGCCACAAAAGCCTCATTGCAGAAGAAAATACCATAGAAGCCTTATTGCAGAATAGAAGGATACAAAAGCCTCATTGCATAAGAGAAGGCCACAACAACCTTATTAAAGAAAAGGTCATAGAAGCCTTATTGAAGAAAATTTCATAGAAGCCTTGAACTTGAAGAAGACTCTAGAGAAGAGTCCATGAAAAAATACTAGAGAAGATTGGAGATTGGTGATCTCCATTGAAGGCTACAAATTGTATATTAGCTAGTCTTTCCACAAGACTGTGAAGACCAAGACTCAACACAAAACTCATACCACTAGTTTCAATAATAACTAGTGAAGTTGAAAAGGTCTGAGAAAAGACCCCATTGGAAACAATAGATTGAAGATCTATTCTAGAAGAAGCTTAAGATATCCATAAAATATCTCATTAAAGAACTTTTAATCTTGAAATATTGAAGGACTAGCAAGGTCTTGTACCTAATTCTAAAAGTAGCAAATTTCAAAGATCCAAGAGGAAGGTCTCATTGCCAACACTTCCATAGTAGAATGTTGAAGGAAAGGTCTCATTGAGAAGACCAAAGAAGCTACAATATTGAAGACCTTGGAGAGGTATCAAGGAGAAACAAGGAAAAGTCTTGGAGAGCCTTATTGTAGAATTCATTGAAGCTAGCAAAGGAGTTCCTAGAAGAACTCATTGGAGAAATTCACTACAAATATAGTGAAATAATTGGGATAATTATCGCCATCTAACAACAAGCCCAAAAGAAGAAGAATTTGGTAAGGAGTGCCAAATCTTGAAGAAGAATATTGAATACCTCAAGACCTTCATATTCTTGAGAAGAAAGCCTTGAGACCAGATAAAGAGGTTGAAGAAGAACTCAAATAGAAGAAACCTACCAAATCCAAGAAGATTTGGAGATTATCCTTCATAGATAAAGAAGGCACATTTTAGAAAAAGAGATTTTCTAGACTCACAATAAAATATAGAAAGGGTTCTAAAAGGATAACATTTCAATGAATATATAAAATGCTAGAGAACAACAATCAAGATACTATTACAAGATGGGGGGAAAAAAAAAAAAAAATCAATTTTAGAGGATTCATATTTGCAAGCAACCATAATTCCATACAAGAGATATGGTGAATCAACTTATCAAGATATTCATCATCAAAGGTATGCAACTTAGGTGCAAAAGGTTCATTACTTGAACAACTTGATTCGGATTACTACTTAACTTTATTAAGTACCTTATTAGAATTCAAAAAGTTGTAAATTAGAAGGTTGCATTTTAAGTCCTCAAAAAGGAGCAGAAGATAGTTTTTATTAATATTCATTACCTGCACATTAATAGGAGTTAGATACATTCTTCCTATTATCTAATTATTGAGAAAAGGACTACATTAAGAAATTTGCAATGATCATTAAGTGCATTTGAAACTACTTTGAGAGGTTATTTATAGGAGTAATAAGGTGATATTATTGTTATCTTTAAGTGAATTAAGTTGAAGGTATTATTGATTTATTGCACTATACTACTTTTTCATTAACTAGTTACTCTTAGAGGGTTATTTTGTATTATTGATTGTTAAGATCAAGGGCACAAAACCAGAATATTATCAAAGTTTCTAGAGACACTATCTAGTGCACAAAACCTATAGCACTTCGTGGCCAAAATAAGCCACCAAAGAGTGGAGAAGAAATCCACCATTAAAATCCTTGAAGGAAGCTTAAAAATCGAGACTTGGTGAGTCTCAAATTCAAGGAATATATAAGGGTTTCATTTAAGAGAAAGTGCAAAAATCCTTACTTCAAAAAGGAGCATATTATGTGCATATTATTAGCTTGGATATATTCTTACTAAACTATCCAAGCAAAAGGATTAGTGAAGGCAAGGAGCAGCCTCATCAAAATCAAAAGGTATTTCAGAAAAGGGAGACATTTGGTCCATCATATTGGTGCAAATATAACCATTACAAACACCACTTTTGTTTCTTCAAGAAGGACAAAATATTTCATATTACAGGAAGAAGATCGATCATCATCCTAGAAGGTATTAGGGTAGAATTTGAGTAAGATAAGAGAGCCACCGAAGAGATCATATTGCTCAAGATTCAAGGTGCCTAAAGACACCATTGCTCCACATCAAATCAAGCACCCAAAAGCAAGCATCCACCTGTAATATTACAGCCAATACAAGAAGGCTATCATCTACGAATATCTACATGGAGAAAGGACAACATTAAGGTCTACATTAGAAGGTGCTTATCTACATAAATCAACATCAAAATATATGTCTATCTACGTGGATAGGACAACATTATTAAGCTGAGTGCAAGGAGCCATCACAAAGAAAATATCTATATCAAAGAAGCAGCATTCAATCGATACATTGGAAGCATAAAATAATAAGATAAAAGGTGTTATGCCCAAAGCTATAGCTTGGACAGAACATCTTCCTAGGAGAAGCACAAAAATCAGCCATAAGACCACCATTTAGAGATTCGTAGAAACTTAGAGTATCACAACTAGAACCACCCATCATCTTCATCAAAACAACGTGCAAAAGAGAGATTGCTTGCTATCCAAGAAACAAAGCAAGCCAAAAAATAACTTAAGGGTTATAACGTTCATCCTTGGAGTGTTAGAGAAAAGGTTTACATGCAAATACCATGAGTGCCACTTGGCACAAATATTCTAAGCGTCATCTCAGTCCTCAACGCTCAAATAATAATCCAACACCTACTTTGTGGAGTTACAAAATCATCAGGGAGGTTACTTATCTAAGTCCTCATCATACAAAGAAACGAATGTTGAAGGAATATCAATGCCTATATTCATTGTAACTCCTAGGACACTTGTCAAATGTCAAGTGACATCCATTCTATTTAAGGTTTCAAAGCTCAAGGAGAATAGTGTATTCATAGTAAGCGAAAGAGTGTAGCATGTAAGAGGAGATAAGAACATTAAAAGCTCATGGTCAGGGAGAGTCAAAGCAACAAATATTGAGGCACCCACTATCCAAGAATTGTAGTCAAATCCTGCTACCATTATCTACAGTAGTGACAACACCCACTAATTTGAGAGAAGCATTAAAGCCCATTGTCATTACCTACGTCCATACATTGGAGAATACAACAATGCCATACATTGAAGAACACAACACCCATACAATTGGAGAATACAATGCTCATACGATTGGAGAATACAATGCCATACATTGAAGAACACAACACCCATACAATTGGAGAATACAATGCTCATACGATTGGAGAACACAATGTCCATACTGAAGAACATAGTGCTCATACATTGAAGATTACAATACCCATTTGCAGCATTATAAAGGTAAGGATTTACCTTAATTAAATTTGCTTTCATTAAGGAGTTATAAGGGGTATAATATAAGGTTGAAACCATAGAAAAATCAACCACATTTGAAAGCAAAATCTATACACCTAAATAGGTCAATATTTGCAATACTATAACATAGGAGAGATAACTATTTCCACTTGGAAAATTAAAACTCTATTATTGCAAATATTATTGTTTTTCTAATATTCCAAAAAGTAGGGAGATATAAGGCATACTACTTCAAATTATATACATATAATTAAAACTTAGAAAATTAATCTATTGGAGAGAATAGCAAATCAATTACCTACATTTAGAATTGGAATTAATTGGTAAAAATTATCTCATACTCATTCTAAGGATACAAGAAAAAATCCAACCATTAAAGCATACTTCATTGGAAAATATTAGGCAAGATTAAAAGTTGATTATTCTCATAACTTTACAAAATCAACTTAGAAGGTGAACTAAGCATATTATTAGGGAGATATAAGGAAGCCTAAAAAACCTAATTCTAAAAAGGCTTTCATCAAATCAGTTCACATTTCTCAACTAGGGAGATATAAGGGATTCTACAAAAAGCTAAGACCTGAATAATAGTTCTATCAAAGCACTTCATAATCTAATCTAGGGAGTCATAAGGATGTCTAATAACATCTTGAATAATGCTATCATAAAAGGCTTAAGAAAAATACCAACCTGGATTAGAAGCATGATTGATGATTCAATGGATAATAATGAGAAAGATACAAATATAAAGAAAAAATCAATAGATTTTAAAAGGATTTTTGATAATGGAAAGATAGATCCATCCGTTACATCTTCAAATGAGATCGGTGATGACTGCACTAATGAAGATATAGGAGAAGAAAATAATATTGAATAGAAAGATATCATACAAATGTATGAAAAAAGTAAGAATGCCATTGCTTTAATTATCCACATATGGTTTAAGTATCTCATCAAGGAGATAGATAAACATGATATTCCTAAAATAGATAACAAAGTAGTTGGAATATCTTTACTATGTACTTATTGCAACCAATTTGGTCATGATAAGGTGAACTGCTGGAACCTCCATCCTTGTAAATACTATGGAGGAAATAACCATTTATATTTCTTTTGTTACTATAAATATAAGTACTATAGAAGTCATGAAGAAATACTACTACACAAAATAGATTGCTTCTTCCAAGATCTCATTTTAGAAGCATCCACTAACAATAAGCTCAAGATTAACACTTGTGTAGATCAAAGAAGCAGGTTATACAAAGAATCAAAGGAGGAAATATGGAGCTGCCCTGATCCACTTGTAACATGAAAAATTATGAGATCTCTAGTTCATCAAAAATTCCAGACAACAAGGAACAATGGATATAACATGAAGACTCCTGCAAAAGAAGAATAACTGGTTCAAGCCAAAGACTATTCAATAGAGGAAGATCCATATTGAATACTAAAGTCTTCAATACCCAAATAATGTAATACAGGGGGGTGTTAGAGTATATTACATCATTTGGATTATGTAAATGTACCACCTTTGGTACATAGCTAGAGTAGGATATTACTTTAGGGGGAAGTTAGCTAGTTACTTCAAGTAATATAATAAATGCACAAGTGTTTATGTGCAAGTTGTAAATGTGCAAGGTGTCCCCTTGTACAACTAGGTAGAGTGTTGGCCAAGCAATCCATATTTCTATATAAAGGACCTCATAGTGAGTGATTATATATCATTGTAGGTAGTAGTAGGTATACTATGTACATCACCATATAGATTGGTGATGGGGTACAATGTAGTTCTTTAGTATTTTTTCTAGAGTGTTCATTTCCTCCATGTTGCATTGTATCATTTTTGTCACTTTCCATTAATAGCATATTTCAACATCTTATATTTCTGCATATTTTATATCTTGTGATTACATTCTCCCTTGGCATTCACCATCAAAAGCTAACAAAGAGATGGTTTATACTCTCATTTTTACATATAATACATTGTGAAGAGCCATGAATGCCTCTTTTCATTAGGTTATCCCAGGATAAAAGTTTCCTATGATCTATTAGCCATACAAAAATTTTGACTTTTGGAATGCTTAGGCTATCCCAAATATCTATTCATATTCTTGCGATATTTATTTTATTGGTTATTTACATTATATCCACTTCTTGTTGTGTATTCTCTTAATCTATTCAACTCCTAAATCAGCGTATCCTTGACTCCCCTTGAAATAATCATTGTAGTTATCTTTCTACTCAACTACCTCCTAGCACCAATGCTTGATATACTTATAAAAATTTCTTCTTTCCATTTGTATCTTCCTTCTTCCTCGTACATAATATTTGAAACCCTATCACCATATTTGTTTTAAAGTAATCTCATCCATGATTTCAAAACTAGATCTAGATTGAGTGGTTTTTTATCACACCAAGTATCCATCTAAATAGAATTTTTTTCTCCAGTTCCAATCACCAATATTAGACCTTTAATTACTAGATCAATTGAATTTTTAAAATTGTTCTATAGTGAAAAACCATCTAGTAGTGATAATGCAATAAAGATTAAGCTTGGGTCAATAGGATCAATATACTTCATAGAATTATTTCCCATTGTCTTTGACTCTCTTTGTACAATCTCCAAATTAATTTTCCCCTTAGAGCTAAGTTTGCATTTGTAAGAACTCTTAAACCGAGACTTCCCCTAGTTTTATCATCACACACCTTGCTCCATTTCACCAAGGAAATTTACTTTTATCATTTAATCCTAACCAAGAAAATGATCTAATAATATATATTATTTATTTTTACTGATTTGGGCATAATATACAAGGACATATAATATATATATATATATATATATATATTGAATTTACATGGTGAAATCGGTAGCCGCCACGAATCCAAGTAGGTTGTCCAGCTTTTATGGCTGCCATAGTATTCTGCGTTGTCCGCCCTAAAAGCCGCCACACAGATCTTCGCGTAGTCCGCCCCTATAACCACCATGCCACAATCATTTTAAACCTTTTACATTGCTAAAAGCACCAGGAAAGGGACAAGCATTCAGTCTAGCGAGGCTCGAGATTTGAACCTTGGACCTCCGCCCCCTTATGGGGTTTGGATGAACCAATTGGTCTACACCTCGGACCCTGGACATATAATATATTAGAATGACCTTTAAGGTGATTTAATTAGTTTAACTCTTCTTGCTAATGATAACCATCTACCTTTCCATTATGGTTGTCTTGTTAGAAATATGAGCAGGATTTGATGAGCAGGAGTTGTTGTCATTGATGTCAAAGAAATGCTAAGCCAATGCAAAAGAAAAGGGTTGCAAAGATATCTTCATTCCATGGTGATTGGAAGCAAATAATATGGTTATTTTAATGATGGCAAAAGGTTCTCCCAAAAGCACAAGGAGGTTCACATTTTATTTCATTTAAAAAGGCCAAATGGATATTTAATTATTTAATTTATAATATTTAAATTCATTTCTGAATTTAAAATAATTATAAATTAAATATTAAAGTCGAAATGCAAAGGTTAATTATCCACCGACGTGAAGGTAAATGCCTAGAAAGGCATATAATTTAAATCCGCCGACGTGAAGGAGAAATGCCTTAATGGCATATAAATATTACCTCAAACATAGGCTAAAGTGATCATTCAAATTTCATGCAATAATAAGAGAGTGCTCGTCGATCGAATGCGGAAGCAGGAAGGAGTGTGCACAGTGTTAATCCAGAGAAGGTAGAAGACATAAGGACCAGAGGCACCAAGCTCTTAGACCCATCCAGGTGGGTAGCCTAGACGGTGCTTGGCTTGGGTGCTAAGTCATAGCACCGGAGAGGTCTTGGGTTCGAGACTCTACAACAACAAAAGGAGGAAGCCTTTTTGGTTCAAAGGCTCTTGGCGGAAGCGTTAAGGATAAGTGTGCACGGGTGCACTTAGGTCTCACGTGGGCCTCCAAATCACGCAATGAGCTGACCGCGGGCTAAGGCACTGGTAGGGAAAGAGTCACGGGTTCAAATCATGCACTCACCATTTTGCAAGGTAGAGAGGACAAATATTTTGCGTGGGCACCTTTTGCAAAGCGGGGAAGAAAATAATTATTTTTTCTAAGGTATGAGGGCCTAAATTTATTATTATAAAGCATTTAAAGGTTATATTGTGTTGAGAATTAAGGAGTGATAAGGTTTAGGTGGCTTATGATTTTTGAAGATAAATTTGTGGAGTCATAAGGTGTAGAAAAAGTATATTATTTTGTAAAAGGCTTTTTGATATTGTTGAATATTAAATTGAGGATATTGGAGTAATAAGTTGTATAAGGTGATGTTATTATTTTGAAGGGAATTTGTTAAGTAAACTTGTGTGGGTTAATGCATGGTCCTTGAGAATAATAAAAGAATTATTTTAGAATTCTTTGAGCATATTATTGGAGTAAAATATTAAGGACAGATATATGCTATTTAACCCTTGTGATTGGCAAAGAAAGGTGTTATGATTAAAATAGGTGTTTGAAGTCAGATCTTCTTCAAACAAAAGGTATGGGCACATCTTCCTTGTGAGTGATTGTTGGATGTTGTGAATGCTAAGTTGGAGTGAAAAGGGTTGTTTGATAAGCATTGTTGAGTTTGGTTTTTCTGGAATGAAAGTTGATTCTAGAAACCTTGTTTGATAAGCATTGTTGGAAATAATTGAGTGAGTGTTCATATGCTTGGACTAGGGTTTGTAAGAAAGGAGTATTTTATTGAGTGATTGATTGAGTGAAGTTGATTGAGCCTAGTCAAGTGGAAGTGTTGAAGTGATAGTTCTAATTCTATGAAACAAATTGTTCTATATTCTAAATTTATTTGAGAAAGAGGTTGAAAGTGATTGAGTGTTTGTGAGTATGAAGCATATTGAGTCTCTAAAAATTCTCTATATGTTTCTATGAGATTGGAAAAGTGAGCATATTAGTGGTAAGTCTTGGTGAAGACTTGTTGAGAAGATTGGACAAGTTCTAGTGAGGACTTGTTGAGCAGATTTGAGGTAAGTCTTTGAGAAGACTTGTGGACATTTTAGTGTGAGCTTTTGTGGAAGCTTACAATACATATTTGAGGATAGAGTTTGGTGCAGATTTGAGGATAGGTTTGTGCCAGACCAGAGATAGAGATTGAGCAGATTTGTGCTAGACCGAAGGACTGTGTTTAGTGCATATTTGAGATAGAGCAGAGAGCAAGCTTTGGAGGTGACAGAGTATAGAGGATGATAGTCTCTAGTGGATAGAGGTCCATTAGCCAGGGTAGTGAGGATAGGTCTTCTAAGTGAGGGTAGGAGTCTTCAGTGGATAGAGATCCATAAGCCAGTGTAGTGGAGGCAACAGTTCTTCTAGAAGATCACCAACCAGAGCGAGAAGGAGTTCTCCTATGGATAGAGATCCATGAACTTGATTAGGAGATTGGTGTCTCCTTTGGACAGAGGTCCATAAAATTTGTAATAGGGAAAGGATTCCCAAAAGAATTATTTGAGAAAATTTTATAAGGAATATTTTCTCCGTGGAGTAGCCCACATTGGGTGAACCACGTTAAATCATGTCTCTCATGTGTGTGATGCTTTGTGTGATGTTTACTACTTTAATATTGTTGATGTTATCATATGGATTGAAAAGCAAAAAGTTTTATCTTATATTGTTCACCCCCCCTCTCAGTATAAGCACATGTTCTTCAATTGGTATCAGAGTGGGTCTCTCCGTGAAAAGACTAACAACTTGGAGGAGGATCCATCAGAGACACACATGACTTCAAAAAGTGAAGAAGAGACCATGTTTGATATAAAAGAGGAATTCTTCACTGCTCTCAAAAATTTGGAAAGGATTAGAGAAAAGAACTCAAGCTTGAAGGAACAAATTCAAGAAGATGAAGAAGCAAAGATGGAACTTCTACAAAGTCTCACAGAACTCAAGATAAAGGTAGAAGAGGGAAAGAAAATTGAACAAGATATGAC
Source organism: Wollemia nobilis (assembly GCA_028583015.1). Taxonomy (NCBI): domain Eukaryota; kingdom Viridiplantae; phylum Streptophyta; class Pinopsida; order Araucariales; family Araucariaceae; genus Wollemia; species Wollemia nobilis. Next base: position 212,358 of record JAQPPZ010002822.1, read on the forward strand.
AGATCTATTAAGAGCAAGAGAAACAAAATGTGAAATATTGGAAGCAAAAATTGTTTATCTAAGGAATGAAGTTGAAAAGACCAAGGTACTACCAGATATAAAGTTTGGAAAACAGAAAGAGGAGTCAAGTCTTCAAGAAGCAGAAACTTCAAACAAAGATAAGCAAGTGACGTATACTCCAGAAAGAAAAGACATCAGGAAGGAAGAAAGCAAAGAAGAACCATGGATGAGAGTTAATCACAAAAGGAGAAGCACTCAACCACAATCTCAAAGGCATCCAAATAGGTTACATAATTTCTTCCATGGCTATTGCTTTTCTTGTAACAAATATGGTCATAGAGTTGTACACTGTACTGGTTATGTGAAAAATGATGTCAATAGAAATTTCAACTCTTTTGCACCTCTTATGAACAATGATATCATATGTTACAAATGCAATAATTTTGGACATAAGGCTAGATGGTGCAAAATGGTACTTCCTAAGTCTAGTAAAAAGAGTACAACTTCAACAATTAGGAAAGAGAAAAAGGGAAATGAAAAGGCTAGATCAATGTTAGTTCAAACAACTCTTCATGCTCAGGATAAAGAAGAACAATGGTATCTTGATAGTGGTTGCTCTAGACACATGATAGGAGACAAAGACAAATTTATTGTACTAAAAGAAACCAATAGAGGATCAGTAAGTTTTGGTGATAATGGATCAACAAAAATTGGTGGAAGAGGAACTCTGAGTTTAGATAATGGGAAAACAAGAACATAAAATGTACTATATGTCAAAGGGTTAAGACATAATCTGCTAAGTGTAATCCAACTTTGTGATCAAGGTCATATGGTTACATTTCACCTAGATAGATGTGAGATAAGAAAATCAAAAACTGGAAAAGTTATTGCAAATGCAAGTAGAACTCCAAACAACCTATATATGCTTAGTGAGATCAAAGGGGAAAAGTGCTTTCTATCACAAGAAGATGAGAGTTGGTTGTGGCATAGAAGAATGGGTCACTTGAATTTTGACAACATAGTCAACATAAGCAATAAGCAGGTTGTCAGAGATTTACCCAAGCTAAAAAGGCCACAAAACACAATCTGTGCACCTTGTCAACATGGAAAGCAAACTAGAACAAGCTTTAAATCAAAGGGATATATATCATCTGAGCCATTAAGTCTAATACATACTGATCTATGTGGTCCTACCAGAACACAAAGTATTCAAGGTGAAAGTTACTTCATATTGTTTATAGATGATTACTCCATAATGGTTTGGGTAGCTTTCCTGAAAGATAAGTCAGAAGCATTTGAAAAATTCAAAGCATTTAAAGAACGGGTTGAAAATGAAACTGGCAAGAGGATTAAGTGTTTGAGATCTGATAGAGGAGGAGATTTTACCTCAAATGAATTTGTAAATTTTTGTGAACAACATGGAATCAAGAGAGAATACTTAATCGCAAGAACTCCTCAACAAAATGGAGTAGTTGAAAGGAAAAATAGGACTATTGAGAATATGGCTAGAGCTATGTTGAATGAGTCCAAGATTTCAGATGGATTTTGGAGGGAAGCAATCAACACAATAGTATATATAATCACTAGGGCTCAAATGAGGGTAAACCATCACAAGACTCCATATGAGCTTTGGAAAGGAAGACTAGCCACTGTAAAATACTTCAAGGTTTTTGGAAGTAAGTGCTACATAAGACGAGAAGAGCAAAACTTGGGCAAGTTTGACCCAAGATGTGATGAAGGAATTTTTCTTGGTTATTCTACTAAGAGTAAAGCTTATAGGTGCTTCAACAAGAGAACACACACTATTGTAGAAAGTATAAATGTAACAATTGATGAGAAGATAGATTCAAGAGAACCAGTTCAACAAATTGTGTATCAGGAAGATGGAAGTTGTCAAGAAGAGTTTCGTGAGGAATCAGATAAAGAAGAGGAAGAAACACAAAGACTTCTTCCTAAAACTCCATCCAGGTATGTACAAAAACATCATCCAAAAGATCTAATCATTGGGAATCCAGATGAAAGATAGACAAGGAGAAGGATAATAACACCATCTCAACAAGCAAATTTTTCTTTGTTATCTAAGATTGAGCCAAAAGACTTCAATCAGGCAAGTGAAGATAAGTTTTGGATTAAGGCAATGGATGAGGAATTAGATCAGATAGAGAAAAGCAAGACTTGGGAACTTGTTCCACGACCAAAGGACAAAAATGTGATTGGCACAAAATGGGTATTCAAAAATAAGTTAAATGAATATGGACAGGTAGTCAAGAATAAAGCAAGGTTGGTGTGCAAAGGTTATGCATAGGTAGAGGGAATTGACTTTGATGAGACATTTTCTCCAGTTGCATGACTTGAAGCCATAAGAATATTCTTAGCCTTCTCAAGTTTTAAAAACTTCAAGGTATATCAGATGGATGTTAAGTCAACATTTCTGAATGGTGTTCTAGAAGAAGAAGTTTATATTGAACAACCAGAGGGATTCATATTAACAGATAAACCATATTATGTATGCAAATTGAAAAAGGCACTGTATGGTTTAAAATAGGCTCCTAGAGCATGGTACTCAAGATTGGATAAGTATCTTCAGGAATAGGGATTCAGAAAAGGAATAGTAGACAACAACTTATACATCAAAAATGAAGGGAATAATCTACTAATTGTGGTTGTTTATGTTGATGACATCATTTTTGGGGGAAACAATGATAAGATGTGTAAAGAATTTGCAAAGAACATGCAGAATGAATTTGAGATGTCTATGCTTGGTGAGTTGTCCTTCTTTCTTGGACTTCAGATATCACAATCAGAGAAAGGGGTATTTCTTTCACAAACCAAGTATATAAAAGAGATGCTAAAGAAATTCAAGTTAGAAGATTGCAAACCAATAAGCACCCCCATGGTTACAGGATGTAAGTTAAGTAAGGATGATGAATCTCCAGAGGCAGATCAGAGATTATACAGATCTATGATTGGCAGCTTGTTGTATGTCACAACTACAAGACCAAATATCATGCAAGCAGTGGGATTAGTGGTAAGGTTTCAGGCAGCACCTAAGGAAACACATGTGGCAGTAGTAAAGAGGATTCTCAGGTATCTAAAAGGGACTATGGATTTTGGGCTCTAGTATCCCAAAAGTGATAGTTTCACACTCACAACATATACAGATGCATATTGGGCTGGCAGCATTGATGACAAAAAAAGCACAAGTGGAGGAGCATTCTTTCTTGGAGACTTTTTAGTCTCTTGGCTAAGTAAGAAGCAGGCATCAATATCCTTATCTACATAGAAGCAGAGTATATTGCAGCAGTAGCCAGTTGTACACAAGTATTATGGATGAAGCGAACTCTAGAAGACTTCAAGATAAAACATGATCATCCTATTCCCATATTATGTGATAACACAAGTGCTATAAGTATCTCAAAGAATCTAGTAATGCACTCCAGGACAAAGCACATTCCGATCAAGTATCATTTTCTGAGAGAACAGGTGACAGATAAATAGGTCAGGTTGGAATATGTTACTACAAAGGAGCAGATAGAAGACATCTTCACTAAGCCACTTTTGAAAGAGACTTTTGAGTATCTTCGAGGAAAACTGGGAGTAATACTCCCACCCCAGAATTAACCACCTCAAGAGGAGGTGGGGGAGGGGCTAAGCTAAGAGTTTCATTCTTAGCCCCGAGCCCCAAAGGTGACCCTTTGCCATTGATGACAAAGGGGGAGAGATTTGAGTTAGAAGGAAAGTATTCAGTCAAGGGGAGCAGTTTCCTAGGGGGAGCAGAACAACAAAAGGTTAAAAAATTGTAAAAGGTAAATGGGTTGCCATAAATGACAAAGGGGGAGATTGTTGGAAATATGAGCAAGATTTGTTGTCATTGATGTCAAAGAAATGCTAAGCCAATGCAAAAGAAAAGGGTTGCAAAGATATCTTCGTTCCATGGTGATTGGAAGAAAATAATATGGTTATTTTAATGATGGCAAAAGGTTCTCCCAAAAGCACAAGGAGGTTCACATTTTATTTCATTTAAAAAGGCCAAATGGATATTTAATTATTTAATTTATAATATTTAAATTCATTTCTGAATTTAAAATAATTATAAATTAAATATTAAAGTCAAAATGCAAAGGTTAATTATCTACCGACATGAAGGTAAATGCCTAGAAAGGCATATAATTTAAATCCGTCGACGTGAAGGAGAAATGCCTTAATGGCATATAAATATTACCTCAAACATAGGCTAAAGTGATCATTCAAATTTCATGCAATAATAAGAGAGTGCTCGTCGATCGAACGTGAAAGCAGGAAGGAGTGTGTGCAGTGTTAATCCAGAGAAGGTGGAAGACATAAGGACCAGAGGCACCAAGCTCTTAGACCCATCCAGGTGGGTAGCCCAGACGATGCTTGGCTTGGGCGCTAAGTTGTAGCATTGGAGAGGTCTCGGGTTCGAGACTCTACAACAGCAAAAGGAGGAAGCCTTTTTGGTTCAAAGGCTCTTGGCGGTAGCATTAAGGATAAGTGTGCACAAGTGCACTTAGGTCTCACGTGGGCCTCCAGCTCACGTGGCGAGCTGACCGTAGGCTAAGGTGATGGTAGGGAAAGAGTCATGGGTTCAAATCACGTGCTCACCATTTTGCAAGGTGGAGAGGACAAATATTTTGCGTGGGCACCTTTTGCAAAGCGGGGAAGAAAATAATTATTTTTTCTAAGGTATGAGGGCCTAAATTTATTATTATAAAGCATTTAAAGGTTATATTGTGTTGAGAATTAAGGAGTGATAAGGTTTAGGTGGCTTATGATTTTTGAAGATAATTTTTGGAGTCATAAGGTGTAGAAAAAGTATATTATTTTGTAAAAGGCTTTTTGATATTGTTGAATATTAAATTGAGGATATTGGAGTAATAAGTTGTATAAGGTGATGTTATTATTTTGAAGGGAATTTGTTAAGTAAACTTGTGTGGGTTAATGCATGGTCCTTGAGAATAATAAAAGAATTATTTTAGAATTCTTTGAGCATATTATTGGAGTAAAATATTAAGGACAGATATATGCTATTTAACCCTTGTGATTGGCAAAGAAAGGTGTTATGATTAAAATAGGTGTTTGAAGTCAGATCTTCTTCAAACAAGAGGTAAGGGCACATTATCCTTGAGAGTGATTGTTGAATGTTGTGAATGCTAAGTTGGAGTGAAAAGGGTTGTTTGATAAGCATTGTTGAGTTTGGTTTTTCTGGAATGAAAGTTGATTCTAGAAACCTTGTTTGATAAGCATTGTTGGAAATAAGTGAGTGAGTGTTCATATGCTTGGACTAGGGTTTGTAAGCAAGGAGTGTTTTTTTGAGTGAGTGATTGTGTGGAGTTGATTGAGCCTAGTCAAGTGGAAGTGTTGAAGTGATAGTTCTAATTCTATGAAACAAAATGTTCTATATTCTAAATTGATTTGAGAAAGAGGTTGAAAGTGATTGATTGTTTGTGAGTATGAAGAATATTGAGTCTTTAACAATTATATATATATATATATATATATTTATATGAGATTGGACAAGTTCTACTAAGGACTTGTTGAGCAGATTAGTGGTAAGTCTTGGTGAAGACTTGTTGAGTAGATTGGACAAGTTCTAGTGAGGAATTTTTGAGCAGATTTGAGGTAAGTCTTGAGAAGACTTGTGGATATTTTGGTGTGAGATTTTATGGAAGCTTACAATACAAATTTGATGATAGAGTTTGGTGCAGATTTGAGGATAGGTTTTTACCAAACCAGAGATAGAGATTGAGCAGATTTGTGCTAGATCGAAGGACTATGTTTAGTACATATTTGAGATAGAGCAAAGAGCAAGCTTTGAAGGTGACAAAGTATAGAGGACGATAGTCTCCAATGGATAGAGGTCCATTAGCTAGGGTAGTGAAAATAGGTCTTATGAGTGAGGGTAGTAGTCTTTAGTGGATAGAGATCCATAAGCCACTGTAGTGGAGGCAACAGTTCTTCTAGAATATCATAAACCAGAGCAAAAGAGAAGTTCTCCTGTGGATAAATATCCATGAACTTTATTAGGAGACCGGTGTCTCCTTTGGATAAAGGTCCATAAACTTTATAATAGGTAAAGGATTCCCAAAAGAATTATTTGATAAAAGTTTATAAGGAATATTTTCTCCGTGGAGTAGCCCACATTGGGTGAACCACGTTAAATCATGTCTCTCATGTGTGTGATACTTTGTGTGATTTTTACTACTTTAATATTGTTGATATTATCATATGGATTGAAAAGCAAAAAGTTTTATCTTATACTGTTCACCCCCCTCTTAGTATAAGCACATGTTCTTCATGTCTATTATGAACTTTACTTATAACTATATTCCATAATTCTATCCTCATTCTCCCCTTAAATAAGGGTATCCTTAGATAAGTTGCTGATAAATTTACCTCCTCCATTTTAAGTGACCTGGATATTCCTACTTTGATTCTAGTTGGAGCGTTTAGGAAGTAAATTTTGGATTTTGTCCTATTAACTTTTAGCCCTGATGCTATTTCATATTCCTTTATTAGTTTATTCAAAGCTTTGGAATCATTTATCCTTGGACTCCTAAAAAGGGTTGTATCATCTACAAATTGTTGATGGGTGATGTTGTTGATGTTATTACTAGCCTTAAGTCCAATTATTAGCCCATATTTGTATCCATTCTTCAAGTTATTTTTCAATACCTCTACCATAATAATTAATGGATATGGTGATAGACGATCCCCCTATCTAATACCCCTCTTGCTTTTAAACAATTATGTTACTAGCCCATTGATCAAAACTAAATATGATACTATAGAAACACAAAATTTAATCCATCTAATCTATTTCTTCCCATAACCAAAATTTTGTAATGCTACAAAAATAAAATCCCATTTAACTCTATCATAGAATTTATTCATATCAAGTTTCAATATCATTGATCTTCTTTTTTTTTTAAGTTGTTGAATTGATTACTTCATGAGCTACTATGATATTGTCTAGAATCTGTGTCACTTTTACAAATCCTCTTTGCTCTTTTGAAACAATTTTTGCTAACAATGGTCTTAATCAATTTTCCATCACTTTGGATATTATCTTATATGCCATATTGCATAGGCTTATGGTCCTAAATAAATCAAACAATTCAACATCCTTATTTTTTGGAATTGGGGTAAGATATGTTGTATTTATTTTATAAGGTATGTATTATTTTACCCTGGACTATTCCATACCACCAATAAAGAATCATTCACTATTTTCTAGTTATGTTGATAGAATATTGTTGGGAGCCCATTTAGACCTAGGTATTTATCATTATCAAAAGATAAAAGATCTAAATGAACTTCTTCCAAAGTAATAGGCTCCATCAATTTGCTATTGTCTTTATTTGTTATAACTAAAGGTACTTCTTGTAGTAGTTTATCATTAAGAACTTCAATCTCCTCCAATCCTAGAATATTTTGGTAAAAAAGCCTTGAATCCCTTTTTATTTCCCTTCAATCTTCAATGAAAACCCCTTCCACTAGTTTAATTCTACTAATTTTAGATGTTGATCTATATACTATTGTCATCCTATGAAAAAACTGTGTTAATATCCTTTTAACCAAGTTTGTCTTGATTTTAATCTCCAAAATTTCTCTTCCTTACTCAAAATATTATGATATTCACTAAGCAACTCCCTTTTCTTCGATTTTGGATAATTGTACTTACCTTTTTGTAATTTTAAAAGTTTCTCTTTCAGTTCTTTTTTCTTCTCAAAGATGTTTCCAAAAGTGTTCTTGTTCCATTATTTTAATCTAGATGTAATTGATTTAATTTGTATTGGAAGTGTATACATCCCACCTTTTCCTGAATATTTCTATATTTGTGTTATCATATTAATAAATTGAGGATGGTATTTTCACATCTACTCATGTTTAAAATATTACCTTTTTTTAATTCACTTACCACCATTTTAACTCTTATTGGCCAATGATTTGAACCAATCCTATTGATTTTTTAAGACTTATACTACCATAAATATCATAGGTTATATAACATAGGTCCCAAATATAAAATAACCACAATATAATAAAGGTCAAGATAATAATATGAGTAGAATATATGAGCAAATTAATATGTATATCAAGTCTTATAATAAATCAAATAACATTCATTTATATACAAAAATATGAATGTAAATAGCTTGAATCATTCATGTACTATGCATGAAGAACAACTTACAATATTAATTGCTCAAAATTTTTACAAGCTTTATTGCTCTTCGTTTTGTTACATCTTGATTGTGAATCCTTGATTCTCTTATTGTTGTTCTTCTACATCCTCTCTATGGAGCATTGTATAAATAATATAGCCATAGTGATATGACTTCAAGTACTAAACTATTGTTCTCCATGTGCCAAGTCTCATGACTCTTGTCTTATCAACTTGCCACTTGCATACTTGATGAACACTTGAATCTATAACATATGCACACCTATACATGACTCTTACACTTCTACTTACATACCTAATCTAGGATACTTGTGCACATATTTACATTATATATTTGCACTCTTACATATAAGACATTTGTGCACATTTACCCAACCTAAAATTTCACTCTAATTCACATGACACTTATGCATTTCCTACGCATTAAAACTTTACATGATACTTGTGCATTTCCTGCACATTCACACTTACATAAGGGAAAATATAAATCACGCTCTAAACTATAGACTCAACCGTAATATACTATTTAAAAATGTACTATGAAGGTACCAAGGGGTATAATACCATGTACCTAATAATATAACATATGCCAACACCCCCTGTATTACATTATTTGGTTATTAAATACTTTAGTCTTCAATCTTGGTCTTTTTCTTTGTCTTCAATCTTCAAGTGACCTTGCATTGTTCTTGAACCTCTGCTTCTCTTGAATCTACTTCATCATCTTGAATATAGGGTTCAACTTCTTGCTTGAATTTAGCTCTGAGTTCATCTTCAACTTATTTGAATTCAACTTCATGTTCTTCTTTGTCCTCATTCTCTAGATTATTTGATTTTTTAATTTTTGCATCACAAATTGTTTGAACTCTCTCATTGTCACCAGATTCATACATAATAATATTTCATTTGTCTTGAACCTTAGAATAATTTGTATCCTTCTTTTATTGTGTAGTAAATTTTGAATATTCACTTAGAGCATCATAATAATTTCTTGAATTAGATGAACTTGGAATGTCAATACTGCATGAAGAATGAAATATCATTTCTAGAAATGATTCATTTGTATCAATCTCCACTTTTTCCTTTAGAATTTTGATCAACTCTTTTTGTTTAAAATTTTCATATTTATAGAGCCTAAGTGAAAATAATTCCATATATATTATGTTACCTATATCTATAGGTATCATAATATCATATTTTGTATTGTCAATTGCTTCAAAAGTCTTGAATGTATATAGTATTCAAATATCTCAAAATTTTCATCCATGGCTTCTCTATAGATGAATTGTAATACCATATCTATTTTACTTTCAATATTTTCAATCAAATTATTAATGCCAAACTTTATAACTTTTAATATTTCATTTCTAATTATGAACTTCATATTCCCATCATAAAAATTGTAACTTTGATTCCTCTAAAGTAACAAACCTTATAACTCCTAAATAGAAAAATATAAAAACTTGTAATTTTTAAAATTTTATTTCCATTGATGTAGAAAACCTTTTATCTCCCAAGTTTGATTTGCAAATTTTATAAACTTGAAATACTTAAAAAAATTGAACTTTCAAAAAATTTAAAGTTTAAAGTTTTTTTAATTTTTCCTAAAAAAAATTTAAAACTTTTTTTTTTCTTGTGGAAAACATCCCAGAAGGGATGCCACTTTCGAGTAAGACCCAAGGAGGTAGGGGTATATTTTTAAAAATTTAAATTACCATTAATCTACCTTATTACTCCAACTTTTAAAATATAAAAAATAATAAAACTTTAAATACCTCCTCGTATTTCCTATAAAACTTTAGCGCTAAATATAAAATTCAAATTCTATTTAATTCTCATAACGAAATTAGTGCTTCATCATTACCTTTGAAATGTTCATGTGAATATTTTCAATGAAGTGTTACCCTAATGCTTCTGTTGCACTTGATTTATTCACTTGTCTTATCCATTACAATTGCCATAGATGATTCTTCTCTCTATGTCTACCAATGAGAGACTAATCACCTATGCCTTTTCATTTACCCTAAAGAATTTACCGCTAGGTTTTCCAATGGTCTTCAATGCTGCAAGAAACCTCTTAATTTGACCTTTTATTTGCTATTTCAATACTCTTTCCTTGAGTGAGTTCAATTATAGATCCACTTGTAACAGGTGACTAATTCACTTTGGCTTATTACTAGTCCATAGGTGACTGATTTACCTTGGCTTACAATTGTTCTACATAGGTGATTGGTTCACCTTGGCTTATTGTATTCATATTTAAGCTTCAACTCATTTAATTAGAATGCACTATAGTTACATGTATGATATCTATTATTTGTTGCTCTCAGATGATGTCTAAATACCCTATGTTACTGCATTGATCAGTATTGCACTCTTAGATGTAAATAATATAGACCATTGTACTAATGCTCTAATGTGAGCTGAATGGATCAAAATTCTTTACTCTAGTGTGGACTGAATGGCTCACATTTCTCTACTCTGGTATGGACCAAATGACATATGCTTCTCTACTCTAGTGTGAGATAAATGATACACATTTCTCTACTTTGGTGTGAGCCAAATGGCACATGATTTTTTGCACTAGTATGACTTAAATGGCTCATACTTCTCTATTCTAGTATGATTTGAATGACTCTATATTCTTTGCTCTGGTATGAGCTGAATGGCTCTATCTTATCTACTTTGGTATAAGCTAAATGGCTCTATCTTATTTTCTCTTGTATGAGTTGAATGGATCTATCTTCTCTGCTCTAGTATGAGTTGAATGGATCTATCTTCTCTATGTGAGCTGAATAACTCATGCTTCTCTATTATGGCATGATTTGATTGGCTCTATCTTATATGTGTGATCTGGATGACTCACTTTACTATTATTCTTTGATATTGCTAGATTACTTATGTTTTTGGCTCATGTTTTTGTACTTCAGTGATAATAGCTTAATATCTATTTCACTTAGCTTCTTCCTTAGTTGGCCAAATGGTCCTCTCTTGAATAATATAGTTAATTTCCCTTAGATATTTTTATCAGGCCTTTTTCTTCTTCTACTTGATTTTCAAATCCTTTTCTTCTTGTTTTCTATATTGGCCTCTTGGGCCTCAATCCAATCTGGTAAGATACTTCTATTTTTCTATTCTATAATAACTTAGATTTCTTAAGATATATCAAGGTCACTATGACCTGGTTATCTTTCTTTCTTAGGAATCTTTGAACACTTCTCAATCCATTGAAAATTAGAAGGTGAAACTCTTCTCTATATTTATAGGAAGCTAATCAACTTTTTGTAGCACTTTCACTTTTTTAAAATCTTCAATATCTTAGATCAAGCCTAAGAACTCAATATGATTATCCTCTTTAATAGAGAATAAAAAAACTATGTCAAGGCAATAATGAATGTCCTTGAATGATCAACTATCTTGTGAGTTGATTCTCCTCTTCAATCTATAATCTATAGAAACTTAAAAAAATTCAAATCAATGTTAGGGTTGGATTTATCCCTCAATGACCAACTAATATTGAGTTGGTACACCTATCAATTAATATAGCTAATTCCTAGGCTTCACTAGTTATTTTACAACTGTGGAAAGACCCTAGCCTTTCTACTCAATACTAACTTTAAAATAGAGTCCGAGTCTTACTGGCTTAAAAGTGGATAAACTCTTAATTGACTTAATAAAATATGGATAAAATCAATTAATAATTATGGCTAATAAAATGAACTCTATCAAACTAGACAAATATTGGTGGTAGCTTTGATACCACTATTGGATTTTTAAGCCTTATACTACCACAAATATCATAGGTTATATAATACAGATCCCAAATATGAAATAGCCACAATATAATAAAGGTCAAGATAATAATATAAGTAGAATAATATGAGAAAATTAATATGTATATCAAGGCTTATAATAAATCAAATAACATTCATTTATATGCATAAATATGAATGTAAATAGCTTGAATCATTCATGTACTATGCATGAAGAACAACTTACAATATTAATTTCTCAAAATGTATACAAGCTTTATTGCTCCTATTTCTGTTACAACTTGATTGTGAATCCTTGATTCTATTCTTGTTCTTCTTCTACATCCTCTCTATGGAGAATTGTATCTATAATATAGCCATACTGGTACGACTCTTCAAGTACTAGACTATTGCTCTCCATATGCCAAGTCTCATGACTCTTGGCTTATCAACTTGTCATTTTTATATTTTATGAACACTTGACTCTATAACATATGCACACCTATACATGACTCTTAAACATGTACTTGCACACCTAATATAGGACACTTGTGCACATATTTACGTTATATATTTGCACTCTTACATATAATATACTTGTGCACATTTACTCAACCTACACTTGCACTCTAACTCACATGACACTTGTGCATTTCTTGCACATTACAACTTTACATGACACTTGTGCATTTCCTACACATTATAACTTTACATGATACATGTATATTTTGTGCACATTCACACTTATATAAAAGAGGAAATATAAATCACACTCTAAACTATAGAATCAACCCTAATCTACTATTTACAAATTGACCATGAAGGAACCATGGGGGTACATTAGCATGCACCAAATAATGTAATATAATCCAACAAATTATTGTCAAGGTATTAATTTTAGCACAAGTCCCTTCATCTAGCCAATGATATAAGAGTATGCATATATCTATTTTTTTTAACTATCAGGTTCTAGTCTATCATGTTGTCAGTCGATGTATAGTTGTCCTCTTCAAAATCAATCTCCCATAGATTATTGTTTTGAATAAAAGTTGATAAATCTCTTATACTTTGGGTTATTTTTCTTACTCCCCCAATTTTTTCATCCATTTTGGTTATGGCATTAAAATCTCCTATCATGAATTAGGTTTCTTGATCTTTACTTCTCATAAAGGCTTCAATCCTACTCCATACTTCTAATCTTCCTAATTGAGTTGTAGGTCCATAGACATTGATAAGGATGAAACACATATCTACAAAGTAGCAAGGGAATGATGAGGCTATCCAATGCCTAATTTTATTAATGGTTTCTTAATAGGTTCTAACTAGATTCTAACATGTCAAAATTTTCCCTATCACTGCTTTTGAATTCACAACATCCCATTCACATCTTATCCATACTACTTTCATAGTTTTGAAAACTTCTTCCTTTGTCATTTTTATTTCTTGAATATAAATAATATCTTGCTTATTACTTAAGTGTTACTTAAATAGAGGTCCTTGATACACCTCTACTTTGAGGGGGCATTAGCACCCCTTATATTCCATGAGATGGTAATCATGTCTCATTAGGGGCTACTATCCCTACTTGCAAATTACCAATATCAATTTGTTGTTTGGTAAAGATAATTTCTACCATCTTGTTCCTTTATCTATGTTTTATCTTGCTTCCTTTGCTCTCACTTGATAATTTGAATATTTTTCTCTTTTTACCATGCCACTATCAAAAATATGTCTTATCATTCTAATTCTCAATATTCTTTCACAACTTTACTTTTAATCATATTTATCCTTTCTTGGCTCTGCTAAGGAAGATTTTAACTTATCCTGCTTATTGTCTAATATTTCCCTATTAATGGTATAAGTTTTAACATCTAATACTACATTTTATCTACCATTTTCCTTCTCTTGAGTGGTGCATGGTACTTCAAGAGAGGCTTCAAAATTTGATGAGACAAATTCCATAGGTTTAACAAGAATGTTCATCCCTAAATCGAGACCCTACTAAGTGGATGGTTCCTTATTAATATTCTAATCTTGTTGTATCATGTCCTCTAAATTTTGATCTTCTTTTTCTTCATAGGATAATGCCTCAAAAGAATTGGTATTTCTTCCAATATCCTTACTTACTAGTATCCATTTTTTATTTATTTTTACTTGTATAGACCTATTTTTTAGAAGTTGAAAACCATCCTCATCCATATATATTTATAAGTTTATTTTTTGGTTTTCTACATATATTTTTGTTGGACTCTTCTTAAATCATGATCTCTCAATACACCCCACCTCATGACATATTTCATGTTTGAAAGATATGTTTTCATAATCCATGGTTTGGATCCACAACTTAACCCCATACATAATAATGATCAATTATGGTAAAGGTTTACTCATATCAATGATAACCAATATCTGAGTATAAATAACCAAGAATCCATCTTTTGTAGTTTCTAAAATCTCAAGATATTCTCTAAGAGTGTTGCCTATTGCCTTAAAGGTATTCATTTCCTAAAATTCAATTGGAAACCCATACATCTTGACCTAGATTGGTACTAGGGATATATTTATGTTTTTAGGTGCAAAGCCTTCATACCAACGGGTAAGGAAGAGTATTGCTCTTCCCATAAACCAAGGATCCTCTTCTAGGATTTTATATATTTCCTCCCCACAGTAGAAAATGGCTAGAAATAAACCTCTAGGAAGAAAGGATAAAATCACTCGTGGAGACTTCCATCTTCTATCAATCAATTTTCTCAAATCCAAAGCCCTTTACCAAGACCCATTAAATTTACCAATTATTGCCTTATCTTTGATCAACAAGGATCATTTCTCTATGAGTTTCCCCTTAACCTCTACTATTTGGGATGATTCTAAGGATTTAGTTGTAAATCAATCTATGAGAATAAAACTATGACTCGATATCTACTAAAAATTACCAGTATAACCTATATCACTTATATTATTTGAAAATAAACCTACAATAATTTGCATGTAGAAATAAAATAATGAAGGAAAAAATGAAACATAGCTGAAAAATTCTACACCTAGATAGAATATCCTGCATTATTGATGCCCCAACCCTTCATTGTTGCTACCATCATCCAAATCCTAGCTAATAGATTTATGTAATTTCATTTCATGTGACATGAAAAATTTGTTACTACCCTTGTTCCAAATGGATAACTACATAGGGTCGTATCTCCTTTAATATTGCTTGGATTCCTTCATATGGATACTCATTTTAAAGAACTTCAAATTCCCCACAAATTGGTCCAAGAATAATTTGAATCAAACAACCCTTCACAAAGATATGGCTCCTAAAATATGAGATATTTTTCTAGAAAAAATTACCTTAACGTTGCGATAGTTCTACATGATTGTCTTCACATGGTCATATCTCCCTCAAAACTGCTTGGATTCTTTCATATGACCACTCATTTCAAATTTATTCAAGTTTCACACAAAATGGCATAATAATCGTTTCAATTGAACAACTCTATGCACAGATATGGCTCTTGAAAGATAAATCATTTTTAGAAAACGCTTGCCCTAAAGAAAAACATAGCAAGAAGGAAGTAATTAGTAATTTCAAATAATTATGTCATATGTTGGAAAAAATAAGGAAGATCAATGTAAGACTTTAAAAAATATTCCATCAATTATCACATATGGAAAAAATTATTGTCAAGGAAGATTTCTATGTAGGAGCTACAAGAGACAATTTTCTCTTTCCACATTAACAAACCACCTGACCTTGATAGATTTCTTGTAGATTGCATTTTTTTAAAATGGGATTTATTGGAGAGTGATTTGTTGGCTATAGTTGAAAAGGCTAGGAAAATGAAGACTATAATATATGAAATCAATGCCACCTTTATTGTATTGATTCCCAAGAATGGACAAAGAAATAAGCCATTGTAATATGATTTATAAGAACATTTAAAATGTTATGGCAAATAGATTGAAAATATTTTATATTGCATTATCTTAGAGGCATAAGATAGTTTTGTTTTTGACAAACAAATTATTGATAGTGTAATCAATATATAGGAGGCCATATGTTCTATTTATCCCATCAAAAATACAAATCTATGCTTATAAAATTAGATATAAAAAGGCATATGATAGGGTTTATTGGATTTTTCTATATGATATTATTAAAATAATGGTTATGATCAATGGATATCCTCTTGGGTAATTTGAATCATCTTGTGGACTCTACTAGGGTGACCCACTATCTCATTATGTATTTATTATTCTTATGGGGGCAATGGGAGAGCCTTCCAAAGGAAAACATGGAAGCAAAAATCATAGGTATTTAGATTGTAACAAATGGTCCCTTTGAATCTCATCTCCAATTTGTTGATGATACTTTTATTTTAGGTCACCCCTTAGTCAATGAGTCCATTGATTTTAAATTAATATTATGATATTATGAGAATGTTGTTGGATAGTTGGTTAGTATTGCACAATCTAGGATTTTTGTCATTAATATTACACAAAATTTACAACAGGTCATTGTTGATATTTAGGGCCTAATATTAAAAATTTTCATCAACATATTTGGGTTTTCCTTTGCCTATTAAAGAAAGAATAAACTTTGGGACTTAATTTTGGATAGAATGAAATCTTGTTTGGAAGGTTGGAAAGGTAAGTTCTTAACCATGACTAGAAGGGTATAATTTGTAAATACTACATTGTAATTCATCCTTATATATGATATCACTTTTAAGATTTCTAGCAAGAATAACATCCAAATTTGCTAAAATTCAAAGAGGTTTTTTTGGAAAGGATGTGATAAGTATTTAGGTTTCCTCTTTGTTAGTGGGATAGGGTTTGCAAAGGAAGAATATTGGAGGGGTAGGCTTGCTGAATTTTGAACTTGAGTTTTACATTATGGGCAAAACTTGGATGGATTATTCAAAGATCAAGAAAAGAGTTGGGAAAAATTGTTACTTCATAAAAACATAGGTTCTCTTGATGTAATAAAATTATTTAGGAAATGAATCATACCTAAAGGATCGCCAACATGGAACTTCATATTAATTAATTTTTAATTGAACAAGAAACATATTAGATAGTCAATCAATGAGGAGGATGATGTAAAATTTTGGTTTGATGTTTGGTTGAAGCCTTATCCTCTTATTTTAATCCAAAATAGAAACCATTGGTTAGGGCATATCTAGCTTATAAAGGTTCAAAGACAAAATTATATTAATGTGAGCAACAATTCTAAATCATGGATTTCAATTAGTAACTTGATTGAAGGATATAAACTCAAAGAAATTATAGAGGAACATTAAAATATGCTTTAAGAGTTCTATTTACCTATTTTTATGTAGAAGGATAATCTTGTTTAGAATCTATCAATAAATGGTTGATACTCAATCAAGTTGGGATATGGGAATTTAGATTAGTCAAAATTTCCTACTCTCAATGATTCTCCTTGGAAGAGTATTTGGTCATTGAAGCCCTTCCTAAGGCCTCAACATTCCTTTGGTTAGGAATGTGAAGTAAGATTCTTACAAGAGAGAGTTTGTGAAGAAAAATATATCATGGATCTTTTATGTGTACCTTATATGAAAGGGATCTAGAAACATTAGAATATTTACTTCTTCAGAATCACTTTGCTTACACCATTTCGGGTCATTATTTTAAAACATGAGAATATATTAGGAAACTCCATCAACAATGAAAGAGTTGATGAAATGTTGGATTAATTGTTTCAAAGCTAAATCATTATGCATTCTATGGAGGATTAGTCCTTCCATTATTTATTAGAATTTAGGCTTGAAAGGAATAATAGCAATTTTAAAATAAATCTCAAAATAATGCCCAAGTTTGAAACCATATTATTGCTTCTCTTTTAGAATGTCTACAAGTATGGTGCTTATCATTGGAAGTGTCAAGTGCAAAAAAAAATTCTAGCCTCTTGGTTATATGATTTGAATATACATCGAAGGGATGTTTGTGACAATGGATTTAAAACAAAAAAAAATATTTTGATCTATAACAAAATGGAATCCAACAGTCCTTGGGTTTTCATCTAGGAGATCCAAGTTCAAACCTCAATATGAGGGGACCAAGACCCCTCATAAAAACCCACGCTTTACCCTAACATTTTTCTCCCGTGAGGGATACCATAGCGGTAAGTTCTTGGGTTTTCATTTCAGAGATCCAAGTTCAAATCCTGATATGAGGGGCTTGGGATCCCTCATAAAAATATATGGTTCACCCTAACATTTTTAAACATCAATACGAGGGGTGCATGACCCCTCATAAAATTTTGCACTTTACCCTAACATTTTTGTCCCTATTGGTATACCGTAGTGGTATATCTTTGTATTATCATCCATGAGATTCAGGTTCAAACCACTATACAAGGGATTGGGACCCTTTCAAAAACCCACACTTTTTTTTTGAATTTAGCAAAACATCCCTTACAGAGCCGCCTTGGTCCGAGAAACCACGACCAAGGGGTTCTACACCATCAAAATCACCCGGGAGTCATGCCCGACCCTGATCGCACCAACATTATCAACTAAATTTTGGGTACCCGAAACCCACACTTTACCCTAAAATTTTATCCTAGGAAGCATACCATAGTGGTAAGTCATTGGATTTTCATCCAGGAGATCCAAGTTCAAACCTTGGTATGAGGGGATTGGGACCCCTCATTAAAACCTGTGCTTTACCCTAACATTTTTGTCCCATGAGGGATATTGTAGTGGTATATCTTTGGGTTTTCATCTAGGAGATGATCCAAGTGTAAACTTGGATACAAGGGGACCAAAACCCTTTTTAAAAAATGTGTTTTACCCTAAATATTTTGTGTCCTATGAGGGATACTATAGTGGTATATCTTTGGATTTCATCCAAGAGCCCCAAGTTCAAACCCCGATACAAGGGGGCTGAAACTCCTTTCAAAAACCTATGATTTACCCTAAAAAAATTTCCAATGAGGATAATGTAGTGGTATGTCTTTGGGTTTTCATCCAAGAGACCTAAGTTCAAACCCTAGTACAAGGGGATCATGGCCCCTTTCAAAAACCCATTCTTTACCCTAAATTGTTTTACCCAAAAAAGGATCTGCTGGTTGGTAGTGATCAAGTGCTTGTTGATAAGCTACCTCGATTTGATTCCTTGGAGGTGTCCTATTGAATTTATCTTTACCCAATGGGCTAGGGATTATAGAGATTCCCTAGGCAACAAAAATAAGTTAGATTTTAAATGTGCTTCCAAAGGAAATCCAAGTAAATTTGATCGAGATGGTGTCTTTTTGAAATAATGAAGAGAAATTCTTCTTGCTTACTCAAAATCACATGGAACTTCAACTAACAACTATGCAAAGGGTAGGATACTTATTACAGGGATCAAGATTGAAATTAAAAAAGGATGAAGATATATTTTAATTGAGGGGATTTACAAATTATCATTAATGCTATTAACAAAAATGAATATGAGAATTAAACAAAAATAACATTATTGCTAATCTTCATTAACTATTATTGGAGACAATCTCTTGGGAATGTGAGGATATGGGAAACCATATAATTGATAATTTAGACAATCATGGTATTTAAACTCCATTTTAGAAAAATTTAAATTTTAAAAGATAATTGGCAGAATAAAATTTTAAATTGCCAAAAAAAACATAATAATTTAATAAAAATAAAGAATATATTTCATAACAAATAAAATAAAAATAATTTTAATAAACAAACAGATTAAAAATCTTTAATATTTTATTGTTTTAATAAAAATAACCAACAATAAACATTACACTTAACTTTATATATATATATATATACCTTCAAACTTTATTTTTTCACCATTTTATATAATTTTATTCTTATAAAAAAATAAAAATCCCTTTTAAGCCTACTCTCCAACCCTTCCATTTAAATTTCCTCCTCCCTTTATGTTATCTCATTAATATGAAATTCTAAATATTTAGAGTGGGTTGTTGCTGGTCATTCTCACCTCTTGTCTTTTCTCTTGTCCTCACACCCACGTCTCAGCTTGAGTGCCACTAGTTTCTTTGCTAACATTTAATTTTATCCCCACACCATGTGTCAAAAATAATTGAATGGCTTTTTTCCGCATTAAGATTCTTTTAGTTTTTTTAATAAACTTTTATAATTTTTAGTCCGTTAGGTAAAACAAAGTTAACGGTAGTCTATTGACAAACACTCGATAACTACTAATCACGCATAAAATTCAATTATTTTTTTTCTTAGGAAGCTTTTATAATTTTTAGTCCGTCAGGTAAAGACGGAGTCAATGGACCCCAACCTCAGCCTTCTAAATAATCAAACCGAGGCAACCCATTGACAAACACTGAATGCTACAACCTACCTATCTCTTTATATAACTTTGGTTTAACCTATTTTCTTTTTATTAAGACCTCTCACTTCAATTAATAATTCAAAAAAAAAAAAAAAAAAAAATATATATATATATATATATATGAATATGAATATGAGTTTGAGTTCGTTACTACCATGGTTGAAACCTATACAATTTTTTAACAAGCTTACGTTACTTTATTGTTGACTTGCTGTGAGGACACCCGATCGCGCATATATATATATATATGAATATGAGTTTGTTACTATCAGGGTTGAAACCTATACAACTTTTTAACAAGCTTACATTACTTTATTGTTGACTTGCTGTGAGGGACACCCGATCGCTTGTTGTCGTCGGTGTAGCGTAAACTCAGAGGTTTCAGATCATACTATCCTTTATAATAAACATACTCAAAATTTAAACCTAGATCTCTTCTTAATAAATATCTAACTAAATAAATAAGTACCAATCCATAACCTTTAAATACAACAATTCAAAACATGATTTGGGACAACTCATTAGAAAACATGCGTGTTGCCAAGACCGGATGCAGCTACCTTTACAAGGAACATTTCAGATCCATAAAACTATTATCAAATCTTTCAATAGCCATCTAAGCTTGTGAGTATAGCATGTGTACTAAGATTTTAATAATAAAATAAAGATTGACAAGTAAGGAATCTATCGTTTAAACCAATAATACACTTTAAAATAGTTTAGGAACCCTTGGTCGTTTCTTTTGGATTGTGATGTAACGTGGGCTACTTTGTATCTCATGCCGCCGCTTGACACTTCGTTTCAATTTTATTTTCTTAACCTTAATATAATCCTTCAACACTTAATTAAAAATTATTTATTAAGTTACCAATCATAGAGTCAAACTATTGCCCAATATTTTCTTTTGAACATGGCTCGTCACCACATAAAAACAAATTTTTGATCTTAATTTTCTTTGCGTGACTTAAGTGAATTCTAATCTATCAAGACTCGTATATTGTCTCTTCCCTGTGAGGGCAATTAGTAGAGCTCTTTGGGTTATAGATTGTTTTAGTTCAATTTTTTAGACGATAGATTTTATTGATTTCGTCTTTTTTGAATGATTGATCTCATTTATTTCGTCTTTATCAATAAATTCGATTTCTTGAAAGATCCATCTCATTCATTTCATCTTCCTTAATGTTCGATCTCATTGGTTTGATTTCGTTTTTACCCAACACACTTGATTTCTGTGAGTGTGGTAGTTCTCATTGGTTTGGTTTCGTCTTTACCCAACACATTTGATTTCTGTGAGTGTGGTCTACTACCGTCAAGGACGCCACTTGCATTATCTGATGATGTGCATCACCGGATTCAATCCCCATAATAAATATATATATAAAATATCTAAAAAAAATCCAATTGACTTCACTCAACATATTAAGATTTACAGATTTATAAAGTTTCATGACATTTTTATTAAGCTCAATTATTTTATCTTGCAGTTAGAATTCAACTCAACTCATATGTTACCAATTTAAAGTTTAATGACTTTTTAGATGCTTTGATGCCACTGCAAACACCAACCAAAAATAGAAATGACTGTAAAATTTAATTATATATAAAAATTATATTGAATGACATTAAAGAATATAAATAATTGAAACGTCCTAGTTGTAGTTGTAGGTGGGAACAATCACCAAATCCTTAAAAACTAGATATATGTGTAGTTTAGACTTCAACATCTTAAGAACCATTTGTAATAAATACCTTGAAAGATTTTTATTTTTATTTAATTTTTATTTTTTTAATAAATAAATTAAGAGCACGTATAGGGGCCATGTTGAATTTTTGGGTTACGTGGGGCCATTCATTTTAATGATTGTGATGTTATAAATGTTGTTGTCCACTTGGCTAGCTAAGTTAAAGAAGGCGTGCCCGCGGAAATTCCTTCAGTCGGGAAAAAGATCCCATGGTGATAGTTTCAATGGATGAAATGGATGTTGATTTATATAATAATAATAATAATAAAACCTTTGAACTTTCCCTATACGAATTTGTTTGTTTACCCAATATTATTTTACCAAAATAATGGACAACTCACACTTAGTATCAATAGATTTTTGTTTTTTTTAATAAGTATGATGAGACTTTTAACTAAAGTCTAAGTCTATAGAATAAACTTTTGAATGTCAACCGTCACTGATGTTTACCACCCTTAATCACAACCTTCATTTCAATCATTTTAGTTTGGAAATCCATTTAAGTATAGCAATCATGAAAAATGCCTTCGTTTCTTCCTTCTTTTTAAATATTTTTAATTAATTTTATGATAAAATTTAAATCCTAAATGTCCATATTTCATTGTTTTTAAGAGGCTAAATTAAAGTAAATGGAGTGACAGAGCACACTCTAAACTTAAGAAAATCAGTTGGCAGGCCACCCAAATATAATAGAGTAATAAGTGAACTTTTAAATGATTTAAAAATTATGTTGATATAAGTTGACATTCAAAGTTCATAAATGTAGTTTATATATATATATATATATATATATATATATATATATATATATATTCGATTGATTATTTGGATTAAAACGAGTTTTATTTGTATTACATCGTAACGGTATTACAATTACTTCTTTTGGTCATCGGACACTTACCAGGAGGAGACCTAGGTTCAAATCTCGCAGGTATACCCACTTTGTGTTAAAGGTAGTAGTTTGTTTTGAATCATTTGAGTGTGTGCCAGACTGACGATGACGGTACAAATTTCGAAGCAACGGTGGTCCCCATCTCACGCCGGTTAACCTTAACAAGACGGATAGGTTTGGTGGTTATAGTCCCTACGCTGGTCAATTACTAAAAATAGTGGTTGTTACCAACTCTCCTAGGTAATAAAAAAAAAACTTCTTTTTGATCACCCCTGAACATTAATACAAATTCAAATTCAAATAACTTGAATATTATCCATAACTTGACGAACATGGTGTTCTCTCCTCCTTTAATTAAAGCTAATGGCATTTGATAATTATTAGTATTATATATTATTTTATATTAATTGCATTTCGTAAATTTGTTATGTTTATGAAATATAAGAAATTTTTTGGAATTTTTATATTTTATTATTTATAAATATAATAAAAAATACATATAATTATACATATTAAAGATATTTTTATAATTTTTTGGTTAGTTTAAACAAGTTTTTTTTGGTTACATAGATGAATTGATTACAATCACAATTTAATTTAAAAATATTAAAAGATAATTTTTTTTCAATCAATGTCTTTTATAAATATATTTTTGAATTAAAATATTATGTTTTGTATATATTATTTGATAATTTAATTTAAAAAATACTAGATTTTTTCAATCAATGTTTCTTATAAATATATCTTTTGAATTAAAATATTATGTTTTGTCATTAAATAATGTTAGCATCCATTCTATATATATAATATTTTGTAAGTTTTTTTTTTTTTATATTTATACCCTTTAGATGCTACTTCAAACATATCAAACATCACTGTCACATCTTAATTTTTAAAACACCAAAATGTGTAAAATATTTACTCAATGGTATATGCTAATATAACAAGATTTTTAATGAAAAACATATATGCTAATATCAAGTATATTTGAAAATATTGTATATATAAATATATATCTAGTTGTTAATATCCCTATTATGAATTTAACTATAGCATCAAGTGAACCCAAAACATAACAAATTAACATTTTTGGAAACTTACATACTTGCATACAGGATCTAAAAAACTTAGGGTATAAAAAATCCATATCTAAAAAATAGAGATTGAAATAATTAGTCATGAGTAGGCAACTATAGTTTAATCTATGCATGATCAAATGGATAAAAACATAACAAAAGAGAATTAGATTGATCAGAACAAAAAAATTATAACCCTATATTTGTAAAAAGAGTACCAACAATTGACTTTGTAAGTGGTGGAGATTCCCATCCTTTTACATATGGGATTGGGGTGTACTAACTTTGTTAGGTCTTGTGTAGGATGATGGCAAGTCGTGTTGGTTGATGGTTTTGTTTCTATTTCTTTATCCATTTGTAACCATTTTTTCCATCTTTCTCTTTCACTTTTTAAATTTTATAAAATCTCAAAATAAGGATAAAGATGCAATTAAGAAACATGTTTATATATCTCCCCAAAACATGCATTCCTATGATTGATGTTGATTAGTTTTTAATATTTTCAATGGATTCCCATCATCCTAGCATATTTTTATATCTAGGGTTAAGACAATACATCATTTAGACTGGTGATTATAATTTTATAATTCCAAAAAGAATGTAATTAAGCCATTGGTCTTAAAAAGGAAAATTGTTCTTTTTATTTTTTTACAAATACCCATTTTATCTCCTTAATTTCTCACCACACATCCACTTGATCTTGATTATTACTAACTCAACTCTCAAGATTTCTGATTATGTTGCTACTATGGCATGTAATTTTTTTTTGTTCTATTTCTCTCTCTTGTCCTTATGAGTACAACCAAAGCCATTGAACTTTGGTTTGTTACCTTCCATAGAGAAGGACAAGAAATTCTACCAGAATTTAGCCAGAGATCAAAAGTTGTCATTTGAGGACTAATTTCCTAGGCACATCAAGTCCTTTGCATTCATTCTAGGTATAATCTCTCATTTTATTGTGGTAATATTGCAATCAAGATAGAATATAAGTGACTATTTTTATCGTGCTTATAGTGGATGTCTCAATACTTGATGCCCTAGTTGTTAGGTAGTTTATTTTTCTACACAAGGACTTACCCTAGCTTGTGCATTTTATGGATGATCTTAGTGTAGTATGTTCTTGAATGCTCTCTCTTAACTTTTGCTTAGATTAGGATAGTTTTAACTTGAGTTATATAACTATTGTTTTGATATCTTGGTTTCGGTATTTTGGTTTATCTTATAATAATTCTAGTAATTTTATGATATATCTTCTTTTTTCTACAAATATTTTCATGAAACCAACATGAACTCCATATTTTGATGTTTTTTTATCTTCCATTTATAGCCCTTAGGGTTTAATAGATTTGCTTCTATAGGTTCTATGTTGGATACTATTTTTTTGTTGAAATTTGAGTAGTCCCACCATAAATTTCCTCTTTCTCTTAGGGCTTCCCTTGCGAGATTTTTTGATAGTATACTTTCTTAAGGATAACAATTTTTTCAAAACCCTAGTTGTCCTTGAGTATTTACTTTTTCTTCCCCTTATGGTCCCTCTTGTTTATTCCAAGGGATTTAGAATGACTACTAGGTCTAAGAAGAACTAAATTCTAGAATTTCAAAAAGTACAAGAGGATTCGATTCATTTCATTTCTCATGAAAATTATATTATCCATCCCTTATCATTTAATTATGATCATGAACTATAAATTAGGGATTGAATAGAAATTTTGATTTTGGGAAAGAAAGAGATTCAACTAAATACTATAATGAACCCTATATCTTCCATAGGATCCCAAAGGGCCTTCGGGGCTTCCACGTTCGACAATAATAACAAACATTACACTAAACCATGATTATCACTTAATATGATGATTACAACAAAAAAAGCAAAAATACAAACAACCTTGAGGTCCCATGCCCATTTTGAGCCTCATAACAAAAAAATAGATATATATATATATATGATAACCCTTAGGGAATCTCTTACCTATTAGATAGACTGTCATGGAAGAGATATTGAGAAGTATATGGAGACCACTAGAGGAGAAACAACCAAACAAATGTAGGATATGATGAACAATCTCACTCAAGTTTTTAGTTTTAATAAAAACCCTATAGTACAAGCTATTATCCCTCCTTCAATCTTAAATCCTAGTATTTCTCCTCTTCCACCTCTCACAACTAACCTTAGGATGGATTTATTAATAACTACCAATCCTACTTTGAGAAACTATCAAATCCAATCTCTAGTCCTTTATGTAGAAGCTATAAAATTGTTTAGCCATGTCCCTAAATTATTTTATTAAGGGATAAGTAAATCCCAAATATTCATTGACAATTTCATTGTATATTATATGGACTATTTACACAATAAAAAGGCTATGTTAAAATTAATGACCAGGGATTTGGTAGAAAATGGTTTTGATTGGTTTACATCTTTACCTAAACACTCTATTGAATCCCTCTATGCCTTTGTCAAAAAATTAAAACAAAAAGTTGATGATGATATGACGATAATGAAAGCAACATATGTTTTTGTGAATTCTAAGCAAAGCTCTAATGAATTTATGAATAATTTCTACAAGAGGTGGAAATGATTAAAACTTTATGCTAACATGAACTTAACTGAAGAGGTAAACATAACCATTTTGTAAATAAGTATAGACCTTATTTTCAAGCTAAAAATCTACTTCATAACGCATGTGGTTTTCTCTCCTTATACAAGGTTATACAATTTGTTAAAATCCTTGAGAACATTGGGAAAAGAAAAAAGATAAAAAATTCTTAAAACCTAACAACCCTAAAAAAATATTATAAGGGATGGAATTTATAATGTAGTTATCCAAGATACCTTTCATGAGATAGATATAGGTGGAACCCCTATGCATATTTTGACAAAGTTTGAATGTGGTGCAAGACCTAAGAATATGATGCATCAATGGACTCATGAAGATATTCTCAAAAATTTCTACCACCCAAGCATAGAAATTACCATTATAACAATAGGTTTGAAACACCTGCATGAAATGATATTAAAGTCTTCTTTTGGCATGGGAGTTATGGCCATGATGATACCACTTGAATAGATTTGCATAAATTCAACTTTAAGCAATTATTTGGTCTTGATTTTAATATTGATAAAGTTAACAATGATAGGATCAAATTATTTAATAAAAAGAAATAGAGTCTCAAAAAAAAGTATAATCATATTCACAATTGAAGGTTAGGTTTCAATGCCCTAAGTTTGTCCTACATGTGGCTTCAAATCCTGGGCCCTCTCAAGCTGTACAAAATATGGATAAAGGAAAAGCCCCGATAAAGGAGGGGGATCAGGATAAGGAAGGCTTTGTTACGGTAAAACCTCGGAACAAAGGAAGAAAGGCAAAAAGAGACATTAAGGATAACCAGCCAGATGTTCAACTTAATTGTTTTGAAATTCTAAAGAATCTTGATCAGTGCGTGGAGATACCTGAAACATCGCTACCGTTATAGATATAACAGGACCAAATCAGTTGTCTCTTCATGAGGTGGAACCAAGGGAACCAGATACAAGGGGTTTAAATGAAGAACAAAGGGATTTGGTTTCGAGTATAGGTGATATGGTTGGCCCTAGCCCTGGAAGTGAAGTTATCTTAGAAAATGGCACAGATTTAGATATGCCCTCTCCTACCTAGGCACTGATGCAGTCATCCATGGACTGTAAAACTCCTACGGTGCTGGGATTGCAGCATAAAATAATTAAAAAAAATGCTTCAGATAAGAATATGAAGGTGGGTCGGAAGAAAGACCAGGATAAAATTAAGTTAATGGGGGAGACTTTGGTAGAGTCAAGTTTGGTGAGAACATTGGACTCCCATTTTTATAACCCCCAAAAATGATTATACTTTCATGGAATGTAAGGGGGTTGAACAACATCCCCAGACAAAAAGTTGTTCGTGATTTGATTCATGTTCATTCTCCGGATGTGGTTTTTATTCAGGACAAAGTATTGATAACTGGGAGAGTCTCCCATCTGGGGATTCTCAACACCTACAAGAGTTGATCCATAAGGATGTTCAGACTTAATGTGGTTTGTTTTTTTTTTTTGGTTTTCTTTGGGAGTTGACCTTGTCTGGTGATTTAGCCTATCTTGTTGCTTATTTGAGTCCTGGGTGGGGGCTCAGCTGTACTTTGTAATCCAAAATTTTTATCAATAAATTTTTACCCATTTATTTAAAAAAAAATGTTAGGTTTCTATAATTTCCCATTTCCCAACCATGAATACTAGAATCTCAATCAACAATAGGGGGTGAATCAATATTATAGTCAAGGGTTTAGTCAAAGGTTGAATTTGGCAAGGTGGATAGTTGGATGCCACTTAGTTCCTACTTTGATATCAATTATTGGCTCTAAAATAATATTATATAATTCATTGCTTATAGTGTTTATTTATACATAGAATTATTTTGAGATCTTAATAGAATTTGCTAAGAATTTGGTAACCAAATCCTACCATCAATAATAGTCTAGTAAAACTACTTACAACCACTAGTTTTACTAGTGAGTGAGTCAACCACCCAAAATACTTTTAAAAACCTCAAAAACCAACATAGATGTAATAATTCATACTACTAGAGAATGAAAATAGAGCTAGGTGACCTAATTTTAGTGGTCTAATATATATCCGTTAAACTTAAAATTATCAAAATATAGGGGTATTGATGAGAGTTATATGTTGCCTTAGTTATATCTAAAACCTATTGAAAAATATATCTTTTTTATATAAGATTTTTAATCTTTTGTATATTTTCCTTGTTTGCTAAAAAAACTAGAATAGTTGGTTTGAAAATATAATTATGATTAATATTATAAGCTCAATAAGTTTTTTAGGAAAGAAAATATGCTTAGATATCTATTTTTAAGGATAATGTTCTTGGCAAGAAGTGTTATTGTTTCAAGTTTTAGTACATGATGATATAATAGCTTTTGCCAAAGAAAATTACTACTATAGAATATTTTATTAGTTTTTTTTGTAGATGCTCTTAGCTTGAATGGATAATTTTCTACAAAATGATGATGACCATGCTTTAGAAAATATCCTTGGGTAATTATGCAACAAAAATATTATTTCATGATCAGTCAACCATTTCTAGTTGTTATAGGATGACATGACATTCATAATTATATGGAATATGGATATAGTACAAGAAAAATGAGATAGCTAGAGATATAGTACAATGTCAAGCATAACCATATGGATAAAATACAAAAAGAATGAGATAGCTAGAGATACTAACAATTAAAAACTATATCCTATGAAATCACTTAATCACCTACACTTGCATTACGTGTTAAGTAAGTGATGCCAATTATTCTATCTACATTTAGAATTGGAGAGCATGTATGCTAAAACATAACAAAAATATTGTAACTATATATTTTTATGGTTCCCAACAATTTGCCTATTCTTTAAAAACATTTGCTAGATTAAATCGTCATAAGCATCTTGTATATTGTTTTGTAGCATGCTACAAGGGAGGATAGTAAGAGAACATTATAAAAAGTGTCATTTTTATTTGCTATAGAATTATGTGATACAAATATTTTCCAACTTGGAGCTAGCAATCATTTTTATCTCCAAGGAAAAATAATGTCTTGTTTTTAAGCAAGGGCCTAATTGAGTAGAGCAAGAGTTGGTGCTTTCCTTCCAATATTATAATGTGCATCTATTTTTTCATTACAATGTCTTAGTTGATTCTTTCTATAGCTATAATTTTTAATATTAGTCTTGCTTTGATTTTCTATCAAGTTATACCCTAGTTATTCCCATTTTAGTATAATTAGATATTGATTTATTTTTGTTAGAGTAGATGTTTATACTCTAGCTCATGCTCACCTAGGTACTTTATTTTTATATTAGTTTATTTTTTCCCACCCACTTTATGTGTGGATATTTATTTTTATCTTATTTAGATATTATGGAGATATTTTGTATTCCTAGGGAGTTACAATCATTGATTAAATTTGGAAGGTTGAGGTATTTTCTCCATGGATCATATCGCACCTCCCTGTTTGTATGGTGGATATTGATCCTTATCTCTTTAGTGATCCTACGACTGTGGTGGATATTCCTTACATATTTAAGCAAGGCTTATCCATTGTATTCACAATCAATTTTGATATATGATATGATATTGCAATTTTTGTTAGCTTCTGTTATCTTGTTTATATTTTTTCAATATCTCTCTTTTGGTTAATGTGGTGTTGCTTCAACTCCTTGATCCTTGTGGCTTGGTTTGGTGTTTTACATTTTTCCATCATTATTTTCATAGTATCAAGGCTTCTAGGACTGTTGGAAATATTCATTGTTGAGGTTTGTGCAACCAGATCATGTTGAAGGTTTTGTAATTGGAGTTGGAGGTTTCTAAGCCCTAAAAGGTGAAAATTGATTTTTTTCTATTCTATTGTTTTGTGAAGAGTTTCTATATATTTTTTAGCCCTTAATTGCATATATATCTTTATGTGGTTTTTTTGGCACATAGTCTGCAAAATATCTAGTTTTTTACAATGTGTAAAGCTGCTTGTTGCAGATATGGTTTTCTATGATCTGCAATCTCTCTTCTTCACTCCTGAATTCTTGTTGTAAGTAGTAAAAATAATGCATCTAATCTATTTGCAAGCATGTAATAAATTGAAAATAAGAAAGCATGTAACCATTGCAAGATAAAATATGATAAAAAATGAGGTGCTCTTTATTAATTACAATAAGTCTTGATTACAATATTTCCCTCTTAGGAAATATCTCAATTTGATACAATTATTACAAATGTTATGGCCCCTCAAAGGCGAGAGATGTACTTCAATGATTTTTAGTCCTCCACTATTTTGCTTATAAGAGTGCTTATTAGTTGCCTCATTATTTGATATCAAGAGGTATGATCTCAATGATGCTTTGTCCTTGAATGGATCTATCACCTGCACACAAAGAAACTACAAGACACATCAATAGCACATGATGCCTCTCCAGGTAAGGTTAGTTTCAAAATAAATGCAATAAAGAGAGCAAATGCATAAAGATAAGATGAAATATATGAAATACTAAGAATAAAGTATAAATATTGAATGAAAATGTGATTAATCTATGATAAAAAAGCAATGAAAATACAAAGAATGTAAAATCTATGGCTAAAATGTAGAAAATACTGAATCAAACCCTAGTCGCTATCAATCAGAGCAACTGGCTTTGCTAGATGCTATCAAATTTGGTAGCTAAGCTTGTGAGTCGTAAAAATAAATGACCATGGGGTGAAGGATCTATTCTCTAAATATTGGTCTGAGATCACTCGATTTACTGCATAATTGATATTCAATGGTCACTTGTATTTCATAACATGGATTTGTGGTGGATTAACTCAAATTTGCGATGAATTGATGAAGAATATAAAACTTACTTCTAAAAAATTTGGAAGCTCTATTGATGCATGGACAATTTTCATACTACAATCGAACAACACTTCACTACATCTCACAGGGATACAAAGTTGCTCTCCAATCTGACAGGGCTTCACTACAATGAATTCAGGATGTATAACTTTTTTTGGGAGGCCTTTAAATAGACTTCCCAAATCCTCACCTTGGATTCTCAAGGAAGCCACGATTAAGAACTGACTGACATGGAGTAGTTAGGAAGATGCTTTTGAAAGCTTCATAAATAAAATTACCCAAGAACCATTACAAATTGGTTAAATACAACTAATTTTTCTCAACTCAGGGAGCCCGAGTTAGTTTCAGAGCTAGTTGCTCTTACTCAGTGCAGCTAGGGGTAAGCTTCCCTTAGCCACCATCGACAAGCATGACTAGCTCTTAGCTACTCTGATCATTAGCAGTTGGGATTGCAGTTACTGATGTTGTTAGTGGCTAGAGCTACATAGGACTAGACTACCCTAAATAAGTGGTTAAAATCACTGCTGGATCTTAGCAAGGTCCAAGCTCATTCATATGGTCTACAAAGGTGCCCATATGAGTAGTATCCTAAATATGATGTGTTTTAGGTGTCTATAGATACCCCTTTTAGGATGCATTATGGGAAAACGTGATGCTGAGTGAAAATAGACAACCTAAATCCATATTATAGGTAAATTGGTATTCATTTATCTGTTCAACGTTAGATGCCCCAATCATGTAAAGGGTGCACATCTCAGAATCATTACTTTAAATGGCATGAAAAGCTTAATTTGTTCTTTGGTGCATTTGGGTATAATCAACTCAAATCGATAGACAAAGAGACAAAGTCTTAGCTCATTATGTTTGCTTTTTGCCCTTGCAAATGGGTAAGCTTATAATATCTATTAACAATGATTCGTAGGACAAACACAATTCACACGATTGAGTATTCAAGTGTTGATTTTGATTATGAATTCTTGATTATGACTACTCCTCAAGTGATGAGTCGATAAATAAAATGACAAGTGATGAAACTGACAAGTCGCTTGACCAAAATGACTTATTTGGACAATTCAAGATGATTAAATTTATTACAAGGTAGCTCCTATTACATTTATGATTTTAACCATTAATAGTAATTATACATCTCTATCTTGTGGAGCAGTTCGATCACAATGGCCTTCTTAGAAAATCAAGATAACAATTCAATTTTAGCACGTGATGAATCACTATGTTCAATGATTTAATAAATTTTTATAGAGGAAAGGAAATGAATACCTCATTCCCGTAGAGCAGTCTAACCACAATGGCCTTATTGAGGATTAAAGTGAAGATATTTCAATTTGTCGATGAATAATTTGATTCAAATAGTGTGTAGAGTAAATAATTGGATATGAGGCATACTTTAAATTTGGTTACTATTTGATTTTTTGTTATTTTGATAATTTTTGAAAATTTTGGATTGATAGATATGCTTAAATATCCATTTTGAAGCTCTTCATGATGAGAATTTGTGATCGGCTGTAGAGCTTACATTTAATTTTATCAATCCGAGGGAAATCAAGGTTAGATTTAAAGAGTAGGAATCCCATATAGATTGTACCGTGGGGATTAATACTAAGCTTAGCTCAAGTTTCTTTTTCAAGTTTCACGTGTACAAGAAAGTAATAAACATAATAAAACTTGTGCAGAAATAAATGATGTAGAGTATACTAAATAATTGATGCGACGATAATTTATTTTTACTAATGAATTGATTTACTGATGCACCTAATTATTTGTAAACTAATTTATTTATGAAATGATTTAATTTATTTGTGAGGATCCTCATGCAATCTATCTTATTTTATGTAAATTAGAATGCAGTTTAATTTAAGGCTAACTAATCCTAACCTATTGCAGGGGTGAGAGCTTAGGGATTGGATATAGGAGTGGGCCCTGCCTCCCAGAGGGCAGTGTAAGTCTTTCTCCCCTAGTTTACTTTATTTTAGTAACTAGATTTTATAACTAATACTAACATTATGTCTATTCTGTAAATGTAGGTAACAGATAAACACAATTTACATTAAAAAATTAAACAAAACATGCAATTGATACAAATTACCATTTTTGAAGAACAAAATGCTACTTTTATTATTGGATATTTAGTTGTACATGCTGGCGCATTTCTTCAGAATTGTAAACTTAGAATATACAATAATTTCTTGTATTTTTCCACAGACCTCCTTCAAGGTCTCTCCTATGTAATTTATATTGTAACTAATACAATTCCAAACAATATTTCTCCACATATTTTGCCATGTAGATTTTGTGGACTTCCTGATGCGATAACTATGCATCAACCAAAATAATCTAAACCTAACATAATACATATTCCTATTTGGAATTGATAAATATTATGATTGGTCCAAGTGGCATCCTACAAACAAATCTAACAAGACAATACTATTTTGAATGATTCGCAAGATATACATTAGGACCTCATGTCCTATATTATAGGAAAGGTCTAATAGTCTTGCATCTATATCTAAAACTTCTTATAATAATTTGATTACAAATTTTATCAAGCAAATAACAACTTTTATCAACTAAAATATTCTTGCAGATAGTATGAAATATTTTGCTAAGTGAAAATATTTGTTGTCGTACAAACTTGATGTGCCATCACTGATGTGGCATGCTACGTAAGTCAAAAGACTTTATTATCCTTCGGTAACTTCTTGGTAAAATATTCTTCAGTAACTTTCTTCAGTAGTTACCTTCAGTAACATGCTTTAGTAATATACTTTAGTAATATACTTCAATAACATACTTCAGTAATATACATCTGTAACATGCTTTTGTAACAGGTCAACTATTGTTGTCACTAAGCTCTGCTTTTATCCTAGGTCCTTTTATTCGTCCTTCTTCTCATATGAGGTGCACTCCAAAGCTCTGCAATCTCTTCATCGATCATAAACACTTTTTCCTACATTTTTCTCAAGACTCATATGAGTTTTGTATAAAGCAAACACATTTGTTAGATTACTACAATTAATCAAATTTACTAATAATTTACACAATATTCACTAGTAATTTACATAAAACATATCATAATCACTAAATAATTATAACAATAAGACAATTATGATACATAAATATATTGCAAATAACCACTCATCATTTCCCTCCAAACTTAAGTCTATGCATGTCCTCATGCATGCGGGAAGGTAATATGAACATAATATAACAACCCTATACATGCATCAAATATTTAGACTTTTATGAATAACTAAAAATTCTAAGTACATTGATATTTGTATAGAAAGAATAACATAAATCATTACAATCATTTCCAGAATTTCAGAGAATACTGTTTACAGATCTTATAATGATTTTGAAACATGCATATGATTTTGACAGAAATCATCTAAAACAAATCAAATAGATATATTTAACAGAATCATGCTAAGTTTCTCCAAGAAAATAAGAAAAATAATCAGTTATCCAAAATATAGGAAATATCTATCAATTCAATTTATCAAAAATTATAAATTTCACAAAACTAAGAATAAACAGTTTATATCAGTAAATGACAGTTCGTTTTTCGCAGGACTGCCCAAACTTCCGAACTCGTTTTGGCCATATCTCACTCATCCGAACTCGGATTGAGCTGAAATTTTGAGGGTAGATGCCTGAAAAACCCTAGAACGTCTCCACCAATTTTCATATCATTTGGAGCAACACAGATCCTAGCGCATCCCTATGTGTGAACGATATATTTGGCAAGCGGCTATGCGAGGGTTTCATCTGGGTTGAGTGCAAGCAGCTCCAGAGGTTGGTTTTTAGGGCCTTCGGGCCCTAGCGGCCAATATTTTTGTGGTTTATGCTCAATATTTTAGCAGGAAATGTTGTAGGGGATACAATATGGGTTAGAAATTTGTCTTTCAATAGATCATACTATGAACTTGAGTGACAACGGCTTCCAATTTGCTGCACAAAAGAAAAGTGAAAACCATACCTTTCCACGACGTCTAGGGCAAGGATTAAAGAGACCACGAAATAAGTTTCAAGCGAGTTGATCAAAAAATGGCTCATATCTCAAGTGAATCTGGTGCTAAGGTGCACCCACAAAATAATTCTACTATGAAAACCCCTGTCAAGGGTAAGAATTTTGAAGACTCGGTCCCAAAAATGAATTTTAGGGATGCCCTTCATGGTGGACAGACCTCAGCCCAATGCTAATATCAATATTAGGGCTTCTCATAAACCTCTAAGAATGCCTAAGATTGATCCCAGGAAAATGGAGTCGGGATGTCTTAAAGCAGCTGATGGAACTCCTATTGTTAAGCTTGATATGGGTAACATTCAGATTGGCATTGAAGATTTGGAAAAAAGAGGACTAATTTGTCGGTTCGTGGGTTTTCGTTCGAGTCTATCTGCTTTCAAAGTCTGGGCTGCAAAAAGCTGGAAAACTAAAGGTGAGTTACAAATCTCTATTTATCCAAATGGTTATTTTCTTGTTTTATTTGCTAATAATGAAGATAGAGAGAAAACTTTTCAAGGGGGTCCTTGGTTTTTTGGAAGGGCGGGGCTTTTCATGAAGCCCTGGCATACTAAATTTAAAGCCGAAGAAGAGATGCCTTCTATAGCTCCCGTGTGGGTTAGACTCTTTGGCCTCCCTATTGAATTTTGGAATCCTACTATTTTTTCTTCAATTGGAAACTCTTTAGGAACTTTTATGATGATTGCTGATTGTACTCAAAATTTTGAACATATTATTTATGCTCGAATTTGTGTTTTAATGGATTTTGACAAACCCCTACCTAAAAATATCACATTACAATTTGGGGAAGACACTTGGGAGCAAGTAGTGGACTATGAGAACATTCCTTTTCGTTGTAGAATTTGCCATGAATATGGTCATTTGGCCGATGCTTGCCCAAATAAAATTCCTGATCAAAAGAAAGAAGATATAAACTCGGTGAGGTTTCCAAATACCTAAGAAGAAGAACACTCGAGAAAAAACCGAGTAATGAAGGATCAATCAAAGTCATTTGCTAATATGTTTGAAATCCTTTCCACAAATGATGTCCCAAGTGAGGAAGAGGAAATAATGGAAACTGAAATCTTAGAAACACAATTTAAATATGAAGGAAAGAACTCAGAGACAAACCAACAAATCAAAGGTTTTCAACAGAAAAAAAAGGGAGAAAATTTACACAAGAAAAACAATATTTCAAATGTCAAAACTTCAAATAATGCGGGTCCCAATATAGACTCCATTGAACCATCTAGTAAAATTTTGGCTGTGTATGAGCATTCTTCAAGGTTAGAAGCCATCTCAGATTCAATTGGAATAAGTCAAGAAACAGGGAAAAAAAAATTGAAGATGGATTCTAATCAAAAAGTAGGTCGCAAGACCAATCAATATCATATGGTAAAAGAAGGTGAAAAGCTTGTAGAGGAAGGTAAGATTAATGCCCTTCCCAACATTTTTAGCCCTAGTATTAATGAAGATCATCACTTGGAATATTAGAGGACTCAAAGGGAGTCTTTCAAAACAAAATGAAATTAGAAGAATGATTCGAATAAATCATCCACATCTTGTTTTCCTTCAAGAAACAAAGATGTCAATGGAGGATATGGACTTAATTTCCTGTAAAATTTGGCCAGATGGAAAAGTGGTTTCCCTCGGTTCCCAAGGGACTTCGGGTGGCATTGCTTGTCTTTGGGACCCAAAAGAGGTAGTTATTCACCATATGGTTGGCGGTTGGGGTTTGTTGGCTATAGCTATTCAAAGTAGACATTCCAACCAGATTATGCTCTGCATTACTTGTTTATGCCCCGACTTCTTTGGATGAAAAAAGAAGACGGTGGAAGGATATTACTCATATTATCTCTCATTTTCCTAAATCTTGGATCTTGATCGGAGGAGATTTCAATACCATCCTCTCTCTGGATGAGAAAAGGGGGGAAATAGAAATTTGGACAAAAGTATTGACCTCATGAGCGAATATATTGCAAACCTCCATCTTGTGGATATCCAACCAGATAATGGCCTTATGACTTGGTCTAATAGAAGGCAAGGCTTAGCTTGTATAATGGAGAGATTGGATAGGTTTTTGCTCTCTAAAAATTTCTTAATCCATGGTCACATTCCTAAAGTGAAGACTCTTAATAATGTTGGTTCGGATCATTGGCCAGTCATGGTGGAAATGTGGAAAACCAATGTGAGTTTCTCTCCTTTTCATTTTCAATTAATGTGGCTTAGAGACATTTCCTTCAGACCTCGTGTGCAACAATGGTGGAAGGAAGGTAAACCTAGGCATGGGACTAAGATGTTCTGTTTTGCCAAAAGACTGCAATACATTAAATCCAAAATCAAGACTTGGAGCTGGAAAGAGTTTGGGGATGTTCATAAAAAAAAACATGAAGTTATTGCTCATCTTGAAAATTTGAATAAGAAAATCCATTTAGATGGCCTCACAGAGAAGAGAAGTGCAGATGAAATTAAACTCACAACTCGGTTAGAGGAATGGGAAAAAAGAGAAGAAATCTTATGGAAGCAAAAATCTAGAATTCAATGGCTCAAAGAAGGAGATCGAAACACAAATTTCTTCCACAAATCTCTTCTAGCTCGAAGATCTCACAACTTTATTTCTTCCTTAAAATCAGATTACGGAGATGTTGTTTATACTTGGGATGGCATGAACTCTATTGTTGTTGATTACTTTTCCAATATTTTTACTGCTACTCCTCTTGACTCGGCTTCACAACAAAATGTTCTTCAAGCAATCCCTTCTCTTATCACTTATGAGGAGAACTCTATTTTGACTGCTCCTGTTACTATCAATGAGCTTCAACAAGTAGTTTTTAAAATGCAAAAAGGGAAAACCCCAGGTCTTGATGGTTTTCCTATTGAGTTCTACCAAGAGTTATGGGATATCCTTCATGTTGATTTATTAGAGGTGGTGGAAGAAGCCAGGAAATCCAAAGAAATTTTGAAGGTTATCAATAAAACTTATATTACTCTTGTTCCAAAAGCTCAAGAGGTTGATCATATCTCAGCTTTTAGACCTATTGCTTTATGTAATGTTCTTCTCAAAATTATTACTAAAATCATGGCGAGAAAGGTTGAAGCCTCTTTTGCATAAGATTATTTCCCCAGAGCAAGGGGGATATGTGGAAGGACGTCAAATAGTAGATGAGATAGTTCTTGCTCAGGAAGCCATCCATTCCATGGATATGCAAAATTCTCCTTCTATGTTCATCCGGTTAGACTTATCCAAAGCTTATGACAGAGTGGATTGGCACTTCCTTATCAAAGTTTTGAGGCAATTTGGTTTCTCTAAGGATTGGATGGATTGGATTATGGGATGTATCTCTTTAGTTTCCTACTTAGTTCTTATCAATGGTAGGCCTTCTCGGTCTTTCCCGGCTTCCAGAGGTATTAGGCAAGGTGACCCGCTATCCCCTTATTTATTCATCATTCTTGCTTGATGCTTGGGTAGGACTATAACCAAAAAGAGGGAAAACAAAACCCTTGAGGGAGTTACCATTGCTCATGGAGCTAGACCTATCTCTCATCTTCAATTTGTGGATGACTCTACCCTTTTAGGTAAAGCTACGATTAAGGAAGCTTCTAATATTAAGCAAATCATTAGCTATTTTTCTAAGGCTCTTGGGCGAGTTGATCAATGAAGACAAATCTAAAGTTATTTTCTTTCAACTGCTCTGCTAGACGAGGAATCCATGGTCTTGGATAAATTAAGATATAAGAAGACCTCTCTTCCAATCACTTATTTAGGTATTCCCATAAATATTCAAAGGCAGAAAAATAAAGATTGGAATTGGTTGTTGGACAAAGTCAAGAAGAAAATTGGAAAGTGGACCAACAAGTGGCTTTCTTCTAGGGGTAGAATCACCTTGGTAAAATCAGTCCTTCAAGCTATTCCTATTTATGTTTCTTCCATTTTGAATATCCCAAAGGTTGTTCTTCGAGAATTGGATCAAATCAGTCATCGTTTCCTTTGGAGTGGTACTAAGGAGAAAAGAAAATGGGCCTTGGTGAAATGGGATACTTTATGTCTTCCTAAGAGTGAAGGGGGGTTAGGATTCCGGTCTTCAATTAATAACAACAAAGCTTTAGCTGCTAAATTATATTGGAGGATGTTGCATAACCCCAATGCTCTTTGGGCCAATAATCTCCGTGCTAAATATCTTGAGAACAAAAGTCCTGAAGACCTTGTTCGCTATCAACTTCCTACCAAAGGTTCTCCCATTTTAGCAGTTCTTAAGACTGGTGAGGATTTGATAAAGAAAAAATTATTTTGGATCATTCATAATGGTCAACATGCAAATTTTTGGATAGATTCTTGGGATGGTCACAAGCCTTTGATAACTCAGTTTCCCGATTGGAGGCCTTGGATGGAGGAGCTTCACCGAGCTAATTGGATAAAGGTGGCTAATTACTGTCGGTACCATACTTGGTAATTCAAAGGTTGGTAGATATTGGATCCCTATTGAGGACTGGCCTATTCAAATCCTAGAAAGGCAAAGACAAGATATCCAAGGCATCCTTCATATGAGATCCCTCTCTTGGTCCCATGAAAAAGATTGTTTTGGATGGAACAACACTACTAAGGGTGAGTATTCGGTTGCTCAAGGTTATTTGACC
The DNA here is from genome assembly GCA_028583015.1 of Wollemia nobilis. NCBI lineage: Eukaryota > Viridiplantae > Streptophyta > Pinopsida > Araucariales > Araucariaceae > Wollemia > Wollemia nobilis. Next base: position 252,435 of record JAQPPZ010002822.1, read on the forward strand.
TTATGCCATAATAATCCCAACCATTCTTCTGACATATTTTCTCAATTGTGGGCTCAAAAGCTCTGGCCTAAGGTGAGGTTCTTTAATTGGCTTTTATTGCATCGTAGGGTGCTTACTTGGTGAGCAACTTATGAAGCGTGGTTTTCATGGCCCTTTTAGATGTGAAATGTGTGAAGAGAATGTAGAAAATATCAACCATATTTTTATTGAGTGTACTTTAGCCTCTGAGCTATGGAGGAGAATGGCAACTTTACTTGGCTTACAGTGGTCCAATTTTTTCACTTTTGAACAGCTTTGGAGGGATTGGCCTAATCAAGAGGGTGTTGATCATTTTATTAGGCAATTAGTTTGGATGGGTTCTACCATTCTTCTTTGGAATATTTGGAATGAAAGGAACAACCAAATTTTTAATCAAGATAGGAAGGATATTCACTATATTTGGCAAAATACCATAGCCAACTTAGTTGAATCAGTCCATCAACTCCTTAATCACCCCCAAAACTCCCACCAAATATGGGATCAAGTGATGCAAAGATTGAAGATTAAACCTTCTAAGGGCAACCAACTTAAAGGGAATGTGAGTATTAGTAAGATGGATAGGACTAGAAATTGGCAACCTCCTCCTAAGGATTTTGGAAAAGTCAATACTGATGGAGCCTCTAGAGGGAACCCTGGAAAAGCCGGTGTGGGAGGAATTGGTAGACTTTCGGATGGCTCCCTGGTTTTTACTTTTGCTTGAGAATTTGGGTATTCTTTCCAATAACCTTGCTGAGGGGTATGGTATCCTTAGAGGCCTTCAGGAGGCTACTAAGGTTGGATGGGAAAAGGTGTTAGTTGAGTCTGACTCTCAACTTATGATTAATCTCTTGAAGACTCCTTCTAAGAATCATAAGGTGGATTGGAGAATAAAAAGAATTATTGAGAAGATTCGGTTAATCCGAGATGGGATTTTTGAAAGTTGATTACAATCATGTGGTCGAGAGATCAAAACAAGAGTGTTGATGCTTTAGCTAATTGGGCTTTGGACAAAGGTGATCTTACTTTTTATGGCCACCCTCATATATGGTGGGCTTCTCAAATTAGGGAAGCTCTTCTTTCTATCATTTCTTTGGATGGCTCCGATTCCGAAGGTACCTAGTTTCTTCTTGTTTTTTTTTTTGTTTCTCTTTGGTTCATTCAGTTTTTTTAGTTCCCTAGCTCATTCTATTCTTTATTTTGTTTCCTCTATTGATTCTTGCATTAATAGTCTTCGGTCTAGATAGGTCATTGTTTTGTTCATTTTTTTTCTTTTGTCTTCTTTGTTTTTTTGTTTAGTTTTTTAAGGTGGGTGGGTTCTTTTGTTTTGTTTTGTTTTTGTGTTCTTTGTGTTGTTTTTTGTTGTTCTTGTGTTTTTGTTGTTTTGTTTTTTTTTTATGTTTTTTGTTATTGTTCTTGTGTTTTTTTCGTTCTTGTTCTTGGGTTTCTCTTTGTTTGTGTTATTTCATTTTTTATGTGTGAGTGTTTTCTATGTTTTTTGTTTTTGTTTATTGTCTGTTGTTGGTTGTTTTTATTTTTATTTTATTTATTTTATTTTTTAGGTTTTGGTTGTGTTTATTTTTCATGTTTTTTTGGGTTATGTCTTTGTAGTGTTCTGTTGTTTTTGTCTTGTTTGTGTTTTGTTATGTGGTTCTTGTGTTTTTCTATGTGGTTTGTGTTGTGGTTTCTTTTATCTTATTGTGCGTGTTTGGTTGTGCTTTTGGTTTTGACACACTCAAGGAGCATGTTTTTTATTTTATTTTATTATTTTTGTTGTTATTTACTTTTTTTAATTTGGTTTTGTGTGTTTGTTTGCTCCTTGAGTATGTCAAAGGTGGTAGGCCAGGTCCGAGTCCTGGGCATTTTTGGCGGAATGGATACCCCTGCCTCCTTGGGTCTTACCCGAAAGTGGCATCCCTTTTGGGATGTTTTCCACAAATAAAAAAAAGAAGTAAATGACAGTTCAATAAAAATATTTCAAATATTAACTGTACATATTACGTATGTCATCATATAAAAGTCTACAGATAAAATACCATGGATAATATACTACAAATATGATCAATACATAAAAATATAAGTCTAAGTAATTAATAAAATAACAGTTTTTTCATTGTTCATCCAACTGGTGCATGTTGAGAAGAAATATGGAAGAAATAGGATGATCGTGGTCTTGGTTCTGGTAATTTACACTCTTGTTTTACTCATTGTACCTGTTCCTTAGCCCGTTGATCTACAACTACTACAATTGGTGTTTCCACCATAACTGTTTTGATGTGCTCAACCTCTTGAGCACTTCCTTTCTGCTTTGTATCCTTTGTCTGTGAAGGATGAAGTTCCTCATTGTTAACCATCGGATCAAGCTCCAAAGGCATCCCTACATCCAAGACAAGACCTTTTAATGTTTTTCCTTCCTTGGCGGGCAGATCCAATTTTGTAGGTTGATTCTGTTGAGTAATACTAAGAATTTGCTGGGAACTGTCCTCCTCGAGGATCTTTGAAAAGTCAATTGGTTTATTAGTGTACACCTGTTTGCTGAAGTTTATAGATTTTTTAGGCTTTTTACTAGAAGTAGAACTTTTATGCGAGGAGACTTCGATAGGTGGTGTCCGGTTGATAGAGTCCATAGGCTTTGGTGTCTTATCCACATAAAACTGCTTAATCAAATCTATCTGAACAACAAGGGCTCTCTGGATAATTTTAGAGTGTTCTGTAAAATCTTCCCTTAATCTATCAATTTTCATTTGCAAAACTGTATTTTGCGCATGAAGGTAGGATAAGGTCTCTACAGTAGACTCGGTTGCAGGTAATTCAGATTCAGGCCCTTGTTCATCTTCCTGTTCAAAGTTTTCTACAATTTTCTTTTGACGTCTGATATTCGATCGGGATTATTTATTACTTTTCAAAGTCTTACATTTCTATTTTGGGCTTTCAGGCTCTTCTTCCTGACTATCAGAGTCATTTTCTTCCTCTGTCGAATGTTCCCCCTCAAATTCGATAGATTTTGAGCATTCGGAGTAAGTTGGATTCATCCACGATCCAGTTCCAGGATACTTTCACTTCATGAGATTTTTTCAGGACAATCAATTTAATTAAACCATGGTGTGCAATCAAGTGCAGTCTTGGTTTTCCTTGAGAATTTTTGGGTTTAACTCGTAAAACAGTCGATTTCAACGATTGGAACAAAAAGTAAGGTAGATTAATGACACAATATTTATTATTCGAGAATTTTAAGTTCATTAACATACGGATGTGGTAAGCTAACAAGACAGACATTCATCCCTCAATAGTGAAGAACTTAATAATAATGACAATTGCTTCTTGCCATAGGAGGGGAAGTGTAGAAGTTGAAACCCCTTTGATTGCTCCCTCCTTGTCTCTAAGAATTGTACACTTCTCACCAAATTTTATCACCAACTGAGCGATGCTTTTAGATGGGTTTTTATAATAAGGTAGACCAACCTCAGGTAATCCCAACACCTCAGAGATCAAGCTAGGGTTTAAGTCTAGTTGGAGTCCTCCAACACAGGTAGACATTGTGTCGGGGTTACAGTTCATTATGAAATGTCTAGCCACCCCTAAATCATGGCCTTTAAACTTAGTCAATGCTTCCCACCATCGGGCATTTTGGAAAAGCTCGACTACAGAGTCGCTCGGGTTTTGGGTCTCAATAGATGATGACTCACTACATTTTTGAAACACGGGTCGAGGCATGGTGATGGGTAAGGGTTGAGAGAAGAGGATTTTGAATTTATCACCAAGAACCCTACAATTTATATATAAACATATTTTCCTTAGAAGTCGGTAGAGCCCTTAAAAATTTACTATTTTTATATATATTTATTTTTTTTATTTAAAATTTTATTCTATTTTATAGCTTAAAAATAAAATACATCCTCAAATAGTTTTTTGAAACCCTACTGTAATTTCATACCAGATCTCTAAAACTTTTAATACATATGATTTTTTTTTTAAAACCCTAAAAAATTTACCCTAATTTCATAATTTCCATATACTTTCATTTTTTTTTTTAAATCACCAAATATATATAAAAATCTCTCATAATTTACCCTAATTTATATTCCCTAAAACAATTCCTCTATATCTATTTCTTATGTATGTACAAAGTGAAGTAGAGAATATCTATTTTGTATACAAGAAAACAACAATAATAAAAAAACAAAAACAAAAATCAAAATTTAAAATTGATGAGGATATTTTACCTATCGCTTTCACCACAGGTTTGCCACCTTCCGACGTTCTCAAAAAACCCTACAATTTTGACCTAATCGGTGCTAGCACATGCAAAATTACACAATATCGACCTTTTTACTCAGACTATTCTCTCAAATCCTCACAATATTCTGCATTTTGTGACTAGATTCGGGTTGGGGCTGGTTTGTTTCATCTGCATGGCCGCATGCAACATCGTTATGTTTCTTCCGATGGTGGATACTATTTTTTTCTATCGACGATGAATATGGCTTGAAAACCTATCAACGATGGTGGTGTTTACCCTAAAATATATAGTGATTAGGGTTTTTAAATTTTAGGGCAATATCGTTCGTTGATCTTGTTTCAATCGATGATGATCATCCAATGTTTCATGCTTTTCGCTCGATTGGGCAAGAAAGGGGGCACATGTCGATGATCGATCATAATAGCAAGAGAGGGTCATGTTTTTTTACCTATGTTTTCTCTTTTCCTCCTCAACCCTTGATCGTATGTTAATCAACGGTGAAAATCCTTAATCCGTGTAACCTCTCACGATTGGTTGGATAGAGTCACGTGTCCCATGCTAATATAATATTTTTATGGTTTAGCTTTTGTCAACTTCCCTTAACACCTCGCATGGTGGGAGTAAAAATCTCCACATTTTGATTGGTTCGGATGATGGTTGATCGTCGGCTCAAGCACATTAATACGTGGTATTTGATAGCTATATGAACCAAGGGTTCATATCATATAATTTTAATTTCCCTTAGTTTAATTTTAGAAGTAAAAATATTATTGTGCTTTCTTATGCTTATCATTGTCATGTGCTTTCATTTGCCCTATTACTTCTTAAGTTGCCATGTGTCCTTAATTCAAATAATAATATAAAATATTTTAAACTTACGATTTTTAGCGCTGCGAGTATGGATGACAACTACAAAGGGTGTTACGAAATAGTGTTACTGATGATGATGTTACAGAAGCTTTTATAGAAGATAATTACAAAAAACTTTTATAGAAGGTATCTATGGAATATATCTACAAAAGATACCTACGGAAGATACTTAAAGAAAATACTTATGAAAGGTACTTACGGAAGACACTTATGGAAGGTACTTACGAAAGACACTTATGAAAGATACTTATGGAAGACATCTTATCAAAACCACTATTTAGAGTCAAGAAAATACTTTACCTATTTTCTTCCCCCAAACTGTATTATGAGTTGTATATGCCTTTATTTACCCCCCCAAACTGTAATTTTGGCTATATAGCCAAAAAAAAAGGAAGGGTGTTTATTTATATTTATGGATAATAGAAGGATAATTTTATGAATGGGGTTTTATTATAATTTTTGGTGAGTATGCTTCCTGTATGTCATGAAGAAGTTTCTAGGATAGAAAAATAATTTATATAAAATCTGAATTCAACCTTCTAGGATATCTTCAATCATGGGAAAAAGTGAAATAGTTATTAAGATGGCTTTTAAAGGATGAAAATGTGATGGACACAAGCCATGCTTTTGTAGAAAAAATTGAAACCATAGTACTTTCATGAGGATTGTCTTTGGGCTTTTATCTGCATGTGATGTTTCTAGGGTTATTCTTCAAGGACTTCAAACATTCTAGCAATTTTGAAACAACTTCATTTACTCCTCTCACAAACCAATTTAATGTCAAAGTTGTCCTAGTATTTTCAAGCCTCTTTCAAGACCAACTATGTGTGTAGTGAGGATTCATTCCCCATTATGAGTAAGGATTGAAAAACAACAAGGGTTATGTATGCCAAAAAGCTAGCTGATCTTATGAGCATCTAGAGGTCTTATCCAGACTTAGTGCTAATACGTAAGAATACTTCAATAAAGAGTATCCCATGGTGTTTGAGATACTAAAAATTCTAGGGATTCAAGCTCTTTTACCCTTTATTTACTTTTGTGTTATGTGGGATACTTGCTCATTTTGGAAGGAGCAAGGGATTTTTAGTGTTTTTTTGGGGTTCTTGCTTATTTTGAAGAGAAGCAAGAAGAATTGTATTGGAATATTTTTTGGGGTTCTTGCTTATTTTGAGGAGAAGCAAGAAGATTTTTATGGGGATACTTGCTCGATTAGATGAGGAGCAAGGGATTTTTTTTTGAAGGTGAAGGGCGAGCTTGTCCTTTTGCCAATTTGTTAGTATTCTAGACCATGCGTATAAATAGATAAGCAAGGGAAACTATTCACTTATGGCAAAAATAACACATGAGTTAATTTCTCCAATATTTCACAATGTTTTTAGATGTGCAATTGTGCATGGTCAAAAGAAAAACTTGATCAACTAGGAGTAACTTATAACATTTTAAAAGATTTGCTTGATTTTCAATGAAAATTTTGCTCAGGATACCAGATATAATTTGAGTATTTGAAGAATACCTAGATTTCATCTAGCAACAAGGTACTATGCATCATGTGGTAATCATCTTCCTTGAGCTATTTTTAAAACATTAAGACTGAAAATGGAAGGGAATACAGATACTTCATGATGAAATAAAGGAAGCATAATCATTTTTATTTTTATAAATTTATTTTTTTCAATTTTGATATATATATATATATATATATATTATATATTATTATTATTATTTTTTCTTTTCAAAGAGAGAGTTTATTGGATAGTAGTTGGTTGCAGTTCAGAAATACACTACAAATCAGTTTGTTGTCTAAACTGGTGTATGAATTCTTCCTTAGATAATGGCTTCTTATAAATTTTAAGCCTATGTCCATTTACTAGTAGTTTCCTTGTTGAATCATCTATAGGCTTAAGCTTGATTGTACCATTTCCAAATATTTCCTCAATTTCATAGGGTCCTAGCCATCTTGTTCTTAATTTACCTTGAAAATCTTGATAATGAGAGTCAAATAACAAGGCCCAATCTCCTGATTGAAATGTACGTGTTACAATGTGTTTATCATGCCATTTATTTCATTGTTGTTGGGTTATTTCAGTTCTATGCAATGCTTCTAATCTTCTCTCATCCAAAATATTTAACTTTTCCAACCTTTATTTTTGTGCGTTATCCAAATTCATGTCAAGTTGTACCATTGTGCGAAGGGTTTCTATCTCGAATTCAATGGGCATGATGGCTTGTTTTCCATAGACCATTTCATACGGTGATAATCTTGTGGTAGTTTTCCAAGTTGTATTATATGCCCATACAACTTCTTTTAATCTCTCAGCCCAATCACCCCTATTAACAGTTACAATTTTTGTAATAATCTTTTCAAGTTCTCTATTTGTAACTTCTACTTGTCCATTAGCCTGAGGGTGATATGGTGAGGTTTTCTTGTGTTTTATTTGATAGATGTTAACAAAATGATCAATCACATTGGAGGTGAATTGAGGTCCATGATCTGAAACTAATTCTCTTGGTGCTCCAAAGCGTTGCATTATGCTTTCATAAAGAAAATCGGCCACTGGTTCAGCTTGAGCTCGTGGGAGAGCTTTAACTTCAGCCCACTTGGTAACATAATCTGTACATACAAGTATGTGTTTATTACCATCACTTGGAGGGTCTATTGGTCCAACAAAGTCAATTCCCCATTTTTCAAATGGTTCAAGTACTATCTGTGGAACCAAAGGCATTTCCATAGATGGTGTAGGCTTGCTAGCTCTTTGACAAGCATCACATCTATCAATAAATTGATGAACATATTTAGTCATAGTAGGCCAAAAGTACCCAGTTTGAAGTATTTTAATAACCATTCTTTGGGTGGCATAATGACCTCCACAAGGTTCTTCATGTGCTGCCCTAATAATGTCATATACATCATTTTCTTGCACACATCTCCTAATGATTTGATCAGGACATTTTTTAAACAGAATTCCATGAATCCACATAAAAGGAATACTTTGATGTATTAATTTCCTACGCTCATGCGGTGTATAATTTTGAGGTATTTTTCCTGTTACTAAATAATTTACAATATCAGCGTACCAAGGGGTAAAAATAGAAAGAGCAAACAAATGTTCATCTGGAAAATTATCAGGAATTAACTCGTTATCATCAAAGATTTGCATGCGAGATAAGTGATCTGCAATAACATTATATTTTCCTACCTTATCTATAATTGTGACATTGAACTCTTGTAGTAATAGAAGCCATCTAATCACTCTACCACCCATTGTTGCTTTGTTCGTTAAGTATCTAATGGTAGAGTGATCAGTGTGAACAAATACTTCATACCTTGTTATGTAATGTTTAAATTTATTGAGAGCATGAATTACAACTAAAAATTCTTTTTCTGTAATAGTGTAGTTAAGCTCAGCTCCATGCAAGTTTTTACTTACATAATAGATAGCATAAGGTATTTTGTTTTCTATTTGTTGCAATACTGCTCCTATTGCATAACCTGAAGCATCACAATGAATGTGGAATGGTAATTCCCAATTTGGTCCTCTCAAGATTGGAGCAGTAGTCAAATTTTCTTTTATTTCTTCAAAGGCTTCTTGACATTCGTTTGTCCAATTGAATTCACTATCTTTAGTTAAGAGCTTAAACATGGGAGTAGCAACTTTATTGAAGTCTTTAATGAACCTACGATAGTATCCTGCGTGTCCTAAGAAACTTCTCACCTCTGTTTGTGTTTTTGGAGGTTGAAGGGTTTGAATAATTTGTATCTTTGCAGGGTCTACTTTAACACCTTCTTCTGATATATAATGTCCTAGAACAATACCTCCTTTCATCATCATAAAGCACTTTTCATGACTTAGAGAGAGGTTTTGCTCTTGGCATCTTACCAAAACTTTTTGCAAGCTTGATAATGTTTCTTCAAAGGTAGTACCGTATACTTGTGAAGTCATCCATATAAATTTCCACACATTCATTAGTTAAGTCAGCAAAGATAGCCAATACAACTCTTTGAAAAGTTGCAGGTGCATTGCATAGTCCAAAAGGTAGAACGTTATAAGCATAGGTTCCTGCAGGACATGTGAAAGTTGTTTTTTCCTGATCTTCCTCAGCTATGGAGATTTGATTATATCCACTAAAACCATCTAAAAAGCAAAAATATTTCTTTCCAGCCAATGTATCTAAGACTTGATCAATGAATGGCAAGGGAAAATAATATTTCTTGGTTACTTTGTTTAATTCTCTATAATCAACGCAAATTCTCCATTTACCATTTTTTTAGGGACTATCACCAAAGGTGACACCCATTGGCTATCGAAAATTGGGTATATAAATCCTGCCTTTAAGAGTTTAATGATTTCCTCTTGAACTACTTCTTTCATAGTTGGATTCAATCGTCTTTGGGGTTGTCTTACTGGATTACAACCTTCTTGAATAAATATGTGATGGGTACAAACATTTGGGTGGATACCCATCATATCCTCATAGTTCCATGTGAATGTTGATTGATGCTTTCTAAGCACATCTACCAACTATGATTCTTGCATGCTTGTGAATTCATTACTAATGTTAAGAGTTTTTCCTGGTATAATATCTATTTATTTACACTTTTTTGTATTTGCATCTATCCCATTTACCTCATATCCAAGAATGTTTAAATCATAGCCATATGGTTCTATTTGAGATTGACTTGTGCTTGCCTCATCAATGGAAAATTGAGATGAACAACTACTATCTTGATCTTGATTCTCTTGTTGATTTCCTAACAATAATGGTAGGGGCCCCTCGACTTCTTGTTGAAGTTGTTCGTGTAGAACATTAATTGATAAGGTTTGGATATCATCATACTCATGAGGGAAATCATACCACAATTGCTTTGGAAATTCTTCTTCTATTGCTGATCTAGGGAATAAACTAAGGTCTTTAGTATTCTTGCCATTAGAAATAGTCATATTTCCTGATCTACAACTAATGTAAGCATCAATTGTTGCAAGCCATGGGCGTCCTAGGATTAAGGGATGTCCCCCTAACTTCTTTTTGGGTTGTAAGACTATAAAGTCTACAGGATATTCCCATGAACTTACAGAGACCATAATATCTTCTAGTTTTCCTTCTGGCTTAATAGTAGACCTATCGACGAGTTGAAGCACAATAGAAGTTGATTGTAGTTTATGCATCCCTAAGGATTCTATTGTTTCTTTGGTCATGACATTAATAGCGGCTCCTAAATCAATCAAAACATTTTGTAAGGTTATGTCTCCAATATGTACTGTGAGTATAGGTATTCCAAGATCTGTGTATTTTGGTAATAACCTATCTCTTATCATTATCTCAGATAATTGTCCAATGACTTGAATAGTTTGGAATTCATTCTTCTTTTTCTTCCCTGAATTTGAACATATATTTTTAATAAGCTTGGAATAGATGGGTATATCCTTGATAGCTTGTAATAAAGGAATTTTAATAATAACACCTTCTATTTCTTGAAGGAAGTTAAAGGTTGGCTTAGATGGTTCTTTTGGTATTGCCAGTCTTTGAGGGAATGGTACTTCTACTTCCTTCCTTATTTGGATTTCTTGTTGCTTTGTTGGAATATTTTCTGGTGGATTTTCTGTTTCCTTTTTGTTGTTATCCTCTTTTTCAAACAAATTTTTGATAGAGTCATCAAGTTCTATGAGAGTAACATTATTTTCCAACACCTTTCCTGATCTTAATTGAATCTGTTGACATGGTGCTACGGATATAGAACATGTCTCACTAGCCTCATAAACTTGTTGGACATTCTTATTGTTGTTAGGGTTAGGAATTGGTTGAGCTGGAAGAGGTGGTTGCTTAGGAGGATTATTATTATTGGTCGGAGGTGGTAGAAGTCTATTTTGAGGTGGGTTTTGAGTGTTTTGTCCCCTAAATTGAGTTTGAAGGTTTTGTTGTTGTGTTGTATTTGGGGACCAATTGGTGCCACCTTGATTATATTGGCCACTATTATTCCAACTAGGCATGTTCTGACTTGGTGTCCCTTGATTCCACGGAGGTGGCCCTCCATAAGAATTAGCCATAAATTGAGCCCATGGGGGTATGTTCCAATCTTGATTGTAAGAGTTCCAATTTGTCCAATTTGGTGCATTAGACCATTGATTAGGCCTTTGCTGGTTAGAATAACTAGGGTTTGACCAATTTGGTGGGCCATTAAATGGACCATTTCATATTTGAGTGATAAAATAAACATCTTCTGCTTGTTCCACTTCAGGTTCTTTTATGGCGGCTTTAACAGCGGAGATATACTTGCAGTTTTCAGTTTTATGATTCTTATCACAAATTTGACAACAAGCGGAGATATTGGATATATTTGTTATGTTTAGAGGACATTCTCTCAAATTGTGCTTTTTCCTACACCTATGGCAGTAAATTTCTTCAGTGTCCTTTGATTTTTTATCCATTAAGTCCAAGGATGAGGTCAAAGTACTCAACAAATCAGTTTTTAAGCCTTCCAACATATTTCCAATTTCTACTCTTGTCACTCCTCCTGTGGATGTATATTTATTGCTTCTTAGAGGTTTGTTTCTTGAATAATTTCTGCAAATATTGATAATCTCCTCAAATGACATAAGATGAATGTCTCCTTTTGCCATAAGATTTAAAATCTCAAGAACATCTTCCTTCAACCCTTTCAGGAAAAGTTCTTTTAGGATTTCTTCATCAAGGTCTATATTTACTCTAGACCCTACAAATTGAAATCTTTCGAGATAATCCTCCAAATATTCTTCTTCTTTTTTATTCATACGAAAAATCTCAGCTTTCTTATCCCTAACTCTACAATAATCTTGATATCTTTCAAGGAATAGCTCTTTTAATCCATTTTCTCCATCCCAACGATTACAAACTCCTTCTCCTAGACCCATAAACCATCTTAAAGCTGCATCTTTAAGAGTAGATGGAAACAACCTTAGCTTTTGCTCATTGGTGGTGTAAAAGTAAGCTTGACATACTACTTCAAATTCAAAAAGAAAAGCATCAGGATCTTCATGGGGTTTTCCATGAAAGGTAGGCAATATAGAAACAGAGATTGATTTAGGTTCTCTTGTTGTTCCTTCTGTATGTAATATTGGGAAAGCGAACATTTTTCTTTGTCTGTTCTCTCCCTGATCTCTCTCTTGCCTTTGTCTCCTATTTCCATGGTTTTCTCCTTCCTCTCCCAAACCACTTTGCTCATCAGCCATACCTGAATATAGGATTTCAAGAATTGGATCAAGTATAGGTTCGAAAAAGATAGAAGAAGGATCTACGTAGTTGTCAAATTCTAGATCGGGCAATAAATATGAATTGGGATCTTGATCTAGGATTTCAGCTTGATTGGTTGATGTTGTAGCCTTGGTGTCTACTAATTTATAAATTCTAGGCTCTCTAAAGTCTCTTCGGGAATTTCCTTCTATTTTGTTAATTTTTATGAATCTTCCTTTAGAGTCTCTAGGTCTGCTCATGAATGTTCTAAACTTCTTGTTTTTGCAATATGTCTAATCTTCTTTGAATAATTTATGAATATCGTTGATTGGATCAAGTTGTTCTGGTGTCATAAAATGTTCCTCTTCAAAGTTGAAGTAGTCTACCAACAATTGAATCAACTGAACAAGGAAAGCTTTGGTTGCAACAAGATCAAGAATTCCAAATTGTAGCTCATAACACAACTCTTGGCACAATTCTCTAAAATGTATAGCTCTAGGAATCTTATAATATCTCTTATTGTATTGTAGGGCTAATTCTTTCCTTTCTATGTCTGCAAGGAAGTTGTGAATGGTGAGGGAATCCTCAAGGTATTGATTCCAAGGATAAATTACTGGATTTACTATTGTTCTCCTATCCCAAAGCCAATTCTCACAACTTCTTCCAAGATCTTGATAAGGTGAAGAATGGTTTACCCTTAGAGTTTTTGCTATATTTATCCTCTTGATTTTCTTTAGTTCGTCTGATCTTTTATTGATAGTGTCAATGCGTTCACATAGTTCTTCCCACTCTGGTTTGGTTGTTTTGTTCCCTTGTTCAAAAAGAAGATTAACCTCCTGTTGTATTAATAATTTTCTAAGGTCTATAAATTCAGTTTGACTATTTTCCACCATTTGTTTTATTTTATTTTCTCTCTTTGATTTTATATTTTATATTTTTTTCTGTTTGGGTTTTGATTTTTCTATTTCAATCCTACTATCTGCCAAGTTTAAATATAAATTTCAGAACTTATAAATACTCTTAACACAACAGAAAATAAATAAATTTAAAATTACTAAACAGTCCTAATGCTACTAAAATTAGATGCGTTTATACAACTAATTTCAGCATACTTAGGAAAAAGTAAAAATGCTTGGAAAGTAAATTTTTACTGGAAGTAAAATTGCTGAAGTAAAAGGTAAATTACTACTATTCTTTGACTATTAGGAGGGATTTCATTACAGTTGTGTCACTCAACGTAACTACTTCCTACTAAAAAAATAGGGTCCTAAGCAAAGTTTAGGTTGTTTTCAGCGTTCACCTACTTCCTATTCTTTTTCATAGGTCCTAAATCAAATTAACAATAGTAATCACCCAAAACAAGGAAATTGCAAAAAATAAAATTTGCTGAAATTGAAATTTACGAAAATTGAAATTTGCAGAAAATAAATTTTTAATCTATGAAAGCAGTAAAAATGAATCCTTTAAGAAAAATGAACCTGGCAACGTCGAACGGAGGAACTTGTTGGAACCATATTTGGGCCACTCTGACTCGTATGCACACCAAGGTCTCGTACGTACCCCTTTTCACATACAAGTAAGCCTCTCTCTTTGCACTGCCAAACAACTTTTCTGACTAACCACTACGATGCTACTCTCCCCGACAACGATGCCAAAATGATCGGTTGTAGAGCTTACATTTAATTTTATCAATCCAAGGGAAATCAAGGTTAGATTTAAAGAGTAGGAATCCCATATAGATTATACCATGGGGATTAATACTAAGCTTAGCTCAAGTTTCTTTTTCAGGTTTCACGTGTACAGGAAAGTAATAAACATAATTAAATTTGTGCAGAAATGAATGATGCAGGGTATGATAAATAATGATGCAATGATAATTTACTTTTACTAATGAATTGATTTACTGATGCATCTAATTATTTGTAAACTAATTTATTTATGACATGATTTAATTTATTTGTGAGGATCCTCGTGCAATCTATCTTATTTTATGTAAATTGAAATGCAGTTTAATTTAAGGCTAACTAATCCTAACCTATTGCAGGGGCGAGAGCTCAGGGACTGGCTATAGGAGTGGGCCCTGCCTCCTAGAGGGTAGTGTAAGTCTTTCTCCCCTAGTTTACTTTATCTCAGTAACTAGATTTTATAACTAATACTAACATTATGTCTATTCTGTGAATGCAAGTAACAGATAAACACAATTTACATAACAAAAATTAAACAACACATGAAATTGATACAAATTACCATTTTTGAAGAACAAAATGCTACTTTTATTACTGGAGATTCAATTGTACATGTTGGCACGTTTCTTCAGAATTGTAAACTTAGAACAAACAATAATTTCTTGTATTTTTCTTGCATAGACCTCTTTCAAGGTCTCTCCTATGTAATTTATATTGTAACTAATACAATTCCAAATAGTATTTCTCCACATATTTTGCCATGCAGATTTTGTGGACTTTCTGATGCGATAACTATGCATCAACCAAAATAATCTAAACCTAACATAATACATATTCCTATTTGGACTTGATAAATATTCTGACTGGTCCAAGTGGCATCCTACAAACAAACCTAACAAGACAATACTTATTTTGAATGATTCGCAAGATATACATTAGGACCTCATGTCCTATATTCTAGGAAAGGTCTAACAATCTTGCGTCTATATCTAAAACTTCTCATAATAATCTGATTACAAACTTTATTAAGCAAATAACAACTTTTATCAACTGAAATATTCTCACGGATAGTATGAAATATTTTGCTAAGTGAAAATATTTGTTGCCATCCAAACTTGATGTGTCATCACTGATGTGGCATGCTACGTAAGTCAACAACCTTTATTATCCTTCAGTAACTGCTTGGTAAAATATTCTTCAGTAACTTTCTTCGGTAGTTACCTTCAGTAACATGCTTTAGTAATATACTTTAGTAACATACTTCAGTAATATACATCTGTAACATGCTTTTGTAATAGGTCAACTACTATTGTCACCGAGCTCTACTTTTATCCTGGGTCCTTTTATTCGTCCTTCTTCTCATCCGAGGTGCACTCCAAAGCTCTGCAATCTCTTCATCGATCATCAACACTTTTTCCTGCATTTTTCTCAAGACTCGGATGAATTTTGTATAAATCAAACACATTTGTTTTTTTGTTTTTTTACATGGTGGAATCGGTAGCCGCCACGAATTCGGGCAGGCTATCCAGCTTTTTATGGCCGCCATAGTATTCTATGCTGTCCACCCCGAAAGCCGCCACATAGATCTTCGCGCAGTCCGCCCCTATAACCGCCATGCCACAATCATTTTAAACATTTTACACCACTAAAAGCACCAGGAAAGGGACAAGCATTCAGTCCGGTGAGGCCCGAGATTTGAACCTTGGACCTCTACCCAAATTAAACACATTTATTAGATTACTAAAATTAATTAGATTTACTAATAATTCACACAATATTCAATAGTAATTTACATAAAACATATCATAATCACTAAATAATTATAACAATAAAACAATTTTGATACATAAATATGTGTCAAATAACCACTCATCAATTTGAGAGCATTTATTGTTGTATGCTAGTTGTCAAAATACATGGTTGGGATTTGCAAACACCTTAGTCATTGTCAACATCAACGATCAGGGTTACCCTAATCTGCGCCCACTGTCGAAGTGAGCAGCTATTGGAAATGCAAAATATATTTAGGAATTTTAAAAAATTTTAATTCATTATTTCCAATTGATAGTGGAGAAAGTGAGAGCTCTGAGGGAGAGGAGATAAAAATTGACACATAACGGTACCAAAGTAAAAATATACCACCATTTCTGATCAACTTGAGGCATCTACTAGTGGTAGAGCAAGAGCTCCTAAGGTAGAATTTCCATCCCATTCTTGTGATTTGAGCATTAAAATTAACCTCATTAAGTAATGAGCTAAGTGAACCTCACTAAATTATAAGAAATTAACCTCACCCGTAGTTAGGTTTAGCATTATGCTAGCTTAGGTAGGTTGGGTTTTAATTTTTAGGTACTCTTGGAGTAGGATATGACCTCATATGGGGTCAGTACTATAGCCACTATTGATGATGGTGGCTCCTAATCTACCAAAGTGGGCCCACTATCATTGTAGGCAGCTAGGTTCAAATCCCAATGATAAAAAAATGATTGTTGGTGGTTAGATGCTGACAACATTAGCGACGGTCATGGTGGTTGCTATCGATGTGGGAAACTAGGAAAACTTAGGATTTAAAAAAAAAATTATTTATTTATTTTTAATTTTTGGAATTTGAGGTTGATTATTATTTTTGATTTTCACATTAGACCTTGACAGCATGGGCGTGAGATCCTAATCTATTTATCGAGCCAATACCCCAGTTAGATGACACAAATTTGAATTGGTTTGGGGAGATTGGTATCAGTTATGTCATACAATTACCAATGATTATGTCAGATCAGGCCTACCTTACAATCTTAGTCCACCGATGTGATTCTAGGACTAACACTTTCCATATCCTGACTAGTGAGATGATGGTGATGTTGGAGAACGTCTACCGTATCATTAGGATCTCAATTGATGGTTGTGCCATTACGTATTATAATACCACAACCAAGAATGTAGTTTTCACTTAGGTGTTCTAATATAGGGTAGTGGTGGCACTACTAGATATTGATCATGGTGGGGTACCTATTGAGCATTGGTATAGGGTGAATGTCTTCTCTCATTGCCAGGTAGTTTTGATGCACATTATCTATAATGTGCTACTTCTAGACACTTCAGGTGTGAGTTTCCCTTGGAACCTCCTAGACATGCTATAGGACCTCTTGGAGAGAACTACGAAGCAACCATTGATCATGGCATGGGTGAGCGCACTCCTAGCTTATCTCTATGATGATCTATATTGGATCACTCGATGGGAGTGAGTGGGAGTATGTTGAAACATACCTCTATAGATTTAGGGGTGGGAGAACATAAGCATAGACCATCCAAGAGGAATTCCACTGGCTATAGAATTTATAGCAGTAGATGGCTAGTTTTATGCTTCATGATGGCCACAAAAGGTAGAGATACGTAAGATCTGATCTCACATTGGAGATCAAGACCACTATATGTGGTCACTAACCAGATTACAAGTGATCAATATTAGTTGGAGGTCTTACTTAGACTATCATGCATGGGAGGATGTAGATAGGTACCTAACCTAGGTTAGGTGTGATAGATGGATCATTGGACATCATCGAGGGGTGAGGGAGTTCTTCCACTTATCTTGGGTGACTAGGAAATTTGAGATAGCATAGAATATGCCAGAGGATCTAGTCCCTTATCACTGCCTAAAGGTGAAGACACAACTTCCTGTGCCATAGGTTACAGTGCTATAAGAGGAGGTAGATGCTCCTATTAATGATACAAGTGTAGTATACCCTATTATATTAGTAGAGTATGATACTTAGTGGACTACTCAACTATGGCAGGGTGGTCAAAGCCTAGGTGGATCTAGGGATGAGGTAGAAACTGAGGGGAGTGATAGTGATGGGTGATGAGTGCATTTCATGGTGGATAAGGCATGGATACAGGATGTAGATCATGTGGACGAGCCTCATGATAAGGAGGAGGGGGAGGAGGATGCCCCAAATTATGAGGTATCCTAGTTGTAGGCTCAGGTACACAGTCTGTAGGTACAACTACAAATAGCTCAAAGATAGATCATGGAGCAAGATACATCTCTCACTACTGCACAGAGCCAACTTAGTGTAGGATAATAATAGTGGTAGGGTTACAAGGAGGAGAGGACCACTATCTAGGCTCAGGTAGATTTGGCTCAGACCATGATACAAACTCTAAAAATGCAAGTAGTGGCTAAGACCACCAAGGTAGATGCCATGACTATTGAGAGCACTACTCTCAGGTCATAGCTAGGGGTTTCTCATATGGTTTAGGTCACATCATCCACTCCATCTACTCAAAGATAGGTAGATTTAGATAATGATGCAAATATTAGGCAGTTGTAGGGTCTCCTAGAGTAGAGGACATCTCAGATGGTAGAATATGTTGCATACATCATCTTTCTAGAGGGTTAGATTGGGATATTAGGTGGCACTATACCAGAGTAGTCTAAAATAGGGGGTTATCAGTAGAGTAGACAGAGTGATTTTGGATAGTCCTTAGTATGCCCTAGTCATCGATCAGATGCATAATTAGAGAGATCAATGGGTACTAGTTCCATGCAACCTCGCAAGGATGGAGTTGAGGGATGAGGTGACTCAAGGGGTGCAGGCCTTGCATGATATGGTATGATGTCTTGTATATTTTTTGAGTGTAAGGTCTGAAGACCTACACTATTATAGTTTATGGGTATTTTTGTACCTCATGTACTTATGATTTACACACATATATACGATACATTATTTTCTTCTCATTATATGTATGTCTTTGCTTTATGTTCATATGATGTAGTTATTGATGCAATGCTTATATGATTCTTTGATTATACCATATGTATGCAATGTATTGATGACATGCACTAGCTAGATGATAGATGTATGATTAGATACTGTGATCTAGATATGTAGACGCACTATGATGTATGCTTATATGGATGCAATGATGACAGTTAAATGCACATTTAATTTATTTGAATTGTTTATGCATTTAATCTATGTGATATACTATGATAGATGATGTGTATGAAATGTATTCCTTACATGAGGATGATTTAATGCAAATGAACCTGTATGTTTTAATCACTTAAAACATAATGAATGAATCTAATATGTGTTTAAAAAACTAATGGAAGATACCACGAAATGTATGACAATCATGAATAAAAATGGTAACTCTTATCATAAGAATTAATCATTTAGGCATCCATATGTGAAATGAAATGATGTGAAATGTGTAGGTTTTCCCTATAAAATTTTGTAAATTAAAAGATATGCACAAAATAATCAGTGACCATTTAAATATCATTGCTGATATCCATTCAATATCTATCATATTCCATGAACATCCCTTAATAAACAAAACCTCATAAGAAAAATTGTGATTGATTGATGAGATGATTTGTTGCTATAAGAGATTTTTGAGGTTTTCTATGAGACTCAAACACCCTAGCTGATTAATCAAAATTTGTATAATGACTACACAAGACTCCTAAAAGATAAAAGCTTTTTATTATTGTTGAGTGTTAATTTTACCCAATTGTGAAATTACACTCTCCCTTAGGGTTTGGATCTCAAAACTCTCTCTTGCAAAGAAGTTAAACAAACAACTTCTCCAAGGTCTCCGCTATATTATAATTTGCATATGTGTATTAGTAATATCAATAAAAATGTATCAATTCAATTATAGGAACACCTTAGTGATTGCAAGTAACTCTAAACAATGAGCATGTGTTGGTTTATTTTACCATGCTACTTTAATGATTGTTCATGAAACCAAAACAAAAGTAAATGTGAATTGGCCCTCATATGACCATGATGTAACCTTAATTCCTTTTACCTTGAATGCTTTTGGGTAGATTTTATCTTCCTTTATTAAATGGATTTTAATCAAGTTTTATCTTTCATTAAATTCTACTTTAAACATGGAAATGAAGATAAAAATATATCTACGAAGATGAATCTAAAATGATGAATAGACTCATTGAATATAGCTTCTTATCATGAAGATAAATACAACCTTTGATATGATTGATGAATTATCCCCCTTTGGTGAAATTAATTTTCACAAAGAGATAATAATTCATTGCCTTAAAATAGAGGCTTTAAAATGTCACTTTAATTATCCCTCTTAAATGAAATCAAAATTTTCATAAAGAAGAATAATTTTGTGCTTTGAAATAATAATCTTCAATGTAAATTATAAAATTCTCCCTCTTCAATGAAATCAGAATTTTCATGAAGAAAGGTGCATTTATTGCTCCAAAAATGGTAATTTGTGAAATGCCATAAAACATAACCCCTTCAATGAAATTGAAATTTTCATGAAGGAAATGTCATCATAGGCTCATGAATGAAATATAAAACTGAAAAATTAAATTTGGCTCCAAAATGCAAATTTTGAAATTTCATATTGCAATAAAAACAACAACTTTAACTAATTTTTAAAAATATGAAATGACTCCGGAGCAAAAACGTCTAAGTGCAAAATGGTACTTCGAAGTATACTCTATGCAACTGTGCAATTGTTTTTGGATTTTAATTTTTTTTTCATTTTTATTTTAATGTTCGAAAAAAAAATTGAAACCAAAAAGGTTAGAAAAATAAAATAAAATCTGAAAATTGAAATAAAATGCAGAAAACCAGAAAATGTAGTTTTATGCTACCCTAGCATGCAAAATCCGAGACATGAGATTTTTTTGAGCATAACCCAACTCCGTCGGAACTGCATTTGCACATCCCGAAACAAAGCGGGTGCAAGACTCTAAGGAAATAAAATGAAATCCCTACTCCTGGACATTCAACAATGAAACCCTCAAATGCAATAACAATGTCTAGAAATCTAGAAAGCAGAAAAATGAAATATAGGCAATAAAAGTGAAGCACTCAGAGATTTTATCCTCTTATTTTTCTCCAAAGTATAGAAATCTTGCAATACATTCAAAACATCCCTGTTTCTACATTACTTCCAGCAAAATCTGCCCTCTCCTAAAAAATGGCAGCCTTGGCATTTCAGCAGCATGTGGTCTCTAAGAGATCTAGCCCATTTTTCGTCTTTCAATCATGTATTTAAAATTCTTTGATGGAAACTTATCGTTTCATTTTATTGCAATTATTTTCTCCTTTACTGGGAATGCAAAATGTTTCCTCTTTGTTGGCTTGCAAGTGCCTCTTTTCCTCCCGTTTGGTTTTTTGATGCTTTTTCCTTCAACCGTTAAATTACCATCCACAATAATTTTAATTTAATTTGTATAACGCCTTCCGACTTTGTCCATAACATCATGGGGAGAAAAAATAGAGCTCTAAAATCGCATCCATGTGACTCTTATGTTCTTTCAATAATCATGTATATTATTTTAACATAGCACTACCCAACCACATATGAACATGTGACCACTGCTTCTAAGATTTAATTATTCCTTGCATGTACACGAAACATCTTTATCCCATGACATAGGTGCTTAATGAACTCCCTTTGGTCACGCAGAGTAATTTTGTGTCATAATTTTCCATGAATGCATTGCCTACCACCGAGATAGCCATTGGCTATGCGGATCTGTTGCATTACCACGTCATGGGCAACACACCTTTAACCAAACCCTTATTCATAATAACACCTTCTACTATTTTTGTTTTCGAATGCGTATGATGTACTTTACCTTGACCTCTGTCAGGAGTCTGCGAGGTCTTTAATTCATAAAATTATACTTATGTACCATCGTCACATATGCATAACTTCATGATGTAGGTAGCTCATTAATTAATAAAAAAAATGTTTCATCGTGAACCCATACGTATTGGCAGCATTGTAATTTTAAAATAATTTTTTGATAAGGCATCATAACCAGTTTTCGAATATTTATCCATATACTCATACAAACACTGCTCGTCAAGTATCATCTGGTTCATCCCATCACTATTACGTCCTCCAAATATGTCACCCAATCTGCATTTTATCCCATCTCTCCTCTGCTCATCTTCATGAAAATTTGCCTTATCACCTGATGATATTATTCTCATTGACATCAAAAAACAATGCCATATGCTACGATACTGATCCAAGCCTAGTCCTCGGTGGTCATCTTCATTGAATGCAACCATGCTACTAGGCTTATCCGCCATGTAATCCACTATCACCCATGTATTTCTGAACTATATGCTTCGAATCTATTGGGATCCAACCCTTCTCTGCCCTCGATAGCAACATCTTCTTACTCCTAAACATCACCTAGTCCAAGCTGGCCTCCCATTGTCTGGGTCTTCTTCCATGCTGGGTATACGAAGTCCCTTCCATTGAAGAATTCTGACAATCCATCCTAATCACTATAAAATCAACCATAACATGGCCATTTCATCGCTTTATCACCTTAATGGAGGTATTCCACATCAAGGCCACTATTGAATTTACGTCATTTTTTGAGGGGTTATTCACCACATCAATGTTGTGGCCATCTCCTGCTAAATTTGGCATATCAAAGATCACATTCATCCAATAATGTTATGATGTTTTGTTGTTTATCCAAAACCTGTGTAAGTGGTGTCCTTGTCAATATACCCAATCATCAGCCCCGAATTTGCATCGTCACTACCAAACCGCCTATTATGTATAGAGAAAATACCAACTGCTTTGTGCCAGGGTGTCACATCTTTCCCTATGTGGGTATCATATATTCTAAACCATGCTAGTCAGATATGTCATTAATGCCATCCATTAAGCCCTGGTGATCCCTACGACTCATCAACAACGCCACCTCTAACATCGTCTAATTTTTTAGAATTGTTAATAGCTATTGCATTGCTTGCTCGAGCATCCCTGATATTACTATATCACCATTTGATTTGATCGTAGGGGTCTTGCCCATCGTGTCTATGTCGATCTCTGACCTTTAAATTAGTGTGATCATTCTTCACCATGTGAAACAACTTTAATACCTTCTATTAAGTCTAACGAACTCACCCAATTTATGCTCTAATTTATTCACATCCAAGGAGTCATATACCTGCACTCCAAATATGTTCTATCCATCTCCCATAAGGTGTTGTGTCTATCGTAGCACTCGCTATAAATTCGTTGCTGGCCACAAAATCCATTGCCTTATTTTATATTGTTGCTTTAACTATGCTCATATAAAACCTACCATTGATGTTGCTACAATCACTAAATGTTTACCTGGTTCATTTCGTCCACTGTTGTTGCCATTGTGGATGACATCACCATGAGGCCAACTTGCATCATCCTTTTCACCCTTCGATGCGAAACTTCACTAGTTCTATCGATATCCTACGATTTCCCATTCGTTGTCGAAGATTATCATTAACCTCAATCAATGCTCGGTCTGATGCATCATTGTCCATGTAGTGGAAGCTTTGTTGAATCTAATTTTACGTAAATTGAAAATGCTCCTATTCAGACTCTCGATGATCGTCCTCTCCGTTCTACTCATTGAGATTCCACATCTATGCTTACCGGGTGATCCTCCCTCTTGACAAATGGCAATATATCAAATCCATTGTGAAACCTTATTTTTATCTTTGTAATCCATAACATGCTATCCACCCATCAACCATCAGGTTTTCATCCTTGCGAAGCTCCCTCGAGTGGGCTAATATGAAATAATTTCCCCATATCTTGTATCACTGGTCAAAACTACCCTGTGAACCCTCCAATCATCGATGAATATGGGGCGCATTTATCTCTGCCCATGCAACATTATATTCATCCATGCATGCCCATGAACCAATTGTATGCTTTATGTGTACTAGCCATGATTCTCCTATCGAAACCTTACCGGCTATCACCTTCGAAAAACCCCGTAACTGCTAGATATTTTGTCATTGAAGACTAGGAACACAATGACCTGTGGCTACATTGATATGCCATTGGACATTTCCAAGTCATCGTTATAGGTCTATGTAGCCATGTATCAGCTTCTACATGATCCAAGTCGACATTTGGTTATCCATATTTCTACCCCATTGAAACCGAAGACATTCGTCATGTTTCTATTTTCACCACTACTGTGCTGACCACTACCAAAAATGATCTTTCGACACTTCTTGCTATGATGTGTAATATTTGCTTACTATGATTACTTGTCACATCATCACATTCTGGTGTGCCTGCTAAAACCACCTGAGGACGTCGCCTAAGTGCCCACATCCATTGTCGTAAAACCTTAAGTCCTCCATTTCCGCTGTTGATGCGATCTAACCCTTTTTGCATGTGTTCACTATGTACCACGTCGTTGCCAATTCAACCCTCTTATCATCGTGTTTTTGATATTATGTTGGCGTCTTCATTGGCTGCGTCCTTGCCACTGATCGTCATCTAATGTCATGTTACCAGGGTGTTAAAAATTATTTTTCCCTTGAAAGCCCTATCGACTTGTGTACCCCCAAGCCGTGAGACAAATATCTGCATAACACACATAATTAGAAATGAAGATAACATGAACATTGACTTTCAACCAAACCCTAAAGACTATGTAAATCAAAAGCTTTAGTAGGATGAACATAAAGCTTTGTATATATTCACACTTTTCCTCTTTTTTTAATAAAATATTTACTATAATATATAATATATATTATATTAATTTATTATTACATACATATAATATATAATATATAATAGTATATATACGAATATTTTTATTATTTCATTTCATTTAAATTAAATTAAATATTAGAATTTAATTTAATTAAATGTTTTATATATATATTTTTATATATATATATTTTTATGTAATATATATATATATATATAATATATATATATATATATTAAATATATATATATATATAATATATATATATATATTTAATATATATATATATAATATATATATATATTTAATATATATATATATATATATTTAATATATATATATATATATATTATTTATTTATTTAATTTTTTTTTATGTTTTATTTGAATCAATCAAACTTGAAAGCTTTATTAAAACCCAAAATAAAATACAACAATAAACCTTATCCTTAGAACTTGAATACAACTAAATCTATGAAGCTAATCCAAGCGTCTAAACACTCAAATAAAGATTTCGACAAAACAAAATATCAACTCTCACAAGAGAACAAGAAGACCTCACAAAATAAGGAACCTCGGAGTCCCCATGACAAGCTCATGGCTAGGGTTTCATCAGACACACTTTCTCAAATGCAATCGAAACTTTCAAAAACAAAAATTTAAAGGTGGGTCCCCAATCTTTGGGGCTAGTTGTGGAGCAGCCACAACAAATGGCGACTCTACTGGGAAATGCTCCTAGCATTTCGGTAAGAACCCAAACCTAAAAACACACAAACCCAAATATTAAAATTACAAGCATCAACAAGTATCCAAAGAATGAGAATAGACCAAAAAGACATGAACCATTAGAATCATTCAACATCAGCTCAGTGTGTGCAAAGTGATTCATTCCTTATCGTTTGAAACCATTCAACATTCCATCGTTAGTTTCACATGGATGCATATGATATGTTATGGATGATTTATGCAGGATTGGATGTATTGAAAGATGCTATAATATGAACGACCTATTTTGCAGAGACTCAAACATTAAAACTGTCTAACCCTCTTAGGACCAAATGTGTGTGCAGTGAATTCATTTACCAGATCAAGAGCTCAGTTATGAACCACTACAATCCAGAACTAGTGTGTGCAAGTGGACTCAAAGCTTTGGGGAATCGGATTCTCAACCTAAGTATGATGAGAATTTGACCCTATCCTTACTACTATGATTTTGAGTTTATTACCTCATCTTGACCAAAATGGTTAAACCCATTATGGATGAAACCACAAGGCTAGCCTATCCATTTGAGCAGTCAAAGGTCTCACTTTTAAATGAGACATGTCGCCATGCATGAGCATACTCCACTACCATCAAGCATCTATAGCCCCGGTGGAGGTTAGCCCCATAGTCCATGATTTTGCTTTTGATTTCTTGAATCTTAGGGATGACTACCCATCCTTCTGAGGGGACATGTAGTACGATCCTTACAACCCAATAGTCAGTGGTGTGTGATGGAAGCAGACTCAGAGCTTTGGGGAATCGGATTCTCAACCTAAGTATGATGAGAATTTGACCCTATCCTTACTACTCTGATTTTTGAGTTTCAAGTATTGTGGAAGTGGTGAAAACCACTATTTTATGGACTATGTTGCATGATAGGACCGACAAGAATGACTCTTTTCACCTCACACTTTCTCCCAAGGATGGTTTTGACCATTTTACCCAAAATGCTTTTAATATGTGCAAATTGTGTTTGGTTCAAGATAGTTTCGGCATCAGTTCCCAATCTCAAGATCTTCTTAGTGTATATTGTGCAATGATCCTAAGAGAATTTGACATGTTTTTTGGTGATTGTCTTTGAAATGTAGATGCAAGTGAGATGCAATGTTTATGCAATGTGAAATGTACCATGAAATACGGATGAATGAGATGGAGTATACAAAATATTTCACCCTAATTTGCAAAATTGACAACTTCACGCATCCCAAGTTTCAAACGATATTCTTTAATGTGTTTGTGATACTTGTGGAGCCTTCTGCAATACAATTCCAATGTTTCATATTCTCCTTATCTTAGTTAACATTCATGAGGACATGAGCTGACATCTCACTCTAAAAACTAAAAAAAAACCAAAATGGGCCAAAGACCAAAAGTTAGTGGCCACAAAAAATTACCTCAAAACATGGGACAATCCAACATCCAAAATGTAAAATCAAAACAAAATCCAAACCCACAAATCGAAACAAGAAAACCAAAATCTATATACAAATGTACAATATGGTACAAGATGGTGCAAAATTTGACCTATCACTTCCCTGGATCCCAAACATGATTAGAACACTTCAAAAGACATATAACATGATACGCATGCCAAATTTTGTAGGAATCCAAAAAAAACAAGATTAGACCAAACAATGCAACAAACTTCAACTTGCCTCTCTCACCCCACCAATTTGATTTAGTTCCATTAATAATCCCATAGTGGAGTTTCAAATTATCAAATTGATTAGACAATAATTGATCTTCAATTTTTTCATGTCTATTCTTTAAGATGTCAATTTCACACTTTGATTCATGGTGTAGAAATAAGCTTTCATTTTTAGATATGAGATCTTGCAAATATGAACCTATTTCTACAAATTTTAAAGCCAAATCATTTTTCAAATCTGTAGGCCAATCAAATTCATGTAACCATTTGCAAGCACCTAGGATATTTATTAAATGAGCATCATCATAAGTTTTTATCCTAGATTTTGTTACTAATTGATTATGAACTTGATTTAACATTTCAAGCATACCAACTTCATTTTCATTCAACAAAGCAATATCATTAGTGGTGTGAGGAGTAATTAAGTCAAATTCTTTATCAACCACAAATGGCATTTCATCATTGATAGCATTTGAATCCAACAAGCAATTAGGTAAACCATCACCTGAAGTTCGAATGGTAGAACACAAAGGGTGAGATTTTACCTTTTGCATATTCTCATTTGACAAACCTTTGTGAGCATTTGTAATATTTACCTTTTCTTCATGACTTTCATCATCATCGAATACTTGTTTATTAAAGACACCAAAATTAGGCACCCAATTAAAAACACATCCATCCTTTTCAAACCATAGGTCTTGTCTATCTAGGGATGGGTCAACTAACACATCTCCATGATCAATCACTTGGGTTGTTTCAGATAACGTGAAATTTTCAATTGGATCATCAGTGATATCAAACCCAAACCATTCAGGTTCTAAAATTTCCTCATTTTGAGATGGCATAGACATTGTAGAACCAATAAGTGGATCAAGATTTTCAATTTCTTTTCCCTCAAAGGAACCCAAAGCAAATGGTTCTCCTTCTTCATCCATGGTTGTAGAATCATTATCACTTTCCAAAACTTGATTAGATTTCGATTCTTCTTCCAAAACTTCCTCAAATTGTACAGGATTTGTAATATCCTCATGTGAGAAAACAATTATATTATCCTGCATATCAATTGACACAAAAAGTTCATTAGAAGATTTGGAGTGAGCATGTTCTTCCCATTTCTTGTTAACCATCCATACTATTTCTTCCTCAAAATCTTCAAGAAATTCTTCTTCACATTTTCCTTGGTCATCATCTCTAGCATGTTGAAGGCTTTGATCACCAAATTTAATTATCTCATCCAAATTTATGGAAGATCCTGATTCATCACAAGTTCCAAAACCAGTCCACTCTAGAATCACTTCATTGTCCAAAAGAATGTCACCTTTAATATCTTCAACCTTTGTCTCACAAGGATGATTTGGAGTATCATCTAGATATGCATCTTGAGGCTTTTGTTCTTGTAGTTGAGAGATGTTTTCTTTGAGTTGTAAAACTAGCCTTTACAACTTGTCCTGCATATCAAGTGAAGTGAGTACTTCATTAGAAAGAGTAGTAAAGTTCTCCCATTTATTCCACCAACAATGATCATCTTCCAAAATTGGGGTGTGATACTCAACTATACCTTCACATTCTTCAAATTCATCAATGGGTTGATCCTCAAACTCACCTTCACCTTCCTTAGATGGTTCAATCATTTCCAAAAGTGGGTTACTCTTTGTATTCAAATTTGTAAGATCACAATTCACATTTGTAACCCAAAATTCAATTTTATCACAATTTGGAAGGTGTGGGTTTTCTTGGTTATCATTGTCAACAATATCATCCAAAGTATCTTTCGAGAATAAGTGGTGAAATTCTATTATGTTTTTGAATTCATTTATTGATTTACTTCCAAACTCATTTTCAACCACTTTTGATGGTTTAGGGGTTTCTAAAATGGGATCACACCAATCCTCACTTGTAAACCAAGACTTTGATTCACTCATCTCAAATTCATCACTACTTGACTCATGTTGGCTTTCTTGCTCTTTACAATGATCATCTTCCAAACACAAGTGATGAGATTTTATTGTATCTTCCGATTCATCTCTTGATTTCTCAAATTTAGTCTCAACCACCTTTGTTGAATCAAGGGTTTGTTCAATAGGATCAACTCTTGTATCTTTCTCCCAAAAATCATCCAAATCCTTTATGCGTAAACATGACCAAATCATATCCTAATGGGTTTGTTCATCCCAATCCTCATTAATGGACCTTGGCTTTGAGACTTGCACATCCTCTTGGATGGAATCTAAGGTGGTTGTTGTATTTGGACATTCAACTTCATCCCATTGATTGTTCACCCTAGGGTTAAGCAATGATGGTTGGTCCACCTTTTCTCTTTTCAAAATGGCCCATTGTTCTAATTCTCTCATGGCCTCATAGATTCTATGCAAAGATGGGTCATCAAGATTTTTCCTTAAGAATGTAGCCACTATGGGTTGTGTAGCTCCCATGTATACTTCAATAGCTCTCTCTTCTGAAATGATGAAATGTGGCACCACTTCGGTATACAACTTATGAAACCTATCATTGAATTCACTTATGGACTCATTAGGTTCACTAGAGATAGAGACAAATTGATTTAACATCCAAACAGGGTCAACTTGTTTTCCAAAGTGGCTAGTAAATGTTGCTTCTAGTTGAGCCCAAGAAGTAATGGAATCTATAGGTAGGTGTATGTACCACTCATATGCAACTTCATCCAATGTGTATGAAAATAATCTACAAGGAATATCTCCTTTCCATATTTGCAATTGCCTTAAGGTATCCTTGTATCTTTGAATATGTTCCTTAGCCAAGGTCACATCATGCTTAAACATAGGTAAATGATTTTCTACCCCTTGAGGAATTTGATGAGTAGGCCTATCCAATTGATGATAATAGCCAACTATCCACAATGAAATTTTTTCCCTAGTTAGAACAATCGATGCCATTAGTGAAACTCAAAGAATAACTTCAAAACCAATTTGTTAGTCAAATAAATATTTCTTACAAAGAAGCATAAAATGACTAACCAATCTCAAATATGTAACATATGAATCATCATGTTAGCATCAACCAAGAGATATGTATCCATTAAACCATGAAATTGAAGAACATTCTCAAATTTACAACATGTTAGCATTAATGCATCATAAAAAATAGAGAATGTTAGAATCAATGAAAGTAATCATATGGAAACAAAAACCTCGTTAGTCAAGACCAATGTTTTGTAAATAAATATTTCAAGTAACATGAACAATTTAGCATCTAAATGACAATAAAATAAATCAATTCAAATCCTCCTAGCTCCCAAAGTGTGAGTGTTAGAGGAAACCAAAGATGCTAATCAAATGAACTTGAAATATTTAGCAATTTAAAACTTTCAAAGTATACCAAATCACATTATTCCTGTATGAACAATCCAAAAGCGTTAGATCAATGAATACCAATTCATGCCCTCCTTCTAGCGCCAAAATGTTGAGTGTTAATTTTACCCAATTGTGAAATTACACTCTCCCTTAGGGTTTGGATCCCAAAACCCTCTCTTGCAAAGAAGTTAAACAAAACAACTTCTCCAAGGTCTCCGCTATATTAGCATTTGCATATGTGTATTAGTAATCTCAAATAAAAATATATCAATTCAATGCTAGGAACACCTTAGTGATTGCAAGTAACTGTAAACAAGGGGCATGTGTTGGTTTATTTTGAAAGGAATGATAATCATATCATTCCAAGCTACAAGGATCTCAAGTGTTAACAGAAACACCACATTCAACCAAAACAAGAATATGAAAGAAAATTGACAACATAAGCTTACAAATAGATATGCAAACAAGAGAGCAAAAATATCATATATTAGATCTGAAAATAGAACACTAAGTACAATGAAGGTGCCTTGCTTATATAGGCAAGGATGATCAACCATAGTCGTAGGATCAAGATAAGGACAAATATCCATCGTACAAAAGGAATATGTGATATGGTCCATAGATATGTAACCGCTATGGGAGAAAGAATATCAACCCTCCAAATGTCACCCCTAGGAATAGTCAAACCTAAAAATATCCCCATAATATCTAAGAAATAAATATGTAACATCTCATAATATCTAAATAAGATAAATGAAATATCCACACATAAGTGGGTGGGGAAAATACATGGAATAACTAAATAAAAAGGAAATAAATAACCTAGGTGAACATGAGCTAAGGTAAACAACCTACTCTAACACCCCCCCTCAAGTGAAGCTAGGGGCCAAAAAGAAAAGTGGCATATCCACAGTATGAGTCCCGACAACAAGGCCTGATCAGGTACTCATGTACAATATATCCATGAAGAAATCTTGAACTAGAAGAAGGAAAAACCACATGGGAAAAATATCATCCTACTAGAAAGAGAGAGAAAGAAGAAGGAAGATGTCCTCAAGAACACCCCCAAGGACAAATTCTGAAACCCCAAGCATGCCACGCAACTCAAGGTAGCGAGGTGATGCAAAAGGCTTCGTAAAGATGTCGAAAACCTACTTTTGAGTTGGAATGTACTCCAAGAAAATAACTCCATCCTAAATGTGTTGATGAATGAAGTGCATGTGAATCTCAATATGCTTGGTCCACTGGTGCTCAACAGGATTGCAAGAAATGTGAATTGCACTTTGGTTGTCACACCAAAGTATTGTTGCTGAATCCTATGGGAAGCCAAACTCTGTCAATAACTATCATAGCCAAAGAACCTCCTGACTCACTGTGACTACTACCCTGTACTCTACCTTTATAGATGAAAGTGCAACAGCCTGTTGCTTCTTGCATGCCCAAGCAATCAGAGAAGAGCCAAGACAAAAAATGTAGCCAGAAGTGGAATGCCTGTCATCAATAGAACCTGCCCAATATGAATCAGTATATCCAACCAACTGAGTAGAACCTCGGGTGTAGTGCAATCCAAAGTGTGAAGTGCCCTGTAGATATCTCAAAATCCTCTTGGCAGCCTACCAGTGACTGCTATGAGGGGCATGTGCAAACCGAGACACAAGTCCAACTGCAAAAGAAATATTGGGGCGAGTATGGGTCAAGTACATCAAACTTCCAACTAACTGCCTATACAAGGTAGGATCACAAAGAGGAGTGGTGCATGTGGAAGTAAGAGAGACCCCAGATTGGAAAGGAGAGGGACATGGCTTACAATCAGCCATACCAAAATGTTGAAGAAGATCATGGGTGTACTTTTGCTGACTCAAATGAATCCCTGAATCTGATTGAGAAATTTACAAACCAAGGAAAAAGTGCAAAATACCAAGATCTATCATATCAAACTGCATTGAAAGAGCCCTTTGAATAGTCTGAATGTGGGAAGAAGAGCTACCAGTGAGAAGCAAATCATCAAAATACAAGACAAGTATAACTATATCCTCTCCAACATGTTGTATATACACTATAGGATCTGATTGGCAATGAACAAAACCAGTAGATAGAAGAAAAGAGTCCATCTTCTCATACCAAGCTCGAGGGGCTTGTTTGAGACCATAGAGAGACCTTCGTAGTCTACAAACAAGAGAAGAGTCATGAACAAACCCAACAGGTTGCTCCATGTAGATTTCCTCCTGCAAATATCCATGCAAGAAGGCACTCTTCACATCCATCTAGTACACTAGCCAACCCTGTGATGCAACAATAGAAAGTACAAGGTGCACAGAATCCATCTTGGTGATGGGTGTAAAAGTCTCAGAGTAATCAATACCTTCGACTTGCAAGAAACCCTTCACTACAAGATGAGCCTTATACTTATCAATGGACCCATCAACTGCATATTTGGTTTAGTATACCCACTTACACCTAACCAACTTTATTCCCTTAGGAAGAGAGACCAAATCCCAAGCATGATTCTTCATCAAAGAAGAATACTCATCTGTCATCACATCATCCCACTCCTGTATCCCATGAGCCTGTGAGAAAGACTATGGATCCCTAGAAACTGCCTGACATAAAAT
Organism: Wollemia nobilis; assembly: GCA_028583015.1. Taxonomy (NCBI): domain Eukaryota; kingdom Viridiplantae; phylum Streptophyta; class Pinopsida; order Araucariales; family Araucariaceae; genus Wollemia; species Wollemia nobilis. The sequence goes on from JAQPPZ010002822.1 coordinate 285,324, forward strand.
TCCAGAACCTATAGAATGTGCATGATGATGTCTAGTGGGTGGAAGATCTTGTATGAAAGGTGTTGCCTTAGAAATTGTGGTACGAGCCCACCTAGGCATAGTGACAACATTAGGAGGAACAAGATTCTCATCTGAATCTATATCCATGACCTCCTCAACTACCTCCTGAACTTGCTCCTCAAATAAGGGATCCTCAAGATGAAGTGAAGAATCATAAATGGATGGAAGTAAAGAAGAAGAATCATGAGAAGATAAGCGCTCATCAAACTGAACATGAGTTCTAAAAATAACTTCATGAGTATCAGGATCCAAAAGTTGATAAGCTCTCATGTCCTCACAATACCCAACAAAGATCAAGGGTTTGCTCTTCTTATCCAAGGCTTTCCTTTGCTTATTTGGCATAAAGGCCCAAGCATGGCTTCCAAAAAATCTGAAAAATGAGACATTGGGCTTAGTCCTAGACCAAGCCTCCTCTGGAGTCAAATTCTCAAGTGCTCTATGTGGTGTGCGATTCTGAATGTAGTTCGCACAATTAACTACTTCTGCCCAATATATAGGAGGTAAATCCTTGGAATGCATCATGTAGTTAGCCATCTCCTTCAAAGTTTGGTTCTTCCTTTCTGCTAAGCCATTTTGTTGTGGAGTATGAGGAATAGAATGTTGGTGAACAATTCCATGTGCTACCAAAAATCAGAAAACTCTCTGTTGAAGTACTCCCCCCATTATCAGTGCGAAGCTTCTTTATGCAACTAGAAGATTGATTCTCAACAAAAGCCTTAAACACCTTGAAGTGTGAAAAGACATCACTCTTGTACTTGAGAAAATAAACCCAAGTATGCCTTGAGAAATCATCAATAAATGTAAGTGCATACTTAGTTCCTTTGAAAGGAGTAGAAAAACCATCAAGTCACTATGCACAAGCTCAAGTGGTGAAGAAGCTATTTTTGACTTACCCTTAGGAAATGGATCTTGGTGTTGTTTCCCTAATGCACATCCAGGGAAAACTCCATCAATATAAGAAACTCTAGGTAAACCATCAACCATACCATGAGTGCTCAAATCCTTCAAATATATGTAATTAAGATGTCCAAATCTCTCATGCCAAAGCTTACTCTCAAAATCTGCATGAGCAACCAAGCATGTCCCTACAGAAGAAGTGTCATCAAAACCCTCAAAGTGATATAGTCTAGAAATATGATCAAAAACACCTTGTACAACAAGTGAATGAGGCTCCAACAAGGTTCTAACTTCAGCTCCTTGTGGTGTGAAAGTCATAGTTTTTCCCTGACCAGAATGACAAATTTGATAAACAAAAAGTAAATTTGTAGTAATGTCAGGAACATATAGTGCATCATTGATGCATCCACCATCAAGTTGTATGTCACCTTTTCCCTTAATAGAAATAAAGGAAGAATATCCAACCTCAATGTTGGAAGTAGAACTCAAACTAAGAGATACAAATGGCTCCTTAAAAGAAGTCATATGGTGAGAAGCACCAGAATATATAACCCAACTATTTGTAGCAATTGATTGAGATCTCCCAACAATATTAAGTGCTTTTCCATGATCACTAGAAGTAGGTGGAGTGGAGATAGAGATCTTGTGTTTTTTGACTGCATCCTCTAAGGCTTGCATTCTCTTCCAACACCTGGTTTCTACATGATTATTCCCCCCACAAAAGGAGCATGAAAGGCTAGACTTATTCTTGGATTTAGAAGACTCTTTGGGTTTAGGGGCACTTTGATATGGAGAAGGAGAAGACTTAGGTTTACCTTTGAATTTTCCTTTACCCTTAGGACTAGATGCTACTAATGCCTTTTGAGAGGTGGAATACTCAAGGTTATAATGATAATTAGACCATTCCAAGCTACAAGGATCTCAAGTGTTAACAGAAACACCATATTCAACCAAAACAATTTGGATTCTTCTCTAGTAAGTATTTCACAAAACAAATCCAAATCAGGCATTATGAATGTGTCACCTAATGCATCCATGCTAGAGAAAAAGGTAGAAGAAAATATTTGGAATGGACCTTTCAAATTGGATAGAATCAGGTAAACACACTATTCATATTTCTTGTCTCTCCCACTCCCCTTTAAATGTGTAAACAAGTGCATGAACTTAGTAAGATAGTATACAATAGATGGAAAATATTCATATTGAGAGAAGTGATCTCAATTTCAAGCTGCATGGCTCTTATGTGATCCACCTTACCAAATAATCCTTTTAATTTTTCGCAAATTTTGAAAGGAGAGTGACATCCTTCCAAATGAAACTAAAGACTATCACTTACATAAGTTCCTATCAAACCCATACATTCATGTAATTTGCATTGGTGCTAAAATTTTTCATATTCTCTAGTGAACTCTGGTTGTTCTTCAAGCATTAAAGCCCATAATCCTTTGCGTTTAATTATTGTTTCCATTCTTGGTTTCCATGTGTGGTAATTATGTGTTGTTAATGGCTCACATTGATCTAATGCAAGAGAAGCTGAAGAAGCCATTCTACAAAAATCACCAAAGAGAAAAATAATGCATATAGGATGCACAAATTAACACTAAGACAACCCCCCCCCCAAATATTATTTTATTAGCTTCACAAGAATGCAGAAGATGGGACTTTATAACAATAGTCCATATACAAGGTTCAAGTGCAAAAACCTTTTTTTTTACAATGCAATATTAAGAGTGCAATCATAAAATCATTATAAATGTCTAAATATAGATCCAAAAAATCAGAAATTTTATAGACATCAAAAAAATGATTTTACAGGCCTGGTAAAAATTTTGCTGATCAGCTCTCAATATTTCTCCTGAAATGATGAGTTTACTAAAAATAGTAAAATCACTATAATTATCATAATATAGCTCCAAATGCTTAGACATTTGATGGCATGGTCTATTATATGATTTTACGCATTTCTTAAACAAATTTGTAAAACATCAGAAGTTTTTATGAAGATATACGCATATTACTAAAACACTACAGGTTTTTGTAAAATCAAGATATCTTGAAGAATACTGATCCAAATGAGCTGAAATTTTGGGCACAACTCAAATGAATGCATCTACAAACCTGCAAATAATTTTATAAAAAAAGGGCATATATATCAAGAGATACATGTAAAATATAAAAACAAGTTGATGCAGGAGCATCCGAGGGCAGCAAAGCAATCGAGCATCATCCAAACTTTTTGTTGTTATTTTTTTCTAAGTGTTGCAAGAAAAATATGTGTCGCGATATCACAACACAAAAAGTGTCGCAATATCGCGACCAAAACGGAACTTGGTGGAGAACAGATCTTGCACAAGACAGAAAACCAGAGAAACAAGAGACAACAATTTCTAATTCAATACTTCGAAAGGATTTTACAATAATATACAGCCAAACTACCATTTGCCAACCCCCTCTCATTACAATCCATGGGTTTTTATCGAGGTCCCGATCCTCTGTGCTTTCAAACTTCCCACGATCTACAATTGCCACCTGGGACAATTCTAGAAAGTTGCATTGATGAGACTCTAGGTGAGGTGCGCGACTAGCTGCCATATCCAACGGAATCTTCTTCTTGATCTGCTACTTGCTGTTAGTTTCTTTAAACGCGTCTTCTAGATATCCTACACGAGTGGCCAACATGCCTGTTGAAATCCTTCTTTGGAACTGCTGATTCACTGCCGCTAACTTGCCGCACACGAAGGGCTACCTTTAAGAAAGCTGGGAGTGCATGTTTTCTGGTTTGGTCACGATATCGCGACATGTCGCGATATCGCGACCATTTCCTTCCTGCACTTTCTCTCTCCTGCTCCCGTTGCGATATCGTGACATGTCGCGATATCGTGACATTTCCTCCGTCAAGCCTTCTCTCTCTGTTTTGGCCGCGATATCGCGACCTGTCACGATATCACACCGTTTTTGTCTGTCGGCCTCCGTTCTCCTGCTTTGGTCGTGAAATCGTGGCATGTCGTGATTTCATGACCATTTGTCTTCCATGCCTTGCCTTCCCTGCTTTGGTCGCAATTTCACGACGTGTCACGAAATCGTGACCTTTGTTCCTCCGCGCATTTGTTCTCTAGCTTTGGTCATGATTTCATGACCTTTGGTCTTCGTGCCTTTGTTTCCCCTACAGTGGTCACAATTTTGTGACATGTCGCAAAATCGCGACATGTTGCGATTTCATGACCTTTGGTCTCGCGCCTTTGTTTCCCCTGCGGTGGTCGCAATTTCACGACATGTCGTGAAATTGTGACCACCGCAAGGAAAACAAAGGCGTGGAGACCAAAGGTTGAGAGGGGGTTGGCAAACAAAAATTTGGCTGTATATTATTGTAAAATCCTTCCGAAGTATTGAATTAGAAATTGTTGTCTCTTGTTTCTCTGGTTTTCTGTCTTGTGCAAGATCTGTTCTCCACCACAGGTTGGGTTGGTGACCCTACCAAAAAGAGAAATGCTCAAGAAACAAATGCTTAGGATGGATCTAAGGGAATGAGGCTATTATAGTATGGTCAGAAGAGATTTTAGGAGGCTGGTGATGATATTACAATGGAATGAGTGACACAAACTGGCCAAAAAACTCCACCAAGGACCCGATCACAAAACCGAAGCTTCCACACCATTCTTCGAACCTGCAAGAGAAACAACTACACAACACTCACAAATGGATGACTGCAACACCTATTGGTCTGATGCCATGAAAGGAATGATAATCAGATAATTCCAAGTTGTAAGGATCTCAAGTGTTAACAGAAACACCACATTCAACCAAAACAAGAATCTGAAAGCAAATTGACAACATAAGCTTACAAATAGATATGCAAAAAAGAGAGCAACAATATCATATATTAGATATGAAAATGGAACACTAAGTACAATGAAGATGCCTTGCTTATATAGGCAAGGATGATAAACCATAGTCGTAGGATCAAGCTAAGGATAAATATCCACCGTACAAAAGGAATATGTGATATGGTCCATAGATATGTAACCGCTATGGGAGAAAGAATATCAACCCTCCAAATGTCACCCTTAGGAATAGTCAAACCAAAAAATATCCCCATAATATCTAAGAAATAAATATGTAACATCTCATAATATCTAAATAAGATAAATGAAATATCCACACATAAGTGGGTGGGAAAAATACATGGAATAACTAAATAAAAGGAAATAAATAACCTAGGTGAACATGAGCTAAGGTAAACAACCTACTCTAACATATTTTACCATGCTACTTTAATGATTGTTCATGAAACCAAAATAAAAGTAAATGTGAATTGGCCCTCATATGACCATATGTAACCTTAATTCCTTTTACCTTGAATGCTTTTAGGTAGATTTTGTCTTTGCTTATTAAGTGGATTTTAATCAAGTTTTATCTTGCATTAAATCCTACTTTAAACATGGAAATGAAGATTAAAATCTATCTATGAAGATGAATCTAAAATGATGAATAGGCTCATTGAATGTAGCTTCTTATCATGAAGATAAAGATAGCCTTTGATATGATTGATGAATTATCCCCCTTTGGTGAAATTAATTTTCACAAAGAGATAATAATTCATTGCCTTAAAATAGAGGCTTTAAAATGTCATTTTAATTATCCCTCTTTAATGAATTCATAAAGAAGAAGAATTTTGTGCTTTGAAATAATAATCTTCAATGTAAATTATAAAATTCTCCCTCTTCAATGAAATCAGAATTTTCATGAAGAAAGGTGCATTTATTGCTCCAAAAATGGTAATTTGTGAAATGCCATAAAACATAACCCCTTCAATGAAATTGAAAATTTCATGAAGGAAATGTCATCATAGGCTCATGAATGAAATATAAAACTGAAAAAATTAAATTTGGCTCCAAAATGCAAATTCTGAAATTTCATATTGCAATAAAAACAATGACTTTAACTAATTTTTAAAAATATGAAATCACTTCGAAGAAAAAATGTCTAAGTGCAAAATGGTACTTCGAAGTATACTCTACGTAGCTGTGCAATTGTTTTTGGATTTTGATTTTTTTTTTCATTTTTATTTTAATGTCCAAAAATTAAAAAAAATTGAAACCAAAAAGGTTAGAAAAATAAAATAAAACTTGAAAACTAAAATAAAATGTAGAAAACCAAAAAATATAGTTTTATGCTACCCTAGCATGCAAAATATGAGACATGATATTTTTCTGAGCATAACCCAACTCCGTCGGAACTGCATTTGCACATCCCGAAACAAAGTGGGTGCAAGACTCTAAGGAAATAAAACGAAATCCCTACTCCTGGACATTCAAAAATGAAACCCTCAAATGCAATAACAATGTCTAGAAATCCAGAAAGTAGAAAAATGAAAGATAGGCAATAAAATGGGAACACTCAGAGATTTTCTCCTCTTATTTTGCTCCAAAGTGCAGAAATCCTGCAATACATTCAAAACATCCTTGTTTCTACATTCCTTCTAGCAAAATCTGGCCTCTCCTAAAAAATGGCAGCCCTAGCATTTCAGCAGCATGCGGTCTCCAAGAGATCCAGCCCCTTTTTTGTCTTTCAATCATGTATTTAAAATTCTTCGATAGAAACTTCTTGTTTCATTTTATTGCAATTGTTTACTCCTTTACTGGGAAAGTAAAACGTTTCCTCTTCATTGGCTTGCAAGAACCTCTTTCCTCCCATTTGGTTTTTTGATGTTTTTCCCTTCAACCGTCAAATTACCATCCAAAACACTTCCTCCTATAATAATTTTAATTTAACTTGTGTAACGCCTTTCGACCTTGTCCATAACATCATGGGGAGCAAAAATAGAGCTCTAACATCGCATCCATGTGGCTCTTATGTTCTTTCAATAATAATGTATATTATTTTAACATAGCACTGCCAAAACACATATGAACATGCGACCATTGCGACAGAGATAACCGTTGGATATACAACTCTGTTGCAATGCCACGTCATGGATAGCACATCTTTCATCGAACCCCTGTTCATGATAATGCCTCCTACTATTTTCATTTCTGAATGCCTATGATGTGCTTTACCTTGCCCTTTGTCGGGAGTCTGTGAGGACTTTAATTCATAAAATTATATTTATGTACCACCATTGCATACACATAACTTCCTGACGTAGGTCCCTCATTAATTAATAAAAAAAAATGTCTCATCGTGAACCCATATGTATTGGTAGCACTATACTTTCAAAATATTTTTTTGATAAGGCATCATAACCAGTATTCGAATATTTATCCATATACTCATAAAAATACTTCTCATCAAGGATCATCTGGTTCACCCTATCACTATTATATCCTCAAAATATGTCACCCAATCTACATTTTATCCCAGCTCTCCTTTGCTCATCTTCATGAAAATTTACCTTATCACCTGATGATGTTATTCTCATTGGCATCAAAAAACAATGCCATATGCTACGATCCCAGTCCAAGCCTAGTCCTCGATGATAATCCTCATTGAATGCAGCCACACTACCTGGCTTATCTGCTATGTAATCCGCTATCATCCATGTATTACCAAACTATCCACTTCAAATATGTTAGGATCCAACCCTTCTCTACCCTCGATAGAAGCGTCTTCTTCCTCCTAAACATCACCTAGTCTAAGTTGGCCTCCCGCTGTCTAGGTCTTCTTCCATGCTGGGCATACGAAGTCCCTTCCATCGAAGAATTCTAACAATCCATCCTAATCACTGTCAAATCAACCATAACATGGTGATTTCATCACTTTGTCACCTTAATGGAGGTATTCCACATCAAGGTCACTGTTGAATTTACGTTTTTTTCCGAGGGGTTATTCACCACATCAATGCTGTGGTTATCTCTTGCTAAATTTGGCATATCAGAGATCACATTCATATGATAATCATCTAATGTTTCATTGTTCATCCAAAACCCATGTAAGTGGTGTCCTTGTCAATATACACAATCATTGACCCTGAATTTGTGTCGTCACTACCAAACCACCTATTATGTACAGAGAAAATACCAACTATTTTGTGCTAGGGTGTTGCATCTTTCCCTGTACAGGTATTGTATCTTCTAAACCATACTCATAAGATATGTCATGAATGGCATCCATTAAGCCTTGGTGATCCTTACAACTCGTCAACACCACCACCTCTAACAACATCTGATTGTTTAGAATCACCGATAGCTACCGTGTTGCTTGCTCGAGCATCCCCAACATTACAATGTCACCATTCAATTTCATCATTGAGGTCTTGCACATCTTGTCTATGTCGAGCTTTGACCTTTAAATCAATGTGGCCATTCTTTGCCATGTGAAATAGATTTAATACCTCCTATTCGATCTGACAAACTCACCCACTTTATGCTTTGATTCATCCATGTCCAAGGAGTCTACTTGCACTCCAAATTTGTTCTATCCATCTTCCATGAGGTGTTGTCTCTGTCATAGCACTCACTATAAATTCATCTTTGGCCATCGAATCCATCACCTTATTTTATGTTGCTGCTTTAACTATGCTCATATAAAGCCCGCCATTGATGCTGCTACAATCACCATATGTTCGACTGGTTCATTTCATCTATTGTCATTGCCTTTGTGGATGAAATCACCATGGGGCCCATTTGCATCATCCTTTTCACCCTTTGATGTGAAACTTCATTGGTTCTATTGATATACTGTGATTGCCCATTCGTTATCGAAGATTATCATTAACCTCCATCAATGCTCAGGTCTGATGCATCACTACCCATGTGGTGGAAGCTCTGTTGAATCTCATTTTACATAACTTGAAAACGCTCCCATTTGAACTCCCAGTGATCATCCTCTTTGTTCTACTCGTTGAGATTCCACATCTACGCTTGTCGGGTGATCCTCCCTCTCGACAACTAGAAATATATCAAACCCATTGTGAAACCTCATTTTTATCTCCACCATCCATGACATGTTGTTCACCCATCGATCGTCAAGTTTTTATCCTTGCAAGGCTCCCTCGAGCGGGCTAATATAAAATGATTTTCCCATATGTTGTCTCGCTGGTCAAAATTACCCTTTAAACCCTCCAATCATCGCTAAATATGGGGCACATTTATCTCTACCCATGTAAAATTATAGTCATCCATGCATGTCTGTGAACCAATTGTATGCCTTATGTGTACTAGACATAATTATCCTCTTGAAACCTTACCATCTGCCACCTTCAAAAAACCCCGTCACTGCTAGTTGTTTCATCATTGAATACTAGACATACAATGACCCGTGGCTAGGTCGATATGCCATTGGATGCTTCCAATTCATCATTACAAGTCTATTTAGACACATATCAACTTCTGCACGATCCAATTCGACGTCTGGTTATCCACGTTTCTACCCCATTCAAACTGGAGGCCATGTCATTTTTCGGGTTTCTATTTTCACCGCTGTCATGCTTACCACTGCAAAACAAGGTATTTCGACACTTCCCACTACTATGTGTAACATTTTCTTGCCATGATTACCTGTCCCATCATCACATTTCGATGTACTTGCTAAAAATGACTCGAGGACTCCACCTAAGCGCCCACGTCCATTTTCGTGAAACCTCAAGTCCTCCATTACCGTTGTTGACATGACCTGACCCTTTTTGCATGCATTCACTATGTACCACATTGCTTCCAAGTCAGCCGTCTTCTCACCACGTTTTCAATGTTACGTTGGCATCTTCGTCGACTATGTCTTTGCCACTGATCATCATCCAATGTCATGTTGTCGGGTGTTAAAAATCGTTTCCACCTTGAAAGCCCTAGAGACCTACGTACCCCCAAGCCGTGAGATAAATATCTGCATAACACACACATAATTAGAAACAAAGATAACATTAATATTGACTTTTAACCAAACCCTAATGACTATGTAAATCAAAAGCTTTAGTAGGATGAACATAAAGCTTTGTATGTATTCACACTTTTCCTCTTTTTTTTTTATAACATATATACTATAATATATAATATATATATTATATTAATGTATTATTACATACATATAATATATAATATATAATAGTATATATATGAATATTTTTATTATTTCATTTTTTTAAAATTAAATTAAATATTAAAACATTTAATTTAATTAAATGTTTTATATATTTATTTTTTTATATTTATATATTTTTATGTAATATATATATATATATATATATATATATATATATATATATATTTAAAAATAAATATATTATTTATTTAATTTTTTTTATGTTTTATTTGAATCAATCAAACTTGAAAGCTTTATTAAAACTCAAAATAAAACACAACAATAAACCTTATCCCTAGAACTTGAATACAACTAAATCTATGAAGCTAATCCAAGTGACTAAACACTCAAATAAAGATTTCGATAAAACAAAATGTCAACTTTCACAAGGAAATAAGGAGACCTCACAAAATAAGAAACCTCAGAGTCCCCATGAAAAGCTCATGGCTAGGGTTTCATTAGACACACTTGCTCAAAGGAAACCGAAACTTTCAAAAACCAAAATTGAAAGGTGGGTCCCCGACATTTGGGGCTAGTTGTGGAGCAACCACAACAGTTATGAAGACCAAGATATTCATTATCCTATGTGTGCAAATGAATATATTAGATGAAGCATAAGACTACCTCATTGCCAGGCGGGATTCATTCAGCCCATTATTGTAATGAGGATCACCATATGTTCATCATGATCCTAGGTTTGGATGTAGTTGGATTAGACTACTAGGTAATACAAGCCACCTAAAGCTAGCTCATCTATAAATTGCTTAGAACTACCCCATTTCCAGGTGGGATTCATTCAACCCATTGCTGTAATGGGGATCACTCAATGGCTTCGAATACTGACCATTCCAGGGATTCAAGCTCTTCACCCCCTTATTTTATTTTCATTTTTTGGGATACTTGCTCATGTTTAGTGATGAAAATCACTGTTTATTTTGCATTTTGTTTTCTTTTGGAGCAAGGGATTTGCTTAGTGATGAAAATCACTATTTATTTTACTTTGCTTTGATTTGGGAATTTGCTTATTTTGTATGAAAGCAAGGGATTTCTTTGGGTAGGGGGAGCTTGTCCTTTTGCCAATGATCAACATCCTAGACCATGCGCATCACAAGATGAGCAAGTAAAAACCTTTCGCTTAAGGTGACTAGGACCACTTTGTAGTGTTCATCTTTCCTTGTTCAAACTAGGATTATTAATGTTTAAAATTGTGATAGGATTTTGATATATGCAAGGTACTATCAAAACTAGACCTCATCTTCAAAATCCAAGATAGATTTCTACAAAATCTGAAAAGACCACTAGGTATGGTTGAATGACCGAAAAACCCTAGTATATACCTCATAGCAACTAGAAGGGTTGTGTTGAAAAACACAATTACTCACAGGGGATGATGGATGATGATGATGTAAAGATGCATGATTAGCATACAAACGTGGTGTCATTTGTAAGATTGTAAACACAACCTATCCTAATGCAAGTGCAATGGATGAAAATACCTAATGCAATGCAATTAAATGAATGCATGTGCAAGATGTAAAATGTAAATGTTTTTGTGTTTTTTTATATTTTTAAATTGTTTTTGAGTTTTGATTATTTTGAATGTTTTTGAATTTTATGATTTTTAAGGGGGAAGGTATGCTACCTTAGGTACCCCCATTGTGCATGTCATTCACCGTAATGTAATAAGCTTGCTTAGGAAGAGTGACAAAAATCAACTCTCCCTATTGAGGCTCGAGCCTCTATGAGGTGCCAGTGTTTTGATGGGGTAAAATGAGTGAACCATCTATGCAAAGCTCATCCCATTCTAGCAGGTCCTTGACCACTTTCTTGAATGAATGGTAGCCACGGATATCATGCCCATGTATACGATGAAAGATACAATAAAGGCTTTCATCAGGTGACCCAAGTTTGGGTGCTCTTGGCTTGACCTCTAGTAATACGAATGCATTTGCCTCGTACAACTTTTGAAATAGGGTCGTAGTAGTCATCTCAAATGTGACTACTCAGTGAGGTGGCTTGTTAGGCCTACGAGGATGTGACTGACCTTGGGGTCACAACTGGGATGATGTGGCTTGCATTGTGGTAGGTGAGGGATGCTATGGATGGACCGTCTATGGGTAAAGTCCCACTATCAATGAGGTCTTGAACCACATTTTTGAACCCATAATAGTTGTAAATGCCATGGCCCTCTATTTGATGATAGAGATAGAAGTGGTCCTCCCTATAACCTTTGGGTTTAGCTCTATTTGGGTCTAGAGGGTTTATGTCAGGTAGGGTGATGAGCTTAGCATCTTGTAGCTTCTAAAAAATGATTGACATAGGCTCGTTTAATGGAGTCCAAATGCGTTGTTGATGTTTTGAGTGTGTAGCATGCTCTGGCTTAGTTTGATGAAGGGGTTGAGCCATAGGTATGTTAATTGTTTGCTTAGGAGGTTCTTCTTGCTTTTTTGGTACAAGGAATGGATTACTGACTATGATTATTTATTGGTTAACAAACCAAAGTTGCCTCTTTTCGAGCATGTTGTATATCGTGGCTCTAAAACTGCAACATGCATGAATGTCATGTCCATTTTTTCTATGGTATAAACAATACTCATCCTCCTCATATCCTTGGGGTTTTGGATGATTCGGATCTAAAGGTCGGACCTCAGGCAAGGTGATGGCGTTTGTAGTATATAATCGATTGAAAATTACTATTGCAGGCTCGGGTAATGGTGGATACATGCTAGGTTGTTGGCATGAGGCTGACTTGGTGCTTGCTCTTGCTGAGGATTTTCCTGTGGTTGTACAGGAGGTGGTTCGACCTCAGATATGGGTTGCTTTTGTAGTTCCTGGCTATCAAGTTGGATCATGATAAATTGCAATACCTCATTTTGTTGCTCCATCTGTGCCTCTATATTAGTCAGGCGATCTTGTATACGTTCCAAGACTGATAAGGCTCTCAGGTGTATTGCTAGCGATGGGCTTGGAATACCATCATCGACTGAAGGAGGTGAAAGAGTGGGTGCTACAGAACCCTTAGGTAAATGCAAATCACCAATTTCCTTCATTTGAAATGATGTGGATGCTTCTTGATGATCCACTTTGATAGTGGTATCCACATGCTCTGGTTTGTTACTCAGTTCATATTTCTATTTCACTTTGTAGTGTTGAACTGTGTGAGCTTGAGTACCCCTAGTTTGACATGGGGGAGGCACCTATTCTTGCTCTTGAGGAGGCACCATGAGAAATGAATCAGGGGTGACTAATTTCAATGGTTTTGGCCCCTTTGATGTGGTAGCAACATCTGATGACATCATCTATTGTTTTAACTACTTTAGAGTCACTAGGTTCTCTGTCTTGATGTTGACCATTCCCACGAACTCGTGAGAAGGTATTATGGCTTTTGGACCAGTTGTGGGTGGATCATCAATTGGTCAAGATGATTCTGTATCAGTTATGTCAACTGATGTTTTCTTCTCCTCATCAGGTAAGGTGATACCATGAGTTTTGTTGATGGGAGAAGGTAGCGATGGCTTGATGCAAGCTTTAGTCGAATGTTTTTCAATTTCATCCGAGTGGACATTTTGAGTCTTGCATGTCACAAGAGTTTCTTGTGGCTCTTTGATCGCTTTGTAATATTTGAAAGGTTTGGGATCATTGGGGACCACATACACTTGTCCTTGATGTATGAATTTGAGGTTTTGGTGCACTATGGAAGGCACGCATTCCATGTCCCTCATCCATGATCTACCTAATAATATATTATATTACCTCTCACCCCCAAGATATGACACAATATAGGTAAGGTCTTTATCCCCACCTGAATAGGTAGGATTATTGTGCTGATCATCGAGGAGGTGGCATCATTGAAGGCTCTCAATGTGAATGTTGAGTCCTTAATTTGTGATGGTGGCAGATTTAAATATTTCAAAGCTACAGCTATGATGATGTTGATAGATGACCCGATGTCAATCAAGACTCACTTGTATAGAATCTGATTGATGCTCACTATGATGTGTAGAGATGGATCGAGTTCATCTCTAGAGATTGGCTTAATCTCCTACCTATGAAAGGTAATCACAGGGTCCTTGTGTAAGTGAATTGAATTCAATGTTGGTACGGATCATGATACATGATCAACTTTAGTTGAATTTTTTGGTACGTTGGACTGATCAAGGCATCTCTTGCTTCCTATTGTAGTATTGATCATACCGATAAAGCCCTCATCAGGTGGGGCTATGTGCACCTCATTGACATGCTCAACTTGATTATTTTGGACCTCATGGTTGGGAAGAGGGTTTTTGAATATGTTGATGTTTTGATTATCGATAGCCAAGGGACTATCTATTTGCAATTCATTTTTATCCAACATATTTTGCACCACATTCTTGAATGCGATGCAATCCTAGATATCATGGCCATTTTGTCGATGATATACGTAGTACAAATCTTCCTTGTACCCCTTAGGTTTGGGGTGATTAGGATCTAAGGTACGTATTTCAGGCAGGATCAGAGCTTTAGCCTCGCATAGGTGGTTGAAAAGAGATACCAAAGATTTAGGCAATGGCGTGTAGTTATGAGGTGGATGTTTTTGTTTGTCCTTACCTTGATTCCTATTGCACTGGTTGTAGTGCACAGGGGGAGGTTGAGCCTGATAATTCTATTGTTGTTGGCTCTTATCCCCTTTAGGAATATTTAACATGACTTGGTTGATAGGTGCAGGTTTGCCCTGATATTGTTGATTTCGTGTGTTCTTGTTATTCCATTCCTTCTTGGTTCAGAGCTTTAGATCTCCTTCTTGTAATTTGATATCTTCAATTACTTTGGCTTGCACCAAAGCCTCCTCGAATGTCGTATATTGCTATAGTTGAAGCAATAGCGATATATGTTTTGCATAACTTTTTGTAAACATTCGAGTAAGTTCTATTGTGGGAATGGAGAATGGTAGTTTTACCATTAGTTTTCTCCATCTGTTCCCATAATCTATGACTAGCTCATCATCATACTATCATAAATTAGCTAGGTCAGATAGATTAGTTTTCTTCTTGATGCCAAATGAGAAGCATTCAAGAAAAGCATTCACCAACTACTCAAAGTTGGTGATGCTATGCCTTGGTAATTGGTTATACCATTCAATGGCTACACCTAAAAGGGTAATCACAAAAGTTCTTAATAGCAAGGCATCATCATGTTGTAGTTGGAAACATGAATTCATAAAGCTTGTTATGTGTTCCTGTGCATCTTCATCACCCTTAAACTTATCCAATCTAGGCATTTCAAAATGTTTAGGATAAGTAGGGCTTGGTATTGATGGACACAAGGGTTGATTGTGAATCTTGCTTAAAGTGGGCTTTTGACAAGCCACATCTTGTTTCTCGAGAGATTTGACTCTCTCGGTAAGCACTTTGTAAGCTTGAGAAGAGATGATCTCTTCCTCCCGAAGGGATCTTCGGGGTGCAAGCGGGGGTAAGTTCCTTTGAGATCAAGGTGGTCGATTGTACTCATCGACCATGTCTACTAAGGATGGTTCAAGATACTACTGATCTTGATCATCTCGCTCTGATTCTTGGTACTGCTCATGCTCAAGCTGATTTTGCGCTTGGTACTATTGTTGCCTAGATGCATGTTGTGAAGTACGATGAGAGTGGTGCTCTACTTGTCTAGTGTGAAGCTCAGGGTGCAATGTAGCATGCCTTACATTATGCTACTCTCTATACTCACTAGTTGGAGGTAGGTCAGCTTGAGCCAATCTATTTGATCGCTCTTCACACTCCTTTTGATCAAGGATGCATTGTTCTTCTTGGTGGTGTTCGTATAAATGTTGGCAAAGCAACCTTTGTCATTTTGCATCTTCTCGTTCTAACTTCTCTAAGTGCTCATGCTCCACATGCAAATCCTCCAATTGATCTTGGAGCATTTGTTCTCTTTGAACTGTGTTTGACCTATGTGATTGATTTGATCGATCTGCCATATAGGGCCTTTGACTTTGCAACTCTATGCAAGGGGTTTTGTTTACCTTGAATTATGCAACAAGGTTGGCAACTCTCTTCCCTCGATTAATCGAGGTTGCATTGACATTAAGCTCTTCCCTAGGGGTACGATCCTCATGTAAGGATGTTGTGGGGGTACCATGTGTTTACCTGGAACACTCACCTCAGGTACGGATAGGATGCAATCGAGTTTCAATTCCCTCTTCCATGATGTATTCCTCAATGGACCCAGTGGATCCCCGAGGAGTATGATCATGATATATGCTTCCATGCTCAAATGTCCTATGTTGTGATCTTCCAACACCTTGATCTAAGAAGTCAAGGTGATGGGTCTTCCAAGGTTGGGCAAGAGGTGTACCTCTTATGCCAATACTACGATAGGATAAATGACACCCTCCATGTTTGGAAGGATTTGGCATTATGAGGGGCATATGAATGGTCGCAATCCCTTTACCTCACCTCTCATTGGGTGGATTTGATCTCTCAATGTGATGAGATGAAGTAGGTCTGGAAATGTTCTCATCTGGATCATGAGAAGATCTAATGTTAGTTCTCCTAGGTGGGGTTTCTTGGTGAGATCCACCATGAGTGGTGTTGTCTCCTCTGAGACTACCCAAAGTTTATTTAGGTATGTTATGGGTAGGTGTGCTGCCTCTAGGGTGGTCTGGGCCCTCTGGTGCATTGGGTGCCACCTCAGTCATAGACCGAGGGTGGCCCCATGTAGTGACCATAACCTTGTGAACTTATCTCTTGTGTAAATTTTAGGATACAAACAAAGTAAACAGGGTGTTTATCTCTTTTAAGTTTTTCTTGTGTTCCTAAAACTTATTTTGTGTGTTATGGTTTGTTGTGAATACAATCTGAACTCTTATCATGTTTGTAATAGTTGATGTAATTCTTAGATTATTTAAAGCTTTCACCTATATACTCGTAGTGACAAACCCGATAATGACATCCAGGCTGTCTACCCACCAAGATATGGAGATGAAACCCATATCCGATCAAGGAGCATAGGTACTACCGATTCTCACCCAACACACTGTAGGTAGTGATATACCTTCCAAAGAAGAGTACATACTATTTTCTATGGATAGGATAGTTCTTGAATTGGCCTTGGCCATGGATAGGTAATGAAGAACAATTCTCAATCAACAAGCCAACTAAGTGGTAATGACTTCCACCATTGGTCTTGATCAATGGGTTGGATGTGAGAGCCCAACGCCACTGATGTTTACACTTGGATCATGGTGTGTGATTGGTTCATTTTAAATTTGCATAAAAATAAATGCATCAAATAACATACAATGCTATTTTCACCTACATGCATATAAAATATATTTTATATTTAGAAATATAGTATGAAAAGATGTTTTATATTAAGAAAGATGCAATGCAAATTAACATGAATCAACCTTTGAACAGGCCCCAAGAAAATATACCTACAACCAAGTCTAAATAGTAGCCACTACTATAATCAGTGATGCACAGTCATGGTCACTATACACAATAGCAACTAGAATCCTAGATATTGGCTTCTGGGGCTGCTAGCAGAGACAACTGCTATTCCCAATAAAAACTAGTAGTAATATAGAAAAATTTGATTTATCCTACTAAATTATTTTTCTATGTGTTTTAATTAATCCTACTACCTTTCAAAAACACAACAGAAGCAAGAAAATAGAAAAATGGAATAGGATCACTTACAGGTGAATCCACATCCGATGAAGAAATAGGCTGCTGATTATTTTACTATGTTTTTCCCTAGCCGCTATCGATCAGGGTGGTTGTGATGCTAGCTGCTGAAGTCGATGGTAGATGAGATCTGCTAGCTTATTATCACTCAAAGTGGTTGTACCTACATTAAGGAAAAATATAGAAACATTAGTAAGCAACACAAAAATAGGGTGTTTCCATCATGATCGCCACTTGTAAGTAGTAAAAATCATGCATCTAATCTATTTGCAAGCATGTAACAAATTGAAAATAAGAAATCATGTAACCATTGCAAGATAAAAGATGATAAAAAATGGGGTGCTCTTTATTAATCACAATAAGTCTTGATTACAATATTTCCCTCTTAGGGAATCCCTCAATTTGATACAATTATTACAAATGTTGTGGCCCCTCAAAGGGGAGAGATGCACTCCAATGATTTTCACTCCTCCACTACTTTGCTTATAAGAGGGCTTATTAGCTACCTCCTTATTTGATATCAAGAAGTATGATCTCGATGATGCTTTGTCCTTGAATGGATCTGTCACCTACACACAAAGAAACTACAAGATACATCAATAGCACATGATGCCTCTCAAGATGAGGCTAGTTTCAAAATGAATGCAAGAAAGAGAGCAAATGCATAAAGATAAGATGAAATACATGAAATATGAGAATAAATCATAAATACTGAATGAAAATGTGATTAATCTATGATAAACAAGAAATGACAATACAAAGAATGTAAAATCTATGGCTAAAATGCAGAAAATACTGAACCAGATCCTAGCCACTATCAATTAGAGTAGCTAGCTCTACTAGCTGCTATCAAATTCGGTGGCTAAGCCTGTGGGCCACTATTAAAAATAGTGACTACATGGGAAAGGCTTTGCTCTCTAAATCTTGAGCTTGATGATGCTCAATTTCTCTACAAAATTGATGTTCAATGGTTGCTTGTGTCTCAGAACATAGATTTGTGGTGGATTATCTCAGATTTATGGTGAATTGATGAAGAATATCAAAATTGCTCCTCAAGCCTTTGGAAGCTCCATTGATGCATGGATAGTTGTCATACTACAATTGGACAACACTTCACTACACCTCACAGGGATACAAAGTTGCTCTCCAATCCGATAGGGCTTCGCTGCAATGAATTCGGGATCCATAACTCTTTTTGGGAGGCCTTTAAATAGACTTCCCAAATCCTCACCTTGGCTTCTCAAGGAAGCCAAGATCAAGAAACAATTGGCATGGAGTAGTTAGGAAGAGGCTTCTGGAAGCTTTGCAAAAACACTACCCAAGAACCATTGCAAATTGGTTAAATGCAATTGATTTTTCTCGGCTCGAGGAGCTCGAGTTGGTTTTAGGGCTAGCCGCTCTCACTTAGCATGGCTAGGGGCAAGCTGCCCTTAGCCACTATCGACAGGTATGACTAGCTCTTAGCCACTCTGATCGTTAGTGGTTGGGATCACAGCTGCTGATGCCATCAATGGCTAGAGCTGCATAGGACTAGACTACCCTAAATGAGTGGTTAAAACCACTACTTGGTCTTGGCAAGGTCCAAGCTCATTCATATGGTCTACAAAGGTGCCCATATGAGTAGTCTCCTAAACATGATGTGTTTTAGGTGTCTACACTTTCTAAAATTCAAACTTAGTTCTGCATTTAAGTTACTGATAAGGTTTGCTAAAAATACATTAAAAAAACATATTTAACTGACAGTTCTATGTATTTGAAAACAACTTTGTAAAAGATTTGTTTTGTGAAGTTACTCAATTTTTTTCTTTTCAGATTTGTAAAATTTTAGTGATTGTAAAAATCAGATCTGATCATATACTCTTTGTAATGCTTGAATTATAAAGGCATTTGATTTTTTGGGGGCTCTTATTTCTAGAAGCATTGAATACAAATATTTTGGGTGGGGTGTCTTGGTGTTGATTTGAACACCATATTTATGGATCTTGAATTTTATTTCTTGTGTTCAAAAAATAGGTTTAGAATATTTGAGCTACCTAACTCACATAATTATCACATATGAAAGACATGAGTTATGACACTTATTCAATCTAAAGGGTAATCAATATTAATGCAAGAAGAGCTACTAGAAGTTACAAAAGAGTATGATAAGTTTGTTCATGATTACAAAATGAATGAATGTAAGGGATTAATTAGGATGCATGTGAGTGATAATTTGTTGTTTCACATTAATGATTGTGACACTCCTTTTCAAATTTAGGAGAATATTGAGAATTTATTTGGGCAAGTGGACACTTTGATATTTTTACATCTTGATGCTGAATTTAGTGCTCTCAATCCAAATGATATTCCATCTATGGATTATTTTCTCACTAAGTTTCAATCCTTGGTCACACTTTTAAAGGGTAGTGGAAAAACTAAAATGGATGAAGAATGTATTTGCATGATATTGTCAAAACTTAGGGGTCCATTCCATATGTTTGCCTCTGTATTTTTTTCCAATATAGATTACATGGGTTCTAATCACAAAATACCTACTTTTGAGAATTTTTGTGCCAATATTTTGAGGTAAGAATCCAATGTTATTAACTATGAGCATTACACCTTCTTATATGAGACATTTGTTGCATCATCCACTTCCACTTCCAAAGGCAAGAGAAAGTCCAAGTTTAAGTCCCAATATAATTCTTCATTTCATCAAAAGTATAAAGAGTCACATCAAAAAGAGTCATCCTCCAAAGAGTTCAATCATAAACCTAACAGTCCAAAAGCAAAAATAGGTCAAATGTTACTTGTTCATATTGTGGAGTCAATGGTCATTTTGACAAGTGTTGGAAAAAGTTACAAGACTTAGAGGAAGCCTTTAGGAATAAAAAATTATCCTTCACTCCTTCAAAAGATAAGGGCAAGGATTTGAATACTTTTGGGAAATCATCTAAGGCTATTTATGAGGATTGGATTTTAGATTTTGGAGGGACTCATTACATGAATTTATCCAGGGAGTCATTTGCCACCTTGTGTTCTACTTCTATATCTTGCATTGATGTTGGAAATTCTTCTTCCATTTTAGTTAAGGGAAAAGGTGACATACAAGTTGATGGTGGATGCATTAAGAATATTATTTATGTTCTAAAAATTTCCACCACTGTGCTCTTTGTGTATAAAATTTATCATTCTAGGGGGGTAAAACTATGTTGTTTACACCTCAATAAGCTGAGATTAGAGATTTGAGTTACCCATAGTATATTGTTGCACAAGGAGTTACTGACCATAGATTACATATTTCTCACTTTGAGGATTTAATTCTTCACTTGGAGGTACTTGTTTGATGGCTCATGCATATTTAGAAAGTAAGATTTGGCATGAGATATTTGACCATCTCAATTACATATATTTAAAGGATTTAAACACTCATGATAAAATAATTGGATTATCTAAGGTATTTTTTATTGATGGAATTTGTCCAGGTTGTGTAATTAGAAAACAACATCAAGATCTAACAACATCAAGATACTTTTCCCAAAGGTAAGTTCAAGAGAGATTCTTTCCATATTGAGTTGGTGCTCAATGGCTTGATGGTTTTCCCACTCATTTCTTGGGAGATAAGTATGCACTCACCTTTATTGATGATTTATCAAGGAGTACTTGGGTATATTATCTCAATTTTAATAGTGAATTTTTTTCCACATTAAAAGTATTTAAGGCATTTGTTGAGAATCAATATTCAATTTGCATCAAGAAGCTTCACACAGATAATGAGGGGTGTATTTTAATAGGGAGATTTTAGATTTTATGGCCCTTTATGGGATTCTACATCAACACTCTATCCCACATACACCACAAAAAAATAGTGTAGCTGAGAGAAAAAATAGAAAACTTAAGAAAATGGAAAATTATATGATACACTTACAAGATTTACCTCCTAAGTTTTGGATTGATGCAATCAATTGTGTGAATTACATTCAAAATAACACACCTCATTGAGCTTTTGAGTAGATGATTCCAGGGGAGTATTGGAAAGGAACCAAGCTTGATGTTTCTCATTTATGAGTTTTTGGGAGTCAAGCATGGGCTCATGTTCTAAATAAGTTTAGGAGTCAAACATGGGCTCATGTTCTAAAGAAGAAAAGGGCATCTTTGGATAGTGTAGACACCTAAAACGCGTCATGTCGAGGTGACTACTCATATGGGACATGCTAGAAGACCATATGGAAGACCTTGGACAAATACCAAGGTATAGCAGTGGTTCTAACCACTCATTTAGGTAGTTTGGCCTAATCAGTGTTAGCCACGGTTGACACCCATGGTTAGCAGTGCTGACCGCGCCTCAGAGCCGTGGCTAGCAATCAAAATCAGTTGGACCTTGGCCGATCCAAAATTGGTTGCAATGGCCAATTGGTTGTAGATCTGAGTAGTTTAGGGGTAGAAATATCCAGAAGTTTCCCTCCAACTACTCTAGCTATCCATTCTTGATCTTGGCTTCCTCAAGAAGCTAAGACATAGCCCTCCTAGGTGCTATAAGAACCCCATCCAAAATGGGAGATAGAGAGAGATGCATAGGAGAATTCGAGTAATGAAGCCCTATCAAGTTCATTACTCACCTATTTGCATTGAGATAAAGCTTGGTCATAAGCATTGAGAGATCAAAATGGCAATTCAAGCCATGGAGGTCCTAGGAGGCTAGGAGAGCCAAGAAACTCAATTATGCCAACTTCACATGCAATATGAGCAATCCAACCACCAAACTAGTCAGAGGACACAGAGGTGACCCTTGACCATCAATTTGATAGAGAGATTCAGAGATTCAACCCCTAAATTGGAGGGTAAACATATCTCAGGCTCAATCACGGCTGTCAACCATGGCTAATAATGCTCACCATGGGATAGAGCCACGATCAGGGTATTATCTCTGATTTCTCTATTTTCTAATCATAGGATATTTTTAACTTCATTATATTAAGCATATTTCATGTTTATTTGCTTTAATAGAGACTCTGACTGATAGAATTAGGGGTTTTAGTCACTTTTATTTCATTCTTGCAATCAAGATACTAATGGTCTTTTCTATGCTTTCATGCTTTCAAATTCATAATTGAGGCATTAGATAGATTGATTGATGTTTCCTTTATAGTATTAATGGTAGAATTATCATGTTTAATGTAGTTTAACATGTTTCTTGCACTTTCTTGATTTCATGTTGCTATGACATATTTTGTACAATCTTCCTCCAAAAGCCTCATCAAGAGAGGCCTCCTTTATTACTGATATGCCTCTTGTTGTTTATTGCATGCAGGACTAACAGGGTTTTGACATGCAAGGCAACAAATACCTCTAATCATGGAGAAGAAGGTCATCTACACCTTGGAGCAGTTCGTGTCATCATAGAAGGCATTGAAAGACACCTACCCTTGCGAGGGATCTTTCCTACTATAATTGTTGTATCGAATGGGTATCCCTAAGAGGGATGGATTTGTAACATGGATTGATTCAAATTAATGGAAGATACATTTCTTGTTATGTGTTATTTGTCATCAATTTGTGTATGAATGCTCATTTTCATATGATTTACAACCATTACAACATTAGGTGTTAGCCTTTTACAATGTTACAGAAGGTGATCACGATGGGAAATCCATATTAAATGCCATAGATCACTGATATTTATGTTTTGTGATGTCAGGTGCTAGCCATTATTGATAGCCATGGTCAATAGTTGTAGCCATGACTGACACCCATGGGTAATAGTTGCAGCCATGCCACAGAGCCATGGTCAGCAGTAGATAAGTCATACAATAGAGAACCAAATCTTAATCGGATGTGGATCTGAGGTAGGACCCATATCCCACTGGTTTTCCTATGTTATCTATCTATGTTTTTCTAGAATGTGTAAAATGCTAGCATAATTAGGGAATGCAATGAAAAAGATAAAATGCATTGAGTCCCTAGGTCCTTTTTCTTAGGTTCCACTAGTCGTTGCTAGGAACAATGGACCTCTGAGTGCAGTCCACCCTAGTCTCCAATGGTCTAGGCCCTTTTTGTGTGTTGGTTTGCTTGTGTGAGGCCCAATCTAGTGGCCATATCGTCATCATCATTAGTGTGCATTTTATTTGAAAGTCATGTAGTTTAATCATGCATACTTTCTAAAATTAAACGTTCCTTTTTGCATAGCATATAGAAGAATCATTTGAGTGTTGTTTTATGCATTTAATTTTCATGCAAAATAAAAGGAACCCCACACACCATGACACATTGTAAATGCTAGTGAGTTGGAAGTCACATCCAACCACTAGTAGGGTTCAATGATGGTGGTAGTGATTTCCATCCATTGGCCCAACTCCCTCGAACCTTTTGTTACTAGACCAATACCAGACCCAAGAGCCATCCATAGCCCAGAAAATTTGCATGTACTTCTCTTAGGAGGGTATAACACTAATTGGGTGAGATTGGGTGAGGGTCTAATAGTACCTGTGCTCCCTAACCATGTGTGGACTTCATTACCACACATTATAGGTTGGATTACATGACCTAGAGTTCATTTCCAGGTTGTCGAGCTATGAGTATACAGGTGAAAGCCCTTTAACAATTGAGTATATCATCAACATATTGAAAACATGATGAGAGTTACTTATTGATACAACAAATTGCAAAACACATCAAATAGTTTAGGGTTCACATTAAAACTTTAAAAGAGATAATCACCATTGTATTCTTTGTGTGCTAATAAAATTTGAATCTAGACATAGGATACGCACTATGGTGGTTACACGGAGAGGCCGACCGGGCGTAGATCCGAGGTCGAGGCCGAAGCTCCACCCAATGCACAACAAGATGCACAAAACCCTCAATCATAGAATCCTCCCAAACATCATTCAATGAGTATTAGAGGGGACAATTCTATGCATGTGGGGATCTTGTTGAGAATACCTCGGTATGAGGAGCCACTAGACACTCCTCGAGACATAGATCAGAGCATGGAGCTTCCCAACATGGGGGTTCCAAACATGTTAGCATTTACCATGACCGCACTCCACGTGCATCCATAGGATCTACTAAAGAGTTTGTCATTGAGGGATCCATATTGGTACCCCTTCATCCTGTAGCTAAGGGAGGCTTGAGGCCCCCAACATCTGAGTATAGATGAGTTCAGGATCCACCCATCCAGGGGCAAATAGAGAGGGCCACTTTCGAGCGTAGGCCCACTCAAACTCCCAACAAAGGTGAGCCTTGTAGGATCACTATAGACATATCTAAAGTGGGAGCCAATGGTACGCCACCTCATGAGCCATGGCATAGTAGATAGTTGGATGGTTTGGGTAAAGTTCTAGGGAAACTAGGTTACAAGCCTACTCCTATGCCTTCTCATCCTATGAGTGTGCATAGCGGTAGTACTATTAGGACTATCAGAGAACCTAGAGAGTGCTCCAAGTATTCTTGAGATATGTATACCCCTACATCTCATGTAGGCACAGAGTGTAGGCAATAGCTAGATGTGAATGTCATCTTCATAGACAAGGGCAAGAGCATAGCAGATCAGTCCATTGGGGGACACACCCACAAAGTCGCTCGAATAGAGCGCACACACCAGAGGCCTCATACGGCTGATCACATAGATAGATCTCACAAGTTGGTGTTAGAGCAGAGATGTCAGATCCTCCAAGACCAATTGGAGGATGTCCATGCAGAGTAAGAATACCTCAAAAATGAGAACACTCAGAGGCAAAGGTTCATAAGACAATACTTATATGAACAATGAATGCATGAGCAATGCATCCTTGATCAAAAGGAGTATGTTGAGAGGGAGGATCGACTAGCTAGTGTCATTTTACATCCCCATAGTGAGCATAGGGAGCGCATTGATAGATGAGTTGCTTCGCAACCCGATTTGCACCCTGAGTATATAGATACCCATACTCGCTACATGACCCAACATAGAGATGGGTGCCCTCCACCCGAGCATCATGGGCATAGGTAGTATGAAGAAGAAGTGGGAGATGAATTAGATCAAGAATATCCTAAAATATCCCAAGTCGAGGAGGAGGATGAGCCTATTCCTTCACCTCGACCGAAGAGGAACGTGCCTCCAAGGCAATCCATAGAAGAGGAGTTCTTATCTTCATAGGCTTATAAAGTCTTGGTAGAAAAGGTCAAAGCTATAGAAAAGCAAGGAACAACTTATCAAAAGCCAACCTTGAATAAAATTCATAATGAACCTTTATGCCCATTAGTGCCTATTTCAGCTTATCTCGAGCATTTTGAAATGCCTAAGCTAGAAAATTTTAGAGGAGAGGAGGATGCTCAGGAGCACATCATGAGTTTTTTAGACATGTGCTTTCATATTGGAAGCAATGATGCCCTGCTCCTATGGAATTTCATCATGACCCTCTCAAGCCTAGCTCGGGAGTGGTTTAATCAACTCAAGAGGTACAATATCACCAATTTTGAGCAATTGGTCGATGCATTTCTTGAATGCTTCTCCTTTGGCATCAAGAAGAAGGTGAACTTATCCGAGTTGGATGCTTTAATGCAACATGATGATGAGCCAGTTATGGATTATGAGAAATGATGGAGAAATATGATGGTAAAGCTACCATTTTCCATCCTTGCTATTGAATTAACTTGGATGTTTATGAAAAGTTGTGCAAAGCACATTTTATTATTATTATAGTTGCAACAATATCAAATATTTGAAGAGGCTTTGGTGCAAGCCAAAGTGATTGAGGATATCAAGTTACAGGAGGGTAACTTGAAACTCAGAAATAAGAAGGAATGGAACAAGAAAAGCATTGAGAAACAATAGGCCAAGCCAGCCCATGTTAATCAGGTGGTTCTAAACCTTCAGAAAGGAGATAAGGGGTAGCAACAATGAAATTATCAAGCCCAACCTCCCCTTGTGCAATATGAGCAATGCAACAACCAGAGGGGTAAGGACAAAGAAAGATGCCCTCCTCGCATATTCACACAATTATCGAAATCGTTAACAATGATTTTCCATCAGTTATGCGAGGCAAAGGCAATAAACTTACCAGAAGTCAAAATGGTGGACCCTAATCAACCCAAGCCTAAGGGATATAAAGATGATCAATATTGCATATTTCATCGAATGAAAGGTCATGACATAGAGGTATGTTGGTATTTCAAACATTTAGTGCAGAACATGATTGAAAGAGGTACGCTTCTTGTGGATAATCCACAAGCACCAGAAAATCATAATATGGGGATTTACAAGAATCCTCTGCCCAACCATGAGGTACCAAGGAACAATGTTGGCCAAGTCAATCAAGTACGAATCGAACCACCAACCCATGGGTTCATCGGAATGGTCAATGTCATCACAAGACATGCGAGGTATGAGAGACCAAATCAACCTCCAGATCCTATTAGAGTCCATGTTGCACCTCCTCCAAGGCCAGCCCAACATGTACCAGGCCCACCAACTAGACCGGTGGTGACAATCAAGAGTAGGTTAGTCCAAAACCTATAGATAACTCCAATGAAGTTGTCGATTTATGAGTTGATTCAGTAGTCTCCCAAGCATAGGGAGATGCTTATGGATATTCTAAGGTCCATAGAAGTGCAGTCCCAGGATCTTGAAGCATTCACACACTTCATGGGACACGTGCAATAGTGTTAGGAGCTGGTCATACAATTTTATGATCATGAAATCAAGATGGTTTCCACTATCATAATGGACCCACCACTCCACATCATTGCATGTGTGAATCACATACCCTTCAAATAGGTTTTTATTGATATAGGATCATCAATAAATATTATCATGACCAAGGCATTAACATACCTGAAGTTACCAAAGATGCATATCATACCTTCCACCTTCACGTTGAGAGCTTTTAACGATGCATTATGCTCAACTATCGACACGATAGTCTTACCTATTCAGGTGGGGCTGAAGACCATCCCCATGATGTGTCATGTGATTGAAGGTGCTATGCAATATAATATACTTCTAGGATGGCCTTGGATAAGAGAAATGTATTGTGTCCCCTCTATTCTCCATCAATGTATCAAATACGTGCATGAGGGATAGGTTCACGTGGTACCTTCAGATGAGAAACCATTCAAATACATGAATCTAGTTGATTTACTAAGGGATTTCATGCTCCCCTCAATGCACCTGGACATACAGCCAATGTCATTGATCAAAGAGCCAGGAGGTAAAATGAAGGAAGTGTGTGCCAAACCTACAATATCTGCATCTCAATGATCGGAGCACACAATAACTGCTTCTACCAGACCATCTGCATCTATAATGCATCGAGATGATGGGAAGCTAAAAGTAAAAATGGGTAAAAAAGAGATAAAGTGAGTGCCTAAACTAGTGGTTATCGAGGTCCCTATTCCCATGGAAGTAGAGGATGCTCAAGGAGAAGTCGAAGAGGCACCTCAGCCTGCTTCACCTGCATCTTCAGTAGGGTCATCTGCACCGTAGGTGATAGTTCATTTGGTTAATCCTAGATTGGGGGAATATATCATGTAGAATGTGATGTTTACATCGATCATCGAGACTGCATAGGATATGGGCCGACCATGAGCCCATCACCTTCCCGTAGGGATGGTGGTACCATTGGGGGTGCCCCCTAACCAAACCAATTTTATCTATGGAGGGCTTGACCAGATTGCATCTCACACCCCCATGGATGAAGATGATGATGAGCCATTCACTATGAATGTTCATTATCTCTCTAACCTAGAGTATGCCTTACGATATTTTGAATGCTACCATTGGCATGGTTACGGTCTCAGATTATCTGAGTAGGGGCGTAGGAGGCCTTATGAACCATAATATCAATTGCCTATAGATAGGTTCAAGTTAGGATATCATATTAGAGGATAGGATGAACTCCTCATGACATCTTTGGACCACCTATACCTCAGTCTAGGGGAGGAAGTCGATATTAATCCTTATCACCCCAATCCTTCCACCTTTCATTGGGACAACTGGATAGTGTCTTATGTCACTATAGAACCACCTAAGACATATCACGAAGATATCTTGGTGGAGACCGGTCTAGAGCATATCCCAAGAGATAACTTGGATGAACAAATCTATGCAGTAGTCGATGATATAGGCCTGTAAGTTCACAACGCTGGCATAGCAGAAGACTTCGAGTCAGAATATCATTCTGACGAGGACATAGTAGAGTCCATCTCTGAGAGAGGGGGACCTAGCTATGTGTATGACATTGATGATGATGGTGAGTCCTCAAACAATGAGTGATCTGAGGATGACACTAGGCTAGCTTATTTGGGCCCTCTTAACTTACATCATCTGATTCCCTTGGAGACAGTCATCGAGGATGAGCAATCCTCTATCGATGATGATGAGTACCGAGTGTGGGCTTACATGGGGCCCCATATCCCTAATCCCCTAATGCTAGTAGGTAGTGATGAAGGCTTTTATTATGATAGTAATGATGAAGATGAAATAGAGAGAGCCTATTTGGGACCTCCTTACTTGCATCATCATAATGCACCATACACTATAGAGGATATGTATAGAGATATCAATATTCATCCTCACCTCAGAGGAAGACCACCTAATTTGGATAGGATTTATCATATGGTCTTCCCTAATCCACTAACATTCAGAGAGCTCCTTGAGCCTAGCGATCCTATTTTTGAGTCTATCCATAGACCAGATCCAGAGATCCCCATACCCCTAGAACCACATCTCGAGGATGGAAGTTATACAAATGTAGAGTCACATGCACGTGGTCCTAGAGACATAATCCATTCCATAAATATGATCTCCATTTATTTGACCACTCCACTTCACAACCTAACTGATCCATCCAAACCATTGTATCTAAATGTAGATGCTATTGATTGGGATCATGTTGACTCACCACTAGAGCCTAAAGACTTCTTCCCCAACGAAGAAATGTTGCAACCTTTTCATTTTGTGCTAGGATATGCACATGATGTTTATCATGCTGAGGATGTTTCCAATATAAAACCCATAAACCTAGCAGATGACATCCACTTGATCCCTACGCCTCATCAGCTTGAGGAGGGATCCCACATGTCAATAGAGGAAACCTTTGAAGTGGATATCAGTAATGATCCCACCAATCCAAGGAAGGTTAAATTTGGAGAAATTTTATCTCTTGATGAGCGTGCCAACCTCATCCCTCTACTGAAAGAGAGACCTGATCTCTTTGCTTGGACTTATAAGGACATGCCAGGTCTAGATCCAAAATTGGTTACTCATAACCTTTCACTAGATCTATCAAAGAAGCCAGTCAAGAAGAAACTCAGGAAGATGCATCCGAAAGTAGCCTTAATGGTTAAATATGAATTGTAGAAGCTATTGGATGTAGAGTTTGTCATTTCCATCGACTATCCAGAATGGGTATCAAACATGGTGCCTGTAGGAAAACCTGATGGAAGGATCCATATTTGTATGGATTTTAGAGACCTCAATAAGGCAACACCAAAGGATTCATTCCCATTGCTGAACATAGATGCTCTCGTAGATGCAACTATGGGTCATGAAATGCTCTCCCTAATGGATGGTTTTTTTGGTTACAACTAAATTTGGATTAAGCTCGAAGACCAACATAAAACCATATTCATAATGCCATGGGGGACATTTTGCTATAAGGTTATGCCATTCGGTCTTAAAAATGTTGGTGCCACATATCAGTGGGCTATGACATATATCTTTCATGACTATATGCATAAGATCTTGGAATATTACATCGATGACTTATTGGTGAAGTCATTGCTACATTCAGAGCATGTTGAGGTCCTGAGAAAGGTCTTCGATCACCTGATAGAGCATAATGTCAGGTTGAATCCTAAGAAGTGTGTATTTGGTGTAACTTCAAGAAAACTCTTGGGATTCATCATTTCAAAGTGAGGCATCGAAGTTGATCCAGAGAAGGTCAAGGTAATTTTAGAAATGCATCCTCCCATGAATATCAAGGAATTAAGAAGCCTATAGGGCAAAGTAGCATCCATAAAGTGATTTATCACATAATTATTAGATAAATGTCGACCCATGAATCGATTGCTACACAAGGGGGTCCCATTCAATTGGGATGAGGACTATCAAGCAGCCTTTGCTGAGATTAAGCAATACCTAGCAACGCTACCAGTGCTAGCTCCACCAAGACCAGATGAGCCTTTCTTGCTATATATATCGATGACTGACTTTGCATTAGGGACCATGTTAGCCCAAAATAATGTGCAAGACAAAGAGCAAGCCATATATTACATTAGTCGAACCTTGGTGAGTTATGAGCTAGGATATGCATACGTGGAAAAACTATGCTTAGAAGTAGTG
This sequence comes from Wollemia nobilis, assembly GCA_028583015.1. Taxonomy (NCBI): domain Eukaryota; kingdom Viridiplantae; phylum Streptophyta; class Pinopsida; order Araucariales; family Araucariaceae; genus Wollemia; species Wollemia nobilis. Next base: position 316,260 of record JAQPPZ010002822.1, read on the forward strand.
TTCACTACAAAGAAATTGTGATATTATATGTTAAGTCATACGACGTATGTCATATCAAAACAAAATCCTTTGTAGTATATGATGAGCAAGACATATCATAATACACGTACTGCAAAGTGGATCATGCTATTGATAGAATTTGATCTAGAATTCATTAGCCAAAAGTCCATTAAGGGATAAGTCATAGTTGATCAACTAGTTGAGGTACCTCTTGAAAATAGTAGGCCCCTCACCATTGAGCTTCCTGATGATGTAGTTTTTGCCTTATCAGAAGCACCCAAACCTGAAGAACTAGATAACAAAGTTGATATGACCTTGTTCTTCGATGGTTCGAAGTGTGAGCAAGGGGGTGGTGCAGGAATAGTGTTGTTCACACCACAAGGTGCTCCTATGCCCTTGTCATTTAAGTTGGACTTTCCTTGCACTAACAATAATGTTGAATACGAAGCCCTAATTTTGGGCCTCCAAATAACTATCACCATGAAGATTAAAAGGTTAAATATCTTTGGTGATTCCCTTCTCATTGTTAACCAAGTGAAGGGACTTTTTTAGTGTCGATGTCCTATCCTGAAGTCTTACAAAGATCTTGTTGATACATATTTAGCTCAGTTGGAATGGTATGACATCGAGGCAATCCCTCATTCATCAAATAGATTCATAGACACTATGGCATCTTTGGGATCCTTAATCCCTCAGAATCCATCTACCGATTTTACTACCATCCATGTAAAAATATTGTCACACTCTACTGTGCAACGTGAAGCTTTGGATAACAAAGAGTCAATCAACATGATTCAGGTAGAACCAAACCATGAATGGTTCTACAGAGCCAGAGATTTTCTCAAGGGAGCATCCTGGGGGTCTTTGATCTCGTAGGATCCTACGAGGAGTGGTACTACCATCCACCATAAGGTTGTTTCCTAGTCTGCATTTGTGAATGTTAAACCATAGGGGGAACATGTTGTCTTGTCAGTTGAGGCTGAGAGCTATCAGAACTGGATGTCACAGATATATGACTTCCTTAAGCTTGGTGTAATCCCTCAAGGATTATCGCATGTTGCAAAGTGCACATTTAAATAGAAAGTGACAAAGTATGTCTTGTTAGGAGATATTTTGTATCATCGAAGCTATGATGGAGTTCTCCTTCATTGTCTTGAGCCCCAAGAATCATCTTGGGCAATTTTGCAAGCTCACGATGGTACATGCGGTGGCCATTTCAGTGGCATGGCTATCATCAAGTGCATCCTTCGCATGGGTTATTATTGGCCCACTATGGAGAAGGATTGCAATGTGTATGTTAGGAAATGCATTAAATGCCAGCATCATGCTAATCTTGTGCACCTACCATCATAGGCCTTACAGCCCATTCAAGCGGCTTGGCCATTTGCTCAATGGGGTTTGGATCTCATCGGTAAGATCTCTCCTCCATCATCGGGCTGACATACATTCATTATTATGGCTACTGAGTACTTTACTAAGTGGGTGGAAGCAGTCCCATTAACAATGACAACTGGAGCACGTATTGTTGAGTTCATACTCACCAATATCATAAGTCATTTTGGGATACCATCCAAGATAATTTTGGATAATGGAACATCATTCAAAAATAAAACTATGAGAGCTTTGACATTCAAGTACAAGATCAAACATAGTTTTGTGACTCCATATTATCCATAGGCAAATGGGTAGGCTGAAGCTTCAAACAAGATAGTGGTATCCATATTGAAAAATATGGTACAAGAACATCATAAATATTGGCACATCCAACTACCCCTTGCATTATGGGCTTACAGGACTAGTATTCAGACACCCACTAGGGCAACTCCATTTTCACTAGTATATGGCACTGAGGCCATTATGCCCTTAGAGTTGGAAATTCCAATATTGTGCATCACATTGAAAGAGTTCATCGATGATGACACCATGCGACAAGCTCACCTAGATCAATTGATGCTACTTGATGAACATCGCGTGAATGCCCTTGAGCATCTCCACATTTATCAAGAGCGCTTAAAATGAGCTTACAATGACAAAGTCCATCTGAGAGACTTTGAGGTTGGTGATCTTGTGCTGAAAGAGAACCAACAAAACTCAAATCTACCACCAAAAATGTGAGACAAATTTATGGCTAATTGGTTAGGTCCTTATATCATCTCTGAGAAGATTGGACCTAGGACATACCGCTTGACATCGTTGGAAGGGGTTGAAGAGCCTAAACCTCTCAACATCCTTCACCTTAAAGCATTTTATGCCTAAAACCATAAAAAGGCCCCAAAGGCATCTGTAAGCCCTTTGGTCATCCAATAAAAGGCTCCAAAGGCATCTGTAAGCCCTTTGGTCAAATCAAAAAGTTATAAAATCTAAAAAAATTGGAAAATATCAAAATTTCAAAAACAATTGCACATTGCATTTCATTTGCATCATCGCATTTCAGTTACCACATGCATTTCATTTTGCATTGCATTAGGCATATCCATCCATCGCACTTGCATTAGGATAATTTGTATTTACAATCTTACAAATGACACCACATTTGTATTTCAATCATGCATCTTTGCACTATCATCATCATTCATCACCCGTGTGAGTAATTATGTTTTTCAACACAACCCTTCTTATTGCTATGAAGAATATACTAAGGTTTTTTGGTCACTCAACCATACCTAGTGGTCTTCTCAAGAGTTTGGTAGAAATCTTGCTTTGATTTTGTAGATGAGGTCTAGTTTTGATAGCACTTAGCATATCAGAATCCTATCACTAATATCCAAACTAAACAATCCTAATTAGGACAAGGGACAGATGAATGCTACGAAGTGGGACCAGGTATCCTGAGGTGAAAATTTTATCTTGCTTATCCCCCTATGTGAACGGTGCAGGAAATGTTGGCAATTGGAAAAAGGACAAGCTTACCCCCTACCCGAATAAATCCCTTGCTTACAAATGAAGGAGCAAAATCCTAGAATGAAATCCCGGAGTGAAATTCCAAAGTTAAATCCTCATAAATCAAATCAAATCAAGATCAAATTCAAAGTGAAATCAAATCAGTATCAAATCCCTTGCTCAAGAAAAAAAAAGTACAAAATAAACAGTGGTTTTTATCACTAAAGACAAAATAAATAGTGATTCTTATCACTTTACATGAGCAAGTATCCCAATAAATTGAAGAAAATAAGGGGTGAGCTTGAATCCCTGGAATTGTCAACACTACCATACCTTACGCATGATGATATATCTGATACATTAGCATTTCACTTTTGTGCAGACCAATGTTTGAATGTGGAAGAGCTAGCTTCAGGTGTCCTGTATCGCCTAGTGGTCTAGTCCAACTAAAATCTAAACCTAGGATTGGATAGACATTTGAGGATCCCCAATATTAGCAATGGGTTGAAAGAATCCCGCCTGACATCGGGGTATGCTTATGCCTTATCTAATATACTCATTTGCACACACAAGGATAATGAATAGTTAGGGTCTATCCTAGCGAAAGCCTTATATTTCAGAAGTCTAGTATGGTTAGTATACAACTTTTGATAAGTCAACTAAGGTGTTTGAGTCTCATGGAAAGCCTCAAAAATTCCCAAATAGCAACAACCAATTTTCAATGCAATCATCAAAAATCAATTTCTTTTATGAGAGTTTGTTTATTAGAATTATTTATAATATAGGTTAGATACCGGATGGATGTCAGAAATGATATTTAAATGACCATTGACTATATTATCCATATTATTTTAATTTACAAAAGCTTATGAATAGAAACCATATATAATTGCATCTCACATATGGGTGCACAATTTATCAATTTTCATAAAAAGATATAGCAATTACATTTCATGATTGTTATACATTCTATGGTGTCATCCATTAGATTGTTAAACTCATATTGCATTCATACATTATGTTTTAAGTGATTAAAGCATACATGTCCACTTACATAAAAATCATCATAAAAATAAATATATATATGCAATACATACATGGCATAGATTATGTCATAACAACATAAATTAAATGCATACAAGTACAACAAATTAAACATGCATTTAACAACAAATATTGCATTCATATACATTCATCATAAGTAGTCCATCTACACATATATATCATTGCATTTAAAATCATACATCCATTATCTAGCTAGTGCATGTCATCCATACATCACATCATATAGCATAAAATAAACATCACATCTAAGCATTGCATCCATATGCATCTCATAAAATCTAAAAATAATAAAAAAAATAAACTGCACATATAATAAGTCTCAAATGTCAGATCATATATATATGTGTATCAAAAAATATATAATAAGCAGTACATCGACATATGTCAAAAATTCTCCATAGGCTATAGTTGTGTAGGTCCTCGACCTTACACATAAAAATGGTACAAGCATCTAGCATAGATCTATACTAAGTAGCACCTACAACCCTAATCTAAGAGGCTCCACCCTCGCCTCCACCATCCCTACATCTAGAACTAGCACCAAAGGTCCTCTCTGATCTGTGACTCCTGTGGCTAGAGCGAGACGAAGACTGGCCTGTCTCCCGAGTGTGAGTCCTCTGAGAGCCTGAAGCCATGGGCATCTCTGGAACCTCACCCCCAAGTAGCTAAATCGATCCTCTCAAGGAAGTGATGTAGGCAGAATCCCATGCTCTATCATCGATGTGCTACTGCACTAGAGCCCGGAGTCTCCTGATCTCTGCCCCCTGATCTAGCCCTGCTAATCCCTATACTGCCTGAGCTACTGGAGCAGCTGGTGGTGCTAGAGCAACCTATGAAGCAGAGGGATCTCCCCTCTCAACCCTGAGTGCATCATGTTGTGCCCTAAGAGCATCTAGCTGAGACTGTAGGAGGATGCACTGGCCTATAACCCATTGTATCTCTGTATCTACCAAGGCAATCCTGGCCTATAGAGTGGTCTTCTCCTCCTCATAGCTGCACCACTAAGACTGCCCTACTATGAGTCGAGACTGTAGATCCCCAACATTTGCTTGTAAGGTGGCAATGGTGGTATCTCGATGTAGAAGTTGTGTCTACAGAGAGCCTACCTGAGTCTATAGGCTAGCAACCTAGGCCCTGAGCTACCCAACCTCACTATCAGGTGTGGCCTCACCCTCCTCGAGAGTATCACCCTCCTCCTCAACTAGAGGTGCATCCTCTATAGCTCCTCCCTCACCCCATCCACCCTCAGTCCTCTGACAGACTCGATGATCATGAGGGTCGACCTCTACTCCCTCTACACCCTCGATTGCATCATCTACTAGTCCTACCCAAGGGGCCCTCAAAGCCTACCATACCTTGAGTGTCCACCAAGTGTCATAATCAAGAGTAGTCCCTACATCTATCAGCCTTGAATCCTAAAATTCATCATCCTCATCACCTAGTGGAGTCACCCTAGGCCATGCCAAGTCCCTCTCTAGAGTGAGGTGATGGTAGATGGTAGGCAACTCTAGAATGTCCTACCTAATCCTAAACTATCTAGTGACATGAGAGAAGTAAAATAACTCTTATACCTCAAACTTACATCCAAGGAGCCATCTATCTCTACATTCTCAATGTAGCTGATCATCGACCTCCATCCATGGAGGGTAGTCTAGGTATGGGCACCAGTCCACCTCGTCCACCTACAGTCATGAGAACTATCCAATGTAGTAATCCAGGTCCCCTACATGAGACCTACTCTAAAGCCCTCCTACTCATGAGGCCAACATGTTGCATAACACTAGTGCACCTCCTCAATGGTGCCAATCTCGAGTGGTAAACCAATGGGGTGCTCGATATTAATATGCTACCACCCCCAGATCTGAAGTAGTAAGCTACAATCGATGCCTACTCTACTCCTCTACATGATCTGATACAACTCATTATAGAGCTACGCTAGTAGGGCACTCCCCAAGATAGGATCAAAGGTTGATCAATAGTGCTCACCAAGACATCATGCATCCTAGCCAAGAGGTTCCAAGGGAACCTCACTCTAGAAGAGTCAGGTAGGACAATCTGCATGATCAGGTGCATGAAAATGGTTGCTCATTGGGAGAAGACCTACTAGGTGTACCAATGCTCAATGTGGACCCCTCCATGGTCCGAGTGTCATTATGCTGCCTCACTATGACCACCAAAGATCATCATGAATACTGCATCCTTCACCTCCATCGATGAAGATGTGATGGCCTCACCATCCAGAGGGAGTCAAAAGATGTGGTAGACATCCTCTAAAGTAATAGTCATCTCACCTATCGATAGGTGAAAGGTATTGGTCCATGCATCCCAATATCAGGCCAATGCAATCATGTAGGCCTGATCAGCCCTAATGGTGGGGAGGTGCAAGACGTAGCCAAATCCCATAGCCTCAAACCAATCTTGCTCCACTTGAGTTAGGGCACCACGTAGGTTGTGAAGGATCTCTGATTCCCTCACCCTCGTAGTCAGAGTCTGGTCGATGGCAAATAATAAGGCAAAAGTAAATAAAAATCAACCAAAAATACATAAAAAGTGACTTAAAAATGACAAACAAAATCATAAAATCATAAAAGCACATAAAATATAAAAATGCACTCAAAATAAAAAAAATCAATTAAATCCTTTAAAAATTCAAAAAAATTAAAAAAAATTAAAAAAATTTCTAATGGTCATCGAACCATGGCTCAGACCCACGGTCGAGATGGCGATCAATTTTATGACCATTGGGATTTAAATCCCACCAGTGATATTGCCCCCAATTTTCCAATTGGGGACCGCACCTACCAGCCATGGTCAAGAGGGAAGGCCTTTTCAAGGTCCTTCCTCATCCCGAGACCCCCCAAAAAAAATAATAAAACAAAAAGAAGAAAACAAAAACAAATTTTTCAAAAATTTTAACCCTCCCCTTAAGCTAACCTAAGCTAAACCTAACTAGGGTGAGGTTCATTACCAATGATTTAATGATGTTCATTTGACCCATTAATTAATGAGGTTAATTTTAAACCAGTAAAATAAATAATGGTCAAGGGTTTTGTGTGCTTCTACCTTAGTAGCACCGACTCCTCCAGGTTGGGCTGCCATCAATCCGGTTGGTAGTGAGGTCAAGTTGCAGTAGTGCTTCACATCAGAATTGTTCAAACACCTCTCAGAGCACTCAAGATTTGCAAGCTATCAAGTTGAAAATGACGTCAAAAATGACAACAAATTTTTTAAATATTTCCTATTTTTTCCTGATCATGGTTGACACCCGCGAGTGCAGAACTAGGGTTTGTCGATCATGGATGTCAGTCGTGGCTAGAAAAATTTGAAAATCTAGCTGCTATTGACAAACATGGCTAGAAAACCATAATAAATGCTCAAAAATCCCACCATGAGGAGCTGTAAAATGTCAAATTAAAAATACCCATCTGACCAGAATTGCCAAAAATATTAAAAATAATAAAAAAAATTAGATAAACTAAAAATCCAAATGTGCCTTGTACCTAGTAATTTACCCTATACACTTGGCGGTTGCAGTGACTTGCACTCCATGCAATCTGACAAGATGAGTAAATTACCATAAGGACATTTGGGGTAAATTCATCATCGTGGAATTGCTATGCTTCATTTCAATCCCTAAGAAGGCCCAGATGGTCAGACTGCTCCATGGGAATGAAGCAATCATATCACTTCTTCTATGACACTTTTAGTAGATCATTGAACAATATGATTCAACACATGCCTAATTGGAATTGCTATCATCTTGATTCCCTAAGAAGGCCATTGAGGTTGGACCGCTCCATGGGATAGAGATGTACAATTACTCTTAATAGTTGCAATCATAGCTGATTAGGCCTAATCAATTATCAAATGCTAAATCTTATTTTGTTCAAAGTCATTCATAGTGGTCAAGCGACTTGTCACTTCATTCAATTGTCATTACCCTCATCGACTCATCGCTTGAGGGGGTAGTCATAATATCATAATCATAATCAAAGTCAACAGAAGATCCCTTGATCGTAGATCCCTTGATCTTGTCAAAATTATGTTCATCTTATGAATCATTGCCAATGACTATCATAAGCTTACCCTCTACTAGGGAAAAAGCAAATATGATAGTTCAGTTAGTAGCTCTCCTCCTTTCGGATCTATATGGCGCAGAAGCCTATAGTAGCACTGAAGCTACCCGATCACCATTGGAGCTTGCCAAAGCTTTGCAAATTTAAGCCTTCCATCCAGTTGGAAGCAATGATTCTAGGATGCGCATCCTTTTGCTGGACCCTGAGCATCTAATGTTGATCAGACTAATGATCATCATCCAACCTACGACATCATTTTAGGAGGTCTATTTTTGCTCAGCATTGTTCGATCTCACAACGCATCTCAAAAGGGGCATCTGTAGACACCTAAAACATGTCATGTCGAGGTGACTACTCATATGGGACATGCTAGAAGACCATATGGAAGACCTTGGACAAATACCAAGGTATAGCAGTGGTTCTAACCACTCATTTAGGTAGTTTGGCCTAATCAGTGTTAGTCATGGTTGACACCCACGGTTAGCAGTGTTGACCATGCCTCAGAGCCATGACTAGCAATCAGAATCAGTTGGACCTTGGCCGATCCAAAATTAGTTGCAATGGCCAATTGGTTGTAGATCCGAGTGGTTTAGGGGTGGAAAGATCCAGAAGTTTCCCTCCAACTGCTCTAGATATCCATTCTTGATCTTGGCTTCCTCAAGAAGCTAAGACATAGCCCTCCTAGGTGCTATAAGAACCCCATCCAAAATGGGAGATGAGAGAGAGATGCATAGGAGAATTCGAGTGGTGAAGCCCTATCGAGTTCATTACTCACCTATTTGCATTGAGAGAAAGCTTGGTCATAAGCATTGAGAGATCAAAATGGTAATTCAAGCCATGGAGGTCCTAGGAGGCTAGGAGAGCCAAGAAACTCAATTACGCCAACTTCACATGCAATATGAGCAATCCAACCACCAAACTAGTCAGAGGACACAGAGGTGACCCTTGACCATCAATTTGATAGAGAGATTCAGAGATTCAACCCCTGAATTGGAGGGTAAACATATCTTAGGCTCAACCATGACTATCAATCATGGCTAATAGTGCTCACCACGGGACAGAGCCACGGTCAGGGTATTATCTCTGATTTCTCTATTTTCTAATCATAGGATCTTTTTAACTTCATTAGATTAAGCATATTTCATGTTTATTTGCTTTAATAGAGACTCTGACTGATAGAATTAGGGGTTTTAGTCACTTTTCTTTCATTCTTGCAATCAAGATACTAATGGTCTTTTCTATGCTTTCATGCTTTCAAATTCATAATTGAGGCATTAGATAGATTGATTGATGTTTCCTTTACAGTCTTAATGGTAGAATTATCATGTTTAATGTAGTTTAACATGTTTCTTGCACTTTCTTGATTTCATGTTGCTATGACATCTTTTGTACAATCTTCCTCCAAAAGCCTCATCAAGAGAGGCCTCCTTTATTACTGATATGCCTCTTGTTGTTTATTGCATGCAGGACTAACAGGGTTTTGACATGCAAGGCAACAAATACCTCTAATCATGGAGAAGAAGGTCATCTACACCTTGGAGCAGTTCATGTCATCGTAGAAGGTATTGAAAGACACCTACCCTTGCGAGGGATCTTTCCTACTGTAATTGTTGTATCGAATGGGTATCCCTAAGAGGGATGGATTTGTAACATGGATTGATTCAAATTAATGGAAGATACATTTCTTGTTATGTGTTATTTGTCGTCAATTTGTGTATGAATGCTCATTTTCATATGATTTACAACCATTACAACATTAGGTGTTAGCCTTTTACAATGTTACAAGATAGAAAGAGCATGCCACTTATTTTTATTGGCTAATATGAGGATATAAGGGATTATAGATTACTGGATCTAAATACACATGAAGTTCATTTTTGAAATCTTGTCCATTTTGATGAGCATTATCCCCTAACTAAGCCCACTCTTTCTACTCCTCCATCCTCATCTACTTTTCAATTTGAAGATGGTTGTTTTGATGATGATCATAGTGAGGATGAGGGCATTTTTTGAGACAATTATAGAGGTTCCTACACATGTTGTCCCCATGCCTATATGGGCTTGGACTACAATGGAGGAGGAAACACATTTTATTGAATGTCTCCCACCTTCAAGGCATACTTCTACTTTTGACATGATTCTTATTTGTTAGGTAGTTTTTGTTGATACATGTTGGTTTGGTGAGTCCCATGGCATTCGAGAGTGGGATGATGCTATGGATGATGAGTATTATTCCTTAATGAAGAATCATACTTAGGATTTGGTTCCTCTTCCAAAAGGAAGAAAAATGATGAGATGCAAATGGGTGTATTGCACCAAATGTGCAACAAATGGGCACATTCTTGGGTAAAATTATCGACTTATGGAGAAGGGTTTCTCATAGGTTTGAAGAGATTTTACAAAAACATATTCTAGAAATAAAGCAGAAAAAGTAACTAAATAAAGAATAACATCATTCAATGCACATATGACACAAGATTTACCCTGGTTCACCCAATTTGGGCTAGTCCAGCAAACAAGAGTCTATCCTCCTTGATATATTATTCTCTCTCATTGTTGCTAAAATAGGACATTACAATAATTATATAAGGAAACTCTTACAACCCTAAACCACCAAGTGGTATTAGGGTACCATGGATACAACACCGTGGGCTAAACCACCCACACCCACTAACCACCCACCAACCGTGGGAATCCTGGGGGTCGCTCCAAAAGTAGCAATAAAAGTAGGTGAAAAGTAGCGATAGACCCCCTACCCATTGTCTTTTGCGCTGTAGTGCCTATCGTACAATTATTTTTTGGAAAAGAATGAGACACATCCAACATTATCCCACTTGTTGAATACTTTGCCAGACCCATTTCAATTGTACAGAATCTAAACTTTTCAGTGCTTACAGCCTTGGTTAAAGCATCTGCAACATTTTCCTTGGTGTCTACCTTTTCCAGTAACACTTTTTTCTGTTCAAGCATGTCCCTGCAGAAATGGAACTTTGTATCAATGTGCTTCGTTCTTGAATGGTAAGCAGGGTTCTTTGCCAAAAATATGGCACTCTGACTGTCATAGTTTATCTTCACAGCTCCTTGAAAGAACCCAATTTTAGAACATAGTCTTTGTAGCCATACAGCTTCCTTACTTGCATCAGTGGCTACCATATACTCAACTTCAGTAGTTGAAAGAGCAACAATAGTCTACCTCTTGCTCATCCAACTAATGGCCCCTCCGAACAAATTGAATACATAAGCACTAGTAGATCTTCTCTTGTCTAGATCTCTAGCCCAATCTGCATCAACAAACCCTTCTATATCCAATTGTCTATTTTATTTACCTGTACCCTCATAGCATATTGTAAAATCAGAGGTGCCACGCAAATATCTGAAAACCCTTTTCCACGACGAGTCCAATGCTCTTTGCTAGGTTTAGACATATATCTACTCAAGACTCCCACTGCATGGGCAATGTCTGCTCTAGTACAAACCATGGCATACATTAAACTACCTACAACATTTTCATAAGGAATATGTGAAATTTCCTCTACCTCTTCTTTTGTTTTTGGACATTGTTCAACAGACAAATTTTCACCTAAAGAAATAGGTACCTTCACCGGTTTGCAATCCTGCATATTGAACCTTTTCAACACTATCTCAACATACTTTTTCTGATCTAGCCACAAATTTCTATTAGAGCGATCTCTTTTTATTTGCATACCCAATATAAAATTTGCAGGGCCAAGATCCTTCATGTCAAACTGCGATGCCAACTGAGACTTTACTTCCCTGACCAGTTTCTTGCTATTTCCAATTAGTAACATGTCATCAACATAAAGAACTATAATGACAATTACATTACCAATTTTCTTTGAATACACATAGTGATCAACATTGCTATGAACAAAACCAATTCCTAAAACATAAGTATCAAATTTTTGGTACCACATTCTAGGTGATTGTTTCAGTCCATATAATGATTTCTTTAACTTACATACCAGATCCTCCTTTCCTACAACAGTGAAACCTTTAGGCTGCCTCATATAGATTTCTTCCTCCAAATCTCCATGAAGGAATGCAGTTTTCACATCCATCTGTTCTATTTCAAGATCAAATGCAGCAGCCATAGCTAACATAAATCTAATTGATGTTATCTTTGCAATGGGAGAAAAAACTTCACCATAATCAATTCCTTCAACCTGGGAAAAACCTTTAGAAACCAGGCGAGCTTTATATTTCTCCACTTTACCTTCAACATTCTGCTTCTTCTTAAAGATCCACTTGCAACCTATTACTTTCCTACCACTTGGTAATTTCACTAAATCCCATGTTCTATTATTTTTCAAGGACATCATTTCCTCATCCATGGCCTCTTCCCAATGGTTTGCCTCTTCAAAATTAATAGCTTTTCTAACTGTTCTAGGATATTCATCAGTAACATATAGTACAAAAGAAGTAGGAAAAGCAGATGGATTGTACCTTTCAGGTTGCTTCCTTTCCCGTGTTGATCTCCTTACCACAGGTTTATGAACCTCTTCTTCATCCTCTTCCAGATCCTCACCTGTATGCTCCTCTTCCATATCCTCATCTGTATGCTCCTCTTCTAGATCCTCTACTGTCTGATAGTTTTCCATGAGATAAAATTGGACCGTTCTATGTTCCTCTTCTATAACTACCTTCCTCGAATCACTGATCATATCCCTAAACACCACATCTCTACTATACACTGTACTTTTAGTTTTTGGATTCCAAAGCTTATATCCATTAACACCATATTTATAACCAATAAAGATACATTTAACAACCTTATTATCTAGCTTACTTCTTTTCTCCTTTGGAATATGCATGTGAAAGCATGAGATTCCGAAATAAAGAAAACAATGTTCAGATGCAATAAAATAGAACTAGATTGATGCATGAAATAACACGGATAGAATCAAATTAAAAATAGGAGCATAGCCCTTTTTATTAATAAGATTCCGTCCCGGTTACAATAAATCTCTTTAATGCAATATTCTCAGTTACACCGGATGAACGGTGATCTCTTTCCGCATGCCCACATGTAAAATGGGCGGGCTGTAGTGTTGCCGCCGCTTGATGTTTAATGATGATGAGTCCCTGCTTGCTGTTGTCCTTGCTGTAAAAGAAACAGTAAACGGTTAATAGCACCTGCGATAAGAAGTCGGAACGTTTGTCTTTGTGAAACAACGAATAATGTATGCAAACATTTGATTAAATGCATACGTTAAATAACTCTACGTAACCTGCTACTTTTATAAAGAACAGAGAACAACAGGCATTCGAAATAACATGTATTCACCAATATAAGACGTAAACTGTTATTTAACGCATTCGAATACAGCATACATTATAAAAACATGGACTGTTTTAACATGCATTCGAAATTAATCAAATAACGTATATAGGGATACCCAAACGGGCCACCCGTAAAAGCTTAACTCGGCACCAATCCACTGGGGATGGGCCCGAAATCTGGATAATCAGAGTTGTCGTCGAATTGATGGATTAAGGTAATCCAATGCCGGAATTGCAAGTTCAGATGAATACAGTCGGATATTCAGTTTAACAGCACTTCGTTACGTTTCCAGAAAAATACTTCGTAGTCTTCTTACGTATCGAGCCGGTTATATTTATAGAGGGTTCGGCCTCTGGGAACATTAATGTTCGAAACCCTAAATCCGTAAGGGCCGCTCAGATTTGATCCTTATCGGGCCATTATGGGACATGGCTCGCACTGACAGATCGCAGTTATGAGGCGTGGCCTCGGATCGGATATTTTTTTAAAACCGCTTGTCTCATTAATGTTCACTGTAAAATCCGCCGTTTTATAGACCCGCGGGGTTTTCTTCGAGAAGGGACACGTAGAGGGTGCCACGTGGCGGTCGTTCCTTAGATAGTTGACTGCATGCTTTTGACTGGTGACGTGTCGGCTCGGGGCCCAAAGTGTCACGATATCGCGACGCTTTGGGCCGGCTTTGGCTCGGGGCCCAAAGTGTCGCGATATCGCGACGCTTTGGGCCGGATTTGGGTCGGGGCCCAAAGTGTCGCGATATCGCGACACTTTGGGCCGGTTTAGTCGGGGCCCAAAGTGTCGCGATATCGCGACGCTTTGGGCCGGTTTGAGTCGGGGCCCAAAGTGTCGCGATATCGTGACACTTTGGGCTCGCTTTGGGTCGGGGCCCAAAGTGTCGCGATATCACGACACTTTGGGCCCGCTGTGGGTCGGGGCCCAAAGTGTCGCAATATCACGACACTTTGGTCCCGCTTTGGGTCGGGGCCCAAAGTGTCGCGATATCACGACACTTTGGGCCCGCTTTGGGCGGGGGCCCAAAGTGTCGCAATATCATGACACTTTGGCCCGCTTTGGGTCGGGGCCCAAAGTGTCGCGATATCACGACACTTTGGGCCCGCTTTGGCTGGGAGCCCAAAGTGTCGCGATATCACGACGCTTTGGGCGAGGGCCCAAAGTGTCGCGATATCGCGACGCTTTGGGCGAGGGCCCAAAGTGTCGCGATATCGCGACCCTTTGGGCCCGCTTTGGGTCGGGGCCCAAAGTGTCGCGATATCGCGACACTTTGGGCCCGCTTTGGGCGGGGGCCCAAAGTGTCGCGATATCGCGACACTTTGGGCCCGCTGGGGGTCGGGGCCCAAAGTGTCGCGATATCGCGACACTTTGGGCCCTCTTTGGCGGGGGCCCAAAGTGTCGCGATATCGCGACACTTTGGGCCCGCTTGAGTCGGGGCCCAAAGTGTCGCGATATCGCGACACTTCGGGCCCGCTTTGAGTCGGGGCCCAAAGTGTCGCGATATCGCGACACTTCGGGCCCGCTAGGGTCGGGGCCCAAAGTGTCGCGATATCACGACACTTTGGGCCCGCTTGGGTCGGGGCCCAAAGTGTCGCGATATCGCGACACTTTGGGCCCACTTGGTTTTTGACAAAAGGCTTGGCTTAAAGAAGGTTTTGAAGAAGGCTAAGAAGTTTGAAGTTTGCTCTAGAACGACCGACTTTGCTCTGCTCATTTTCCGATCTTCCGAACTGCTGTGTAAGTGGTTAAGACCACTATTTGACCTCTAAGGGCTGCCCTAAAAGTTGTGATATCAATGTGATCAATGTTTGTAATCACTTAATCGAAATGGTGCTGTTTTGGTGTCTACAGATGCCCCTTTTTGGGAAGCGCTACGGGTGACGCAGTCTTGAGCAAAAATATACGACCAAAGCACTAATGATTAGGGTTTCTTGGTAACCTAACCAACTTTTAATGCCCCAAGTATGGAAAGGGCATGCATTCTTGAATCCTTGCTTCTGACGAGCTAAGGAATTTGATTTCAAGTGTTAACCTATTTTGGTGAGGTGTGACTTGAGCTTGGACATTGATCAGTCATGATTAGGCAAAGGGCGCAACCTTTTATCCACAAGGGAACCTTGTGTTCATGCTTCGGGAATGCCAAGTATTTGATCAATTTAATGATTGCTTGTTTACTGCCCCAAGCGGGAGCGTGATTGTCTTTGTCAATGATTCTTTGAATGCATGTCATTGCCTTGATTGGGTGTGTGCTTGTTGATTGGTGACTAAGTGTGACTACCCCCTCAAGCGACGAATCGATGAGGGAATGACCTTCGTGAGAAAAGCGACGAGTCGCTTGACCCAAGATGACTTAGGTTAGGGTGGCTTTAGATGTTTTTCCATTTGAGCACGTGCAATCTCCCAACATTTGGACCTATTTTTGGTGGGTGTTAACCCTTTTGGTGATGCCATAATGGGGTGAAATCATCAAAAACCCGTCTTCCCGTGGAGCGGTCCAGCTATGATAGCCTTCTTAGGGAAGTAGGAGAATGAGAATTTGGGCCCCGACATCGATTTTCTATGCCAAGAGGTTGAGTGCAAGAGCACTCGTGTCCGGCAATGCTTATTGCTTCTTTTTGTGTTGCATTTTTGTGATGTTTTTGTTGTTTTGATTTTCTTTCTTTACGTATATGTCATGATTTTATGCACAATGGTTGATGTTGATGGGTGCATGCTACTTGATATGGATGGATGCATATGGTATGATAATTACCAATGTTGTATGTGGATTTAGTTTGATGGATGCATGATGAATGCAAATGCATGTGATATGCAGAAATGAAATGGATGTATGGACTTGGTGAGAGTTGGTTATGGCACCATAGACTGTTTAGAACTCCATTATTTTGCTATGTACAAATGTGGTGTTTCTTCTTTTTGTATTTTCTGATGGTATTGCAAGGATGAAAAGTAGTGCAATTGGTTTAGAAATGTAGCTAAGGTTTTCGGAGACTCAGACAGTTTTAACTCACTAGCCATGACTGTACTTTATCTTACAAGACTTTTGAACAAGGTATGAATCGGACTTGTTTTTAACCAAGTTATTTCACATCCCTGTGTGTGCAATTGAGTTCATTTATGTGGTATTTGTCAGGATACCGCCAGTGCCAGATGGGCTTTCAACCGAACCTATACTGAGGATCACCTAATTAGCTCCACTAACTCCTTTGTTGTATGTAGTTAGATTAATCTGCGGTGTTCTCCAGGATACCATAAGCTAGCTCATCCACATGCAAACATTGATCTGTACACAAGTTAATGTGACAGATATATCGTCATGCGAGAAGTTTACCGCCGGTGACCGATAGGCTATCAACCAAACCGGTGCGAGGCTTGCCTCATGACTGTCAAGAATCTTTGAGAGTTCCGGGGATTCAAGGTCAACTCCCTTCTTTTTTTCAATTGTATTGGGATACTTGCTCGTTATAGTGATAATAATCACTTTTTATTTTGATTTGTTTTTCTTTTCTCTTGAGCAAGGGATATGGAGTGACGATAATCACTATTCTTTGTGCTTTTTGAGATGTGCCTTTGTGGGGTGTCAAATTTTGAAGTTTTGACATTTTGCAAATTTTTGATGTTTTGCAACTGTGGGATTCTTAGGGAATTGGGTAGGGAGGACGCTTGTCCTTTTGCCAACTCTCGGCATTCTTGGGGTCATTCGCACAGGGGGATGAGCAAGATAACCGTTTCGCTTATGGTAACCTGGATTACTGTGCAGGTTTCATCCTTCGTTCACACAACTTGGGAATTTTTATGTGTTTTAATTTGTGTTGGGATGTTACGTAACAAGGTGTATTGCAAGTGCAACTCTACCTTCGTAAAATATGTTTGACTTGATACATTTCATTGCTAAAGAGCAAAATGATGACTGAATCACGAAAAACTCTTGATACATTAAGAGACCACGGACTCTGGTGTGGTAAAGTGCATGATGTTTTGCTATTTTTGTAAAATGGAACAGGTGTGGAACAAGATGGACTAGTAGAACCATGACAGCCTATGGTGCCTTTGACCTATACGACCATGAATATACAATGGATGGATGCAATGCTTGGATGCAGCTATGTATTTTTATATTTTTGATGAATTGATTGTGGTGAGAAGAATTCTCTATTTGATGAATTTGAATATGCCTAGAAATGAGATGCAAATTTTTGTTGTTTTTGGTGATTTTTGTTGTTTTTTGAATTTTCATGATTTTTGACCAAGTGATTATGGAAATCCTTGGAGCATTTTGGGATTGACCAAGCGATTGCAAGAATCCTTGGAGCCTTTGGGATTGACCAAGCGATTGTGATAATCCTTGGAGCATTTGGGATTGACCAAGCGATTTTAAGAATCCTTGGAGCCTTTGGGGTGACCAAGCGATTGCGATAATCCTTGGAGCATTTTGGGGGATTGACCAAGCGATTGCAAGAATCCTTGGAGCCTTTTGGGATATGGCTCTCTTTAGATATGAAATGGTCGCAAATGACTGATATTCAAGGGTTTTGTTTCCTTGATACCATCAAGAGAAGCTAACCGGTATGTCTCGGGTCTGATTTTGCTATCAATGACATACGGACCTAACCAATTTGCCGCAAACTTGTCCCTTAGGTGGGATGGCAAACTGGAATTTTGTTGATTTTCCTTCAAAACCAAATCACCAACGCGAAAGTCCCGAAGGTGAACTTTCATGTTGTAAGCTTTCTTAAGTCGCTCTTGATAAATGCGTAAATGCTCGAGAGCATTAACGCGTCGTTCGTCAAGCAACGTAAGCTGGTCTAACCGGGTCTGCCGTGCAGAATCATCATCTATGAACTCATGCATTGATATGCGTAGGGAAGGAATCTCCAACTCTAGAGGCATGACTGCCTCGGAGCCATACACGAGCGAAAACGGAGTGGCCCCAGTGGGCGTCCGAATGCTAGTGCGATAGGCCCATAGGGCAAGTGGGATTTGAATGTGCCAATCCTTATGACTGTCTGTGACGGTCTTTTTAAGGATGGCAACTAGTGTTTTGTTTGACGCCTCTGCTTGTCCATTCACCTACGGATAATAAGGTGTTGAAAAGCTATGCTGAATCTTGTACTTTGTGGTCAAAGCACGCACGTCTTTATTCTTGAAAGGTGTCCCATTATCCGAGACTATTTTGGATGGAATACCAAAACGACATATGATGTTATGCAAAATGAACTCCACAATGCGGGGTCCTGTCGTAGAGGTAAGCGGAATTGCTTCCACCCACTTGGTGAAGTACTTTGTGGCCATTATGATAAACGTGTGACGGCCTGACGACGCAGGGGAGATCTTTCCAATGAGATCAAAGCCCCATTGCAAAAATGGCCAAGCAGACTGGACGGTCTGCAAGGCCTGAGAAGGTACGTGCATTAGATTGGCATGATGTTGACACTTCACGCACTTCTTGACATAGGTGCAACAATCTCGCTCTAAAGATGGCCAATAATAGCCCATGCGAAGAATGCGCTTTGCGATGGCCATTCCACTAAAGTGGCCACCACATGTACCATCGTGCGCTTGGGCGACGCCCAAGTGGACTCTTCTTGGTCCAAGCAACGAAGGAGGATTCCTTCATAGGCTGCGACGATACAAGATGTCTCCTATCAAGACATACTTAGCCACTTTCTGCTTGAGTGCTCGTTTTGCGGCATGAGTCAAATCAAGTGGGAGACTACCTAACTTGAGGTAGTCTCAAATGGGTAAATACCAGTCCTGTTGATCAGAAACCTCGATAGTATGAACAGCCAATCCCTCCTGAAGTTCAGCCCTAGCAAATGCTGAATGGGATAGAACCTGCAAGAATAGTATTGTGTTGCTATTAATGGGAGTAGGGGAGAACAAGGACCCCCAGTTGGCGTGTTTCAGACGATCTCGGATTCGAGAGAACCTATCCGAGGATGGTTCAATTTGTATCATGTGGATTCCTGGCGTTGAGTCTAAGCTTGCACGCTCCATCACGGATTGCGATAAGGTTTTGACTTGAATGGTTGTCATATCACCAGAAAGGTCCTACGGAATTAATGACCCCAAGGAGGCCATTGTATCCGCAAAATGGTTTGATGATCGAGGGAGTGCCTCGATGTCATACCACTCAAGTTTTACCGGGAATTTGTCCACAAGGGCTTTATAAGCCTTCAAAACTGGGCATTTGCATTGATATACCCCTTTGACTTGATTGACTATTAAAAACGAATCACCAAAGATGTTCAGTCTTTTGATGTTCATGGCGATTGCTTGTACGAAGACCTAGGAGCAAGGCTTCATACTACTGCGTTGTTGTTGGTGCACGGGAAGTTTAATTTAAATGACGGGGGCATTGGAGCACCCTGCGGTGTGAAGAATACAATTCCCGCACCACCACCTTGCTCACACTTAGAACCATCGAAGAATAGGGTTATGTCGGCTTGTGACTCAGGCTCATCGGAATCTGGTGATTTTGAGACATGAAATACCCCATCATCGGGTAGTTCTATGACCGAGAGGCTGATTGTCTTCAAGAGGAGCCTCTGCTAGTTGATCGGCTATGACTTGTCCTTTGATAGATTTTTGTCCAATAAACTCTATGTCAAATTCCGTCAACAACATGATCCATTTCGTCGTGCGACTACTATGATAAGTACGACTCATCATGTATCGCAATGGATTCTCCTTAGACACAACATACGTAGTGTTGCTCGGCATGTAGTGGCGTAGCTTTTTGGTAGCAAACACCACTTGCCGGGCAAAGTTTCTCAACGTATGCATAGTTAAGTTCGTAGCCCGGCCGAGTGCGGCTAAGATAGTATGTAGCCTGTTCCTTGTGAAGTTCATTCTTCTGGGCTAGCATGGCGCCCAGTGCCACCTCAGTAGCTGAGATGTATAAGTAGAACGGCACTCCTGGCCTAGGTGGTGCCAATACTGGCGGTGAAGCCAAGTATTGTTTGATCTCGTCAAAGGCTGACTGGCACTCGTCATCCCAATGAAATGTAACCCCCTTGTGCAATAATTTGTTCATGGGTCGGCACTTGTCAGATAATTGCGCTATGAAGTGTTTAATCGATGCGACCTTTCCCTGCAGACTCCTAAGCTGCTTGATTGTGGTTGGGGGAACCATTTCAAGGATTGCCTTGACTTTCTTTGGGTCCACCTCGATTCCTCGTTTTGAGACTATGAAACCCAAGAGTTTTCCAGATGTGACGCCAAAGACGCACTTCTTGGGGTTTAATCTGACTTTATGCTCCATGAGGCGATCGAGGATCTTGCTTAAGTCAGCGATATGATTTGAGCGCGCGAGAGACTTGGCTAATAAATCATCCATGTAATCTTCCAAAGTTTTGTGCATGTAATCATGGAAGATATACGTCATGGCACGTTGGTAGGTGGCACCAGCATTTTTAAGGCCAAAAGGCATGACCTTATAACAAAATGTTCCCCAAGGCGTTGTGAATGCCATTTTGAGTTGATCTTCAGGATTGATACGAATTTGATTGTATCCTGAGAAACCATCCATTAGGGAGAGCATTTCGTGACCTACTGTAGCGTCTACTAACGCATCGATGCTCGACAAGGGGAAATCATCCTTAGGACTCGCTTTGTTTAAGTCTCAAAAATCGGTGCATATGCGAATCCTCCCGTCGGGCTTCTTGACGGGAACCATGTTGGACAACCATGGCGGATAATCCACGCAGATGACAAATTGTGCATCCAAAAGCTTTTGTAATTCATCTTTGACCATCAAGGCCATTTTTGGGTGCATCTTACGTAGTTTTTGCTTTACAGGCTTGATTGTCGGATCAAGCGTTAAATTATGCGTGACTAGCTGCGGGTCTAGTCCTGGCATATCCTTGTACGACCATGCAAAAACTTCCTTCTTCTCTTTGAGAAGGGCAATGTAATCGGCTTGCTCTTCGGGGGAAAGACTTACCCCCAGCTTGAGAATCTGTGGATTCATTGGATCTGTGCCGATGTCTACGTCAGTCGTCTCCTCGACTGACATGTGGGATCCGTCCTCCAAGCCGATGTGGAGTCGGGATCAAATGGATATCATTAGCTGAATTTAGATCTATGTTTGGAACCTCAGGTTCCTCTTCGACTGAAAAATATCTCGAGTTGTCCTTGGGGTAAAATGAGGCATTTCACCGAAAGGCCGATACTGTTGGTGATAGGGGTGAATTGACGCGATCCCGATCGATGGCATCTATGTCGAGATGCAATGACCGTCTCTGGATCGGTAGGATTGCGGATGGGTGCGGTCAAATCAATGGAGATCATGTGGATGGAATGAATTTGGTCTCCATTACCGCGGGTATGATAACTTGATTTTTCTAGATATTCCCTATACTCCGGATCTGGCTCTATGGGAACGGGCACGAACGGATCGGCCCTATGTGCCAAATGGAGGACGGGGTCTTCCCTAGGCACTGTTGTTATGATAGGGTCTCGAGGTGGACGGTGCTCATCGTGAATGTGGAGCCATGGATCCAAGATCAGGTCCCACCCTGTTGGGTCGACCCACCATTCATGCCCTAATCGTATGCCCATCTATCCCATTAGATCTTCATGAGTTAAAGCACGATAATGTCGTCGCGCATGTCTGAGATAGTCCATCTCAGTCTCATCTTCTGAGTCACTTTCGAAGATTCAAAAATGTTCATTCTCTTCAGCGACTATTGCTGGCGATGTTGAGGACTCTCCTTGCTCCAATAAGTTAATCTGGTCCCATCGCGGTTGTTCCACTTTTGGTGGAGGGACACGACTCTCTTGACATTGTGCTAACTCAACTGGAATCTCTAAGGGGAACAACTTTGAAAAGATGTCCGGACACCATTGATATTCTTTTTGGGGATGGGTATCCGAACTTTCGCCTCTCTCTGGCAAAGGAGAGGGATTACTGTTGTTACCAAGGGTGTTTGGTGACCATGGGAGGTAATCTCCCAATGTAAATTCTATTTTTGGGTTGGCATAGAGATCTAGTGCCAATCCCCCCTTGTTGCCTATTTCTAGGTCTTGCATATTTTCAACCAAGATGTCCAAGGGTAGGGGGTGGTTGAACCCTACTCCTGACTTGTCATATGGCATCTGATATCTTGGTTGGCAAGGGAGACGCATCCCTTGCTCATATATGCCTAGCCCGTATCCATGCCAATGGCATTGGCCGAGATATTTGAGGGCAAATTGTGGGTTTGACATATAATTGATGTTTTCAACAAAAGGTTCTTCGTCTGCTTCCTTTTGCTGACATGGTTCAAGACCATGATCAAGGCCCCCATACAAAAAATTTGTCTGGTTGGGTGGGTGACCTAGGGGAACAACTGTTCCTATGGGAAGGCGAGGTCTTCCCATATCCTGGACTGACTCTAATGCGGGCGTTGCCACAACATTCTACACTATGTACTCCCCCAGGCCTGTACTAGCCATTTTAACAGTGATTGTTGATGCTTCGGAGGGAGGGAACGGGAGTCCTTCCTGAGTCCATTCCATGTTTGGTAGGTTTGGGGTCTCAGCTTCCGTTGTGCTGGATATTTCCTCTGTTGATACCGTTGATATTGTGGGCAACCCCTCTTCTAAGGGCTGAGCCTCTTCCATGATTTGTTTTCCCTTGTCCTTACGTGTAGCCATGATGGGTGGCGTTGATGATGAAGGAGCAGATGATGAAGTCTCACCTGGCTGGGGTTTTGGTGATTCGGTCATCAGTGGTGCTTGCGGTATTGGACCCTGTTTAGATGGATTTAATTGGAAATCCAAATGCGTTGAAGGGAGGGTCGACTGAGGCATTAGTTGTACCGCATTGCAATACTTGAAGGGTTCCGAGTCCATTGGGACTACGTGTATTTCACCTTCAAAAGCATACTTTAAGCCATCGGTGAGCGATGGAAGGGACACACTTCATGTCCCGAATCCAAGGCCGCCCTAGCGAGTATATTGTAGGCCATCTCGCCTTCCAACACATGGCACAATGTTGGTGTTGTCTTTTGTCCTACCTGGACAGGTAGAACAACCGTGCCGACTGTCGAGCATATTGCATCATTGAAAGCTCGCGGTGTGTACGTGGAGGTCTGTGATATGAGAGGTGGCGACTTCAAATGTTTCGGGGCTGCGGTGGTAATAATATTCTTGGACGAGCCGGTATCTACCAACACTCTCTTATACGGGATCCCGTTGATCCGCGCAACAACATGCGGGGGTGGATCAGCCGCGTCATTCGATATTGCTTTGACTTCATCCTCTCTGAAGGTGATGACCGGCTCAGTACATCGTTTTACATGTCCCACGAAGTTGTTGAAAGAATTTGCTTCTTGGGGCTGTAATTCGATGGTTTTTAAAATGTCCATAAGAGCTTCTCTATGAGGTGTTGATTGTTGAATAAGCTCGTAAATGGACAGCCTAGCCGATGTGGTCCGCAAAATCTACGTGAGTTTGGACCGTATCGTGATTTTTGGTCTAGGCGGAGATGACTGTATAGGGTGTTGTTGAGGCTGTGACGTTGTCGGAACTTCCTTTGTGGCTGCCGCAGGGGCAACTGCTGAGTATTTTTTATTCCACGTCACTATGCTAATCATTCCCACAAATCCATGCATGGGAAGATTCTGGCGTACTTCATTAACTTGGAGAGGGTTTGCCTGTGTCTCGTTAGCAGGCAAGGGGTCTTTGAATACCCCCATTTGTTGGTTGTTTGGCGCTATGGGGTTGTCCACGACCAACGTTTTATTTTCAATTAAATCTTGGATTAGACCTTTGAACTTCCAACATCCATTCAAATCGTGTCCCCTTCACCTATGAAATCTATAGTATAGTTCCTCTCTATATCCCTTAGGTTTAGGAGCGTTAGGGTCTATAGTCGGGATCTCTGGAAGGGTTACTAAATTTGTCGCTGACAAGCGGTCAAATAAGGAGTCCCTAGACTCCGTGTAGGGAGTGAATTGTCGCTTAGGGCGACGCTGCTGATTCTGCTCCTATTTCTTGTTATCTTTCTCATAACTAGGAGAGCCCTTGCAAGTAATTGGCCTTTTGAGGCTGCGTGTCTTGCACTGGCTTGGGAACATTGATTGCAACTTGATTAACCGTTGCGGGTTGTGATTGCGTATTCCCAGTCTTAGTGGTTTTATTCCACTCTTTCTTCTTAGGCTTGGCAATTGCACCTTCGCCTATTTTAATCTCTTCTATGACTCTGGCTTGCGCCAAGGCTTCTTCTAAGCTATCGTATTGTTGTAGCAGCAATAGCCCAGAGATTGATTTTAAGCAACTCCGTGCGAACATCTGAGTGAGATCAGACATAGGGGGACGGTATGGTAGCCTGGAAAGCAAAGCCCTCCATCGGTTCCCGTATGCTGCTATTGTTTCCTCCTCATCTTGCTTGAGGCTGGCCAAATCACTTAGTGATGCCTTCTTCCTTGTGTTGAAAGCAAAGCGTTCAAGAAATGCATCCACTAGTTGATCTAAGTTGTTGATACTGTGTTTGGGCAATTGTGTAAACCAATCCGAGGTAGGGCCCATGAATGTGGTTATGAAAGTTCTAAGCAATAATGCATCATTGTCTTGGATGCCGAAGCATTGACTCAGGAACCTCGTGACATGTTCTTGTGCGTCCTCCTCCCCTTTAAAGACTGCCAATTGTGGCAACTTGAAATGTTCGGGGTAAAGAGGTATGGGTACTGAGGGATGCACCGGATGACTGCGGAGTTGACGTAGTGTGGGATTTTGATGCCCAGAAGCTTTTATCTCCACAGACTCCAAACGCTCTAATAGCGCTTTGTATGCATCGGAAGATTTTATTTCTTCTTCTTTGGTTTGCTCCCGTTGTGGGTCAAGGGAGACTAGAGGCCTATGGGGAGGTGGCCGATTGGCAGCCCTCCCGCCTTGATGGGGCGTGTCGACCCATTCTATTTCTGGTTCATACTCCTCATAAAACTCTTGAGGAGTCTCTAGGCGAGCCCTATAACCTTGATCGAGTCCCCGCTGAGGGTACCCATCATTGTTCCGGGGAGTGGCCTCCCTTTCGGGTCTATAAGGTCTCGGAGGCAAAGATTGACGAGGTCGCGGAGACCTGTCCTGCCCCAACGGGTTGTGCCTCTCATACTGTTGTGCTCTTTGGATGCGAGGGGTTGGCCCCCTCTCAGGTATTTCATAGCGTAACTCATCCGCTTCGCGTTGCATACGCTCTCTATCCAAGCGGTATCGATACTCTATTTCCTGATGACTTTGTTTAAGCCGCATGATCTGGGCTTGACGAGCGGCATGTCTGGCGACTACCGGGTCAACTGGGTCTGCCCTCTTTTGTTGAGGAGGCTTGAATGTTTTGCCCATGTGTTTGCCTCGATCTTGATGGTCGAGAATTTCAATGGGTTGCTTCCCTTTGTCGGGGTAAGCGACATTTGTTTGAGGTTCTGGCCTCGATGTGTGATTATGATATACGCGGGTGCAGAAACACAAGGTTCCCGCGCTGTTTGTTGTTCTCGAGGAATGTGATGATCTTCCTCGTACTCCATTTTATGGGTGTGAGAGAGGCGGGCGGAGTTAGCTAGCCCTATGTAAAGAGCCCTACGCTCTGGATGTTGTTTTTCTATTCTGATGGGAGGTAAATAAGGGACGCCATATCCACGTTGTCCCTCCAAATGGACAGTATGCCTCTCTAGCGCTTCATCACGCTGTGGCCATTCAAACCTAGCCTCAAGAGGCGGTTGTCTACTTATATTGAGATCTGCATGTGAACCATCTTCCCGAAAGGGGGTGCGTTGAACGGGTGTATTCCAATGAGGAGGTTCCCAATAGTTCCTTCTTGAAGTGGCCTGATGTGGACTTTGTTGTAGGCCGACTGCCAAGATGGTTTGGCTAGGTCCTCAGGGCTAAAGCGAAGGCGACTAGCGCCCTCTCTTTGTGTACCTTCCATAGCGTCTGCCCTTGATTGGGCTTGGCTACGAGTGTACACCATTGTGATGTGTCGCTACTATCTAAGCAGATTTTATCTCGTTTATGATGATTTGTCTTTTTGTGCACACCAAGCAGAAATGAACACACACATACGCAAAACCGTGATTATCTCTTTTAAGGATTGATAGTGTGTCCTAAAGTGGTTTAGTGCATTTTGATGTTTTGTTTTGTTTTTGCAATTTTGGAAGAACGTTTAAATGCATAATGTTGGCTCATATGACTCCCATAAATGGTCGCCCCTTCAATATACCATTGTCGGACCGATATACCAACCTCTCTATATACCCGCCCTTACGTGAGGGAGACTATAGGTACGTGAGAGCGAGATGGTACGTGGAACATAGGCGGTACGGAAGGGGAATCGCTCTGTTTATGACACCTACCATAGAAGACTTATCCTCGCATGCATGGGAATCACCCCAACAACACTCGGTCAGCTTTCGTCGGGATTTACGTCTAGCAACAGTCACGATCGAGGTAATGGATGCAATATCTCAAGCCAAAGTGATAATGGAATCCACCTTTGGTCTTGCTCAAGGGTTGGGGTTTTACGACCAACGCCTTGGTTTAAAGTACCACGTGGTGTGTGGGATTCATTTTACTTTGCAAATTTGAAACAGGCAAGCGAAAAAGAAATCTTTCCCTATGCCAGACAGATAATACTAACTGAAAACAGCAAGTATAAATTGCAAAGAAATTTTCTACCTTTTAAATTTTTTTTTTTTTTTTTAAATAATTACGCAGATAACGACATAATTAAATAAAGCAAGAAAAATCTGTAAAAAAAAATTTCTCTACCTTATTTTAATAATTAAAAAGATTTAATTATTAAATGAATAATTACGCAGATAACTACATAATTAAATAAAGCAAGAAAAAAAAAAAAAAAAATTTCTCTACCTTACGGTAATAATTAAAAGAAATTAAAAATGTCAGTAAACGAAATGACCCGAAAATTCTCAACAGAAAATGATATGGACGGCTAGAATCGTTACCTCCTTTCTGCCCGAAATTGCTGTTTCTGACCTCCGGTTAAAAAGAAGTACCTGTTAAGCACAAGACACAACAAGTTTAATTAACTTTCATGATTTTTAAAAATATGGGAACCGGTCCCACCGTGATCGCCACTGAAAGCATGAGATTTCGGAATAAAGAAAACAGTGTTCAGATGCAATAAAAATAGAACTAGATTGATGCATAAAATAACACGGATAGAATTAAATTAAAAATAGGAGCATAGCCCTTTTTATTAACGTAATTCCGTTCGGTTACAATAAATCTCTTTAATGCAATATTCTCAGTTACACCGGATGAACGGTGATCTCTTTTCGCATGCCCACATGTAAAATGGGCGGGCTGTAGTGTTGCCGCCGCTTGATGTTTAATGATGATGAGTCCCTGCTTGCTGCTGTCCTTGCTGTAAAAGAAACAGTAAACGGTTAATAGCACCTGCGGTAAGAAGTCGGAACGTTTGTCTTTGTGAAACAACGAATAATGTATGCAAACATTTGATTAAATGCATACGTTAAATAACTCTACGTAACCTGCTACTTTTATAAAGAACAGAGAACAACAGGCATTCGAAATAACATGTATTCACCAATATAATACGTAAACTATTATTTAACGCATTCGAATACATCATACATTATAAAAACATGGACTGTTTTAACATGCATTCGAAATTAATCAAATAACGTATATAGGGATACCCAAACGGGCCACCCCGTAAAAGCTTAACTTCGACACCAATCCACTGGG
The DNA here is from genome assembly GCA_028583015.1 of Wollemia nobilis. NCBI lineage: Eukaryota > Viridiplantae > Streptophyta > Pinopsida > Araucariales > Araucariaceae > Wollemia > Wollemia nobilis. Next base: position 344,301 of record JAQPPZ010002822.1, read on the forward strand.
GATGGGCCCGAAATCTGGATAATCAGAGTTGTCGTCGAATTGATGGATTAAGGTAATCCAATGCCGGAATTGCAAGTTCAGATGAATACGATCGGATATTCAGTTTAACAGCACTTCGTTATGTTTCCGAGAAAAATACTTCGTAGTTCTTCTTACGTATCGAGCCGGTTATATTTATAGAGGGTTCGGCCTCTGGGAACATTAATGTTCGAAACCCTAAATCCGTAAGGGCCGCTCAGATTTGATCCTTATCGGGCCATTATGGGACATGGCTCGCACTGACAGATCGCGATTATGAGGCGTGGCCTCGGATCGGATATTTTTTTTAAAACCGCTTGTCTCATTAATGTTCGCTGTAAAATCCACCGTTTTACAGACCCACGGGGTTTTCTTTGAGAAGGGACACGTAGAGGGTGCCACGTGGCGGTCGTTCCTTAGATAGTTGACTGCATGCTTTTGACTGGTGACATGTCGGCTCGGGGCCCAAAGTGTCGCGATATCGCGACGCTTTGGGCCGGCTTTGGCTCGGGGCCCAAAGTGTCGCGATATCGCGACGCTTTGGGCCGGCTTTGGCTCGGGGCCCAAAGTGTCGCGATATCGCGACGCTTTGGGCCGGCTTTGGCTCGGGGGCCCAAAGTGTCGCGATATCGCGACGCTTTGGGCCGGCTTGCGTCGGGGCCCAAAGTGTCGCGATATCGCGACGCTTTGGGCCCGGCTTGAGTCGGGGGCCCAAAGTGTCGCGATATCGCGACACTTTGGGCCCGCTGGGGGTCGGGGCCCAAAGTGTCGCGATATCGCGACACTTTGGGCCCGCTCGAGTGGGGGCCCAAAGTGTCGCGATATCGTGACACTTTGGGCCCGCTGTGGGTCGGGGCCCAAAGTGTCACGATATCGCGACACTTTGGGCCCGCTTTGGGTCGGGGCCCAAAGTGTCGCGATATCGTGACACTTTGGGCCCGCTTTGGGTCGGGGCCCAAAGTGTCGCGATATCGCGACACTTCGGGCCCACTTTGGGCGAGGGCCCAAAGTGTCGCGATATCGCGACACTTTTGGCCCGCTTTGGGTCGGGGCCCAAAGTGTCATGATATCGCGACACTTCGGGCCCGCTTTGGGCGGGGGCCCAAAGTGTCGCGATATCGCGACACTTCGGGCCCGCTTGGGGTCGGGGCCCAAAGTGTCGCGATATCGCGACACTTCGGGCCCGCATGGGGTCGGGGCCCAAAGTGTCGCGATATCGCGACACTTCGGGCCCGCAGGTCGGGGCCCAAAGTGTCACGATATCATGACACTTCGGGCCCGCTTGGTGTCGGGGCCCAAGCTGTCGCGATATCGCGACACTTCGGGCCTGCTTGGTGTCGGGGCCCAAAGTGTCACGATATCGTGACACTTTGGGCCCACTTTGGGTCGGGGCCCAAAGTGTCGCGATATCGCGACACTTTGGGCCCACTTGGTTTTTGACAAAAGGCTTGGCTTAAAGAAGGTTTTGAAGAAGGCTAAGAAGTTTGAAGTTTGCTCTAGAACGACCGACTTTGCTCTGCTCATTTTTCGATCTTCCGAACTGCTGTGCAAGTGGTTAAGACCACTATTTGACCTCTAAGGGCTGCCCTAAAAGCTGTGATATCAATGTGATCAATGTTTGTAATCACTTAATCGAAATGGTGCTGTTTTGGTGTCTACAGCATGTATGCATCATAGCCAAAAACTTTGAGATGTGAAATAGATGGTTTCTTACCAAATAGATCTTCAAATGGAGTTTGATCTGGCAATGCTGATGTAGGTGACCGATTTTGCAAGTAGCATGTCGCACTCACTGCTTCTACCCAGAATTCCTATGCCTAACCTGCACCACTGAGCATACTTCTAGCCTTCTCCATCAGTGATCTATTCAATCTCTCTACAACTCCATTCTGTTGAGGTGTATATGGAGTAGTCTTCTATCTTGCAATACCACATTGCTTACAAAATTTCTCAAATATATTAGAACAATATTCCCCTCCATTATCAGACCTCAACACCTTAATCCTTTTATCAGTTTGATTCTCAACAAGTGCTTTAAATTCTTTAAATTTTTCAAACACTTCATTTTTGCTCTTAAGAAAGTAAATCCATGCATATCTTGAAAAATCATCAACAAAGGAAGCATAATACCATGATTTTCCAAGAGATGGCATAGGAATAGGACCAAAAATATCACTGTGGATCAAATCTAGTACCCCACTAGATCTTGTGGCACCAGATGGAAAACTAACCCAATTCTGTTTACCATAAATACAATGTTCACAAAAATCGAAAGACATTGAGTAATTAGGGATACCATGAACCATACCTTTTGTGTACAGGGTACGCAATCCCTTTTCTCCAATATGTACCATCCTTTGATGCCAGAGTGTTGAGCTTTTATCAGAATCAACCTCAAGAAAAGTTGAGCTATTGTGCTCATTTTTCATAGTGCTTCCCAATAGCTTATACAATGTTCCAATCCAAACTTCTCTTGCCAACACCATTGATCCACGAACCATTTTGCATGAATCCCTTCCAAAACTGACATTCACTGCTGCATCGGCCATTTTGCTTACCAAAATAAAATTTCTAGCAAGTCCCAAAATATGCATCACACCTGGTAGGGTCTTAACCCTACCATCCTGCAGCAAAATTTTCACTCTTCCATGACCCATGATTTTGAGTGGTGAATCATCTTCCAACAGTACCTCCCATCCATCATATATTTCATATTCATTGAACCACCCTCTATGAGGAGTCATATGAAAAGAGGCACCAGTATCAATCAACCAATCATTTTTATATGATCGTGTGGAGCACGATGAGCAGGATGCCAGATATACATCCCCTGCTTCATCAATGGATTTATTCATCTCTGTGGAAGTTGATTCATCAAAATTTTTTCCAGACTCAACTTTCTTTGATCTGCAATCCTTCTTCATATGACCAGGCTTGCCACAATTCCAACATTTTCTCTCAGAATTCCCCTGAGACTTGGATCTACCTTTAGACTTAGACCTATCATCAGATCTAGATTTGTCCTCCTTGGCATGCCCTATCACTGTTAGGGCTTCCTTAGATGTGCCCTCCATGGCTTTTCTCCTCATATCCTCAGAGAATAGAGATGCCACTATATCTTCAAACTTCAATGTGGATGAAGTTGTACTACCAATTGCTACTACTAAGTTATCCCATGAATTTGGTAAAGAGCATAACAAAGTAATGCATTTATCTTCCTCACTCAACTTAATTTCTACAGATGTTAGTTGACTTACCACTGTATTGAATGCATTCAGATGATCTGCAACCGAATCTCCGTCATGCATCCTAAGATTATATAGTTTCTTTCTAAGGAATAATTTGTTCACTAGGGACTTTGATTGATACAAAGCCCCTAACCTCTCCCAGAGATCCTTTGCTATAGCTTCTCCCAAAAAATTGATGAGCACCGAATCTACAAGACACAGTCGAATCAGACTCCTTGCTTTTCGATTCATCTTCTACCAATATTCATCGAAAGTACCCGTAGGTTTTGTTTTTTTTGAAATAGCAGCCCACTGATCTCTGTCCATGAGCATATCTTCCATATTTAACTTCCATAGCTCAAAACTTTTGCCGTCAAATTTCTCAATCTCTATCCTTGAATAATTTCCTGATATTTTTCCTTCAAACTCCTTCTGAATAACTTCCACTCCAGAATAGGTTTCCTCTCACTCCTAGAAACCCTAGATCTTCTTCAAATGGATTTAAACCCTAGTAATAAAGGCGTCCCCCTATGGCTAATAATCTGGCTTTGATACCAAATGAATAGATTTTACAAAAACATATTCTAGAAATAAAGCAAAAAAAGTAACTAAAGAAAGAATAACACCATTCAATGCACATATGACACACAAGATTTACCCTCGTTCACCCAATTTGGGCTAGTCCAAAAAACAAGAGTCTATCCTCCTTGATATATTATTCTCTCATTGTTCCTAAAATGGGACATTAAAATAATTATATAAGGAAACTCTTACAACCCTAAACCACCAAGTGGTATTAGGGTACCGTGGATACAACACCGTGGGCTAAACCACCCACACCCACTAACCACCCACCAACCGTGGGAATCTCGAGGGTCACTCCAAAAGTAGCGATAGAAGTAGGTGAAAAGTAGCGATAGAAGTAGGTGAAAATTTTTAATGGATAAAATGATATTGATGTGAGAGAGTGGTTGAAAATAGTAAAATCTCAAGTTAGTGAAATAAGGTTACAATATGGTTATCATACTTTGTTTACGGGGAAAGCTTTAGAATGGATAAAAGAGTTTAAATTCTTGCGTACTTGGGATAAAATTGAACCAACATTCTTGAGCACATGGGTACCTATTAAATTACAAAAAGAGTTAGATATTTGTAAGAGAAAACTTTAAGGAAGGTATAAAAATATAGATAGCATGTGTGATGTCATAAAAGACCTTGAAAAGAAACTACAGGGAATTCAAAATGAGCGGAATGAAATTAAAGAAGATTAGGAAGTTTTTAGGAAATAGAATGAAGACTATGAAAACTAAATAAAATTACTCAAGGAGAAAGAGGAAAATGTCAAGGAATATAATGAGAGTAATATAGAAGGCACAAAATTGGATTTACAAAAGCAAGAGTAGAATAAAAAAGGTTTAAATTCAACTAAAAGTTCTATTTTACAGGTTCATGGAAGCATTCAAAAGGAACAAGTTATTATTTCCATTGACCCTGGTAGTAGATATAATTTAATTAATATTGCTTTTTCTAAGAAGTTGCGTTCAAGCAACAAAATTTAAGGACATACAACTAGAGGATGAGCATGTTCAAATTTTTGAAGATTTGAAGATCACCATGGATAAATATGTTTTACATTCAGATTTCTATGCTATTGAGATGGATGATAAGGATATTGTTCTTGGTTATCCTTGGTTAGATTCTTTGGGTATTTTTAACATTAATGTGCAAAATAAGTTTATGAAGTTATGGTATAAGAAAAAGAAGATAACATTGCAGGATATTTCTTAGCTTAAGGAGCAAGGATCCAAGGAAAATCAAGAAGTTATTTTAGAGAAACAAATTGAAGAACCTAAAATAGAATCCAAGAACTAGAAGGCAGTAGCAGCAAAAGTGTCCATGGAAGAAGTAGCAGTAAAATATTCCATGGAAGAAGTAGTAGCAATTGATTCAATGGAAATAATAGTAATAGAGTCCAAGGAAGCTTTGATAGAAGAGCACAAGGACACACCAAAAAAAGAGAACATGAAAGAAAAATGCATAGAGAAATTTAAAATAATGGAGCCAAATGTTGAGAATTCAAAGAAGGTAGATCATCAAGTTAAGGTTGCACCATATCACCATCCACACCACCATCAGCGAAAAAATATTATGGGTATGGTTCAAGGCTACATTATTATGGTTCTACACGGAATCATAAGGGCACAAACTATGGTAGTGTTTGGCAGAGAAAGCATAGTGATCATGGTTTTTAGAGTGGTTCATCAGCATCAAGGAACAAGTGGACCCATCATTCAAGTTATCAAAATACAATAGTAGAAGCATGGAGCCAAAAAAGCAGATTTGGATACTTAAGTAACAAAATGGCATACCAATATCAATGTGTTTCACTTGGATGGATGGATTATCGAGATTGGTACCAGTTGCTAACATTTCTTAGCAAATCATATTATCATGTTTCTTCATATGTTTTGAGGATGAAACATTTGTAAGGAGGGTGGCATGGTAGGGTACCTAGGAATAGATATTTGGGGATATATTATTATATTGTATAAGGGTTGGCATGGGCCACCCATAACCCAAGGTTGATTGTATTATAATATTATATGCCCACAAAATGGCATCTCACCTTGGCATATCTTGTGGAGTTATTCCTTCCTTAAGGATTATTATTGGTGTTTCCCTACCTTAAAGGTATTATCAATATCTCTCTCATTTGTGGATTGTTATTGTGGATAATGTATTTTGGATGAATGATTTGATATTTCTGCATATTGGTGAACGGTTTATGTTAATAATAAAAATTATGCAATAGATGGATAGAGAGGAAATTATCATCATTGTCTTATATGTTGATGATTTATTGATCATAAGCAGTTCTACTTCTCACATCCAAGCTATGCAATGCTCTCTTTTTGAGCATTTTAATATGATAGGCCTTGGACTTCTACACTTTTTCTTTGAATTTTAGATTTCACAGTCAGATTTAGGAATCTCTATTTGTCAAAAAAGTACACATTGGATTTGTTTTAATGATTTGGAATGGATGACTAAAATCCATCTCCTACTTTTTATTTAGGTGTTGTTTTGAGTGCCACATTTTCTAATCCCAAAGTTGATGCCACCATTTATAGATAGTTGGTTGGGATTTTGATTTACTTAACTCACACCCATCCTAACATATCATTTATAGTTGGTTTGGTCTCCTAGTTTTCACATGATCCACATGACATCCATTGACAAGCTACCAAGCAAAATTTAGGGTATCTTTGAGGGACTTCGCATTTTGGGCTTCACTTTTCTAGGGTTCCTTTATAGTTGGTTGGGTATACATATTTTGATTGGGTGGGTTGTGTTGATACTCGATAGTATACTTTTGGTTCTTCACCTATTGCTTGGGCATGCAAAAAGTAGATAACTATTGCACTTTCATTAAGAGAGGTAGAATATTGGGCAATAGTATTAGCTAGTCAAGATATTCTTTGTATTTAACAATTTTTGACAAAGCTTGACTTCTCATAGGATCAATGCAACACATCGCTTTGGTGTGAAAACCAAAGTACCATAATTATTTATTGCAATCCTATTGAGCATCATATGACCAAGCACATTGATATTCATATGAAATTATTTCAATAAATTATCCAGGATGGAGTGATTAGCTTGGACTACATTCCCACTCAGCAGTACCGATATCTTCACTAAACCCTTCCCATATCCTCATTTTTATTTGTTGTGAGAGATGCTTGGGGTGAAGGAAGTTATCCTTGGGGGGTGTGGATGAGGCCACATTACTTTATTCTTCTTCTCTCTTTCTAGCTGGATGGTTTTTCCCACATGGTTTTCCTTCCTTCTGGTTTGAGAGTTTCTAGATACACATTGTACATGAGTACCAAATTAGGCCTTGTTGCTAGGACTCATATTGTGGATATGCCACTTATTTTTTACCCCTAGCTTCACTTGAGGGTGAGTGTTAGAGTATGTGTTTTTACTCTAGCTCATGCTCACCTAGGTACTTTATTTTTATATTAGTTTATTTTTACCCACCCACTTTATGTGTGGATATATATTTTATCTTATTTAGATATTATGGGGATACTTGGCATTCCTAGGGAGTTATACTCATTGATTAAATTTAAGGGTTGAGATATTTTCTCCATAGATAATATTGCACCTACCTATTTGTATGGTGGACATTGATCCTTATCTCTTTATTGATCCTATGGTTGTGGTGGATATTCCTTTCCTATTTAAGCAAGGCGTCTCTATTGTGTTCACAATCAATTCTGATATATGATATGATATTGCAGATTTTGTTAGATTTTATTATCTTGCTTATATTTTTTTAGTATCCTTATTTTGGTTAATCTGGTGTTGCTTCAACCCTTTGATCTGTGTCTTGGTTCAATATTTTGTATTTTTTCATTATTCCTTTCAATTTTTATTGATTAGTTTTTGTATTTGTAAATAGAGCACTGATGAATAGCTTTATAGAGTGGTGGAGAGTGCAATAATTATAATGTGGGATAGGTATGGACTACTTGTGTAAGTCATTGGGTAGGATGATGGTAATCCATGATGGTTTATGGTTCATAAATTTTAGAATTGGATAATCCCTTTCTTGATGAGTATTATCTTTATCAACATAGCATTCCAGAGAGTTTTAAATATTCTAATGTACTTCAAGGTCTAAAAAAGTGGATAGAAGCACAAAAAATTGAATAGTTAATGGCCACTGTCGAGAGCTCCTCCCCTCCCCATCAAGCCAGTAACTGTGTTCCTCTTACTAATGATTGGAAATTTAATTTTCTAGAAACTAGTTTATTGGTAGATAGTTGTGAGTCCACCATAAATGATATGGTACTTTATGATCTTGTTCAATTGAGAGAATGGGAGTTTGGGACAAAAATTCTATTTAAGAAATAAATGTATGATACCAATTTTTTCAAGAAGAGACAACATTTTTCTTTGGTTGAGCAAGAACCAAAAAAACATGATGCTTTATTACATCAAGATAAGTTTAGAAATTTACATACCATCGTAGTGTACAATGATAAAGTTTTAGACATTATTTTGAATAGGTTAGAGAATATAAATTCAGAAGCCTAGGAATATTATAATCAATGGGCTATAGATAAGGAAAAAGTTAAAGTTGTAGAGGTTGCTCAAGTAGTTGTTGAGGTAAGTCATTTTAATTTTGTTTAATCAATTTATTTATTTTTCATACATTTTGTAACTAACATATTTTAACTTTTCTATTATGTAGTCTTGAAGAATAGAAGCTTATACTAAGAGGTAGGGTTGAACAATATAAGACCTATTTTTACTTTTCTTTACTCAAGCTATATAATCCAATATATCGATGCAATGTCAATAGCAGTAATTAAAGCAATGCACAAATCACCACACAAAATAGAGACACCAATTTAATATGGTTCATCCAATATAGGCTACTCCACAGAGAAAATATTTCACTAAAATTTTCTCAAGCAATCTCTTGGGAATCCTTCCCTATTACAATGTTTATGGACCTTTTTCCAAAGAAGACTCCAATCCCCCAATTAATTTTTTGGATCTCTATCCATGGGAGACACAGATTCCCTCAACTTTTTTATGGATCTCTATCCATAGGAGAACTCCTTCTCCTCTACTTTGGGTCATGATCCTCTAGAAGAATACTGCCTCCACTCCACTGGCTTGTGGATCTCTATCCACTAAAGACTTTGTCCTCACTCAGAAGATCTCTATCCTCACTACCCTAAATAATGGTTTTCTATCCATTGGAGACTATTGTCCTCTACTCTATCACCTCCAAAGCTTACTCTCAACTCTATCTCAAATTTGCACTAAACACATTTCTTCCATCTAGCCCAAATCTCCTCAATATCTATCTTAAATATATACTAAACATAGTCCTTAGGTATAGCATAAATCTACTCAATATTTGTCTCAAATATGCACTAAACATAGTCATTTCGTCTAGTACAAATATTCTCAATATCTATCTCCAAATCTATACTAAACACAATCCTTCAGTCTAGCACAAACCTACTCAATCTCTGCCCTCAAATCTACACTAAACATAGTCCTTCAATATAGCACAAACATACTCAATCTCTGTATCTGGTCTGGAACAAACCTACCCTCAAATTTGTGCCAAAATCTATCTTCAAATCTATCCTCAAGCATTAACACAAAACTTGATCCAGTCACAAATCAACTCTACTAGATATGTTCCAAACCTTAACTCAAGGTTTGAACAAATCAATCAATCAACTCTGCTCACAAGTCTTCTCAAAGACTTACCTCAAATTTATCCACAAGTCCTCTCTATAACTTGCTCTCACTACTCTCAAGTCTTCACCAAGACTTACCTTAAATCTGCTCTACAAGTCCTCACTAGAACTTATCCAAACTACTCAAAAATTCTTCACCAAAACTTGTCTCAAATCTCCATTGTAAGCTTCCATAAAATCTCACATAGATCTATCCAACAAGTATTTATCAAGACTTACCTCAACTCTATCCAATTTGATTGTAAACTTCCACAAAATCTCACACAACTCAACTCACTCTATTACAAAAAACCTCTTCAATCACACAAACAAGCTTCACACATAATCTTGTTCTAATCTCATAGAAACATATAGAGAATGGTTATAGAATCAATGTGCTTCTCACTCACAAAAATACTCAATCACTTTCAATATCTCTTATTTTACCACAAAAACATATAGAGAATGGTTAGAGACTTGATATGTTTCACTCTCACACAACACTCAATTACTTCCAAATTTTATTCAAAACAATTAATAATAAAGAACAATTTGTTTCAAAGAGCTTGAACGATCACTCCAACACTTCCAATCAACTAAGCCCAATAAACTCCACTCAATCAATAACTCAATGAAATTTTAGTCAACAATGCTTATCAAACAAACCTAACTTAACAATGATACTCATGATATTTCACAAACTCTAGTTTAAGATAGTTGTCAACTCCACATAACAATGATACTCAATATTTTAAACAATGCTTATCAAAAAGTATCAAATTTCATTCTATAAAACCCACATCAATCAACATTTGATTTCTCAAAACCAAACCCAACTATGCTTATCAAACAATACTTTTCACTCCAACTTAGCATTCACAACATCCAACAATATTTCACTCACAAGGAATATATGCCCTTACCTTTGTTTTGAAGAATATTTGATTCTCCAAACCTATCTCAATATCACTCACTCTCTTTGCCAATCTCAAGGGTTAGATAGCAAAAAAAATTGTCCTTAATATTTTCTTTCAAAAATATTTCACCAAATCAAAATATCAAAAAATCAACTGTACCCTATTTTTTCCTTTCAAATCAATTTTATAAAATAACTTTATTTCAACAAAACATATAACACCATTGGCACACCTTATTACTCCTTTTATCCAGTTAGAAATAAACCACCCAAATTAAAACTTTGCATACCCTTTTTTCTACTTTTATAACTCATAAACCCTTTTAATAACAAAAACCTTTAGGAAATAAAAAATTTAATTTCCACATTTATGCATTTCTTGTAGAATATCAAACCTTAGCAAATGAGCACATACCTTATACTTACACCAAAAAGAAGCCACATCAGGTTTTTACCTCACGATCTCCTTCTCCCAAGTGCCTCTGCATAGCAGGCATCCACCTAGTGGGCTGCATTCCCACACACAATAAACGAGTCTCACACCTCCCTCTTAAGCTTCCTCCGACAGTGCAAACTAAAAATGAAAACCAAATCTGCCTTACCCAAAACACTGTTGTGCAGGTTTGAACCCATGACCTATCACCTATGAGCAACCTAGAGCTACCCTCAATACCAATTGTGCTACGAACACTTCTATGTTTGAGAAGTGTGCCCCACTAAAACTTATACCTTCATATTTCTCCTTAAAGCTTTTAACACGTGATTTCCTTCAGAACTTTAGCACATGAATTCATCTCACATTCAAATTGATCGCATGGATGATATTCTAAGGTGGGTTTTTACGATCTTTTATATGCATGGAAATATATTCAAACACTTCGATGGATGAAATAATTCTATTTTGAATTTAATTCAAATTTTGGCCCTTCAAATTAATTTAAATTTAAATTTTACCTTTACGTAAAATATTTAAATTTCAATAATTTAAAACTTAGGGTATTATAAAATTTCACATGGGTCTTTTGGAAAATAATAAATTTATCACTCCACAACCTTTGTTTCTCTTCATGCCAAACTATAACTAGAAAATATTAGAATATTATATATTATAATATTATTATTTTTATCAACTTACCTCTTGCATTTTTGGAAAAACCACTGGAGGACGTTTATAATATCAGAATTTGGACATAAACCTTTTGACATAAATGCATGGATGACATTAAAACTTGGTCATCATCCTCATGACATTAATGACAACAAACCTTGCTTTCTTATTGACATCAATAAAAACAAACCTTGCTCATATTTCCAATAATCTCCCCCTTTGTCATTGATGACAACCCATTTTTCTTTTACCATTTCCTTTACCTTTTTCTGTTCTACTCCCCTTGACTGAATGCTCTCCCCCTAACTCAAATATCTCATCTTTTGACATCAATGGCAAAGGGTCACCTTTGGGACTCGGTGCTAAGAATGAGACTCTTATATTAGCCCCTCGTCCATCTCCTCTCGAGGTGATTAATTTTGGGGTGGGAGTATTTCTACCTCCATCAATCACTGATCTTTATATTTGTCCACTTTCTTTCTCAACTGATCCTTTTGATTCCTCTGACTATTTATGTTCCTGATTGTCTATGGAATTTTTACTCTACACCACTTTGATGTATATCCATCATTATTGCACTTATAACACTTAATTTTGTTATTCCTTGGAGGTGCAACTATCTTGAAGTTTCTTCTGGTGAAATCCATTTCTATCATGAAACCTACAATTTACTACCTTGTGACATTCACATTGAAAAATATGCCTATTTTTGAAATTCACATATTCTTGTTTTCCATGTGTCTTGCATTGTGAAGCCTTGTGCCCAAACTTGTGACATGAGAAGCATCATCCATTGAAACTACCTTGCCTTGACCCGATTGGTCTCTTAGTCTCTTCAACCATGTGTTGTTTCCTATTCCATGTGTTCCTCATTTGTGCATTTTTCCTTTTCTTGTTGAACTATTTATTGTCCAACTCATCCTCAGAATTCTCACTTTCTCTTACACTTTCTTCTTCTAAAGTTTCTTCTTCTTCAAGGCTTGAGATTGACTTCTATCCTTATTTTCTTTGTTCCTATTCAAATCCAAGTCCTATTTTATTTTATGAACACCTTTGTACCTTGATAATCTTGACTATGGTTTTTGAGCTCTTTCCAAATTTGTGTAGCTTATATTTAGACTCTTTTAATTCCTTCCATAGTGAAGCTACTTCTTGCTCTAACCTTTCACACTCTAAAACCTTGGCTTATAACTTCTCTTTAAATAGCCTTGTCTTAGCTATTGAGTTGGTTAGATCCTCTATAAGCTTTCCTTTCTCTTCATCACATTCTTAAAATTTAAGCTTGAGTTTTGAGTTTTTCTTTCTTACCTCCATTAGTGCATCAAGGGCAAAAATAAGTTTAAATTCAAGATCAACTTCTCCTTTCTCTAATTCTTCCTCTCTTTCTTTACCTTTGGAATCATATTTATTCATTTATGATTTATTTCCACTAGAAGCACTTCATTCTTCTATTTCCATAAGAAGACTTTCTTCTAGTCCTTCAAGAGTATCTTCATATTCATCATCACTGAAACTGAATCCATTCCTTGTACAACTATCTTCAAGATAACTAAAGTTACCACATATAAAACACTTGAGAATAATTGGTGCCCTTTTCTAACATCATCTTTTTATTTTACTAGAAATAGAACTTCATATTTAACATTATCTAAGGAACTTTCATCACTATCACTTGAGCTCTTAACTACCTTGTCTGCATAGAAACTCTTCTTATGCTTTTGGAAGAATTTATTTCCTTGCTTGCCTTATCCATCCCTATTTTTTTGGGTACCTATGCTTTCCTATTTCCTTGTTCTTATGATCCTATTTCTCATCATCATTATTATTTCTAGCCTTTGTACAATTAGTTGCATAGTGACCATATTTACCACAATTAAAACATCTAACTAATTTTTTACCTTTATACTTTCGTAAGTCCTTGTTCCTTCTACCATAATTTGCTTCTTCATCACTAGATAATTCATTGCTTGAATCTGAATTCTTAACCTTTGTATTCTTAGTAGCTTTGAAGGCTGCTTCCTTCTAGGGAATAGGTTCCTCTTTTATTCTCATATCAAAAGTTGTAATAATGCCATGTAATTCATCCTTTGTCGAAAGATCAATATTTTTTGATTCTTCTATAGCTGAAATATTTTTACTAAAATTTTTTGGGAGTGACCTTAAAATCTTATCACAAACATCAAATTCTTGAACTTTAAGCCCAAGTACTTATATGGAGTTAACAACATCATCTACATGAAGTAGGTATGTTGTAATATTTTCTTCATCCCTCATCTTTAAATCTTCAAATATTCCTTTGTAATTTTGCAATTTTACCCTTTTGACATTTTTATCTCCTTCATATATACCTTGAAACTTATCCCAAATTTCCTTTGCTGATTTGCAGTGCATAACCTTTATAAACTTTATTTCATGTAAACCTTTCAAAATTCCATTCATTGCTCTTGAATTTTAATGATGTAGAATCTTTACCAAATTTATTTGTAGGTGGAGTAGTTGGTGGTATGTATCCATTATCAACTGCTTCCCAAACCTCATTTCCAAATGCCATAAGGTGAATCTTCATTCTCATACTCCAAATTACATAATTGTTCCCATCGAAAAATGGTGCTGAATTCCTTGAAGATCCATCCTTAGAATCCATTTGTGTTATTGTAATATTTTCCTTCAAGTTTGTAAACTCTTCTGAAAGAACCCGCTTTGATACCAATTAAAGAACACAAGCTTATACTGATAGGGGGGTGAATAGTATAAGACATATTTTTATTTTTCTTTACTCGAGCTATATAATCCAATATATCAATGCAATGTTAATAACAATAATTAAAGCAATGCATAAATCACCACACATAATAGAGACACCAATTTAATGTGGTTCACCCAATGTGGGATACTCCATAGAGAAAATATTTCACTAAAATTTTCTCAATTTTTTTTTTGGAATCCTTCCCTATTACAATATTTATGGACCTCTATCCAAATGAGACTCCAATACCCTAATAAAGTTTGTGGATATCTCTCCATAGGAGACACCAATGACCTCAACTGATTTGTGGATCTCTATCCACAGGAGAACTCCTTCTCCTATGCTCTGGTTGGTGATCCTCTAGAATACTACTACCTCCACTACACTTGCTTGTGGATATCTCTCCACTGAAGACTCTATCCTAACTCAAAATATATCTATCATAACTACCCTAGCTAATGGATATCTATCCACTAGAGACTAATATCCTCTACTCTATCACCTCCAAAGCTTGCTCTCAGATCTGTCTCAAATATGCACTAAAAAAAATCCTTCGATCTAGCACAAATATGCTCAATATCTATCTCAAATATACAATAAATATAGTCCTTCGGTCTAGCACAATTCTTCTCAATATCTATATCAGATATACACTAAACACAATCCTTCAGTATAGCACAAATCTACTCAATATCTATCTCTAAATCTGCACTACACACAGTCCTTCGGTCTAGCACAAATCTGCTCAATCTCTATCCTTAAATATGCACTAAACACAGTCCTTCGATCTAGCACAAATCTAATCAATATCTATCTCTACTATGGCATAACCTATCCTCAAATATACACCAAAATATATCTTCAAATCTATCCTCAAGCCTTAACACAAAGCTTGATCCAATCACAAATCAACTCTGCTAGATCTATCCCAAACCTTAACTCAAGGTTTGAACAAATAAATCAATCAACTCTATTCACAAGTCTTCTCAAATATTTTCCTCAAATACATCTATAAGTCCTCTCTATAACTTGCTCTCACTGCTCTCAAGTCTTCACCAAGACTTACCTCAAATCTACTCTACAAGTCCTCACTAGAACTTATCCAAACTGCTCAACAAGTCTTCATCAAAACTTATCTTCAATATGCATTATAAGCTTCCATAAAAGCTCACAAAAATCTATCCAACAAGTCTTTACCAATACTTTCCTCAACTCTATCCAATCTTATTGTAAGCTTCCAAAAAATCTCACACAGCTCAACTCACTCTATTACAAAAAACATCTTCAATCACACAAACAAGCTTCACACATAATATTGTTCTAATCTCATAGAAACATATGGAGAGTGGTTAGAGACTCAATATGCTTCTCAATCACAACAATACTCAATCACTTTTAATATCTCTTGTATTGCCACAAAAATATATAGAGAATTGTTAGAGACTCAATATGTTTCACTCTCACATAAAACTTAATTACTTCCAAACTTTCTTGAAATAAATTAAGAATAAAGAACAATTTGTTTCACAGAACTTCAACTATCACTCCAACACTTCCAATCAACTAAGCCCAATCAAATCCACTCAATCAATCACTCAATGAAATCTTAGTCAACAATGCTTATCAAACAAACCTCACTTAACAATGATACTCATTATCTTTCACAAACTCTAGTTCAAGATACTTCTCAACTCCACATAACAATGATACTCAATATTTTCAACAATGCTTATCAAACAAGTATCAAATTTAATTCCAAAAAATCCACATCAATCAACATTTGATTTCTCAAAACCAAACTCAACTATGCTTATCAAACAATCCTTTTCACTCCAACTTAGTATTCACAACATCCAACAATATTTCACTCACAAGGAAGATATGCCCATACCTTTGTTTTGAAGAAGATTTGATTCTCCAAACCTGTCTCAATCACACACTCTCTTTGCCAAGCTTAAGGGTTAGATAGAAAAATAATTTGTCCTTAATATTTTCTTTCAAAAATATTTCACCAAGTCAAAATATTAAAAAATCAACTATACCTTATTTCTCCTTTAAAATCAATTTTTATAATATAGTTTTATTTCAAAAAAACATCTAACACCCTTAGCACATCTTATTACTCCTTTTATCTAGTTAAAAATAAAACACCCAAATTAAAACTTTGCATACCCTTTTATCTCCCTTTATAACTCATAAACCCTTTTAACTATGCAAATTTTAATAAAAAAAATCTTCACGAAATAAAAACATTAATTTCCACCTTTATGTATTTTGCGTGCAATATCAAACCTTAGAAAATGAGCGCATACCTTATACTTGCACCAAAAAGAAGTCTTAGTGGATTTTGACCACACAATCCCCTTCTCCCAAGAACCTCCACACAATGTGCCCCCACCAAGTGGGCTACGTGCCCACATGCAATAAATGAGGCTCACACCTCCCTCTTAAGATTACTTCGACGACACAAACTAAAAATAAAAACCAACTCTACCTTGCCCAAAACATTGTCATACAGATTCGAACCCGCAACCTGTTACCTGCAAGTGACCTAGCGTTGCCCTCATTGCTAATTGTGCTACTAGTGCTTCTGCATTTGAGAAGTGTGCCCCACTAAAACTTATGCCTTTGTCTTTCTCATTAAGTATTTTAACAAATGCAATTTCCTTCAGATCCAGGGTTATGCATAGTGGTGAATATTTGCAATTTGGGTGAATATTAGGATTTCTAAAATTGGAAATTGGCGAATATGAGGACCCTTGATGTCGGCCCATTCACCTAAAATTTTTAGGACCAATTTTTTCTTAGGGTCAATTCACCACAATATATATCCAAACATAGGCATATTTGTACTCGTTGGAAAGCTATTTTCAAGCCTGATCTAATGGTGGTATTTTTATGAAGTTATAAGATGATTTAATAGGTCAAACATGGCCCCAAATATGAACTTACATTTTAGGGCTTCAAATACCCTAAATTTTGGTATGAAGATGCTCAATTTGATTTGCTTAGGATTATCCATGATTCACCTTGATTTTGATTAGGATTTGCCATTTTTTTACAAGTACATTTTGAGTCCAACCCCTTATGCATAACCCTATTCAGACCTTTAGCGCATGAATTCATCTCACATTAAAATTGATCGCATGGATGAAATTATAAGGTGGGTTCTTACTCCATTTTATATGAATTTAAATATATTCAAACACGTCGGTAGATGAAATAATTTTATTTCAAATTTAATTCGAATTATGGCCTTTTAAATTAATTTAAATTTAAATTTTACCTTTAGGTAAAATATTTAAATTTAAATAATTTAAAACTTAGGGCATTATAAAATTTCACATGGATCTTTTGTAAAATAATAAATTTAGCACTCCACAACCTTTGTTTCTCTTCATGCCAAACTATAATCGAAAAATATTATAATATTATTATTTTTATGAACCTGTCTCTTGCCTTGCTGGAAAAACCATTGGAGGATATTTATAATATCAAAATTTGTGCATCAACATTTTGATATAAATGCATGGATGACATTGAAACTTGGTCATCATCCTCATGACATTAATGATGAAAAACCTTGATTTCTTCTTGACATCAATGACAACAAACCTTGCTCATATTTCCAACAAGTCCAATTTTGATAATATACAAAATTAGGTGAATAGCATGAATGTTTTTTGAACACTACCAAGAAGAATCTATAGAACACTATCAAATTTAAAAAGTGATTATATACCATCATTAAAGAGAATAATGCCTCTAGGAGGATAATAAAGGAACATAGTTTACATCCTAGGATTTTTCTAAAGTAGAAAAAGAAATACCTTCAACTTTGAAAGAAGATTCTGCTAAGGAGGAAAGGGCATTGATAATGAGTTTTTAGACAATAGAGGAGAGCCTCATGAGAGCTCATGCACTACTAGGACAAATTTCTGAGCAAATGCATGATGAAATTCAGCTTGATCCTTTATTAGATCCAACATTTTATTTAGGTCCCATAACAGAATTGTATCAAAGTGGACACATAGTTCACTAGTTTTGTAAATGTAATGTAATGAAAAGTTATTCAAATTAATAAAAAAATATTTTCAAAATATGTCTTATATTTTTATATTATTGTTTTGTTTTATATCTTTGTACAGATTTATATTTGTTTACTATTGGAACTATGGAAATTTAGAAAACAAATGTTTAAAAATGATGACAATGATGCAATTATGTTACCATGGTGTTGATTGCTTATGTTTACAATGCATGGTGTTTAGAAAATAATGTATAATAATATGTTTAATGTAAATGCTACTTTCAATTTACACCAAACAAATATGTCATTAAGTACTTTAATTTTTTAATATTAAAAAGCCAACCAATGTTTACAATGCTCAATCAAGCAAAACAAGGCTATCATATATAACATAAAATTTTATGAACAAAGGCTATGATATAAAATATAAAATTTTATGAACAAGGTTATGATATACAACATAAAATTTTATCAACATATTTTTTAATAAATTCAGCAATCAAAAAATAATTTTCATAATCCAAAAGATAGATGTTTACAAAAATTTTGCTAATATCACAATGAAGGAAGTTGAAACAAACTCTTCTCATCTTGTCCAAAATCACTTATACACATAGTTGATCTCTATGAATCTAAAATATGATCACTACAAGTGTAATTATCCTCTTTATCACGAGTATTAGTGACACCTCTTCTTTCTACTAGAGATTTCCAATATGTCGAAGCTTTGTCATAAGGATACTTGTCCACCTCATAAGATGAGACATATATTTTCAAATAGTTTTATAAATTTTTATCTAACATGTTATGAACTTTAGATTTCACAAAATATAATCCATTGAAAATCCTTTTATGAACATTATATTTGTATCCAACCTGTTATGAACTTTATATTCCATTGATCCCAAAATCATTGTTTGATACTATTCATATAAGCAAAAATATTCACTCATCGTATACTATAAAACACTATTGGGGTGTAATGTATAATTGAACCTAGTTCATTAAGATTAGTCAAATGGAAAATTTGATCAACCATTGTCACTCCAAAATAGGTTGATTGATTTATCAAAAGTTATTTATTGAGAATACCATTGACTTCCACATATTTAGTAAAATGTTTAACAAGAGTACCCATATATTTTATAAACAACTCACTTGTATTATTGTAGTCATTACCAGGATCCCAAAACATAAGGTTTAATCACACCCATGGCCTCAAGCAACTCATCTCTTTTAAAATGATCTTTTATTTCTCCATTCAAATTTTTAGCTATTTTTCTCAATTTAATCATTGTATTGTGCAAAACTACATCAAATTTGTTGTATGTTACGAGTATTTGTTCAACTAACTATACCAAATAATTTTTCAAAATAATATAAAGATATCTCCTTTTTGTGAACATTAATACAAATATGTTCATTGATGTTGAACTTCAAAATTATTTTTGGATCATTAGCATTTGTTAAGATTCTCCAACCTTCAAACAAAGGATCCATATAATTTTCTTTCGATAAGTATAAAATATCAATACACATACATAATTGTTTTCTAATCCTTATGAAATCAAAGTATTCATTTCATACAATATTGTAAGAATGCCACATAAAGTGAGAAGTGTTTCCAAGTCTATAATATGGTATAGAAAACATTTTGCCTCATAAATTGCCCTTCAATTATCATGCATAAACCCTGCTAAGGATCTCTGAAAACTCTAGATGTAGGTTGAAATAATGAAATCCACCTAGTATCTACATCTTTCAACAATTTTTTACCTTCAATAACTCCTAGTGTAAACAATTGAAACTCTAAAAACCTTTTTGGACTACATGAAAAATAAACATATATTTCACGGACAATTTCTTCCATTCTCGTAAAATTTTCAAATGTGCTCACAATTTTATATGCAAGGTTAATTATATAAGCCATGCAATGAAAGGAGATCAAATATGGGGTACTTGATATTTGAAGTCAAACACAAAGACCATTCTTGTGACCTTGCATTATATTAGCACCATCATTTCTAACACATATTAACTTACTTCTATTATTGCATCATCCATTCCCACAATATCCTATAAGTTGGTTACAATAATATTATAAATATTTTTCACATTATAATTTTCCACCATCTTATGTGGTGCTAGCAAATGAGTTTGTCTTAAATAATTTGCAAAGGTGTAAACATGTATGCAAATCAAATATGTGTTGTGAACAATTGTTACCTCATAAATTGAAAGTGAAATAAATTTAACATTTTTAAATTTCTCTCTCAAGTCCTCATTATCAACCAAAGAAATACATTTTAACACTTTCCAACCACTTTGATCTAACCAATGGGTAATGGGAAGGTTCTACACATCAATTAGTTGATAGTGTTAGAAATATAGATTATATTACATCATTTTGGGTCATGTAAATGTATATTCCTTGGTAAATACTTTGGACATTAGATTAATTTAGGGGGAATTTATCTAGTTACTTCATGCAATGTAATAAATACACAAGTGTCAATGTGAAAGTTGTATATGTGTAAGGTGTCCCTTGTATATCTAGGTAGAGTGTTGGCCAAGGAATCTATCTTCCTATACAAAGATCCATAGATAGTAGTATGAGATATAGTAGTGTAGGATAGTATATTAACATAGAGTGTGTGAGCTATAATCTCAGAGCTCATTCATTGAGTAGTAGCTTAGATCATGGAATTTTCATTTCCTCCATAGCTACTTTTGTACTCATTTTCATTATTTCTATTTATAGCATATTTAGTCATCTCATAGATTTACTTTCTTTCTTATTATTACGCATCTTGTGATTTATATATCTCATTATATGTTGTATCAAAAGCTAACAATGGTATCAGAGCTATGGTAGATCAAACTACAATAGATCAATAGGAAAACCACCATTATCATTGATCCTAAGATGTTTGTCAACCTGATGCACCATTAGACCAGTCACTATAAAAATATGTCAAAAAAGTCTAGGTGGTAGAAATAGGGAGAGCCACAAGTGAGGACTAAAATAAATATCAGTTTCAAAAATACTAAGATTGCATATGGCTAGAGTCTTTCCACAGAGTTGCAGGAAAACTCGTGAGGACTAGGAATCAATGTTTGATCCACTAGTTTGAAGAATCAACTAGTGAAGCTCATATAAGAGATTTAGAAATATTTACCTAAAGTTTCTATTATTACAGGGAATTAATTCACAGATGATTTGGACACCTCCTAAAACAGAAATCTAGGAGACCTCAACTTCGTTACCCAAAGGTCAAAGTGCCTTCATAGTACAAATATTAGTTGTTGTAGAGAGGAGAATAATTCAGAAGAAACTTCTAGAAAAGAATCATGGTGAAATCAAGAGATAGGAGATCTTCGTTGCTAGATTTAAAAACTTCACAAAAATAAAAAAGGCCATAGAAGCATTGATTTAGAATAAAATGCCATAGAATCCTTGATCCAAATCAAAAGGCCATAGAAGCCTTTATATTGAAGAAAATTCCATAGAAGCCTTGATATTGAAGAAAATACCATAGAAGCCTTGATATTAAAAAAAGGCCATATAAGCCTTGATATTTAAGAAAAGGCCACATAAGCCTTGAAAAGGCTATAACAGCCTTGAAAAGGCCATAGAAGCCTTAAAAAGGTCACATAAGCCTTGATAATTAAATAGGCCACATAAGCCTTTATCTTGAAGAAGAATCCAGAAGAGAGTAGATACTTCAAAAGTAGATTTCAATACTAATATTTTTGTTGTAGGAAAATTAGATTCAATGAGTTGGGAAAGCTTCCTACAAGAAAAATTGGAAGAGTATCTTCTTCAAAATCAATCCAACACCTAAATCATAAGATTAGGAGAAGATATCATTGAAGAACTTCTAGACTAGGAAGAAGAAGAAGAACTAGGAGAATCCTACTCAAATATAGAAGCAGCATAATCAAAGACCTAGGAGAAGGTCTCACTGTCAATACTTACAGAAGTAGAAGGTTGAATATAATATCTCAAGGAAGACTAGAAGAAGATGCAAGATAAAATATCATGGTTAGGTCTCAATGATCATATAGTAAAAGGATAGGAGATACTTATTGAATAAATCATCAAATAAGAACTCACTGAAGAAATCACTACCAAGGAGAAGCCCTTGATAGTGAAGGAATTAGGACAATTATATCCATCCAAAAACAAGCCCAAGAGGAGGAAAATTTGGAAAGTAGTACCAAATCTAAGAAGAAGAAGAATCTAGTGAAGATCTCAAGATATTCAAAATCTTGAGAAGAAGATCCTTCTTGAAGTTAGAATTTGACAAGAAGACTTGAAGATATAAGAAGCTCATCAAATCCAACATATTTGAAGATTGCCTCCCACAACAAGAGGACATCACTTCAGAGATACATAATTCTCAAAATATACAAAAAAAGGAGGAGACCACAAGAGGAGAACAAAGTCACCAAATCTTAGGCTCGTGAAAGAAATTTTAAGATCATCATTTGGTGATGAAGGAGTTGTTTAGAATAGTCTAGTAAGAGCTGCAAGGTATTACTCAAGGTATAAACTTGGTGATATTAGACACTAAGATGTACATCCTCTAAAGAAGCAGCAAAGGAGCTAAAAAATATTTCAAAAAAAGGTAAGAAACTATTGGTACAAGTAGATTTATTAATTGGATTACTTATTAGTTTTGTTAAATCACCTTAATCTAGATTAAGGTTTCAAAAAGGGGATTTGTATTACAGTATTCAAATGTGCAAAAAGAAAGGTTATTTTTAAGGTTCATTTTACATTAGGGGTTGATTATATTTTAGAATTTGAACTATCTATCAACTGCCTATAATCTACTTTGGAAAGAAAAATAATATTGTTTCCTAATATCTTGCTTATAAGAAATTTGAAGAATAATTCTTGAAGATTAATTTCATATTATTCTTTATTAAGTTGTAGTAAATTTATTAAGTGCACTTATAAGTTTTTGAGAGTTATTTGGAGTGATAAGGTGTAATTTTTAGTGCATTAAAAATGAAATATTAGTGGGTTCATTTGCACTACTATATTACTTTCAAAAAGATTAGTGTTTATGTTCTTGAGAAAGGCACAAAAATCAGAATTTGTCAAAGTGTCTCAAGACACTATTGTTGCATAAAAATCTGCAAATAATAGTGTCCAATAGAATCCTATGAAACTTGGAGAAGAAAAAAACTAACCAAAATCAGAAATAGAATATTCAGATATTCAGACTTGGCGAGTCTCAAATCCAAAGCATTACAGGGTTTGTTGTAAGAGAAATAAAAGTGTAGAAAATTATATCAAATAAAGAGCTTCTATCTAAGCTTATATTTATCATAAAAGTATCCAATCAAAAAAGGTAAGGTGTCTAAACAAAGAGATAACCTCAAAACCCCTTCACTGCATTCAAAATTCTACCACAAAACCAGAATTTCAGAACTACAAAAGAAGTGCAAGGAAGGGTGCAATAAAGTCATTATATTTAATAAATATTGGTACATTATATTGCACTTCTCTAATAAATTATATGAAATAAAGAGGGTATATTTGAAGGTGTCATAAAGTTATAACATTATCTAGAAGAGTGCAGCTGAATACAAGAATCAAGAATCTTCTCAAAAGGGCCTACATTGTGCACGGGTTGGATAGCCATAACAGGTGACCTACAAAGCACAAGAAAGGAGGTACGTTGCTCAGTAAAGAGGGTATATCTAAAAATATATAAGCAAATGAAATAAAATCAAGAAAAACTAAAAACATACATCCAAAGGAAGGAGCATTCAATACTACCATTGGAGCATCAATAAGTCTCCACCATAGCACTACCGTTCAATACCCACCAAAATTCCTCCATATCTCCACCAAAGCATCACCACTAGATTTTCTTGGTTGGAACCATCTCAACGACATCAAAATGCAACCAAGAAGAAGGTGGAAAAGTACATAGATAAGCTTACAAGAAGGTGTTATAAGAATAAGGGCATGCAAGTGACATTTTTCATCCTCCAAAGGAAACCCTAAATGCTCTCAAGGTATGTTGGAATTTTGTGCATGTGAGGAAGTGTTCCAACAAGTATTTGGTGCTCATAGACCACATGGAAGAGGAGTTACATTCATCCATAGGTGTTATCATTCAAACAACACAAGAAGGAATAAAATGCTTCAAATGTTACACTTGCAATGAACATCCAAGAAAGCATTGAAGTGTAACTGAAGTGACACTTATCACTCGGTTGACCGCCTATTAAAGGCTCCTTAGACTAGGAAGGACACATCAATTCAACAAAGTAATTTAGTGTAGTATTCAGTGCATTTATGTCCAAGACATGGGAGTCATCACAATGTAGAAGCAAGGAGTAGAGCATTCAATGCTTTGGTCCAAATACAATCATAGTAGATACAATCAATATTGAAGCCATTACACGTCTGAAATTAGCATCGATTATTGCTTGATATAAGGTAAGTTTTATTCCCATATTTATATGATTTCATCTCTAGGTATTTATAAGGTTTAATTTAGATTAATTTAATTATATTGAAAGTCATACCTCAAAGGGAATCATTTATCAAGCTAATATAATATTTGTAATATTAAACTTAGGAGTAATAAGATTTTCTACTAGACATTAACCTTAAATACTTACAAATAAATTTGTGATCTAATTTTTCCAAAATTAGGGAGTTATAAGGGTTACTACATCAAACTAATTAATTTGGAAATTAGATACACTTGAATTAAAGCCTAAAGGGATATTAAAGAGAGTATTATAAAAACATTTTTAAAGGTTGGAAATTTGTTATAATATTATCTCAAAACTTTTAAAAAAAGGAGATAAAATATCCAACATTAAAACCTCTTTAAATATAGGAAAATGCTTAGTTCAATAGGAGCAATAAGGATAATAGAAGTTTATTTTGGTATTTGTAGAAATTTACAAAATAAATCAATATTTAACTATAATTTACAAAAGCACTTTACATCTTATCCAAAACATACTAGGGAGTCATAAGGCAATCTACAAAACCTCAAAATTGTTATTAGAGTATTTAAATGGCATCAAATAAATTCTTCCTAGCAAAATCTTAACTACTCAAGTGTATTAATTATTTCCCTTGGAATAATAAAGTGAAAGCTATATTTATATATGAAATTTTTTGGGATATTATCAAAGGAAAAACCACAAATACCTACTACAAATGATATTCAAATCCTAAATTTATAGAAAATTATTCAAAGGATCTAACGATAATAAAATTTGCTATCACTGATGAGATGCAACCCTATATCAATTCAGCAAAATCATCTTCAAATGCATGGACAGACTTGGTGAAATTTTTTGAAGAAAATAATGAGGCAACTATTCTCCATCTTCAAAGTCAACTTCATTCATTAAATATGAACAATGGAGAAAGCATAGAATTGTTCCTAAGGAAGGTAGAAGATATTAAAGATAAATTATTTATCTTAGGAGAAATAGTTAAGGATGAAATTCTTACTCAAGTAACAATGAGAGCACTTCCAAACAACTATAAACATTTGGTAATATCTTTACAAGTTCTAAGTAAATATACTTTTTTTTATGACTTAGTCAATATTCTACAGGAATATGTAGTGGAAATTACAATTAAAGATCAGATGTCTAACACTACATTGACATCTAAATATAATCCATAGGGAAACATTGCTTCTTCATCAAAATTACAAAAACCATGGTACAATAGGTATTGTCAGATATACAAGAGAAAGGGCCATAGTACTAGATATTGTAGGTTCAATCCCCAAAATCAGAATCAAGCAAATCAGATGAACAATGGAAATCAATTTTAGCCATGATAATATCAAAATCCTCATTAATAAAAATTTCAATAGTCAAAAAATTATCCTCAATTGGAGTATCAAAAAGAAAATAAAAAATAACATCTAGCTCAGAGGATAGAAGAAATTGAAGAACTAGGAGAATCAACAGATGATTATGAAATCGACGCTCTTTTAGCAAGAATGATAGATTTTGACGATACCAACTGTTTTCTTGAATAGGTTACAAAAATCAGAGAAGAATAATCAAAATCTCAAAGTAAAGAGAAAGATCCAAATTGAAGTCTAAAGTCTTCAATACCCAAATATTGTAATACAGGGGGTGTTAGAAATAGATTATATTACATCATTTGAGTGACGTAAATGTACCTTCCTTGGTACATAATTAAGATGTTAGATTACTTTAGGGGGAATTTATCTAGTTACTCCATGCAATTTAATAAACACACAAGTTTCAATATGCATGTTGTATATGTGCAAGGTGTCCATTGTACAACTAGGTAGAGTGTTGGCCAAGGAATCTATCTTCCTATATAAAGGGCCATATATAGTAGTGTGAGATATAGTAGTGTAGGACATTACATTAGTGTAGAGTGTGTGAGCTATAAGCTCAGAGATCATTCATTGAGTAGTAGATTAGATCATGGAGTGTTCATTTCCTCCATAGCTACTTTTATAATCATTTTCATCATTTCTATTTATAGCATATTTCAGTCATCTTGCAGATTTAATTTCTTTCTTATTATTTTGCATCTTGTGATTTCTATCTCCCATTACATGTTGTATCAAAATATAATAGAAATATATGCTTAAAATCATTAAAATTAGATATTGGTCCACCCTTTTTAAGAATAGTATATACGACAACAAACTACAAACTTTTTGAAACCAAAGTGATTTTATGGATTTTTTGAAATTATGTTGGTATTGTTCCACCATTTTTAACAAGTGTTTTTGGTGTTTCATCTCTTTGTCATAGTCTTCTACATATCTTATATGTATTCATTATGATGCATCCTTACACCCAATTGTTTTCTTAGTTGTTCCATCACTTTATTTTACTATCACATAAACTTTTCCACAATGTTTCTCTATTGTATGCAAGTTGCATCTTATGATATTTCTCTAGTTTCCAACTATAAATAATGCATCTACATTTTGTTGGTATATTTCTATTGTTCTTTGGCTACAATTTTTCAATAAATAATATTTTGATGACCATTCAAGTTGAAATGCCCTTTGAATAGTCTACTTGGTTAACTTTATACATTTAGGTTTATGAGTAGAAGATTCCCCAAAAGTTGGCATTTGGTTAGAATGATTATTTTATTTTTAGTTGGTGTGCTAATTTTTGGATTCTCTTCAAGTTGTTGCATGTCATTGTTAAGAAAATTTTCATGTTGAGGTATCTCATCCTTGGGAATATCTTCAAGTGGAGGCATATCAGGGTCAATTGTGTATTCTGCATACAAAGGTGTTCTATATCATTTTTTGAAATTACTTACAAAAATTACTATTGAGTAGGTAAAATGGGTATGTACCTTGAATTTTTCCAGATTTAATGCCTCATTGGATTTTTATATATGGCTAAAATATTTTAGGATATTATTTTTTATGGAAGATTTACCTCCCTCGTTTACATTGGGAGTAGGTGCCATTATACTTGTATACAAAAAAGTAGTTCATGTCAAAAAATTAATATGATATTGAATAAAATTATGATAATTCTAGAAGTGCTAGAATGGACATTGTGGTCTACTACTAGTAATTTTTTGTTGAATTTTTGTACCACTAATAAATATGCTATTCCAAATATCAGGTATTTATTATCTACTATCAATCATCTATCATCTATTGTTTATTCTTTGCTATCATTCAAATGTTGTCTATCATGTATTCTCTATTATCTATCATCTATCATCTATTCTTTATTGCTTATCATTTATCATATGTCATTCATTCAATTCTACCAATCATGTATTTTCTATCAGTTATTCTCTACTATAGGTTATATGTCATCTATTATTTATTCTCTACTATCAATCACCTATCATTTTTCAATTATTTTTTGCTATCAGTTGTCTATTGTCTCTTTCGTACTACCAATTGTTTATCATTTATCATCTATTCTCTACTACCAATAATCTATCATCTCTTCCCTATTATTGATCATGTGTATTATATCATCTCTTCCCTACTATTGGTTGTTTGCCATTTATTCTCTATTATCGATCGTATGTTATATTTTATTTATTTTCTAATATCGATCATCTATATTCTACTTTCAATAATTTATTATCTATCATATATTAGCATCTATCGGTTCTCTATCATCTATTATGCTTTCATTTTTGAGTTTGCTACTACTCGTCTATCAGGTTTTCTACTATCGCTTATCTTTTGGAATCTACTATCGCTTGTCTGTCGAGTTCTTTGATACCGATTGAGGAGAATCAATATTTAAGATGTAGAAGTGTCACTATCACATGAGGTATATATACTAGTGTATAATAGGTTATTTTTTTAGTGTAAATTAAATTATTTATAATTTCAAGGTGAAAAGGTTTACTATTTATGTAGGAATGTTGTCTATTTAAAATTTAAAACTTAAAATTATTATAAAAATGGGGTGAGCCAACCCAAAATAAATTTTGCTCCCAATTTCTTTTGAAAAGTTGGCCCCAGTCAAGGGTCTCCATGTTTTTCAAATACAAATTTTAAAAATCCTCATATTCATTAATTAATGATAATTTATCGCTATGCATAACCCCATTATCATTCATTAGAATGGGGTAAATCCAAAGGTATATCCTTGTTCAACCACCAAATACCACTTGGATAGTGGGTAACTACCATGGTGGCTAGAAAAATATGTGTAAAGCACATACACATAAAGTGATTTTTATCTCCTATGAAGGCATGTTTCCCATGCAAACTACACTTCCTTTTCTTGGTGTTGGAATAATCCTATTTCTTCTCCCAAGTTCCCATGAAATCATAATGTTGTCATCCATTTCATACTAATAAATTAATACAACATAATATTTTAAACACTAAGTTTTTTAAATAATCCTTTTCCACATAAGCAAGTTAGCCATTACATTCTAAAAGACACTTATCTAGTGTTGAACAACATCATGACTACCTACAACTTCTATAGTTTCCCAAAAAAGTTTGACACCCAACCAAAGGGTTCCAAAAAACTCCTTATTCTGAGAAAATCAATTCCAATATTCCAAGGTCCCCTATGAAACCTCCATTTTATGCACCATAGGCTATGACATTGCTATAATTATGCAAAAATCATGAGATCAAACAAATTAAAAGAAGAAAATATACCTTAGTAGAAG
Organism: Wollemia nobilis; assembly: GCA_028583015.1. Lineage (NCBI taxonomy): Eukaryota > Viridiplantae > Streptophyta > Pinopsida > Araucariales > Araucariaceae > Wollemia > Wollemia nobilis. The sequence continues at coordinate 373,788 of JAQPPZ010002822.1, forward strand.
AGATTGATCATGATTCCCTGAAAGGGTAGGGACTTGTGATTAAGTCAATATAACATTATGGTTAAAATAAACTAGAAGAATTAGGAAGGAACACACCAAAACACACTTACACAGAGGGTTGAAGGGCCTCAACCCTTTACACAGAGGTTGAAATATGTACATGAAAAAATAATATAAGATCATACAAATGCAACATAGCCCTATCTTAGTAAAATAAATAAACCTAGGCTAAACTTGTTGATGGAGAAGCTAGAATAATATTCCTCCCACTATCCTTATATTTAATGTGGCTTATGCAGTGCTCAATGTTTTACATAACTGATAAAGAAACTATTGATAGTAATGTAATTTAGTGTGCTCAAATCCTTCATCACATTATCCCAATAAGTATTCTATTTTACTCTGCCCTCTTTATCTGCTAGATTCTTTATCAATTCTTATAATCTCTTACAAATCCATAAGGGCATATGACTAGATATTAAAATTATTATATTTAACTACCATATTCATCATTTTATCGACAAATTTATTTCTCTCTTTATAAATATGTTTAACTTGAATTTCTTCTAGGTTTTCCAAAATAATCCTTGCATCTATAATTATTTGGAAAATGCTAAAATTATTTAACTCCCATTTTTGAAGGGAATTTATAATATTCTTGGAATCCTCCTCAAGAAAAATTCTCCTAAAACCTAAATTCACTGCAATTCAGAGGCCTATAAGCATTGCCCTTACTTCAACTTGGTGATTTGTGGTAATTCCTAGATCCTCAACATATGCAGCCACTACCTGACCTCTATCATTCCTAATGAGGCCCCAGCATGACCCAGGTTATCTTTTGTAGCTCCATAAAAGTTAATTTTTACCCTATATTTATGAGGGCGTTCCCATATAGTATGTAGTCTCACCTTATTGATTTTTTTTATATTTAAGATATCTTTTTCTCTAGAGAGGATCATTGCAAGATTTTCTTGGCAAACAATGTTTTTAATACAATCCTCCAATAGGGTTGTTTTTATCCTGGCATAAACCCCATTTATTCCTCTTTTTTTTTTTTTAACACTCATCTATTTATTTCCAACCAAATCCCCCAACAAATATGTGGAATGTATTTTTTCCAAAAATACTGCTTCCTAAGTGTCACTATTCCCAAATCCTTATTAGAGAATCTGGAATGACCCAAGCAACATTAACTTCTCTCAATAACATATTTAGGATAACATAAAAAAATCACAAGCTCCAAACATGTGGTCCACACACTCATCCTCTTTGTTACATAAGACAAACAATTGGAACCACAATCCATATTTTGAACATATTGTCTTTCGTAAGAATCTTATTGAGAATGGTATTCCAAAAAAATATAGCAACCTTAGGGATGATGTTTAGCTTCAAAAAAATTTAAGCTTAGGTTTCTTTGAGGTTACTTTGCCTAAGACTCTATAGCCATCCTTCACCAAGTACTGACCTTGCTAGTTTCTTCCCCAAATTATTTGATCCTCCTCTAAACCTCTACCTAAATAATAACTCCTTAAAATGTTTTGCAAATATTTACCCCATAGTCCTTGCATATCTTCTTGCATGATTTTATACTCTTGAAAATCACCCACCTTATGAATGTAACCATTAAATTTTCTTACCATAGGTTCTGGTTTAATGTTATTTAATATATTTGAACTTTATGTAGTTCGCTAAAGGCTCCTCTTGAATCCAAAGATCTTTCCAAAAGTCAATTTTGTCTCCCCTACCTACTCTCCATTTTAGACCTTTCCTACTATTGATCATATTTAACTAAAAACTAGACCCATGTGGCGGATTAGAATAACTGATAAAGTGGTTTTGGCCCTCCAAGTATTTGTTTTGGATAATACTAGCCCATTTCCCTGATGCTCCAGTTCAAAGCCTCCAACCATGTTTAGATATAAGGGCTCTATTTAGATCTGTCAAATTCCTCAAACCAAGACCTCCATTTTGTAAAGGTTGGCAGCAGGTATCCCAAGATACTAGATGTATACATTTTTTGCATTCAATGTCATCCCATAAGAATTTTTTTTGCAGTCTTTCTAAAGTCTCTTCCACTTTTCTTGACATCCTTAGGAAAGACATGAAATAAATAGGGAGTATTTGAAGCATATTTTTTATGAGTTGTACCTTCCCCGTAGAGGATAATAGATATCCCTTCCAACCTTGAATATTCCTATTAAATTTATCAATAATCAGATTTCAAAGTTCATCTTTCATCTTTCCTATAAACAAAGGTAAACCAAGATAGGCGATAGTAAATTTTTCCTCCTTATCATCCAATATTTTAATTATTTTATCTCTTATACTTTCCTCCATGTTTAAAAACATAATCCTACTTTTTTAAGAATTAATTTTTTTACCTGTAGCTTTTTCATAAGAATCAAGGACTTTTTTAAAATCCAAAGCTTCTTCCTCTGTAGCTTCCCCAAGCAAGAAAGTAGTATCCATAAACTATTGATGGAACAAAGCTTCACCAATGGATGGATTTTTTAGACCTTTGATATTACCATCCTTTATCTTTCTTTCAAAATTTCTTCCTAGGGCATTTGCCATAATGATAAAGAGATATGAAGACAATGAATCTCCCTGTCTGATTCCTCTGGTAGAAGGAAAGAACCCAATAGATTGTCCATTGATCAGAATTGAAAAGTGGGGGTTAGAAATACATATACCAACCCATGCCATCCACTTTTCATTGAAACCCATTTGCTCTATTATTTTATCTAAGAAAGACCATGAAACCCTGTCATAGGCTATGTTCATGTCCAACTTAAGGAACATGCCTGGCCCTTTCTTCCTTTGAAGAGAGTGTTTTGTTTCATAAATGACAATGATGCTTTTAGTAATATGATTGCTTACCACATAACCTCCTTGATATTCATTAATGATTAAGGATATGATGTTTTTCAACTGATTGACCAACACTTTAGTAAAAAAATTGTAAATTGTATTACATAGGTTAATTTGTCTAAATTCCTACAATTTTTCTTCCCCATATTTCTTGGGAATCAGAGTAAGGAAGGTATTATTTCATTATTTCAACAACTTAATATATCCTTGGGCTTCTTGGATTGCATTGACTACATATTCTCCAACAATATCCTAATGATGTTGAAAAAACTTGGTGAGAAACCATCTGGAATGAGAGCCTTGGATGCTCCCATAGAGAACACAAATAATTAAATATTCTCCTTAGATATTACCTTGCATATATATCCATTCATGCTATCATTAACTCCTTTGGGAACATTGTTAATGATGCTTTCTATTTCCATGTTGCACTTTATTTTTTCTTTGCTAAGAAGGTTCTGAAAGAAAGTAATGGCTATATTTTTAATATCATTTAAATCCTCATACTTTCTTCAATATTCCCCAATAAGGTAGAGGATTTTATTGATGTTCCTATGTATCATAGTTGAAACATGGAATAATTAAATGTGTCTATCACCTTCCTTGAGCCAAAGTAGTATGGATATCACTTTTTCATGTAGTAGGACACAATAATTTTTCATTTTTCTTGGGATAAGAGGTTTTTCATAGAAAATCCATATCAAACTATAAAAACAAGTTAATAAAAAGTATTCCTTTGATATTGGTTGATGATATAACTTCAACCAATGTCAATTGACTATCATATTTTATCTTGATCCATAAAAAAGTACTAGTCACAAGAAGCCATTATATAAAACTTGTTCAATCTCATACAATCCTAGCCATCGAATCCAAAGTTTTCTCTTGAAGTCAAATTAGTGAGAATCAAACAATAGTACCCAATCATCTAGCTTGTTTTGATTACTATTGATATATTTATCATGCCACATCTTTCATTTTTGGATTACCTTGATCTAGTGAAGGATATCCCTTCATAATTCATCAAGTGTACTAAGTTATAGAACTATTTCCTATTTTATCTATGACAACCCAATACCAAAATTAAGTGCAATGTATAAAGTTTGTAGTGCAAATTCAATAGTTAAAACATGTTTCTTTCCATATTCTAGTTCATAAGAGGTGATTCTAATGGTGGATTTCTAAATAAAATTATAATCCCACATAACCTATGATAGTCTATTGGTCCTATATCTCCTATATGAAGCAATGATTTTTGTTAAAATGTTTTCTTGTTCCCTATTAGTAACTTCGACTTGGCCATTGGCTTATGGGTGATATGGTGAAGAATTTTTGTGTCTTACTTGGTAATATTCCATGAATGAGTAGATATAGTTTGATGTAAACTAGGGTTCCTAATCTAATACAATATCATAAGGAGCATCAAAGCACTGAAAGATACATTTGAAAAAAAAATTAGCTACTTTTTCCTCCTAAGCATATTGAAATGCAATTACTTCAACCCACTTGGTTACATAATTTGTGCAAAATAGGATATGTTATTTCCCTTAAGATGGTGGATCAATAGGTCCTACAAAATATATACCCCATTTATCAAGTGGTTCTAAAACTAATTGAGTTTGAAAAGGAATTTCATTTTGTGTCATAAGTTTGTCCATTCTTTGAAATTGATCACAATGGAAAAGATATTTCTTCACATCCTTATGAAGTGAAGACCAGTAATATCTTGATCCAAAAATATTTTGTGTGGTTCATTTTTCCAAATAGTATCCTCTAAAATTTTCATCATGATATGCTTGAAGGATGTCATAGACTTCATATTCCCTCACACACCTTCATAAAACATGATAAATTACACTTAAATAATAGTAGATATATCCATTGGAAAGATGAACTTTATCACAATAGCTAGCATCTTTTGTTTGGAGTAAGGTAGGGAGAAATCTTCCTAGTTACCAAATAGTTAGCAATATCTGCAAACCATGGAGTGAGTAGATATTGTGAATAAATGTTCATCAGGGAAATGATCATCTATTGTTTATTTCTCTCTAGTAGTATTTAGTCTTGACAAGAAATCAACAACTGTATTTGCTCTACCAGATTTATGTACAACATTGATATCAAATTATTCAAGTATAAATAGTCATATGATCACTCTTCCACTTACCATTAGTTAATTCATTAAGTATTTAATTGTGAAGTGATTAGTATGCACATGCATAGGGCATCTTATGATATGGTGATAAAAAATTTTATGGCATAGAATACTACTAAAAATTCTCTTTTGATTGTAGTGTAATTCTTCTTAGCACCTGGTAAGTTTTTATTAATATAATAGATAGCATAATTTTTTCCATTTTCTTCATCTTGTTGACCAAGGACAACATTTATTACAATTTTAGAAGCATCATTATGGATGTGGAATGGAATCTTCCAAGCAAGTCCTCTTAGTACCAGTGTAGTGGTCAACTTTTCCTTAATGGCTTCAAATATCTCTTGACATTCTTTGGCTCATTTGATCTCAATATTTTTGGTAAGGAGGGTAAATAATGGAGAAACAAGTTTTATAAAGTTTTCAATAAAATGCCTATAATAACCAACATGTTCTAAGAATCTCCTAAGGTTTTTTTGAGTCTGAGGTGCAGGTAATTGATATATGATCTCTATTTTCTTAATATCTTTTGTGTCAAGATATGATGCCCTAGTATAGTACCATCATCCATAATCATTAATCATTTTCATTGCTTAAGGATAGATTATGGGATTCACATTGGGTAATATAGATTATGAAAAGTATTCAATGAAGGTATTCCCATACACCATGAATATGTCCATGTATACTTCAACACACTCATTAGTAATATTTGCAAAAATAGAGAGAATATCATGTTAAAAATTTATAGGAGCATTGCATAACTGAAAAGGTAAAAGTAGTTTTGTCTTGATCTTTCAAATGCCACCTATATTTTATTGTACCTGATAAAACCATACAATAAAGAAAATATTTCTTCCTAGAGAGGGTATCGAGTACTTAATATATGAAAGGTATCAAAAATGATCTTTTGTATGGCTTTGTTTAGTTATCTGTAGTCAACAGACACACATTTTTTTTGTTATTTTTGGTAATGATAATCAATGGTGAGATCCATTGGATATTAGAGATAGGGTGGATAAATCCTAAATCTAGTAGCTTTTAAATATTAGTCCTTACCATATCCCTCAAAGCAATATTTATCCTTATTTGGGGTTGGTGGACAAGGTTTTTCTTAGTAGTATAAATTCTATGGGTGCATATGTTGGGATGGATTTCCTTCATATCACTATAGTACTATGTAAATGTATTAACATGTTGGATTAAAACATCAAAAAAATTAGTTTCTTCTATGTCCAACAACCAACTATTAATGTTGACAGGTTTCCCTAGTGGTAATTCTATTTGCTTGGTGCTCGGTAGCACTAAATTGACTCCTTTTATCACCAATGAGTTTAAAGGACAATGGTGGGGTAGAAGGGAATAAATAAATGAGTATTTTTATTAAAAGTAATCCCCATAGGAGTTAGGTTAAATAAATTACATTTGAATAATGTGAGGAGATTCATTTATTATTTATATAATAAAGTGAATGAAATATCCTATAGTGATAAGGGTGATAAATATTTAGAGGTTTCATCCTCATATTTTTATAGAAACCTATGGACTATAGTATCCTCATAATTTGAATGTAGTTCACTAAAAGAATACCTAAAAATGGTTTCATCATCAAAGAGAGCCTCTTCTAATAGATCTAGATCTTTTGCATGCTCTCCCTACCACCATAGCTAAACAAGCAACATTATTATGTTCTCTAGGTTCATCCACCCATAGAATTTTAGAGAAAAGTATTAAACCTATTAGAGATAGTCATATCCCTAGAATGATAATATATGAATGTGGTAATCATAACCAACTAGGATCTTACAAGGATTAATGGATATCCATTCATCCCAATCCATGGTTGGAGAATCATAAAATAAATAAGGTATTCCCTGAAGAACATGTGCTTATAATGAGAGGGGGGGTGAACAGTATAAGATATAACTTTTTGCTTTTCAATCCATATGATAACATGGAAGGTACTTACTTCCCTCATCCACTTAATATAAATTAATTCCAATCAATAACACAAAATGCACAGAATCTTAGATCTTAAAAATGAAACAACACCGCATAAGTAACCAAGAATAATTTATCGAAGAATGAAATTAATGAAGTAAGAAAGCCTCTTAAGGAGGGCTGGTCCTTGCCACTAACTAGGCAGCCTTATGCAAAAATGCATATGAATAAATTTGATAAGATAACCTACAGTTGGATAGTTAAACTATATAAATAAGAATTAAAATAATTTTATGTAATATAACTGATGGCTATAACATTTGTGTTGTAACATGGCTCCCCTCCTCGAAAAGCTTTGTCCTCAAAGATGTAAATTTTTGGAAAATACTTTCAGGTTCACATGTAGCATCTTCTTCTGGTAGGTACTACCATTTTATGAGAAATTATTGGATGTTATGAGATGTCAATATGCATGTTATAATTTGTAGAATTGCTTCACGCTATAGATATATATGCCCTTGTTCATCTAGTATTGGTAATTCTGACTGAGATTGCACTTTTTGGCCGATCAACTTCTTAAGATAGGAAACATGAAATACTGGATGTATACGTGATGAGGGAGACAACTCTAGTTGATATTTTGCTTCTCCAATACGACACACACTTTTTTAAGGGCCATAAAATTGTGGAGCTAACTTCTAATTGGACTTGATCTTCAATGATAATTTTTTATAGGGCTACAAATGTAGGAACACCATATCACCAATATTGAATTCTCTTTTTGAGCAGTATGTGTCTTGTTGTTGCTTCATACGATTTTGTGCTTGGGCCAAATTATCTTCGAGAATGGTGAGCATTGACTATCGTTGCTAAAACCAATCATCTACTTGGGCCACTTTGGAAGATTCTGGTACATAATTTGCTATTGTTTATGGCTTAGTTACATACAATTCTTCAAAATGAGACATCTTGATGGAGTAATAATACGAAGTGTTGTACCACCATTCTACCAAGGATAGCCAATTACTCCATTGATAAAGTTTATCCTGAAAAAAACATCTTAGGTAGGTACCCAAACATTTATTGACTACATCTATTTGACCATCTGTTTGTGGATGGTATGCAGAGGATATATTTAATTTGGTACCACTTAGTCAAAATAATTCTCTCCAAAAACTGCTAGTAAAGATGGGATCCTGATCACTTACAATATTATTTGGGATGCCATGTAATTTGAAAATTGAGCCCATAAATACCTTAGCCACTTTACTTTCTAAGAATGGATTTTGTAGAGCTTTAAAGTGAGTATATTTGGAGAGGTGATAAACTACCATAAAAATTACTATTTTACCTTCTGACTTATGAAGACCTTTAATAAAATCCATTGAAATGTGTTTCCACTAACGATAAGGAATGAGTAATGGTTGAAGCAACCCAGGTGATTTAACTATTTTTCCCTTATTACATTGGCATACTTCACATTCAACCACCCATTTTTTGACCTCTGCTTTTAATCCTTTCCAACAAAAGGATTTTTTAATTCGCATATAAGTTTTCAATAAACCTGAATATCCTATTGATGGAGAGGCATGTGACTCATTGAGAATATTTTATTTTATTATCAAAGTGTGTGGAATGTAAATGTGATTCTTCCTTCTTAATATATTGTCTTCATAGGATAAAAGAGGGTGTTTGGATGAACCCAATAAAAAATCCTGAGTTATTTGAGAAGTTTCACTATTAGACAACCATTCTTCCTATAGCTGAGATACCCATTGAGAACAAGGACCTAAAATAGCATTAATAACCACTTCATATTCATATTTTTTGGATAATGCATCTACTGCCATGTTTTATTTCCATTTCTTGTACTCGATAAAAAAATAATATCCCAACAATTTTTTTTACCACTTGTTTTGTTTTGGATAAGAAAATCGTTGTTCTAGAAAATGCTTGAGACTACTATGATTGGTTTTTATAATGAAACAACTACTGATTAAGTAGTGTCTCCATTCTCCACTACATGTAGAATAGCCAACATTTCCTTTTCATATGTAGATCTACCCAATTTTTTTCCTGAAAGTTGTTTACTTTAGAATTCCAAGGAATTACCTTCCTGCATTAATACTACCCGAATACCTGTTCCTGAAGCATCACATTCGATTATGAATGGTTTGTGAAAATTTGAAGTTGTCAAAACTGGAGTAGTGCACATTTCTTCTTTGAGAGCCTTGAAGGCTTGAATGGCTACTTCCAACCAATGAAAAGCATCATTTTTTATAAGATATATGAGAGGAGCTGCAATTTTTCCATAGTTACACATAAACTTGTGATAATAGCCGGTGAGACCCAAAAAACCACAAATTTTCTTGATAGTTTTAGGTAAGGGCCAATCCTGAATTACCTTTATCTTATTGGGATCCACTTAATACCTTCTGAGACACTATATGACCCAAGTACTCAACTTATTGAACACCAAAAGAGCATTTAGAGCTTTTGACAAATAAATTTTCCTTGTGTAGTATATGAAGCACCCTTCCCACATGCAATAGATGATCATTCCATGACTTACTATATATGAGTATGTCATCAAAGAAGACTAGGAAAAATTTACGAAGGAATGGGTGAAACACATGGTTCTCGAGAATTTGGAATGTGGACGGGGTATTAGTGAGACCAAAATGCATGACTAGGAATTCATAGTGACCTTCATGGGTATAAAAAGCTATTTTGGGAATATCTTCTTCTATAACCATAATTTGGTGAAACCCCAAATGTAAGTCCAGTTTTGTAAAAAAAATTGCACCATGTAGTTCATATAATAAATCATCAATGATAGTAATAGGGAATTTATCTTTGATGGTTATTTTGTGAAGAGGATGAAAATATGGACACATACACCAAGAATTATCTTTCCAACGGGCCAAAACTATTGGTGAGGAATATGAACTAGTGTTGTGATGGGTGAAACCATGTTCTAATAGTTCTTGGACAATCTTCTCAATTTCTATTTTTGAGGTTGAGGATATCGATAAGGATGACCATTAGGAGGAAGAATTCCTGAAACAATGTGTATGGCATGGTCATGGGATATCTTGTGAGGTAATCCCTTTGGTTCTTGGAAGACCTCCTCATAGTTGGCCACAATTTTGTTTTAAATATTCTAATTGGATTTTTGACATATCTTGTGCTTGCATTTCCATACAATTAATTTGAGCAATGAATCTATAACTACCTTTTATTAATATTTTTCCATGCTATGTAAACTTACTATATTTTATGGAGGTGTTGGAATTCCTTGGAGGCAAATGGTCTTCCAATTATCTTTCCATTAAACAAAGTGTTACTTGTAATTAAAACCAACAATGGTTTCCATTTGTTCTAACCATGCGACTCCCAAGATAACTTATGAATTCCCTAAATTCATAACAAAAAGAGGACCATGCCAAGTATAACTTTCCATTTGTAATGAAATTGAAGATGTCTTACCTATACATTGAGCACTTTCCCAATTTATAGTTATAAATTGAAATTTATCTTGATTGGAGGAGTTGATGTGCAAGTTTAATGCCCTAGCAATATTTGTGTCAATAAAGTTGTGAGTACTTCCTGAATAAATTAATACAGTTACCTTTCTTTATTGAATGAATCATGATACCTTGATTGTATGGTGAGTTGATAAATACATAAGAGCATGTACTAAAATTACCATAGTATCTTCCTTATCTATGAACTCCTCGTGTTAAATTTGATCTTCGTCTATGGGATAATCAGGTGAGCTATTATCCTCTATTTCTTCCTTGTCAGCATATTCAATTTGAAAGTTCTATCATGGTACACATGCCAGATATTTTGGATGGTGATTGTGACACTTATAATAGAAATATCTTGAGGCTTGATCATTTCTACGAAAAGAGTTATTGTGTTATTAAGGTCAGTCATAGGAATCACGTCGTGTAGATGCCCCCATTTGTACCTTCTTTTCATCCAACTTGGAAATCCTTATACAATCATATAAAGAGGATGGATCTTGTAAATCCACTTTGAATTTAATATTCTCTTTCAACCCATTTCTAAAAGTAGATACCACTACATTAGTTTGTAAGTTTCTTGCATAGGAATTTAGGCTAGTGAATTCTAAGATATAATCCATTACCGATCTTGTTTGCTTAAGTGATAACAACCATACCATGTAATAAGATGAGGTTCCATAATTAAATCTATTAATAAAATATTTGGTGAAATAATCCTAGTAAATGGTATTTCCCTTCTCACGTTTGAGCCATACAAACCATTGATAAGCTTTAGTACCTAGTTTGGAGGCAGCAAAAGGAACTTTTTTTGAATCTTGAATTTGGTATAAGTCTAAAATGCCTTCCATTTTGGCTATCCAACCATGTGGATCATGAACCTCAAAGGTGGGAATATCAATGCATGGAAAATTGACCCCATTAGGACCTCTTGGTTGTTGGTAAACTTCATCTCTATCTTGGTCCTCATTATGCCTATGTCTATGGAAGTGATTTTGAGTAGGACCTCTATGTTGTACATAAACTTCTTCATTGTAGATATCCTCATCATTCCTATATCCATTGAAGTGATTTTAGGAACTACTATTATGACCTCTTTATTGTGCATAAACTTCTTCTCCATATTGATCCTCATTGTTCTAGTGTCTATGGTAGTGATTTGGAATAGGAGGGATTGGTTGGCTTTGTCTATCCATAAGTTGGATCACCTTGATGGTCAAGTTGTTCATACTATATAATAATGTTTGTATGGCTGAGGTGGTGATATTGGGATTCCTTTTTTCCTCATGTGTGAGGTTATCTTGGGAAGAAGTAGGAGAAGTATTGGATGTCATGGTGTTAAGTAATGGATGACCAGGATCAAAACTATTGATTCGTAAAGAAGAATAATAATGTGTATATTTGTTTCTAGGAGGTCTTCTTTGTGATTTTAGGATCTCTTCGTTTGAATTATACAAGCTTGCTAATCACCCATTTAGTCCTTTGATCCACCTTCCGCTCTTACACTTGTCAAGTAGTATTGCTTATAAATTTTGACTTTGATTTCTACAATTTTTTTGGATAAAATGGCAAAATTTGTTTGTTCTCTACTTCCACTCTCGCTCCAACTGTGATGCAGATTTGAATTTTGAATTTCCCACTTGAGGCTTCAACGACTACTTAGCTGCTTTCAAATTTGAATTAGCAAACTCTTCTTACCTCCAATTTGACACAACACCACCAATTTGATGCTAACTTTGACACAAGGATTTGACACCAATTTTGATGCACTAATTTTCCATGATAGTGAACATGACCTGGACCCAAACAGTGAATTGGACTTGACACACATCAAATATGAAAATATACCCACAACTCAATACTAAACACTAGATGATAACACTGACATGATAGCATAGTGTACAATGCAATGTGAAAAGGGACCAACTAGACCATGAGAAGCAGATCAAAAATGATAATGAGAGAACACGTAGACTCATGACTAACCACTAGATGACAAACCTAACACAACATCAAGAAAAACACATGACGTGATGCGACAAGGGACCACTAGACCATGAGAAGTGAACTAGAAGTGATAATGAGAGAACATGTAGACAAGGGATAGCTGGAACACTTCAACTTATGAGAATAGACATGTAGGTGAAAAAAAGTGCACATGACCCTAAGAAACATGAGGGTGATAGTAGGAACAAAGCTAGAGAGGACATGGGACATGAAGATGACATGTAGGACCACTGGCCATGGAGGACTAGCTTTCATGCAAGGAGAATTGGGGCTCGTGTGACTGAAGTAACACCTTTGTATTTGCGAGTGCCCTTACTTAAACTTTATTGTGCCATCAACACAACAGATGTGGGATAAATGCCCTGACTGGAAAAAAAAAAAAAAAAAAAATTTCACTGACCTTATGTGTTCATTGTGAATTAAATTTAATTCTTTGCCCTTATTGGCCCATGGTCTCTGGTATGGACTGCACTCATTTTTTAGTGTTTTTTGTGATGGATTAGATGCGAATGGATCGTTTTGTCTTCTAGGACTGTGCAAAATGAAATTTCTTTCTACCAAAGGTGATTTATTAGAGATTCAATTTCCTATTTTTATCCTTGTTGTGCAAGACATGAATTCCCATGGATATGAATAGGAATAATTTTGATATATCGTAATGCTTTGGATTGCTTTGAAACCTCACTTGAATGCCAAGAATGCCTTGTCATTATCACCAGTTGTTACTATAATGAGAGAGTGCATAACAAATTTTTAACTTTGGGAAACGTATTTGACAACCACTTGCTTCAGGATCATGGACTCCTAATACCACATGGAAGGGAATTACTTCCCTTCTCCACTTAGTATAAATTAATTCCAATCAATAACATAAAATGCATAGAAACTTAGATATTAACAATGAAACAACATCGCAGAAGTAACCAAGAATAATTTATTGAAGAATGAAATTATTGAAGTAAGCAAGACTCTTAACGAGTGTTTGTCCTCACCACTAAGAAATTAGCCTTATGCGAAAATGCAGATGAATAAATTTGATAACCTACACTTGGATAGCTAAACTATATAAATAATAATTAAAATAATTTTATGTAATATAGCCGATGACTATAACATTCGGGTTGTAACATAACATTAGCAGTATTAAACTAGTAAACATCACACAAAGCATCACACATGAGAGACATGGTTTAATGTGGTTCACCCAATGTGGGCTAGTCCACAGAGAAAATATTCCTTATAAAATTTTCTAAAATAAATTATCTTGGGAATCCTTTCCCTATTACAATATTTATGGACCTCTATCCAAAGGAGACACCAATTCCTTAATAAAGTTTGTGGATCTCTATCCATAGGAGAAATCCTTCTACTCTGCTCTAGTTGGTGATCTTCTAGAAGAACTACTGCCTCCACTGCATTGGCTTATGGATCTCTATCCACTGAAGACTCTTGCTTCACTTGGAAGATTTATCTTCACTACCTTATCTAATGGACCTCTATCCACTGATACTGATGTCTTCATTGCCCTAACATTCACATAGAAGGCAAAATCACCCATGACACTTTTTCTTCTACCTGGGCACCAAAATACAAAAGGCTTTGGCATCTTCGATGCACAAAACAACCTCATGACCTTCCCTATTGTGAATCGAATGCGGTACCTCAAATTCCTAAAGCACTACCAATTACCGCTAGCCCACCTAGCTAGGTGGTGACAAGGCCTTCATGCCTTGTGCCTTTTCTCCCTTCGCTACCTACCAAAGAAGTCAAATGATGGACTTATTCCCTCTCTTGCTCACCAAATATTATGCACATGATTTTCTTGGGGGTTTAATTAAATTCAATCATGGATGCTTTGGAGCCTCTTAGGCTTTGGGTATTTATACCCATGCCTTAAATTTTGTTGCCTTTAGCAAAGTAGATAATGTATGATGTCGATGTATTATTTTTGCCCTTATAACCTATTGGTCACGAATCTGCCATAGGAAAGGATTTTAAAATAAATACGCCCTAGACTCGGCCAACATTGAAAGGCCGAGAGAAATAAATGTCTCTCGGACCAATATCTAGAGAGGGCTGGTTCCCTTGCTAAATATTAACTTTTGAAGACTAAAGTTGCAAGAAAGAAATGAGAAATGTGCAGAAAGAAATGGTAAATATAGCCACAGGCTGAATTTGTCAGATCTAGGAAATCTTAGCAACAAAAAAATAGCTCAAGCACATGAACAACATATAGCAAAATATAGTAACATGATCTACTTACAACCTTGCACAGATTGCCTTCAAGATTGCATTCCAACACACTCTTCTTCACCAACAATATTCAAATTCAGATACAAAATTTAAATCCCCACAACAGATAAAAATATGAGCATAAACGAGAAATGCAGTAGATAGAAGGAAACCACACAAAATTGCTCGTAGAATCAGAGGCCAAATATCTTTTATTTATGCAAAATTTTGACAAGGTTTTTAGCAAAAGTCCTTTCGATCTCTCTTTCTGAGATATACATTGATATTTATAGAGGTCTCACCTCTCTGTAGCATTCAAAGCATGAAACAAAATTTCTTGAGATCCATAAAATATATAACAAAAAAGAGAAATGATCCCCTTAATCCTGCCCTGGAGAAGTCACAATCCAAAAAGAAACAAGGAACCAGCTGTCTTTCATTAAATGACCGTTCTCGGACCAAGCTTGAACCATTAGAAAATCATGAATAGGAGCTTTTAATAATGGAGGCATCTTAAATTTTGGTAGCTTCAACAACTACACGCCTGAGCACATTCTCTCATCTTGCATGCATTGGAAAACATCAAAACATTAAATTCTAGAGAGCTTTTAATTTTGGGAAATCGCAATACTTCATCGGGCCGCTAAACTGCTTCTTGGCGTGAAACCGTGATAGGTCACGAAACCGTGACATGTCGTGAAATCGTGACATTTTCCCTCTTCGTATGCTTTTGCCACTTTGGGTCGTGAAAACCAAACATGTCACGAAATTGTGACGTATTCGGATCTTTGTTCTCCTTCGTCACCTTAGGTCACGAAAACGCGATGTGTCATGAAATCGCGACAATTTCTTGCTCTCTGCATTGTTCTTCATGTCCTTCCATGAAAACGCGACAAGATGTGAAACTGTGACATGTCGCGATATTGCGACAATTTTTGCTCATCATCTTCATTATCACTTCCAAGTCATGAAAACCCAACATGTCATGATTTTGCAATGTTCTGTACTATTCTACTCCTTCCTTGCTTTGCTCCCACGAAACTATGACAGGTCACGATTTTGAGACATGTCATGAAATTGTGATAATTTTTCATGCCTTGTAGGTTTCATGTCTACCTTTGTGAAAATGCAACAGGTCATGATTTCGCGACATTCTTCCATTGGCACCTTCGTTGACATCTCCAGGTCACGAAAACAAAACAAGTCATGAAATCGTGACGATTTCTTTCAGCTACTCAATCCTCTCTTCCCTGTCGTGAAAATCTGACATGTCGCGATATCATGACAATTCTCCACCTTGCCCCTCATCCTGTATTTAGGTCACGATTTCAGAACATGTCACGAAATCGTGACATATTTGCATTGACTGTACCTCTTGCCCCTATTGACCGCGAAACTGCAACATGTCACGATATCACGACAATTCTTGGACTTAGCTCTTTTTTGCATGAGACCTCGTGAAAACACATGTCGCGATATCATGAAAATTGTAATCTTCAACTTGATTCTTCGTCATGCGTCACGATTTTGCAACACGTCGCAATATCGCGACATTTATGGTGCCTTGTTCCCTTTGACCATTTTGACCGTGATTTTGGAACACGTCGCGATATCGCGACATTCTCTGATTTTGGCTTCTCTCTCCTCTAAAAACCTGTGAAGCACGACATGTCGCGATATCGTGACAGTTTTCGGACTTAGCTGTTTTGGCACCAAAACTCGTGAAAAAACACAGAGGAGTGAGTACTCAAAAATTTATGCATGAATCAACAAAAATCAAAATAATGTGGCAAAAATGCCAACATAACCCTAACCTTAGGGTTATTAAATTAAATTATAATTTAATTAATAATAAAATTATTATAGTTAATTTATAATTAATTTAATAACTATAAAGTTAATCAAATTAAATTATAAATTAATTTATAATGAAATTATTATAATTAATTTAATTGCTTTAGGTCTTACCATTAGACCTTTAATATTATAATATTATTTTTCTTGGGCCTTCTTATTTCTCCTGTAGACCTTATATGATCTTCTTGAATATTATAATGGGAGATATTATAATATTATTTCCCTTAGGTCTAGAAGCAATCTTTCTCTTGCACTAATTAATGAAACTGACTCTTGACATCCTTCCTCTTGCATTGCTCACTAAAACTGACTCTTGACATCAATGACAACAAATCTTGCTCATATTTCAAACAATCCCCCCCTTTTTCATTGATGGCAATCCATTTTCCTTTTACCATTCCTTTTACCTTTTCCTATTTTGCTCCCCCTGAGAAACTGCTCCCCTTGACTGAATGCTCTCCCCCTAACTCAAATCTCTCCCCCTTTGTCATCAATGGCAAAGGGTCACCTTTGGGGCTCGGGGCTAATAATGAGACTCTTAGCTTAGCCCCTCCCCTACCTCCTCTTGAGGTGGTTAATTCTGGGGTGGGAGTATTACTACTCCCAAATTTTCTTGTAGGTACTCAAAAGTCTCTTTTGAAAGTGGCTTAGTGAAAATATCTATAATATGCTCCTTTGTAGTAATATATTCCAACTTGACTTGTTTATCCATCACTTGCTTTCTCAAAAAATGATACTTAATCGAAATGTGCTTTTTTTTGGAGTGCATCACCAGATTATTTGATATATTTATAGCACTTGTATTATCACACATAATGGGAATAGGATGATCATATTTTATCTTAAAATCCTCTAGAGTTCGCTTCATCCATAATACATGTGTACAACTAGAAACTACTGCAATATACTCTGCCTCTATTGTAGATAAGGATATTGATGCATGTTTCTTACTTAACCAAGAGACCAAATAGTCTCCAAGAAAGAATGCTCCTCCACTTGTACTTTTTCTATCATCAATACTTCCAGCCCAATCTGCATATGTATAAGCTATGAGAGTGAAATTGTCACTTTTGGGATACTAGAGCCCAAAATCCATAGTCCCTTTTAAATACCTAAGAATCCTTTTTATTGTCTCTACATGTGTTTCCTTGGGTGCTGCCTGAAACTGTACCACTAATCCCACTACCTACATGATATCTGGTCTAGTAGTTGTGACATACAATAAGTTACCAATCATAGATCTGTATAATTTCTGATTTGCCTCTGGAGATTCATCATATTTACTTAACTTACATCTTGTGACCATGGGAGTACTTACTAGTTTGCAGTATTCTAACTTGAATTTCTTTAGCATCTCTTTTATATACTTGGTTTGTGAAAGAAAAATCCCTTTTTTTTTAATGTGAAATCTGAAGTCCAAGAAAGAAGGACAACTCACCAAGCATAGACATCTCAAATTCATTTTGCATGCTCTTTGCAAATTTTTGACACATCTTAACATTGTTTCCTCCAAAAATGATATCATCAACATAAAAAACCACAATTAGTAAGTCATTCCCTTTATTTTTGATGTATAAGTTACTGTCCACTATTCCTTTCCTGAAACCCTGTTCCTGTAGGTACTTATCCAATATTGAATACCAAGATCTAGGAGCTTTCTTTAATCCATAAAGTGTTTTCTTTAGTTTGCATACATAGTCTGATTTATCAGTCAAATTGAAACCTTTTGGCTACTCAATGTAAACCTCTTCTTCTAAAACACCATTTAGAAAGGTTGATTTAACATCCATCTGATATACTTTGAAGTTTTTGAAGCTTGAAAAGGCTAAGAATATTCTGATAGCTTCAATTCATGCAATTGGAGCAAATGTCTCATCAAAGTCAATTCCTTCTACCCATGCATAACCTTTGCACACTAACCTTGCTTTATTCCTGACTACCTGTCCATCTTCATTTAACTTGTTCCTGAATACCCATTTAGTGCCAATCACATTTTTGTCTTTTGATCATGGAACAAGTTCCCAAGTCTTTATTTTCTCTATCTGATCTAATTCCTCATCCATTGCCTTAATCCATAACTTGTCTTCACTTGCCTCATTGAAGTCTTTTGGCTCAATTTTAGACAAGGAAAAATTTGCTTGTTGGGATGGTGCTATTATTCTTCTCCTTGTCTATCTCTCATATGGATTCCCAATGATTAGATCTTTTGGATGATGTTTTTGTACATACCTGGATGGAGTCTTAGGAAGAAGTCTTTGTGTTTCTTCCTCCTCTTCATTTGATTCCTCACGAAACTCTTCTTGACAACTTCCATCTTCCTGATACACAATTTGTTGAACTGGTTCTCTTGAATCTATCTTCTCATAAACTATTACATTTATAATTTCTACAATAGTGCATGTTCTTTTGTTGTAGCATCTATAAGATTTACTCTTAGTAGAATAACCAAGAAAAATTCCCTCATCACATCTTGGGTCAAACTTGCCCAAGTTTTGCTCTTCCCATCTTATGTAACACTTGCTTCCAAAAACCTTGAAGTGTTTTACAATGGTCGGTCTTCCTTTCCAAAGCTCATATGGAGTCTTGTGATGGTTTACCCTCATTTGAGCCCTAGTGATTATATATACTATTGTGTTGATTGCTTCCCTCCAAAATCCATCTAAAATCTTGGACTCATTTAACATAGCTCTAGCCATATTCTCAATAGTCCTATTTTTCCTTTCAACTACTCCATTTTGTTGAGGAGTTCTTGCAACTGAGTATTCTCTCTTGATTCCATGTTGTTCATAGAAATATACAAATTCATTTGAGGTAAACTCTCCTCCTATTTCAGATCTCAAACACTTAATTATTTTTCTAGTTTCATTTTCGACCCGTTCTTTAAATACCTTGAATTTATCAAATGCTTTCGACTTATCTTTTAGGAAGGCTACCCAAGTCATTCTGGAGTAATCATCTATGGAAAATATGAAGTAACTTTCACCTTGAATACTCTGTGTTCTGGTAGGACCATATAGATCAGTATGTATTAGTTTTAATGGTTCTGATGATATATATCCCTTTGATTTGAAACTTGTTCTAGTTTGCTTTCCATGTTGACAAGGTGCACAAATTGTGTTTTGTGGCCTTTTTAGCTTGGGTAAATCTTTGATAGCCTATTTATTGCTTATGTTGACTATGTTTTCAAAATTTAAATGACCCATTCTTCTATGCCACAACAAACTCTCATCTTCTTGTGATAGAAAACACTTTTCCCCTTTAATCTCACTAAGCATATAGAGGTTGTTTGGAGTTCTACTTGCATTTGCAATGACTTTTCCAATTTCGACTTTCTTATCTCACATCTATATGGGTGAAATGTAACCATATGACCTTGATCACAAAGTTGGCTTACACTTAGCAGATTGTGTCTTAACCCTTTGACATATAGTACATTTTATGTTCTTGTTTTCCCATTATCTAAACTCAAAGTTCCTTTTCCACCAATTTTTTTGATCCATTATCACCAAAACTTATTGATCCTCTATTAGTTTCTTTGAGTACAAGAAATTTGTCTTTGTCTCTTGTCATGTGTCTAGAGCAACCACTATCAAGAAACCATTGTTCTTCTTTATCCTGAGCATGAAGATCTATTTGAACTAACATTGATCTAGCCTTTTCATTTCCCTTTTTCTCTTTCCTAGTTGTTGAAGTTGTATTCTTTTTACTAGACTCAGGAAGTACCATTTTGCACCATCTAGCCTTGTGCCCAACATTATTGCATTTGTAACATATGATATCATTATTCATAAGAGGTGCAAAAGAGTTGAAATTTCTATTGACATCATTTTTCACATAACCAATGTAGTGTACAACTCTATGACCATATTTGTTACAAGAAAAGCAATAGCCATGGAAGAAATTATGTAACCTGTTTGGATGCCTTTGAGATTGTTGTTGAGTGCTTCTCCTTTTGTGATTAACTCTCATCCATGGTTCTTCCTTGATTTCTTCTTTTCTGATATCTTTTCCTTTTGGGGTATGAGTAGCGAGCTTATCTCTATTTGATGTCTCTATTTCTTGAAATCTAGACTCCTCTTTCTGTTTCCCCAAATTTATATCTGGTAGTACCTTGGTCCTTTCAACTTCATTCCTTAGATAAAAAATTTATTCTTCCAATATTTCACATTTTGTTTCTCTTGCTCTTAATAGATTTGTCATATCCTGTTCAATTTTCTTTCCCTCTTCTACCTTTATCTTGAGTTCTGTGAGACTCTATAGAAGTTCTATCCTTGCTTCTTCATATTCTTGAATTTGATCCTTCAAACTTGAGTTCTTATTTCTAACCTTTTCAAGGTTCCTGAGAGCAACAAAAAATTCCTCTTTTATGTCAAACATGGTCTCTTCTTCACTCTCTGAAGTCATGTGTATTTTTGATGGATCTTCCTCCAAGATGTTAGTATTTTCATGGAGAGACCTGCTCTGATACCAATTGAAGAACATGTGCTTATACTGAGAGGGGGGTGAATAGTATAAGATATAACTTTTTACTTTTCAATCCATATGATAACATCAACATTATTAAAGCAGTAAACATCACACAAAGCATCACACACATGAGAGACATGATTTAATATGGTTCACCCAATGTGGGCTACTCCATAGAGAAAATATTCCTTATAAATTTTTCTCAAATAAATTCTCTTGGGAATACTTTCCCTATTACAATGTTTATGGACCTCTATCCAAAGGAGACACCAATCCTCTAATCAAGTTCGTGGATATCTATCCATAGGAGAACTCCTCCTCTGCTCTAGTTGGTGATCTTATAGAATAATTGCTGCCTCCACTACATTGGCTTATGGATCTCTATCCACTGAAGACTCTTGCCCTCACTCAGAAGACCTATCTTCACTACCCTAGCTAATGGACCTCTATCCACTAGATACTGATGTCCTCTATACTATTTCACCTCCAAATATTACTCTCAAATCTATCTCAAATCTACACTAAACACAGTCCTTCGGTCTAGCACAAATCTGCTCAATATCTATATTTGATATGCACTAAACACCTTCAGTCTAGCACAAATCTGCTCAATATCTATCTTTGATCTACACTAAACATAGTCCTTCGATCTAGCACAAATCTACTCAATATTTATCCTCAAATCTACACTAAATATAGTCCTTCGATCTAGCACAAATCTTCTCAATCTCTTTCTTTGATATGCACTAAACACAGTCCTTTAGTCTAGCACAAATCTGCTCAATATATATCTTTGATCTACACTAAACATAGTCCTTCGATCTAGCACAAACCTACTCAATATCTATCCTCAAGCCTTAACACAAAGCTTGACTCAATCACAAATCAATTGTGCTAGATCTACCCCAAACCTTAACCCAAGGTTTGAACAAATCAATCAATCAACTCTGCTCTCAAGTCTTCTCAAAGACTTGTCTCAAATCTGCATTGTAAGCTTCCACAAAAGCTCACACTAATCTATCCACAAGTTCTCTCTAGAACTTGTCCAATCTGCTCAACAAGTCTTCACTAAGACTTACCTCAAATCTGTATTGTAAGCTTTCACAAAAGCTTACTTCACTCAACCAATCACTCAATGAAAGCTTAGTCAACAATGCTTATCAAACAAACCTTACATAACAATGATACTCATTAACTTTCACAAACCCTAATCATGCATATGAAAGCTCATCCAATGTTTCCAACAATGCTTATCAAACAAGGTTTTTATCAACAACTCTCACTCAAAAAAATATTTAACAATCAAACTCAAAAATGCTTATCAAACAACCCTTTTCACTCCAACTTAGCATTCACAACATCAACAATCACTCACAAGGAAGATGTGCCCATACCTTTTGTTTGATGAAGAATTGACCTCAAATCTTGTCTCAATCACAATTACTCTCTTTGCCAATTTCAAAGGTTAGATGACAAAATATCACTCTAACACTCCCTCAAAATAATTTCACAATTAAAAAAATAATTAAACTCAAATACACCTTATTACTCCTTGAAATTAGCATTCACCAAAAACATATAAAAATAAATCTCTTATTACACCTTATAACTCCACTCTAAATAGCTCAATCCACCAAACAATTAAATAAAAAATAATTATTTAATTTCATCAACCTTATATCTCCCTAAGCTCAAAAATACACCATACAACCTTAGGAGCAAAAACCAATTTATAACAAAAAATTTAGTACCTCTCAAAGTGCTCCCGATGGGATTCGATCCCACATCATAGTGCCTCCAACACTTTAGCCATGGCTACCAAGCCGCATGAGCTAAGCACTCACATGGAAGGCAAAAGTTCCCACGGTGCTTTATCTTCTACCTAGGCACCAAAAGCCAAAAGGCTTTGGCATCTTCGATGCACAAAACAACCTCACGACCTTCCCTACTGCAAATCGAACGCGATACCTCATGTTCCTAAGGCACTGCCAATTACCGCTAGCCCACCTGGCTAGGTGGTGACAAGGCCTTCGTGCCTTGTACCTTTTCTCCCTTTGCTACCTACCAAAGAAGTCAAACAACGGACTTCTTCCCTCTCTTTCTCACTACATATTATGCACACAATTTGCTTGGGGGTTTAATTAAATTCAATCATGGATGCTTTGGAGCCTCTTAGGCTTTGGGTATTTATACCCATGCCTTGAATTTTGTTGACGTCGACGGAGGAGATAATGTATGATGTCGACGCATTATTTTTGCCCTTATAACCCTAACCTTAGGGTTATTAAATTAAATTATAATTTAATTAATAATAAAATTATTATAATTAATTTAATAACTATAAATTTAATCAAATTAAATTATAAATTAATTTATAATGAAATTATTATAATTAATTTATAATTAATTTAATTTCTTTAGGTCTTACCATTAGACCTTTAATATTATAATAAAATATTATAATATTATTTTTCTTGGGCCTTCTTATTTCTCCTATAGACCTTATCTGACCTCCTTGAATATTATAATGGGAGATATTATAATATTATTTCCCTTAGGTCTAGAAGTAATATTTCTCTTGCATTTATTAATGAAACTGACTCTTGGCATCCTTCCTCTTGCACTGCTCACTGAAATTGACTCTTGACATCAATGACAACAAATATTGCTCATATTTCCAACATTCCCATGATTCTATAACTACATGAACATCTTCTACTATTCCCTTAGGTTATGTTGTAGATTGATTTCCTAGCTAAAGGATAGTGGAAGTAGGTCATATATTAGTCAAGGATAATTGATTCATTATTTTGGTAGTCATGATATTTATTGTAGCTTCTAAGTCAATTAGGACATTGGTCATTTTTTTGTACCAATGGAAATAGTAATAATAAGATTTCTAAGATCTCCATATTTGGGTGGAATGAGCTTTCTTGCCAAAAGGTTAGCTAATTTCCCATCCACTTGTATGGTTTTTGGATAAGCCTTTTGTCTCCTTCTAGGCTTCTTAACACACATATATCAAATGACCTTGTTGAAAATTGGTATATCCTTGATTACTTGGAGGAAGAGAATTGTTATGTTTAATCTCTTTAGTTCTCCTAATAGGTTATATTCCACAGAATGCTTTTCTTTGGGATATAATCTCTTAGGATATGGTGCTTGGTGAATTTCTAGAGGAATGATTTTTGGAATTTTTTTTCTTCTTTGTTTTTCAACTCAAGATTTGCTGGAGTATTTTTCCTTTCCTCCTAGAGTTCTTCCATTTTAGGGGGATTTGGATTAGGAAATACCTTTCTATAGTGAATTTTTATATTATCAAAGTTGATAGCATTAATATTGATTATATTGTTATGCTTTGCATTGTAGATAGAAGTTGTTTATCTATTGTTATTTGGATTGGCCATAGGTTGAGTTGATAGTTGATGTTGTGTTGGTAGTTATTATATTACTTGAGAGGCACCAATGGGTCTTGGTAGCAATGCTTGTTGTTGGATTTGAAAATATCATTGTCCCCCATAAAACTGATTAGATTCGGATGATCTTGACCAATGTTGATTATCATTTGACTATGATTGTTGTGGCATTTGTTACATCCATGGTGGATTATTCCATTTAGGATATGGATTTTAGGATTACTGGCCCCATTGTTTTTGTGGTGAGGGCATATTCCATGGATTATTCTAGGGAATTTATGCCCACAATGCTCTTTGATTATGGGAAAAAATATTTTGTTGTCCGATGTATTTGAGTTCTTTTGTATTAAGACTCCTTCCAAGGTTAGCCTTAATTTTTGGTAAAATATCACATCGGTTTGTAGGGTGACTTTGATCACAAATACTACAAATAATGTTTTTTTAAGAAGGTATTCTTGTAAATCATATTTTTGCCTACATATTGGATAGTATATGACAAATGGTTCATTGGCCTTGGTTTTAACATGTATTTCATAATGTTGTGTTTAAGTGTAGGAGAATACAAATTTTAAAATTAGTAAATTCTTCTAATAGTTTTCCTACCTCACTACCGCTATTCCCTACTTAGTATCTATGTGTTATTTTCCTTGTTCTAGAGTAGTTTTGACATAATTTCATAATATTAGAAAGGTCTAACTTATTCACATCACATTTCCCAATGAGATTTAAAAAATTCCTTGAATCATCTTGTAATCCTTGTATTAAGATCACATTGACAAGTTCAAGGTCCATGTTTTTCCCATATTTTTCATGAACAAAAAGGAATTTATCTAGGTAGTCCTCAAGAGTCTCATCTTCACTTTGTTTTATCTTAAATAGTTTTTCCTTTTAATCCTTGACACAACAATACTCCTAATGTTTTTCTAAAAATATTTTTCTCTTACCATCCTAGCTACGTATGCATTTAGGAGATAACCCCATAAATCATCACATAGCTAAATCCTTAAGTGTGGAATTAAGAAATTTAAGTTTGTGATTATCGATTGTGTAGTCCTAAATTTGATATCTGATTTTTAATTCAAACAAAAATTGGTATGGGTCCTCTATGGTAGTTCCTCTAAATATAAGTAGGTTTGATGGATAAATGTTATTATTAGGGGCTTGTAGACTAAAGTTCAACCGAATAGGATAAGTAAAGGTCCTAGAACTATTACTAGTTTCATCTTGATATATTGCTCTTTCTGTCTCTAGTGTTATTTTTACCTAGCCTATATCCCATCTTGTTATTTTCCCACAAAATGTTATGGAATAATTTGATTCTTGGAGAGTTCTAAATGGAATACATGGACCACTATCAAGTTCTTCTAATTTAGAGAATCATTCAAATCCTAAAGCTGATGATGATTGTTCACTATATTTCTTCTTCTACTTGTGATATATTATCTAGAGGCTCAATTATAGCTATAACATACTCTTGTTAAACCTCTTGGTGTGGTTGTTTTGCTTCTATGGCTTGTTGGGGTTTCTTTTTTATGAATATCCACTTGTTGTCTCTAAACCTATTCATGCACTTTATCTTTTCAAATAAAAATTTATCTTTTCTTAATCTAATCTAAGTACCTCTACCTTTCCATATCAACATAACTAGATATCCTTAGTTTTAACTAATTTGTCTCCTATTAGCATTATCAAAAATAGGAACACTATGTATCTTGATCTATACAATTAGATTTAGGATTTTTCCTAGTGAATACTTATATCTTTAGACACCTAAATCGTGTCATGCTTAGGGGAGCTACTTACATAGACACACTCATAAGATCATAAGACATAATCTTGGACTTTCCAAGCATCAACAGTGGTTCTCACCACTCATTTGGGGCCTTTTCAAGCCATCCAAGCTTGGCCGCTCAAGCCAAGAGTGACCAGATCCTAGCCGCTCAAGCCTAGAGTGGCCAGACCTTAGCCACTGTAGATGACAATGGCCAGATCATAGCCACTGCAGATGATAGTGGCTAAGCCATAAGAAGTGGTTTGCCGACAAACAGGCCCAATCTCGGGTGGAAGTGGTAGTCTGCATGCAATAAAGGTGAGCGGGAGTGACTTTGCATTCCTTTTCATGACCAGTTCACATAGGAGACTTGAGTTTGCATTTAGACTTAAGTTAACTGACCTCCAAGCATAAACAAAGGACAAAAGCTTCTCATGCTAATGACCAGTTCGCATAGAAGACTCAAGTGGGCAGTTAGATTTTAGTTAACTGGCCTTCAAATATAGACAATGGACAAAATCTTCTCATGCTAACTTGCACTACGCATGAGAAATTCATTTCTAGGGCTTGGACATAGACCTAGGGTTTCACACTATAAAAGGTGCAAGCCTAAGAGCACCAGTAGAGATATCATATCAGAGAGAGAGACATCTTTTTGAGGAGAGCTTTCAAGACTCGGAGAGTTCTCTTTGAGATCACATGTACGATGGAGCTTTGATGAATCGAAGAGCATAACACCTACTATCTTCAACATCAGATTATAGTCTTTGACCCATAGCTTTGGGGCAAAGAGGGTAAGGTTTACTTTAGCGACCACTATCTTGGACAATGGCCGTAGGCTTAGCTTAGATAGACATAGCATATTTTATTCTATTTTCTTATATCATTAGCATAGATTTACATGATTTCATGGCATAGTTTTATCATATTTCTATTACATTCTTTGATTACTAACAACCTCATCCGAGGAGGCAATCTCGGACACCTAAATGTGTGTTGTTGTTTCATTGCTTGTAGGGCCATAGGTACATCGGATGAAGATTACAACATACGAGAGCAAAAGGGATCCCTCTAGGAAATAGACCTAGAGAAGGAGGCATCTGTAAGCCCTCATACATTTTTATGTGTGGAACCAGGAAGCTTTTATAAGTGCACCACCTCTTCATGGAAGGGGCACTCCTTGCCTATTTGTAATTTATAGTATCAAAATGGGTATCCCTAAGAGGGACCGACATGTAACCGAGCTTCAATATCAATAAAGAGATCCATATTTTGTTATTTCATGTTATATGCTTTTTCCTCTTGTCTTTCCATTTTATCTTTGGTATTTTAAATAAGCATTGCAAGTAGGGTTTTAGAAAAGGGACCGATGTGTGGTTCCTAGGGTCACTACAGATGGCGATCACGGTGGGACCACCACTAATTTTTCATTTTCTTCCAAAAAACTAACTTAATTTTGTGTGCAGGTCTAGCCGCTCTGAGCTACAATAGCCAAAAACTAGCCACTCTAAGCTACAACAGCCAAGAACCAGCCGCTCTGGTCAATAACGGCTAGAACTAGAGTGCAACAGAGGTCAAAACACACTCTCTAAGCTGGATCAAAGGTTGGTATAGCTTCCCTAATATTTTATAGCTTTTTATCTACTTCTATGTGTTTAAAATAGAGAACTTAAAGCACATTTATGTTTGGAAATTGAAAGAATAAAGAAGAAATAATTAAGCATTTCGCATATCTTAGATCTTCTTTTAAATTTTCCACTAGGCATTGCTAGGAACAATGGCTTATGCCTAAAAAGTTCACCCTAGAATCCAATGTGCTAGACATTGTATGTTGTTTGCTTGCTTTGAGGCCCTACTAGAGGCCATAGTTGCATGAGATAAAGTGTGCTCATACAAATCATAGTAGTTCATGCATATTTCTGAATATTGAAACATATTTTTGCACTTAGGCATATAGGAAAGACTCATTGCTGCTATATGATGCACTTTATGTTACGCAAGCTTAAAATGAACACCACACATGCACATCTCATTTAAACATTGGAGAGTTGGATTTCATCACCAACCTTCAATTCAGTCCAGTGACGTTGGAATTCATCTCCTTCCACTGGTTTACCCCCTAGAGCTTCCTAGAAATGGATTGAGAAACTTACTTATAGTGACACTAAGTTACTTGTGTTCAAACTATCTCCCACTATTGGAACAATCATTGGTTCAGAGTGGAAGAGCTAGGTGAACCCTCCATTGGGTCTTCAATGGTGTACCCTAGCTTATTTTGAGAAAATCATGTTTGGCATGAGTGTACTTGATTGTCACTATGGATGAGTCTTCTCATTCTTAATCCAAGAACAAGAGCAAAGAAATCGAAAGAACAACACATCAAAACACACCAAATAGTTTAGGGCACACTCAAATCGGTAATCAAGATAAACATTTGTTTGGAATTGTGTGGTCATTCCTAATTTGCAACTCAAAAGATCAAGTCATAAAACAACATGGTCAAAACAAGAAGTAAACACCCTCGGTCTGATACCGAGGGAGAGACAGAAGCAATTCATACCCATAGGCGGAGTCATAGTAACATTGAATGACCTACCCATAAGACCGTGAGACGTAGCTCCATGAGCCTAAGGGGTGATAATTCAACCCTTGGGGGATCTCCTCGAGAAACCCCAAGTAAGGAACCACATCATGGAACAAAGTCACATAAACAAAAAGAGGCTTCACAACCATCCTCATCAAGGAGACATGAGGAGACCTCAAGGGCCTCCTCTAAACACACAGAAACATCTCAAAGACATGAGGAAGCTTCAAGGGCTTCCTCCTCACATGGACATAAAGAAGGTTCTAAGACTCATTCTTCACATAGGGATGATGAGACTGCTACATCTCCATCCACATGGAGGAAGCATGTTACCACCAAGCCCTCTTCATCAAGAAGGCAAACAAGAATTGCAACACCTCAAGACTCACAAGAAACATATGAAATAGGTCTACCCACTGAAGGGCAAGAAACTAGAGCTACATCTAGTCATGGGAATCATATAGAAGAAACCCTTCACACAAAAGGAAATATTCCCATAGACTATGACCTCATAGGAGTAAATGGCACCCCATGGGACCAGCCATGGAAAACAAGACAGCTAGATGGGTTGGATCGATTTCCTACTCAACCAACTCAAAGAACTGTAGCTACTGAGAACTCTGCATCTGGAAGCTCATGAACTATGACTTCTAAACATACCTCCCAGTCTAGGGGTACCTCAGAGTGACCCCATAGAAGATGCATGGAGTCTGATCATAGGGATACTCAACAATACACTGAACAAGTCACATTAACTAGCAAGAGTACAGATACAACAGAAACCCCTCGAGGAATCTATGAGTCAAGACAACAAGAACAGAGTCAGATAAACATGAGTCTTCTATGACAACACAAACTGACCGAATGAGGTGGTTAGAAAATGCATTACATAAAGAGCGAGAGCTAGTGGAAGCTCTCGAACAAGAGAAACAAAGAGAAAGACTCTTGCACCAACATGAGCAACATTTAAGAGAGCAAGCTGAGCAGCTAGCTCTTAACAATTTATAAAAAAATAGTGGTGACCACCAAAGAACAAGACACGCTGACTCACCTAAGGAGAGGCGCACTAGACAAGATAGCCCACAATGAAACCCCCCACCAAATCATGAATGAAATCCAACTAATGGGGGAAGGGCAAACATAACAAACCAAGATCACAATCTTGAGTCCCCTCATAGGAGGGAGGAAAATGGAACAAATCAAATGGATAGAGAGTTACCTCCATTGCCAATGTGAATAGGCTTACAAGAGGAGGAAATCTATGCATCAAAGGCATTTCAAGAGCTTGCTAAAAAGATGAAAACCTTTGAGAAACAAGAGGCAGCTGGGAACTCACCAACATTGAGCAAGATACACAATCAACCATTGTGCCCATCAATCCCTAGCCCTCCATATCCTAAGCACTTTGAGATGCCTAGGTTAGAAAAGTTTAAAGGTGAAGAGGATGCACAAGAGCATGTCACCAATTTTATCAATGCCTATTTTCATCTTGAAGACAATGATGCTCTCATGCTAAGAACATTCATAATGACATTTTTAGGTGCTGCCACTCAATGGTTCAACCAACTACCTAAGCATAGCATAACCAACTTTGAACAACTAGTAAATGCATTCTTGAAGCATTTCTCCTTTGGTGCTAAGAAGAAGGTGAACCTTTCAGACCTGGCTAACTTGAAATAGTATGATGATGAGCCAGTAATGGATTATGGGAATAGATGGAGAAAAATCATGGCAAAATTATCATTCTCCATTCCCACAGAAGAGATCATTCGCATGTTCACCAAAAGTTGTTCTAAACATATCTCCCTCTTGCTACAACTCCAATAGTATCCTTCATTTGAGGAAGCTTTGGCATAGGCCAAGCTCATCGAAGAGATAAAAGTAGATGAGGGAACCATTAAGCTCCAAAACAAAAAGGAGTGGAACAAGAATGGTAAGAATGACAAGTACAAGCAGAAGAGGGCAACCCTACTCTAGTCAATCAAGTCGTATTGGCTACACCCAAGGATGGGGGTGCACAACAACCATAGAACTATCAAGCACATCCCCCACCAGCCAACTACGACCAAAAGAACAATCAAGGAAGAAACCGAGAATGCAAGCCACCTCATTATTTCATGCCTCTAATAGAATCAATGCAATCAATATTTAATCAATTGAGCGAGGCCAAGAGGATCAGATTTCTTGATATACCTCTTATAGATCCCAACCATCCTAAGCCAAAAGGATATAGGGAAGATCAATTTTGCCCTTATCATAGGATACCGAGGCATGACATTGAGGCTTGCATCGGGTTTAAGCATCAAGTGCAAAACATGATTGAGGTGGGAGAACTCAAAGTTGACAACCCACTAGCTCCCGATAACAGAGACATGGGCATATACAGAAACCCATTGCCCAATCATGAGGCCCCTCGAGAGCAAGGGGCCCAAGTCAATCAGGTTCGAGCTGACATACCTACCCATGGATGCATTGGGATGGTTGAGATTATTAACATAGCAACAAGGACTAGGTGGTATGGTCAACCACAACCACCTACAGCTCCCATGAACATCCCAACCACTCCTAGGCAAAGGCAAGACAACCTTCTAGGTCCACCAACGAGACCTATGGTAACTATTCAGAGTAGATTGGAGCAAAACCTACAGATGACTCCAGCTAAGTTATCCATCTATGAGCTCATACAATAGTCCCCAAAGCATAGGGAGACTCTAATGGAGATTTTAAGAACAATTGAGCTTCAACCGCAAGATGTGAATGCATTCACTCACTTTGTGGGACAAGTGCAAGAATGCCAGGAACCTGTAATCCGATTCTATGATCATGAGATTAAGACAGTTTCTGCTGCCTTACTAGACCCTCCACTAAACATTGTAGTGGCCATCAATGACTTACCTTTCAAGAGGGTTTTGGTCGATACAGGTTCATCGATTAACATCATCACAACAACTGCAATAGAGCACCTCAAGATACCCAAGACCAATATCATTCCAGGAGCTTACACATTGAGAGCTTTTAATGATGCTTTATGCAATACTATGGGAACGATAGTCCTACCCATCAAGGTGGGGCACAAGACCATCCCCATGATGTGTCATGTCTTGGAAGGAGCTATGCAATATAACATCCTCTTAGGGCACCCTTGGATAAGGGCCATGAAGTGTGTGCCTTCGATCTTGCACCAGTGTGTCAAGTATGTGCACGAAAACAAAGTCTATGTGGTTCTAGCCGATGAAGAGCCTTTTAAATACATTAATCAGGTGGACATTCTAGGAGAATTCATGATCCCTTCTACTCACCTATACGTGGCACCTTCATCCCCAACCACACAAGTGGATAACGAAGACAAAGGGGTAAGAAAAGACCCATGCACATCAACACCTCCTAATGCACTCAAGATAATCAATGCTTCTAAAGTACCATCAACGTCAAAACCAAAAGACAATCAGAAGCTAAAGGCACCCTTAGTTAAGGAAGAAAGGCCCAAAGAAGTGCCAACTATAGCCATTGCTAAAATGCCAAGTCCTATGGAAGAGGAAGATCCTCAAGATCAAGATGAAGATAGTGATTATCACCCTACTTCACCAGTATCATCCATGGGGTCATCCACATCGCATGCATCAATACACTTGGCAAGCACAGGCATAGGGGAGTACCTTGTGTAGAACATTACCTTTACACCTATCATTGAGTCTGCACAAGACATAGGGAGGCCTAAAGACTTGAGGCCACCAGTAGGAATAGTGGTTCCACTTGGAATCCCTCCCAACCAAACCAATTTTGTCTATGTCGCCTGTACTGTGCTCATAAGTCTTCAGATATAGAAGAGGATGGTGATAAATTATTCATAGTCAATGTTCATTACCTCTCTAATCCTGAGTTTTCTCTAAGCTACTTTGAGCATTGCCATTGGCATGGCTATGGCCTTGGCATATATGAGCAGGGGCATAGGAGGCCTTACGAGCCACTATATCAGCTTCCCTCCGATAGATTTGGCTTAGGCTATTATAGCGAAGGTCGAGATGACTCTCTTGTAGTAACATTGGAAATATTAAGCATAGGGTTGGGAGAAGACATTGATTTCATTCCTTATCACCCCCTAAGAATAGAAAATTTGAGCAATAGACAAGTGGCCACGGTAAACATACCACCTCCAGAAACTTATCATCCAAACACCTCAATTGATTCCACCCCAATAGGGTACAACTCATGGGATGAGGAGAATGGATATGAAGCAAGTGATGATGAGGTGCAACTTGGCTTAGCCTATCAAGGGCCTCGCTATTTACAAAGATTCACATGGTCCATCCATGATGAGAGTGGATATACATCAGATGAAAGTGACTATGAATCAGAAGACTCAATAGAAAGAGCTTACTTAGGCCTAAGCCATCAACCCCTGACTTTGGGGCGAGAGACAAATGCAAATGGATTCTTCATAAGTGATGAAGAATATGAAGATGAAATAGAGATGGCCTACTTGGGGCCAAGACATGAGCCCCTTGTCTTAGGGCCGCATACCAATGCTAATGATTTTTGGATAAGTGATGATGACTTTGAGGATGAGACCGAGATGGCTTATCTTGGACCTCACCACTTGCGGCAAGTCAATGAGCTAGTAGAGAGAGAGGTGGCACTCCATGCCATAGACCCTCATATCTAATTTTTGGGGAGACCTATTGACCTAGTTGCCATTCATCGGATGGTCAATCCCCCTCCACCTACATTCAGAGAGCAATTAGAGCCCAATGATCCTATTGTCCACCCTACTCATGGGCCAGATCCAAAAATTCCCATTCCTCTAGAACCTCATCATGAGTATGGAAGGAAAACCCTTGAGACAAGATTGCACCCATGTGGTCCTAGAGATTTCATCCCATCCATCAACATGATCTCCATCGATTTGACCACTCCACTTCATAATCCAATAGATCCTACCAAATCATTGCATCTTGATGTAGAGGCTATTGATTGGGATCATGCTAATTCACCCATAGAGCCAGAAGACCTCTTCCCCAATGAAGAGATGTTACAACCATTCCATTTCGCATCAGGTTGTACGTATGACGTCTTCCATGTTGGTTTGGAACCTGAGTCAGTAGGTCCTATGAATCCCACTGATGACATTCATTTGATACCCATGCCTCATCAGCTAGAGGATGGGTCACATATGGCTATAGAAGCAACTTTCGAGGTGGACATCAGTGATGATCCTACCCAACCAAGGAAAGTCAAGTTCAGAGAAAGTCTATCTCCAGAGGAACAAGCCATCCTAATTCCTCTCCTCAAGGAGAGGCCAAATATTTTTGCTTGGACTTACAAAGACATGCCAGGGATAGATCCAAAGTTAGTCATTCACAACCTTTCATTGGATCCCATGAAGAAGCCAATCAAGCAAAAACTGAGGAAAATGCATCCAACCATCGCTTTGATGGTGAAGAACGAATTGCAAAAACTACTGGATGTAGTATTCATAGTTCCTATCGACTACCCTGAGTGGGTGTCAAACATGGTACCCATAGGGAAACCTGATGGAAGAGTCCGTATCTGCATGGATTTTAGGGATTTAAATAGGGCAACACCAAAGGATTCATTCCCATTGCCAAACATAGATGCTCTTGTAGATGCAACCGTAGGTCATGAAATGCTCTCCCTAATGGATGGTTTTTTTGGATACAACCAAATCTGGATTAAGCCCGAAGATCAACATAAAACTACTTTCATTACTCCATGGGGAACATTCTATTACAAAGTGATGCCATTCGGTCTCAAAAATGTTGGTGCCACATATCAACGGGCCATGACATACATATTCCATGACTATATGCATAAGATCTTGGAAGATTACATGGATGACTTACTAGCCAAGTCCCTATTGTGGCAAGAGCATGTCGAAGTCCTTAGACAAGTCTTTGATCACCTCATAGAACACAATGTCCGATTGAATCCTAAGAAGTGCGTATTTGGCATAACTTCTAGCAAGCTTTTGGGATTCATCGTATCCAAGAGAGGCATCGAAGTAGATCCTACAAAGGTAAAGGCTATACTAGAAATGGCCGCCCCTACCAACATTAGGGAGTTGAGGAGCCTACAAGGCAAGATAGCATCCATCAAAAGATTCATCGTGCAATTATCAGAAAAATGCAGACCTATGAATAGGTTGCTATGCAAGGAAGTCCCCTTTCATTGGGATGAAGAATGCCATCAAGCCTTTGTAGAGATCAAAACTTATCTGGCAACACCACCAGTATTGGCTCCACCAAGGCCAGACATACCATTTTTACTATATATATCGACTACTGATTTTGCATTGGGCACCATGTTAGCCCAAAAGAATGCACAAGACAAAGAGCAAGCCATATATTACATTAGTCGCACCTTGGTGAGCTATGAGCTAGGATATGCGTATGTCAAAAAGTTGTGTTTAGCAATGGTCTTTGCAACTCAAAAGTTGTGACACTACATGTTGAGCCATACGACCTACGTCATATCAAAACAAAATCCTTTGTAGTACATGATGAGCAAGACATATCACAATACACGTACCACAAAGTGGATCATGCTATTGATAGAATTTGATCTAGAGTTCATAAGCCAAAATTCCATCAAGGGACAAGTCATAGCAGATCAATTAGTAGAGGTGCCTCTTCAGGATAACAAGCCTCTCACCATAGAATTGCCTGATGATGCGGTCTTTGCATTATCAGATCCGCTAGAACTCGAAGAACCTAAGAAAGAAAAAGACATGTCATTATTCTTCGATGGTTCAAAGTGTGAACAAGGAGGTAGAGCAGGGATTGTCTTTATCACACCATAGGGTGCTCCATTGCCCTTATCATTCAAACTAGACTTCCCATGCACAAACAACAATACAGAATATGAAGCATTGATCCTGGGACTCCAAACAGCCATAGCAATGGGCATTAAAATATTGAATATCTTTGGTGACTCCTTGCTCATAGTAAACCAGGTCAAAGGACTATTCCAATGTAGGTGCCCACTCCTGAAGACTTACAAGGAACTTGTTGACAATTACTTAGCCCGGCTAGAATGGTATGACATCGAGGCAATCCCTCGTACATCGAATAGATTTGTAGACACCATGGCCTCTTTGGGATCCTTAATCCCTCAGAATCCATCTACTAATTTTACTACCATTCATGTAAAAGTGCTTTCGCATTCAACAATACGTCATGAGGCTTTTGACAATCAAGAATCAATCAACATGATCAACATCGAACCAAATCAAGATTGGTCCTTCATAGCCAGATATTTCTTGCAAACAACACCTTGGGGGTCTTTGATCTCCCAAGGACCTGTAGAGTGTGGTGCAACCATATACCATAGAGTTGTTCCTCAATCCATGTTCACTACCTCAAAAATGCAGGAAGAGCAAGTTGTCTATTCTATAGAAGTTGTGGCCTATCAAGATTGGCTTTCCCAACTATGAGACTTCCTGAAGCTTGGAATAATACCTCAAGGTTTGTCGCATACTGAAAGGTGAACGTTCAAATAGAGAGCAACAAGATACATTTTTCTAGGAGAAATCCTCTACAGACGAGGATATGATGGAGTATTACTCCATTGTCTTGAGCCCCAGGAAGCATCTTGGGCAATTTTGCAAGCTCACGATGGAACATGTGGAGGCCATTTTAGTGGCATGGCCATCATTAAGCGCATCTTGAGAATGGGTTACTATTGGCCCACAATGGAAAAGGACTACTATGAGTATGTCAAGAAATGTAATAAGTGCCAGCATCATGCAAACCTAACGCACTTACCATCGCAAGCTTTGCAGCCCATCCAGGCAGCATGGCCATTCTCGCAATGGGGACTAGACTTGATTGGGAAGATCTCACCCCCATCCTCATGCCGACATACATTCATCATAATGGCCACATAATACTTCACTAAATGGGTAGAAGTGATCCCCTTAACATCAACAACTGGACCAAGGATTACGGAGTTTATACTCCACAATATCATAAGTCATTTTGGGGTCCCTTCTAAGATAATATCAGATAATGGGCCATATTTCAAGAACAAAAATGTGCATGCTTTAATGAACAAATACCATATTCAACATAGTTTTTCAATGCCTTATTATCCACAAGCAAACGAGCAAGCAGAAGCCTCAAACAAAACAATAGTCTCCATTTTGAGGAAGACAGTGCAAGAAAATCACAAGGATTGGCACATGCAGTTGCCTCTTGCACTATGGGCATACAGGACTAGTATACGAATGCCCACTAGGGCAACACCATTTTCACTAGTATATGGCACTGAAGCCATCATGCCTCTAGAGTTGGAAATCCTGACTCTACGCATAGCATTAAAGGACTTCATAGATGATGAAGTTGCATGACAAGGCCACCTTGATCAGTTGATGCTTCTTGATGAACGTCGAGTCAATGCTTTAGAGCATCTCCATGTTTACCAAGATCACCTTGCATGAGCTTACAATAGTAAAGTCCACCTAAGGGAATTCAAGGTTGGAGATCTAGTGCTCAAAGAAAACCAATAGAATTCAAATCTGCCATCGCATCTACGAGATAAGTTCATGGTAAACTGGATAGGTCCATATATGATTTCAAAGAGAGTTGGGCCTGGAGCATATCACCTTATATCATTAGATGGTGTTGAAGAGCCTGAACCTCTCAATATCATTCATTTAAAGGCATTTTACACATAAACACAAAAACATTCAAATATGTCATAAAACACAAAAACATTCAAATATGTCATAAAACACAAAAACATTCAAATATGTCAAAAACACAAAACATTCAAATCAAACAAAAACATTAAAATTTCAAAAATCAAAAAATCAAACTCCAAGGGTAATTCATACCTCTTGGTCAAAATCAAATCAAAGGCTCCAAGGGTAATTCATACCACTTGGTCAAACATCAATTCAAAAGGCTCCAAGGGTAATTCATACCACTTGGTCAAACATCAAATCAAAAGGCTCCAAGGGTAATTCATACCACTTGGTCAAACATCAATTCAAAAGGCTCCAAGGGTAATTCAAACCGCTTGGTCAAAAATCAATTCAAAGGCTCCAAGGGTAATTCAAACCACTTGGTCAAATCCCATCAATCAAAAGCTCCAAGGGTAATTCAAACCACTTGGTCAAAATCAATAACAAAAGCCCCAAAGGCATAATAAGCCCTTTGGTCAAATTAATCAAAAATACAAAAACAACATAAAATCAAAAATACAAAAACAATTGCATTTCACATTTTGCATCCACATCATTGCATTACATTTTCATATCCATTACAATTGTATATGTCATGAGAGCCTTAAAAGTGATACCACAGTTTGTCGCACAAGTCATTCATATCCATACCTCCATCCACATGTGTGTAATTGTGTTTTTCAACACAACCATTATTTGTTGCTATACATAATATAATAAGGTTTTTCGGTTAGTCAACCACACCTAGTAATCTTATCAACTTTTGAGGAAAACAACTTTGATTAGTAGAAGGTAAGGCCTAGCTATGATAAAGCCTTGGATATTCAAGATCCCATCACTAATTGAAACACTAAAATCCTAGTTGGTACAAGGAAAATATGAAAGTTGCAAAGCGGTCTAGGTTACCTTAAGCGAAAAGGATTATCCTTGCTTATCCCCCTGTGCAACCGGTTTAAAGGTGCTGAGAATTGGCAAAAGGACAAGCTTTACCCTATCCAAATCCCTTGCTTAAATCAAAATAAGCAAAAATCCCAAAGCAAAGTACATATTCAAAAGGCCAAGCATACAATCCAGATTTCAAAGCAAAAATCCGATACACAAATCAAAAATCCAAAAAAAAAAATCAAGCTCAAAAAAAATCAATCAAAAATAAACAGTGATTTTCATCACTACGTATGAGCAAAATAAACAGTGATTATCATCACTACAAAAAATCCCTGCTCAAAGAAAAAATCAAATCAAAATAAATAGTGATTTTCATCACTACATATGAGCAAAATCCAAAGCCAAAAAGAAGGGAATAAAGCTTGAATCCCTGGAATTCTTAGCATTGTACAAA
Organism: Wollemia nobilis; assembly: GCA_028583015.1. Lineage (NCBI taxonomy): Eukaryota > Viridiplantae > Streptophyta > Pinopsida > Araucariales > Araucariaceae > Wollemia > Wollemia nobilis. The sequence continues at coordinate 412,659 of JAQPPZ010002822.1, forward strand.
ACTGGAAGGAGAAATCCTTACGCATGATGATATGTCTATTACAATTGCTTCATGCATTTGTGTAGACCAATGTTTGAATGTGGATGAGCTAGCTTAGGTAACCAAATATTGCCTAGTGGTATAGTCCAACTAAGTCCAACATAAGGATGAGATGAACACTTGAGGATCCCTGATCTTAGCAATGGGCTGAAAGAATCCTGCCTGACATCGGAGGAAATGCTTGAGTTCTACCTCAAAATATACAATCACATGCACACACAGAGATCATGAAAAACTAGGTCCATGGTAAAAGCCTTACTTTTCAAAAGTCTAAGTGGTAAGTAGACAGATGTTGATAGGGGAACTAGAGTGTTTGAATCTTCGAAAAGCCCCAAAATTTTTACATAGCAACAAATCATAAAATCATTCACACCATCACTTTCTTTATAAGATTCTATAAATTAGGGGTATCAACATAGTAGGACAGATACCACATATATATTAGAAATAGTATATAGACGACCACTGACTACTTTATATATTTTAATTTACAGAAACTTATTAAGAAAATACATTACACACCATTACATCTCATATATGAATACTTAATCAATTCTTATGATAAGAGTGATTATTTAAATTCATGATTATTTTTTTACTTTCTATGGTATCACCCATTAATATTGTCAATGTCATATGCATTCCGTATGTTTTAAGTGATTAGAGCATACAAGTTCATTTATACCATTCCATCACATAAGTTAGATGCATACAATTAAAGCAAAAATTAAACATGCATTTAACAATAACATTTGCATCCACAAAAACAAGTCATTAATCATCCATAAACCACATCATAAAACATATAGGCAATATCCATTTGCATACAATCATAAATTCATCATTCATCATCAAAATACATCGCATCATATCATCAAATCATATAAGCATCTACACATCCATCTAAGCATCTTCAAATATCATCTATCATCTAGCATATTCATCAAATCATCATAATACCATCATCACATCATATCATAAAATAAAATAATAACAAAAACATAAGCAATAAATGATACACATAATGAGTCATAAAAAGCAAATCTATCATAAAAGTATGTGTGTCAAGTCCAATGGATATACAAAAATGCCCATGGGCTATAGTCATGTAGGTCAGTCGACCTCAAAAATGGATCAAGAACCAAGTAGAGCATCAATCAAATTACCTGAGACCCCTACACCACCTCCTCAAGTGCCACCTCCCCCTATGGCGGTGTCACGAGTCGAGTGATGTGAGCCTGTAGGTCTCTATCCGAGTCTAGGTCCACTAGCTAGGATGGGTGGAAGACTACCCCGAGGTAGAGCACCCACTGACCTACGAACCACCTACACCTATTGGATCCTTAGGGACAAGCCCATGCCTCCTGAGCTACATCTGAAGGATGGTGACATGATCCATAAGTCCCCAGATCCACTCCTCATGCTCATCCAACAAATACTAAAGTCATCCCACATCTACCCCTGAGCCTACCACTGGAACCTCCTGTGGTGTAGAAGGAGGAACAACAAACTGCATCCTGACATCGCCACCCCCAATAGTAGCCTGTAGAGCTTGTATCTATGTTGAGAGCTGCTCAATCGTAGCATCTCACCATTGTACCTAGATCTTAGTGGCCTAAAGCTCAGCCTCGACCTCATGCAACTATGCTCTCAGAGGAGAGTCTCTCTCCTCAAGCTCTAACTCCTCCTCCTCAAGAACGTTAAGATCCTCTACTACCACCTGCTCTATCGGCTAGCCCCATACCTCGGTCCTAGCTCGAACCCTACATCCTCCAGATCTATGCCATCACCCCCACCATCATCCTCGCACCCTAGGCTATCGATGCCATGCCACATCCGATCACCCCACCACTGAGAGTAGGCCTCTATAACTCCCCCAACCACTATAGGGTCTATGCTAGGGCATCCTCCTCATATGCAAGCTCTATGATCTATCATGGAGGTAGGTCCTTCTCTACTATGAGGCACCGATACAAAAATGGTATCAAGGGCACATCCTGCTGCAATCCATACTGACGAAGAACCCGAGAGTAGAAGAAATACTCTCGGATGGCAATATTACGGCCAACGAGCCATCGCTCACCATGTCCTGGTAGTAAAACTAGATGGATCATCCCAAGTAGGACACTCATAGTAAGGCCACCACACGACATCTTCGACCAATAGTCTAGTGAAAGCATCAGTATAGTGGGATAACTCCCCTACAAAAGTATGGCTCTTACGCTCCTCATGCTCTCGAGCCCATCTGGCAGCATAGCACTATGTCCAAGCCTCAATAGCTATAATCTTAATGAGAGCCCCTTAGGGTGATCTACCTTAATGTGCTCCCATCCCCAAACCTATAGGAGCAAGCTATAGGTAATGCTACACATGTCCCCACCGATGGATGTGGTACAACTCATCATAGCACTAAGCCAATAGTGATCTACCCCATGCATAGATGATAGGCTCCTCACTATCCAGTAGGTCCTGCACCATCACTAAGAGGTTCCAAGGGAACCTCAAACTGAGCAATCCAAGATAAGAACATTGTTGATCACCATCAACAACATGACATGCCTCACTATGAAAACATGAGCATCATACCAAGCCTTGATAGATACTCCTCCAGACCTAGTCTCCTAGAGGGCCTATGTAGAGTGTGCTCCAAACACCCGAGCATAGATGACCACCTGATCATTAGTGGTCGATGAAACAATGGGCACCCCATCGAATGGGATCCGAAAGATCCTATACACATCCTCCGACATGATAGTCATCTCATCGGGTGGAAGGTGGAAGGTGTTGGTCCATGGGTCCCAACGGTGGGCTAAAGCCGTAAGATAAGCCTGGTCGGCCATAATATGGGGCAACCTGATAATGTACTATAGCCCATGAGCCTTAAACCACTCCCAGTCAGTGTCATCAAATCTAGGAAGCAAGTCAAGCAGGAGCTTTGGGTCCCGAGCCCGAGCAGTGAGGATCTAAACAAAGCAGAAGAAAGACAAAATATAACTACAGTGCATCTAAGGCATAATTCACAATAAACATGAAAATGGTGCAAAAGAGTATGAGTTACTCTAAATCTAAGCAAAGGAAGAATAAATTGCACCTAATCAAGCAAAGAAAAAATTCAAAAGTCAAAAAAATCATAAAAATCAATACACAAAATGCAAAAAACAAGGCTTAAGCTTTAGCCATTGTGCCTACAATGGTCGAAACCTAGCCATTGGAGGCAGTAGTGGCCAAGGCCCAACGATCAAATTTTTGACCATTGGGATTCAATCTTGCCGCTCGAGTGACAACACAAGCCAAGGGGCACGGCAAACCCGTGAACCCTTGGCAAAAAAAAAAAAAATTACAAATTTAACAAAATAATTCAAAAAAAAACATAGGGAGGGAAAGCAAACAAAATGGAAAGCAAATCCCCTACCCAAGCATCAAAACTAAGCTAAGTTTGAGAACACCCAAATGGCAGCAGGTGAATAATTAAAAAATTCAAAAAACCCTAGGTTGAAGCCACTGACAGATAGCAAAATTGGGGACTAACCCACCATAGCAAAAGGGAACCTAAGCCTAATTACGGAGTTTGTTCATTGCCAGCAGGTTTAGTGAGGTTCATTTTGCTCATTACTTAGTGAAGTTCAATTTTACTTAGACAAAGAAAAGAGAGCTAGGGTTTTGAAGAGAGAAATACCCGAGAAGCTCCAGCTCCTCCAATAGTTGATGTCTCACCCCATGCAGCCATGTCCTCAACACCAACAAGTTTTGAAGTCGCAACCATCATCGCTACACCAGAGCTCTAAAAATGAATCTTCAATAGTGAAAATGATAGGTCAAACCCTAGAATTACAAATTTTATATTTCCTTAATTATGCCTTGGCCTTGTCGACTTGCCCAAACTTCTTGGCCACTCAAGGTGACAACGGCCATAGGAAGAACTCAGAGGCCATTGGACTTGACAGGGGCCAGGCCCATAGATCAAAATAAAGTAGTTCCTTCCATGAGGGAATAACAAAACAACAAATAAACACACTTTGGTGGTTTAGGATCATCAGAATGTTCAAAATAACAAAAAAATCACATAAAATCACAATCTCAAGTAGGCCTCGTATCCAGTTACCTACTCTATCCACTCGATGATTGCAGTGATTTGCACTCCATGTATTTTGGTGAGATGAGTAGGCAACCATAAGGCCACTTGGGGCAAAAACAACTCATTTTGGAATTACGATATGTCACCCTTCAAACCCGAAGAAGATCAAGATGGTCGGACTGCTCCATGGGTGCGAAGGGGTCATTCTAATTCCCCTATGACATCAAAAACATTAAGTCAAAGTGATACAATCTAGGCATAAATAGAATCACTCATCCTAACTCCCTAAGAAGGCTATTGATAGCTGGACCGCTCCTCGGGATAGGGATGGATGATTATCATAAGCAATTGGAATCACACTTGGATGTGGGATTGCCCATTAAAAGCAACAAATGCTAGAAAGGAACCAGATTAGTCATATTGGTCAAGCGACTTGTCGCTTCATTCATTGTCATTTCTTCACCAATTCATTGTGTGAAGAGGTAGTTCAAAACTTCAACATAATCATAATAAAAATCAACAAAATATCACTCGATCATAGCAAAATCATGTTCATCCTTTGAATCATTGCATACAACAATCACAAATTTCCCTTGTTTGTTGGGAACGTAAGTAGACATGACATCTTCAATTGTAGCTCTCCTACCGATCGAAATTGTTGTAGCAGCTGAAGCTACCCGATTGAGTTTGAGGAATGAGTGCAATTTAACATGCAAAAGCCACTGAGCTAAGTCCTCCGAACATTGAGGCAATGATTCAAGGGATGCACGCCATCTTGCATGATTGGGCCATCCGGCATTGATCAGACCATTGATCACCATACACCCTACAAACAGATCAGTCTACGTTTTTGCTCAGCGTTGTGTTTTCCACACAATGCATCACAAAAAGGGGCATCTATAGACACCTAAATCATGTCATGCTTAGGGGAGCTACTTACATAGACACACTCATAAGATCATAAGACATAATATTGGACTTTCCAAGCATCAACAGTGGTTCTCACCACTCATTTGGGGCCTTTTCAAGCCATCCAAGCTTGGTCGCTCAAGCCAAGAGTGACCAGATCCTAGCCGCTCAAGCCTAGAGTGGCCAGACCTTAGCCACTATAGATGACAATGCCAGATCATAGCCACTGTAGATGATAGAGACTAAGCCATAAGAAGTGGTTTACCAAAAAAAGCCCAATCTCAGGTGGAAGTGGTAGTCTGCATGCAATAAAGGTGAGCGGGAGTGACTTTGCATTCCTTTTCATGACCAATTCACATAGGAGACTTGAGTTTGCATTTAGACTTAAGTTAACTAACCTCCAAGCATAAACAAAGGACAAAAGCTTCTCATGCTAATGACCAATTCACATAGAAGACTCAAGTGGGTAGTTAGATTTAGTTAACTAGCCTTCAAATATAGACAATGGACAAAATCTTCTCATGCTAACTTGCACTACGCATGAGAAATTCATTTCTAGGGCTTGGACATAGACCTAGGGTTTCACACTATAAAAGGTGCAAGCCTAAGAGCACCAAGAGATAGAGAATCAGATATCCAGAGATCTTTAGACATCTTTTTGAGGAGAGCTTTCAAGACTCAAAAAGTTCTCTTTGAGATCACGTGTACGATGAAGCTTTGACGAATCGAAGAGCATAACACCTACTATCTTCAACATCAGATTAAAGTCTTTGACCCATAGCTTTGGGGCAAAGAGGGTAAGGTTTACTTTAGCGGTCGTTGTCTTGGACAGTGGCCCATAGGCTTAGCTTAGATAGACATAGCATATTTTATTCTATTTTCTTATATCATTAGCATAGATTTACATGATTTCATGGCATAGTTTTATCATATTTCCATTACATTCTTTGATTACTAACAACCTCATCCGGGGAGGCAATCTCGGACACCTAAATGTGTGTTGTTGTTTCATTGCTTGTAGGGCCACAGGTACATCGGACGAAGATTACAACATACGAGAGCAAAAGGGATCCCTCTAGGAAACAGACCTAGAGAAGGAGGCATCTGTAAGCCCTCATACATTTTCGTGTGCGGAACCGGGAAGCTTTTATAAGCGCACCACCTCTTCGCGGAAGGGGCACTCCTTGCCTATTTGTAATTTATAGTATCAAAATGGGTATCCCTAAGAGGGACCGACATGTAACCGAGCTTCAATATCAATAAAGAGATCCGTCTTTTGTTATTTCGTGTTATATGCTTTTTCCTCTTGTCTTTCCATTTTATCTTTGGTATTTTAAATAAGCATTGCAAGTAGGGTTTTAGAAAAAGGGACCGGTGCATGCATTCCTGGGGTCGCTACAATATCAATAATGACTACTAAGGATGTATACTACCTCTAAAACTAAATCGGTTTACTAACTAAGCAAGAGTTTTGCAATGTTGGATGTTTAGTGGCTATAAGTATTCCTAGCAACACTATGTTGATAACAACACCAAAAAGTGATGGGTGTTGTTATTACCAGTATTTACCAAGGTTAATTTTAATTTATCTAACTACGGGTTGTGTACTATAGGTAATATACGCTAGGAAGTATTTAAATTTAGGTATAATTTGTCTCCCTATACTACCACAACTCCAAAAATAGAATTAAACTCTAATTATAGCTGAAAATAAAAAGGTTTAAGCTAATAAAACACACTTGCATGAATTGAAAAGTTATTTTTGTTTGTGGAAAAACACCCCTTTTAAGGTACCACTTTCAGGTAAGTCCCAAAGAGGCAGGGGTATCTATTATGAAAATAAATTCCTAGGGATCACACCTAGCTTACCCCATTTTTGCACATTCAAAGAGCATGCCTAAAACAACAAAAAAATAACAAACAACAAAAAACTCAAAAACATAAAAACAATAAAACAACACAAAACAAAAAAAAAAATAGAAAAACAACAAAGAAAACACATCACAAAACACACACGCACCAAAAAATTAAATTAAAGAAAAAAATAGATTACATATTTGGCCAATCCAGGCCAACAAGACTTTTAGCCAAGATTCAATAGAGGAAACATAAGAATGATCTTTCTAAGGTAGGGAAGTAAAATACCTTGAATAAACCAAAGAGAAACTAATACAAATAAAAAATTAATTGGGTACCTCTAGTGCTATATCCATCCAAAGAAAGGATATACAGAAGGGTATCCCTAATTTGTGAAGTCCACTATCTAGGAGGGTGGTCATAACAAGTAATATAAACTTTGTCTAATGTCCAATTAGCTAAAGCATAAGCAATATTATTCTCAAACTTCCTTTGAGTCCTCTAATATTTCAAGTGATGATATTCATTATTAATAGGGTTAAATATGTTGGTAAGAGTATTAATATTATCTTCCTCTATAATATTTTCACTTTTTTTTATGATGTGATGATTAGTCTTGTGGCCTACCTTTTGGTTAGTGTCCATCTTCATTTTTTTGCTTGTTTCTTGTCTTACCGTAATTTAATATGGGATATCTTCTAACACTAAAGTATGCATATACAAAACCAAAATATTATTGGAAGGTTAAAAAATGTCTATCTTAGGGTTTGAATTATTTGAAGTTCCAACATTTAAAAGATTGTTCTTCTTGTCTATGTTTTCTCCCTTATTTCTCTATTGAAAACCTTTTATTTCATGGTTTATCTCTGAGTCCTTCCCTGCAACTTTAAACTACGTTTCTAAGATTTATGTCTCCATTATGTCCTCTTCCTCACCTAGGATGTTATTTGTAGAAATAATTCCAAACATATTAGTAGAAAACATCACTTGATCCTTCATAGCTATTTTTTTAGTGTTCCTTTTAGGAATTTGGAAACCTACTAAGTTTGTGTCCTCTTTATTTTGATTTGGAATCTTATTTGGATAGATACTAGCCAAATGACCATATTCATGGAATATTCTACAATGGAAAGGAATGTTCTCATAGTCCACCACCTACTCCCAAGTGTCCTCCCCAAATTGTAATAAGATATTTTCTAGAAGGGGTTTTTCAAAATCCATTAAGACATAAATTTGAGCATAAATAATGTGTTCAAATTTATGTGTATAGTCAATAGTCATTATGAAAGTTCCAAGGGAGTTTTTTATTGTAGAAAACATAGCCAGATTCTAGAATTCAACTAAGGTGCCAAAGAGTCTAACCCACATAGGTCCTATAGAAGGTATATCTTATTTGGATTTAAATTTAGTGTGCAAAGGATTCATGAAAATCCATACCCTTCCAAATAACCAGGGTCCCCACTAAAATATTGTCTCTCTATCTTCATCATTAGAAAACATAAGAAGAAAATAACCATTGGTATAAATAGATATTTGTGTCTCACCTTTTTTTTCCAGTATTTTGCACCCATACTTTGAAATTTGATAGGCTCATATAAAAACCCAATAAATAAAAATGAATCCTCTTCTCTCTAGATGTTCTATGCCATCCTAAATGTCACCCATTTTTAGCTTAACTATTGGGGTTTCATCAACTGCTCTTAGAGATCCTCACTTAGGTTTTTTGGGATCAATCTTAGGAATTCTTAGAGGTCTATGAGAAGCCTTAATATTAATGTTAGCATTAGTATGGGACTATCCACCATGGAGGGCATCCCTAAAATTCTTTTTTATTTTGGGGTTTCTATAGTGGATCTATTTGGGGGTGTTCCTTAGCATCAAGATTGCTTAAGTTCTTAACTATTTTTTCTTTTTCTAAGGAAGATTGTCTTATTTGGCCTGTAGCTTGAAACTTATTTCTAGGTATATTTAATGCATGCCTTATACCAATAAGTGGCCTCTCATAGTACAAAATGCATTTGTTGACTCATTTTATAGCACATCTACATCAACACTGGTGGGGAGATCCTTAGGGGCATGATACCATTGTACCATATTCGGTACTTGAGAGCCACCTTGATGTTGTCCACCCTTGGATCCACATAGAGTGGGTCATCTAGGTCCTCCTCCACCCATCCCCATATTGAGATCCCATTTGAATCTTTATGGGTTCCTCTATTTTTGCATGTACCTATAGTACCCTAAGTTTAGGATATCCTAGAAGATACTAAACTACCACTAGACTTGATCAAATAAAAAAATATCTAGCTCCTCCTTCTCTATAGAGACCCACCTAATCCTCCTCATGCTAGCCAACTATTCCACATCCATTATTCATATAGGGTGTAGAAAAAATGATCTCCATACAATCATGTGCTCCTGTAGCTCATATATCACCCACCTCCCTAGTGACAGGATACTAGTGTATGTCCTCTAGATTCACTCGTAGCTCCTAGACTATCTATATGTTATTGGTTGATCCAGGTTGGGAAATGGCCTTGGAAGTGCATATGGTCTCTGCATTGCTATGTGCTACCACCACCACACTTGGAGCAAGATTGTACAGACCATCCTTGTATGTTTTTCATACATGATATTTTACAATATCTTATACAATTATGCTAGCACATATGGACCCCATGAAAATCTAGCCATTTGATCATACATGTCTACCACTACCCCTGCTAATACCCATGGTAAGTATCACTAACTCATGTGGCATACTAGAAACCCTAACACCATTCCATAGAGCATGATTGTTAAAGCATCAACCCTGTACCACCTTACTATCTCATTGACTAGGATTGAGCTCTTTCACACCTGGTGGATCCAACCTCTGTATAATATTTATAGCATGGATTTTTGCCCCCATGATTTATAAACTATTCTTCTCTTGATGGGGGTGTACAATATTCACCACATATTCTCCAGTGTGAATGTCATCTCCCTTGCTTGTAACTAAATAATCTATGATTTTGGATACCATCTCTCCACTAGTGTTATAAGCAGTGCCTAATCTACCTCCACCTAGGGTATCTCTACCAGGTTATGTAGCCCCACTACCTCTAGGGTACCTTTCTCTATCTATGAGAGGCCCTCTAGATCCACCTCCAAGGAGCTCTATCACCATTCATGACTCTCTAGTATATCATGCTACATCCAAAAACAAAAATATTATTTTAAATTAGTTCAACATGCATAACAATAATCATTCAAACTTGCAATATTAAATATTTTTTTCTAGTCTAACTGGCTTCCTCTCTTCTCTCTAGTTTTTTCTTGATTTTTCTTCTTGGTTTGTTCTTCCTTTTTTTTCTCTCTCTCTACAAAGTCATTCTCCTTTGGTTTTGGGTGTGATTTTGTATTTATTTTCCTTTCATAAAATCATTCTCCACGGTCTTGGGGCATGATTTTGGTCACTACAACAAACCAACTAAAATCATGGTTGGACCCCAAAATCATGTTGGGGTCGTGCATGACAATTCTAGATAAAAATAGAAATATTTCTAAAAAGATATGTAAAATATAACATAACCTAATATAGATGTAGGATTTTAGCCCTTACCCATGCTAACTCCTTTGCTACGCTAGCCTCACCCCTTGAAATATCTAAATGGTGTATGGGTAGCACTATTTTCTTCCTTTCTCTATAGCCCTTTTCTTCTTCTTTGTGTGATGAAAATGAATTAGGGTTTCTATAATGGATCTATTTTGGGGGTGTTCCTTAATCGAGATTGCTTGAGTTCTAAATCATTTTTTCTTTTCCTAAAGAGGCTTCTCTTATTTGGTCTGCAAATTAAATATTGTTTTTGTCTCTTTAATCCATGCCTTAAATGCCAAATAAATGTGTGATTTTCACTTAATCCTTGGGAAATAAATTGGAAGTAGTTTTCAATCAAGTCCATAGCATAAATATTTGTTGAATGACAGATTACTAACCCATCGTGGGTATCCTACAACATATCCCACATTTATCTTGGGTAGAAACAAAAAAAAAGTAAATTGGTTTCTAGGGTTTGTAGGCCCCAATATACAGCCTTTGTCATTGCTTGTGCTCTATATTTAGATAAAAACCTCACACAATCACCTTTGAAACCCTCAAATATCATGAATACAAAAATTATTTGTAGGAATTGAAAAGATTGCAATAGGAAAGTAAATGAAATTACAGGAAATAAACAGAATATAAAATGACTAATTATTTAAGCTAAACTACAACATAGTAAATCTGAAAATGATGCAACTAATTATTATTTTCTTAAGAAGTAAAAAAAGTAGCTAATTAATTGTTATAGGTGCAGGAAAATGACAATAAAACTTAGTCTAATAATGCAACAAATAAAACATAAAGAAAAGTACCTTCCACCTTGATAGGAGTGGGCCCTTGATCATAGTAATATGAGAGGTAAAATGACTCACTTTAGCTCACAAAAATATAGTACAACAACAAATTTATAGGATGCTTTTATTGTAGGTTGAAATCAACAAAAAGACTCTTACAAAATCTAATACAAATCCAACAATATAACAATGTAATTCATCTATAACTAGTATTTAATCCTAGGTTATTAGATTTTTTTATAGTGGGGAGGACAAGACCCTCTCCTACCTAAAAATTTAAACAAATTATAATAGTCAATATTCAACCAAAAAATCAGTCTCCAAATCAATAGGCAAAAACAAAAGAGAAGTTATATTTGGCAATCCAACTTAGTAAACAACTTTGGTGTACTTTAACCACCATATTGAAGTTCTTAGTAAATAAATAAAAATATGTAAGAAACTATTCCTAATACCTACATGAAAAATATGGTGGTTTTGTCTTTTTCCCAGCTTACTGCCAACTATTAACAACATTCTATTTTGCCTATTACAATTGGTCAAATGCAGTTGACCATATTTAATAAAAATATGTTTTCCTCTCAATTTGATGCTTTGTTGGATATCAACCATTTATGCTTTTATATATTAGTTTCATGTCACCTATAGAGTATCACAATAGTACCTCCAACCATCAGTTATAGCCATGTGGAAATTTTGCCAACTTAGGTTTCGATGCCAGGTCATAATCGTGTTTGATGCTAGTGTACAATTATTTTGTCTTGGAGGTTATTGTTCTATATAATTCCCAAGTAATAGATTCAACTTTGATATCAACTAAATAAGCACAATACAACACCTCCCTTAAATACAATCCTAGGTAAGGAAAGAACCTAAAACAACATCCCAAGCTTTGCCAAAATCCCTAGCTATGTACAAAACTAAACAACCCTTATTTTTATTACAAAAACATGACAAAAATCAACAATTTAGTACTTTATTACATATTTTGGTAAATGATTGCACTCTATCTAATTAATTGAACATTTCCTTCTAATTATCGTATTTAACCACATAAATAATGCAATAACTAAAACAAGTCACATCCTAGCAATGCAAAATGGTGGTAAGAGGTTGTTAAAAATGAGATGTTTTTTGTGCCTCATCATTGTGGATTTGGAGGCCTTCTATTGGGAATTGCATTTTATTTCTATAAGTTTACTTACCCCTCTTATAGTCATGTATGTGGATATTTTGAGCATTTGTACCTCAATTTTGGTTTCCTCCTTAAGGCGACTAATGAAACAACTCTTAAAAAAATGTCAAAAAGGCCTTATATTCTATTGGCTATCTTCTCAAAATATATAATATAATTAGCTATTGTTCCTATATGTAAAATTTTTATGAAGGATCTAATAAAATATTAAGACTTAGAAGGACCAAAATGGCCAAAGAGTATATTCTTGAGCTGTGTCCAACCAAGGTTTGGTACTTGTTTGCTCAACCATTAATACCAATGGAGTGCTTAAAGGTCAAAATGAAAGGCATCCCTATAAATTTATTGGTTGATGGGTGTATCATGCAACTTATTATTGGAAATTTGAGTAGTTATGTTGTCATTGATGTCAAAAGTCAGTTCATATCAGTACAAGGAATTGAAAAAATGAGGGTTAAAATATTTATATTTTAAGCCCAAGAGATTTGGTTTAAAGCTTCACATGATTGGTAAAAATATTGTCTAAATACCCTGAAGGAAGGAAATACCTAGGCCCAAAGGAAATAATATTATAATATTTATTATTATAATATTAAAGTGTTAAGATAAAACCTAAGGTTATTTATAAAATAATTATAATATTTATATTATAATAATTTTATAACCCTAAGTAGGGTTTGGCGCCAAGGTTAAGGTTTAAATATTTTAATTTCCATTGATGTCCAAGCAAGGAGGGAACATGGTATTTATACCATAAATTTTAGAGCCAAAAGGTAAGTCTCTGAATGCACATGTGAATGTTTAATTAAATTGGTTTATGCAATTTTCATGAGCAAAAGAGGACAAAGGTTTTTATTTTTAAAATGCATAGAAGAGCACGTGGAAGGATAAGGAGGCAAGGGTTCATACCCCTATCACCAACCACATGGTTGGCCTAGTGGCAAGGCTTGGTAGTGTAAGGCTTTGGCAGATGGCAGATCTCACATTCAATTATTGGTGGCAACAAAGGAAAGTATTTTTGTTTTAAACACGTTTTGGCACTAGCGAAAGGATAAAGGAAAGAGGGCACATTGTTGGTTTCAAGTGAGCGCTCAACTCACGCGACAGTTAGGTCGTGGCTAAGGTGTAGGTGGCAGGTGCAACGAGGGTTTGATTCCCATGAATGCAGCATACAAGGTATTTCTTTTTGCTTTAAAAAAATTGCCACCTAAGGTTCTAATTGGCATGGTATGCAATAACATGGGAGGTATAAGGTGTTAAAATTATTTTTTATTGTTGCCATAAAAAGGGTTTTAATCATTTTGGATTTTGATATAGTAAAGATTGTCAAGTGCCTTGGAATATTATTTTGAAAGGTGGTTATATTTCTTTTGGAAATGCATTTATAATAAGTGGGAGATATTAGGGAATAATTTCTTTTATTCCATGCATTTAAGCTTTGAATGAAGTTATAGTGAATTAGTTTGAAAGTGAATTATTGGAGTAATAAGAATACTTGCTAATTTTTTTTTAATGTGTTAAGAGGGATTTAAAATATGTATGAGGTATTTTGATTGTTTGTATGCTTTTATAAAATATTTTGAAGGGTTTTATTATATGAGTTGATGCAATAATTTGATAAACCAAGATAAATATTTAGAATTTATTTGGGTACACATATTGAAGGTTTATTAATTCATAAAGAAGTGTTGTGCTAACCTATTATAGTTACAAAAGATATTATGAGTGAGACATGTTTTTAAGACATATCTCCATCAAAGCAAAATAGGTATGGGCACATCATACTTTGTTTGAAGTGTTGTTGGATTGAATGTTGTGAAATATAATGTGGAGTGAAAAGGATTGTTTGATAAGCATTGTTGGAAATATTTGAGTGAGTTTTTATATGCTTCATTGGTGAATATTTAGAGATCATTTGAGATAGATATTGTAGATTATTTGAGTTAGGGCTTGAGACCCACATTGTGGTATTTTTTTTGAAGAGGTATGAAAAAAATTGTTTAGGGTTAGTGAGCAAGTTGTGTTTCATTGATTGAATGATTGAGTGAAACTTCTTGAGCATTTGTTTTGAGTGATATTGAAAGTGAATGTGCAAACATTGGAAATTAGATTTGTGAAAGCAACAAAATTAATGATTTAGTAGAACATATTGAGTCTTTGATAGAGTACATCATTCTCTACATGTTCTAGAGGTTAAATAAATTATGAATAGGATATGTCTAAACTGCTTCAAGTTAAAGGAATTACTTTGAATATTAGACAAAACAATTCATGGTATTGTGTGTAATATTTGAGATTGATCGAACATATCTTGTGAGTTGTTTTGAGTATATTTTAGAGAAGATTTGAGAAATTTCTTGTGAATTCTTAAGAATAGATTTGAGTAAGTCTTGGTGAAGACTTGAAGGGATATTTGAGCAAGTATTGGTGAATATTTGAGAATGTCTTGGTGAAGACTTGAAAGTATATTTGAGCAAGTCTTGGTGAATACTTGAGAGTAAACTTGAGCAAGTCTTGATGAAGACTTGAGAGCAGATTTGAGAAAGTATTTGTGAAGGCTTGAGAGCAAAATTGAGCAAGTTATAGAAAGGACTTGAAGGTAGATTTGAGCAAGTATTTGAGAAGTCTTGAAGACATATTTGAGAAAGTCTTTGAGAAGGCTTGGAGGAAGATTTGAGAAGGCTTGGAGGTATATTTGAGAAAGTCTTTGAGAAGGCTTGGAGGTATATTTGAGTAGAGCTGATTTGTTGATTTGTTCAAGCTTTGTGTTAAGGCTTGGGGTAAATCTAAGAAGTGTTGACTTTTCAAGATTTGTGTTAAGGCTTGGGGAAAATATAAGTAGAGTTAATTTATTATTGGATCAAGCTTTGTGTTAAGGCTTGAGAATAGATTTGAGACAAATATTTATGAGTATATTTGTACTACACTTGGGATAGATTTTAGTGTAGATCTAATATAGCATTGAGATTAAAATTTAGAGGTGATAGAGTAGAGGATAATAGTCTCCAGTGGATAGAGATCCATTAGCCAAGGTAGTAAGGATAGAGGTCTTCTGTGGAGAGAGATCCACAAGCTAGAGCAATGGGGGTAGAATTCTTCTAGAAGATCATTAGCTAGAGCAGAGGGGAAAGAGTTCTCCTGTGGATAGAGATACATAAACCAAAGAAAGGAAAAAGAGTTATCTTATTGATAAAGATCCACAAACCAGAGCAAGGGAAAAAAGTTCTCCTGTGGAGTGTTATCTATGAACTAGTTGGGAATATAGAGTTATTTTATGGAGAGAGATCCACAAACTAGTTGAGGAGAAAGAGTTCTCTTGGATCAAGTTCCATGAACAAAAGAAAAGGGGAAAGAGTTCTCCTATGGAGAGTGATCCACAAATTAGAGCATTAGGGGATTGGTGTCTCCTTTGGATAGAGGTCCATAAATATTGTAATAGGGAAGTGATTCCCAAGATATTTTTTGAGAAAATTTAGTAGAAATATATTCCCCGTGGAGTAGCCCACATTAGGTGAACCACATGAAATTGGTGTCTCTATTTTGTGTGATGATTTGTGCATTACTTTGATTATTATTGTTGATATTGCCATTGATAATATTGGATAATATTGTTTAGAAAAGAAAAGTAAATTTTGGTATTACTGTTCACCCCATCTCTCAGTATAAGCCTATGTTCTTCAATTGGTATCAGAGCGAGTTCCTTAGAAATAGTTTAATAGCTTCAAGGAAAAGTATATAGGAACATAGATGGGATCTCAGAGTGGATATTCAAAAAATAAGGCACCATTGTTTGATGGGAACAATTATACTTTCTAGAGCATAAGAATGAAGACTTACTTGATGGCACAAGGATTTAAGACATGGCAAATAGTTGAGTATGGATACACACCTCTAGATAGTTCTCCTATATATAAATATGGTAAGCTCCTACATCTGTGTAATGCAAAGGCAATGAATGCAATATTAAGTGGTTTACATGAAGTAGAGTTTGTAAAATTTATGCATTGCAAATTAGCAAAGAAAATTTGGGATAAAATTAAGCAAACATATGAGGGAGACAAAAAGGTCAAAATGGTAAAATTGCAAAATCACAAAAAGATATTTGAAGACTTGAATATGTAAGAAGAGGAAGACATTGTTGCATACTTACTTCATGTGGATAATTTTTTTAACACCATGCAAGGACTTGGTTTTAAAATAGGAGAATTTGATGTTGCTCAAAAGATTTTAAGGTCACTCAATATGAGGTATAATGAAAAGGTTTCAACCATAGAATAAACAATAGATATTGAAACTTTGACTATGGATGAGCTACATGTAACTCTCACAACTTATGAGATGAGAATAGTAATGGATTCTATTCCTAAGAAAGAGGTAAAATTCAAAGTAACAAATATGAAATCCATTTAGATGGCCTCACAGAGAAGAGAAGTGTAGATGAAATTAATCTCACAACTCAGTTAGAGGAATGGGAAAAAAGAGAAGAAATATTATGGAAGCAAAAATCTAGAATTCAATGGCTCAAAGAAGGAGATCGAAACACAAATTTCTTTCACAGATATCTTCTAGCTTGAAGATCTCAAAACTTTATTTCTTCCTTAAAATCAAATTATGGAGATGTTGTTTATACTTGGGATGGCATGAAATCTATTGTTGTTGATTACTTTTCCAACCTCTTTGCTGCTACTCCTCTTGACTCAGCTTCACAACAAAATGTTCTTCGAGCAATCCCTTATCTTATCACTTCTGAGGAGAACTCTATTTTGACTACTCCTGTTACTATCAATGAGCTTCAACAAGTAGTTTTTAAAATGCAAAAAAGGGAAAACCCTAGGTCCTGATGGTTTTCCCATTGAGTTCTACCAAGAGTTCTGGTATATCCTTCATGTTGATTTATTAGAGGTGGTTGAAGAAGCGAGGAAATCCAAAGAAATTTTGAAGGTTATCAATAAAACTTATATTACTCTTGTTCCAAAAGCTCAAGATGTTGATCATATCTCAGCTTTTAGACCTATTGCTTTATGTAATGTTCTTCTCAAAATCATTACTAAAATCATGGCAGAAAGGTTGAAGTCTCTTTTGCATAAGATTATTTCCTAGAGCAAGGGGGTTATGTGGAAGGACGTCAAATAGTAGATGATATAGTTCTTGCTCAGGAAGCCATCCATTCCATGGATATGCAAAATTCTCCTTCCATGTTCATTCGGTTAGAATTATCCAAAGCTTATGACAGAGTGGATTGGCACTTCCTTATTAAATTTTTGATGCAATTTGGTTTCTCTAAGGATTGGATGGATTGGATTATGGGATGTATCTCTTCAGTTTCCTACTTAGTTCTTATCAATGGCAGGCCTTCTTAGTCATTCCTAGCTTCCAGAGGTATTAGGCAAGGTGACTTGCTATCCCCTTATTTATTCATCATTATTGTTGAATGCTTGGGTAGGACTATAACCAAAAAGAGGGAAAACAAAATGCTTGAGGGAGTTACCATTGCTCATGGATCTAGACCTATCTCTCATATTCAATTTGTGGATGACTCTACTCTTTTAGGTAAAGCTACAGTTAAGGAAGCGTATAATATTAAGAAAATCATTAGCTATTTTTCTAAGGCTACTAGGCAGTTGATCAATGGAGACAAATCTAAAGTTATTTTCTTTCACTGCTCTACTAGATAGGAATCCATGGTCTTGGATAAATTAAGATATAAAAATACCTCTGTTCCAATCACTTATTTAGGTATTCCCATAAATATTCAAAGGCAGAAAAATAAATATTGGAATTGGTTTTTGGACAAAGTCAAGAAGAAAATTGGAAAGTGGACCAACAAGTGGCTTTCTTCTGGGGGTAGAATCACCTTGGTAAAATCAGTCCTTCAAGATATTCCTATTTATGTTTCTTCTATTTTGAATATCCCAAATACTGTTCTTCAATAATTGGATCAAATCAGTCATCGTTTCCTTTGGAGTGGTGATGAGTGTCGTCTAATCCTTCACCATTTAATCAATATGTGTCAAATCCAGGGTGGTGTCCATGGTTGTATGCGAGAGTAGGGTATAACAAACTGCTATTCAGATCCTTTAGTTCATAGCTCTTATTGATGGGACAGTTAGTATTGGGGTGTTTGGTTTTCCTATGAATGTACTAAAAATGCTAAAATACTGCTTGTGACAGAAACATAAATGATCCTAAGTTATGAAAACTAAAGAAAAATGCATGGAAATAAAGAAAATCCACTCTTACTGTAGAAAAGCAAAGCTATACTACTGAAGACTGAGAATTACAAATTGAAATGGCTGAAAGTAAATCGAATTCCTAATGAAATCATCACACATTTTGCAGGAAAGATAACAGAATTGAAATGTTTATAATTGCAAAACCTAATGTCAATAGAAATTCTGGAAATGCTGCAAATCTGAAATGTGTTAAAAATAGAAAGAAATATTTGATCTATGCAATAACCTAAGAAAATTACAGAACCTGTCAGTTTCTGCTGTCCTGCTATAGCCAGAATAAGCAGAATTTTGCCAGAAGAAAAGTCCTCCCCTGGGCCTGGAAGTGGCCCTTGCTTCCAGCACCAAAGGAGGCAAGTAAAACCTTTCTAAGCTGACTAACTATTCACACTTAACTCAGAATAAGACATGAATAATGATGCACTCTTTTATTTCAAAACAACATTACAATAATGCAGGGAAAACCTGTAGAATACTGAATTACTACGACAAATTACAGAAAATCTGATTTATGCTACTCACACCTATTTTCTACTTCTTCTCCTCTATTACGCTCAACCAAATGGGAGCGCTTATTTATTCTAAACAAAACATCTTGCAGATAAGGTTTATAGCTATAATTTAGGTTTGTTACAATAGTTTTAGTCCAGGTCTTCTCTTGAATCCAAGGTTTGAACCCTTCAATCCTTATCCTCTTGTAGTGTTGGAGCATTCCCAAGTGAGGAAAAGATGTATATTTGGATAAGGTATCTCTTGAAATAGCTCAACCACCATTTTCTCCTTCTTTCAATAGCATATTTGAGCAGTTTAGACTATCTGCGCTCATTCCGAAGTTGTTTCGAAATATCAGGTGACAGAATAGGAAAACTGTTGTGTTGTCTTCAAAGGTTTGTATGACTGGTTGTAGCGGTAGATATGGCTTCTTTGGACACCCAGGAGACTAGTTCCATCCTTGATTTGAGTTGGGGTGGACAAATTCCATGCCATGCTGTAGAAATACAGCTGGCTGGAATTTGTATGACAAAGTCCAGTCTATCCTGCATAGTTTTCATCCTGACAACTTTTTGGCGCTAACAGTTAATTTAAACAGGTGCATAATGGTGGAATACATTGTGGAAGACTATAAAACTTATACAAAAATTGCCTAAAGAGAATAATATCCTAATTAATGCAGAATTATAATCAGATTTCAGCAAAAACATGAATAAAGTAGTAAAAATAGAGTATTTGCAGTTTCCTATTTCTCATGCAAATATTACTACATAATGCATAATTATCCAAAATTAACATGAATCCACATCACAAATAATGCCAAATGAGTCTTAAAAGTATTCAAAAGAAGTCTTTGAATGTGGCAATTCAGTGCCTCATCATTCCCCCCAGCCTAATTCAATGCATGTCCTCATGCATTTTGTTCTGCAAGAAGGGCACATAAATCCACATCCAGGTACCGTTCCTTATATGGCCATACTTTGATGAAGGGTGAATAATATCCCCTATGATTTCTGATTTCCTGGAGCCATCCTTGAAATTGATCTTCCTCCTGTGGATCACTGTCAAAGAAACATGGTACAGGTGTAATGATGGTAGGCATTCTATATCTGAGGCCAATCCATTGATCCTTGAGCTCATATATTATCTGTATGATGTTGGCAGCCCTTCGTCTTGACCAAAGCAGATTATTGGGTGAGATGGGTTCTCTCTTTCGGAGAGATATAGGCAGTTCATCCCATCTGCCTTTGCAGGCTGACAAAGCATTAGGAAATGATACTGAACAGTATTCTTGAAAATTATTTATACCATCCTACAAATTTTTTAGATATAACTTCTTCACTCTGTCATCCCTCATTAATGTAAAATGTTCATTGGTGGCAGTTCTATGGTTAAGATGAATTGGTCTGAGAAGCAAAACAACCTGTAACTCCAAGGCCTTGTTGGCCTTCTTCTGTTCTTCCCAGTAGACCTGATTTTGTAGAGTTGACTGAAACGTCCTCAATTGAACATCTCCAGTGAAAATGTGGGGAAGGAAAATGACTTCTGATGGCAGAAGGAATCTATGGAGAAACAATTCACACAACAAATTTTTATATTCTGTAGTGCTTTCCCAGAAAACTTCTACAAATTCTTCAGTTGTTTCAACTGTGTCTGTCAAGCCAGAGGCAATCCTCATGATTTGCCAATGTAGGTACTTTTCTTTCAAAATTAGGCTATAAAACCTAGGAGGCCTTCTGCATTGTACTAGACATTCAACAATTTGGCACATACTTTGAATTTTTCCCTTCAATTTATTGACTTCAGAAGTTTTATGTTCCACTTCCTTCTCAAGGTTCTTCTGAGATACAACTTTCTCTTCCAGTTGTTGACATTTATTCATCCAGAAGGTCACATCCTCAGTGTATTTGACAAGTGAGATTGTATCAGGAGGTCTAACAATAGGTGGCATTTGGGAAACAATCTCCACTTGTACTCCAACATCCATAGTTTCTATCATAGTGTTATCTATTTGTGTCTCTATTTCAACCAACTCAATTTTAGAAATGGCCTTTTGTGGGGATGACTGAGTAATTACCTATGCTGGAAATATTGAACCTGCTTCTACTGGTGAGGTGATTGCGATGGAGTCTTTAGACATTTGCACAACTGCCTCTATGGGTTCATTTTCTGAATTCTGTTGAGTGTGTTGTGGTATCTCCATTGCTTCTGATGCTTCAACAACTGACCTTTTCTCTATAGTGTCTGCCAGATTAACCAACAGATTTGCCATTTCATTCCCTGAATCTGTTTGAGAGGGTTGTTCTAAAATTGCCAGTCTATTTTTTATAGTTTCAATTTCTTGCCACAGTTTGGCAATGACATTATCCTTTTCTTTTAAATTGGCCTCATTCTTTTCAATCCAACCCATTTGAGTTTTAATCACACTCTTTGCTGCACGAAGTTGTGTTTCAATATCAGCTGCTTCCTCTTCTTCTGAACTTGAATTACTTGCTTTCTCTGCCCCTGTTTCTACATCTTCATCAGTATCAGGGTAATCAACTAGAGGTTCCCACTGATTGGGAATAAATGCATCCTCTTGTGTTTCTTCTATATTGATATGTTCTTTAGAATTAGAGGAATAAGTATGAGTCATGGATGGTACTGTTTCTGCTTCAACATTTTCTTGTTGCACATTACTTTCCATTGCTTGAACATCAACATTTTGTTTCATTTGCACATTAATACCCCCTTGCAATCTTGAGGACCTCCTCAATTCTGGGATAGATGGCCCTTTCCTCCTTTTAGTACTACTTTCAATTTTTCTATCTTGCAGAATAGAAGGTTCCCCTGCCTCAGAATTGTGATGTTTTTGTGCACAGGTAATTTTTCGCTTTCGTTCAGCATAACGTTGTGTTCTAGTTTTTGCAGAGGGAGGTTCTTCAGGAGATGAAGGAGTTGCCCTAGTTGAGGTGCTAGGTGCAGAAGTGGAATTAGGGTTAGGTGCTTCTGTTTCCTATTCAGAATGTTCACTAACTTCCTCTGTGGCAATTTCATCCCAGGTTCAGAAAAAATGGGTAAAACTTCCAGGATGACCCCTGAAATGGTATTTACATATCATTTTGATCAACCCATGGTGCTTCGGATATCCCCTCCCTGCTTGATATTTTTGAGACATGTTGGTCAATTCCTGGTATAAATATTGGGGCAAATTGACTTTAAGCTCAGGGTTTTCATGGCCAAAATGGAGATGAGTTAAGATTTTCATGTGGCAGCCAGAAAGAACAGGATATTGACCATCATAGGTAATAAATCGAATAACCCAGACAATGACCTCATCCCATGGGGTTTGCAAGCTAGACCATTTAACTCCTTTGCATATGCCATTACTCATTATATATTCTATTGGTCTATCATTGTTGCCCCTAAACTGATTAACGAGGTCTACGAGGGTATTCTTTCCAGACTTATTTATAAGAATTCCTTCAAGAGGTAGCTCTGTAATTTCACTAAGAATTTGAGGGCTTACCTGGATCATCATTCCATTAATTTGTACTCGGTTTCGCCTGAAAGTTCTAGCGAATTCGATGGTGAGCCCTTCTGAATGTCCTTCAAATTTTTGTAAGAACGGTAGGAATCCTCCTTCGGAAAAAATTTGTAGGCATTCTGAATCTCTTCGTAAATATTCAATGTTGTCTGGTTCAATGCGATTTTTATAACCCACCATCCTGTCTGGTTCTTTGCTAGCTTCTCCCAATACACCCCTACTGTGGGAAATTTTTGTTCACCGCTATCAATTCTGGAATGGAAGGAATGAGTTTCGAAGTTGGTAGATACATGCACGGCAAAAGAATGATGCATGGACATGTGACGTGAAGTAAATCTGGAAGGTGGTAGCACCCAATTAATAATGCGCTTCTCCTCATATGATCTCGGCAAATGCGGTGACGTGGTCTATACGCCAACTAAAAACTGCCTCGTGATCACCTTCTTAAAACATGTGCCACCTTATGACATTAGAAATTGTGATGTGGCACAGTTCCCCAAATCTTATGACGCTGATGTAGGCACAGAAATCTCATGTCACGTGCTTCCGGAGTTAACTTATTCCAGAGTAGAGTATTCTAGAGTAGGCTTCTTTTATCTCTTAAGAACTCATTGGAATTAAATGCATGTGTTTATGCTAACTAAGGATTCCATACATCATATAATACATATTTACAAGATTAAAAAGGAAAGCACATACCTGAAAAAACTGTTCTATCCATATTTTGTACAAATGTTGATTTCCAATTGTTTTTGCATTTACAGAGTGCAATTAGAACAGAACTGTCTCAAAACAGACGAATAAAACAATTGTGAATGGAATGAGGGGGAATGGAAAGGAGATGGAATGATGATGGGAGAGAGTGGAAAGGAGATGGAATGATGATGAGGAAAAATGGATGGAACATTTAGTGGATAGTAGGCAATCATGCCAGCGAACTGGTTTTCATGAGAGCCAAATTCAGATGTGCCTCAAAGAGGTTTTCACATTCTGATTTATTGATTTTTTTTTTTTTTAAGACATCACTTGATTGAGTTGGTTTTAGAAGCAATGGTTGCTTCCAATACCATTACATCCATGTTTCCCACTTGTTTGAGAAATTCTTCCTTTGTTAACGGCTTATGATACACATGGAGACGATGACCGTTAACCACCATATTTCTTCTTGAATCATCAATTGGTGAAAGATGCACAACTCCATTGGTGAACACTTCCTCAATTTCATAAGGTCCAAGCCACCGTGTCTGCAGCTTGCCAGGATGATCTTTATATCGTGAGTCAAACAACAAAGCCCAGTCGCCTTGTTGAAATTTTTGTTGTTTGATATGACTATCATGCCACAATTTTTGTTGTTCCTGGATCACCTCGGTCTGGTGCAATGCATCTCTCCATAATTCATCCAACGCATTGAGCTGCAGAATCTGATCTGTTTGTGCCTGTGACAAATCAATTCCCACTTCCATAGCAGTTCGAAGAGTTAGTAGTTCAAATTCAATTGGCAACAAAGGCTTTTTGCCATAAACTAATTCATAAGGAGTAAGTCCAGTAGTGGATTTCCAGGTTGTGTTGTAGGCCCAAATTGCTTCAAGTAATTTATCCACCCAATTCCTCCTATGGGCTGCTACAGTTTTGGTCAAAATCCTTTCTAACTCTCTATTTGTCACTTCAACTTGGCCATTGGCTTGTGGATGATAAGGTGAGGATTTTCGATGTTTGATTTCATATAGTTGTGTAAAAGCTTCCACAAATTTTGAAGTAAAATTAGGTCCTTGGTCAGTGGTGATAGAATGGGGAATTCCAAATCGTAGAAAAATTTGTGAATACAAAAAATCAGCAACTTTCTCCTCTCGGGCATGTTTGAAAGCACGGGCTTCTACCCATTTGGTTACATAATCAGTGCATACAAGGATGTGTACTTTCCCTTGGGAAGGAGGATCAATGGGTCCTACAAAATCTAAACCCCATCTCTCAAATGGTTCTGTACCTAATTGAGGTTGTAAGGGCATTTCACTAGTAAAGGTAGGTTTACCCATTCTCTGGCATGCATCACAATTTCTCACATACCTTTTCACATCTTTGTGCAGAGATGGCCAATAGTAACCAGCACCCAAAATATTTTGAATGGTAGTTTTTACTGAATAATGTCCCCCTGATGGTTCATCATGACAAGCACGTAAGACATCATATATTTCATCTATGCGTAAACACCTACGCAAAACATGATCAGGGCCACATTTGAACAATAATCCCTCTATCCATTCAAAATATGAGCTTTGCCTAATTAACTATTTTTTTTGTCTAGGAGTAAAATGAAAAGGAATCTTTCCTGAAACCAAATAATTGGCTATATCAGCAAACCAAGGAGTTTGTATAGAAACTACGAACAACTTTTCATCAGGAAATGCATCCTCAACCAACTCTACTGTATCTGCATTGGGTAACCTTGACAGAAAATCTGCCACCACATTAGACTTCCCTGGCTTATTAACTATAGTAATATCAAATTCCTATAGTAATATTAGCCATCGAATAATTCATGAACTAACCAAGGGTTTATTCATCAGATATTTTATAGCAGCATGATCTGTGTGGATGAATACTGGATACCCTGTGATATAGTGTCTAAACTTATTAATGGCATATACTACAGATAAGAATTCTTTTTCAGTTGTGGTGTAGTTCTTTTCAGCTCCAGTCAAGTTTTTACTAATGTAGTATATGGCATAATGTTGCCCATCTTCAATTTGGCCTAGCGTTGCTCCAATAGCAATATTGGAAGCATCCATTTGAATATGGAAAGGCAGCTCCCATTTAGGGCCTCTCAGTATTGGTGGAGTGGTTAATTTGTCCTTTAAAGTTTCAAAGGACTTTTGACAATCAACAGACCAAACAAATTTAGAATCCTTTGTTAATAATGCAAACATTGGATTAGCAATGGTACTGAAATTGGCAATAAATCTACGATAAAAGCCAATATGTCCTAAAAAACTTCATACATCAGTTTGAGTTTTTGGAGGAGGAAGGGTTTTGATTACTTCTACTTTCTTGGGATCAACTTTGACTCCCTCAGCAGATATGTGGTGACCTAAAACAATCCCTTCTTCCATCATCAAGAAACATTTCTCTGGATTGAGTGATAGATGATATGTTTCACAGCGTATAAGAACTTTTTCAAGTTGTTCAAGGGTATACTCAAAAGAATCACCAAACACAGTGAAGTCATCCATGTAAATCTCTACACTCTCATTGGTCAAATCAGAAAATATAGCTATTACAACTCTTTGAAATGTTGCGGGTGCATTACACAAACCAAAAGGTAGAACTTTGTAAGCGAATGTTCCCCAAGGGCATGTGAAAGTTGTTTTTTCCTGATCCTCTGGTGCAACCTGGATCTGATTATAACCACTAAAACCATCAAGGAAGCAGAAAAACTTCTTACCAGCAAGAGTATCCAGCACTTGGTCTATAAATGGCAATGGAAAGTGGTCTTTGTGTGTGACCTTGTTCAATTCCCTATAATCTACACACACTCTCATTTTCCCATTTTTCTTTGGAACAATGACCAATGGTGAAACCCATTTACTATCTGAAATTGGATAAATGAATCCTACATCCAACAATTTTTCAATTTCTTCTTTAACAATGTCTTTTAGAGCAGGATTCAAGCGTCTTTGTGGTTGTCTTACCGGTTTAATATCTTCTGTATATATCCTATGTGTACATACATCAGGATGTATGCCAGCCATGTCCTTGTAATTCCAAGCAAAAGCTTGAATATGCCTCTGTACAATAGTAAACAATTTGGCTTCTTGCTCAGTAGTTAACCAACTATTAATGTTCACACACTTTCCTGGTTGTATTTCAATCTGCTTGACCCCAGGAAGAATAGAATTAATAGCCTCATATTTACTGCTGATTAATGTATTCAATGGACAATGATGTGGCTGCAGAGTATGAAATACTCTGGACTCTGGTGTAAAGGTAATACCTGATGGAATCATTTGCATAGGACAAGTAAAAGAATTTAGAAGATGATGGTGCCACCCATGTGGCAGTGTGAAGGAGCTTTCTTGTAAAGGAATGGAAGTCATAGGCTCGACAATGTGTTCATTATCCTTCCATAACAATCGATGGATCATAATTTGGTCATCCTTAAGGCCTTCTTCATGCAGTGTTTTTACCAAGACTGATTCATATTCAAATATTTCTCTTTCTGATGAATTCAGTTCTTCAATATGTTCTTTTACTACAACAGTGGCCAAGGTGACAAGAGTTTCCTGTTCTTCTTCAGATTCAGGATACCAAATTTGTCCAGAATATTTGGCTGAAGGTTGGGCTGGTGGATACAAGGAGATTTTCTTCAAATCTACACCATTGGAGATGGTCATTTCTCCTGACCTGCAGTCTATAAATGCAGCTGCAGTAGCAAGCCAGGGTCTTCCTAAAATAATAGGATAACCATTAGCTGCATTTTTGGGTTGTAACACGAGGAAATCCATAGGATATTCCCAAGAAGAGACTTCAATGGATACATCCTCCAAAATTCCCTCTGGTTTAGCTATTGACCTATCCACCATTTCCAAAATAGTGGTAGTAGGACTCAGATTGTTGAGCTACAATTTTTGCATAGTTTCTTTGGTCATCACATTGATTGCAGCTCCTAAATCTATAAGTACATTTGGAATTTTAACCAATCCCACAGTGATGGTAACCACTGGACTCCCTGGATCACCATACTTAGGAGGGACTAGCTTCCCAGAAAGTAGATCGGCCAACTTCCCTTCTACCTGCATAGTTTTTGGAAAGGCCTTCTTCTTCCTACCAGGTTTCCTAATGCACAAATCCTGAATGGTTTTTCTAATCAGAGGTACTTCCTTTATTGCCTGCAATAGTGGAAGTGAAATGGACATTTTTCTTAACTCAGCAATTAATTTTGATTCAGGGGTTGAGATAGTTTGATCAAACCTTTCAGGATATGGCAGATTTACTAAGGCAGGTTCAGGTTCCCCTTTGTCTATTTTTTCTTCCTTCTGTTCTGTTTGTAACATTTTTGGATTTGGAAAATCATGTTGTCCATCAATTTCTTCAATAGTGGGTGGTGCAGGGTCAGGTAAAACCCTCCCTGATCTTAACTGGATGTTACTACAGTCAAGAACATGGACTGCAGTAGTAGACTCCTCAGACCCAGCTCCATAAATAGGAGCTCCAGGTCTGTTATTATTTGGGTTAGCAACAGGCTGAGCTGGGAGTGGAGGTTGCTTGACTGGTTGTGTTTGTGGTGGTTGGTTTCTTCCCTAGAAATTTTGATTAGGAGCTGGAAAAAATTGTTGGTTTGGTGCTTGATACCATTGTTGAGATGGATATTGTTGTCCCCACCTTTGTCCTTGTTGATTTTGTACCCAAGGTTGACTATTTGAAGGCCATGGTTGATTCCAATTGGAATGTGACCAGTCTTGAGGAGCTGTCCAAGAATGTTGCCAGGGTTGCAAAGGAGGTTCTGTGTATCCCCAAGGCATGTTCCAAGGATTTTATCCCCAACGAGGAGTATTTGCAAAATTTCCTCCCGATCTCTGTCCTATCACATTAATTTCCTCAGCTTGGGTTTCTAAAACATTCTTCAGATGGGGCAGAAAGTGACATTTATCAGTTGTATGTCCCTTTGAACAAATACCACAAATGGCTGATATTGTAGTTTTGTCTAATGGACAATCTTGTAGGGCATGCTTATTCCTGCACCTAGGACAATAGATGGATAAAGGTGATGAAGAATTGCCTTTTGGAAGTCATTCCCCAAATGCAGAGTTTAGTTGAACCGAAATGTCAGTCTTCATATTGGCTAACTCTTCCATTAATTCCTTGGTATCCACATTAGTAGGATTCTTCTTCTTCCTTCTATGCCTAGTTCGAGAATAATTTCTACATAGCTCCATAATGTCATCAAAATCAATTTGATAAACATCTCCTTTTCCCATTATATCCAATACTTCCTTAGACTCATCTGTTAGTCCTCTCAAAAAGATAGCTTTTAACACATCTTCGTCTATACCACCAACTCATTTCTGAATGAAAGCAAATCGATCAAGATAATCTTCCAAACTTTCATCTTCTTCTTGCCTAATCCGAAACAACTCATCCTTCCTATTACGTACCCTACAGTATTCCTGATACTTGTCTAAGAATGCGGTTTCCATTTCTGCCCAAGTGTGAATAGAATCTGAGTCCAGACTCATGAACCATCGTA
The DNA here is from genome assembly GCA_028583015.1 of Wollemia nobilis. Classification (NCBI taxonomy): domain Eukaryota; kingdom Viridiplantae; phylum Streptophyta; class Pinopsida; order Araucariales; family Araucariaceae; genus Wollemia; species Wollemia nobilis. Next base: position 441,603 of record JAQPPZ010002822.1, read on the forward strand.
ATGCTGCATCCTTAAGAGTAGAAGGAAACAACTTCAATTTCTGATTATCAATAATATAATCATAAGTTTGACACAAGATCTTAAATTCAAACAGGAATTGGTCAGGATCTTCAGAAACTGTCCCTCTGAAGATTGGTAATACTGAGGGAGAAATAGTTTTCATAGCCCCTGGCTGACCAGTGGCTAATTGTATAGGGTACTCAAAAGTCTTAGCAGGAGGTTGGACCGCCATATTGTCTTGTTCAACTTGTACTATTGGTATTTCTTGCTCTGGTTTAGGTTTGATTTGTTCGGCTAGTTCTAATGGATCAGGAGTCCTTTCTCTAGGTCTTTCATGAATTTCCCCTTCAGCAGGTTCTTGAGTTGGCTCAACTATTGAAGAAGATGATTCTCTTTTTAATCTTTCAGGGTAATCATACATAGGAAATTCTTGTGAAGATCACCCTCCTGGGAATGACCTACTACTAACAAACCTTCCTCTTTCATCTCTAGGCCTATTCATTCATGCTTATGTCCTAAAGCATCTTAATCTCAGTTTCGCAAAGATCGTGACCTAAAACAGGACAGTCTTTGGACTGTTAAACCTTTACTAACAACACCTATAGTTCCCCGGCAATGACGCCAAAAATGATGAGTGTCATCTAATCCTTCACCATTTAATCAATATGTGTCAAATCCAGGGTGGTGTCCATGGTTGTATGCGAGAGTAGGGTATAACAGACTGTTATTCAGATCCTTTAGTTCATAGCTCTTATTGATGGGACAGTTAGTATTGGGGTGTTTGGTTTTCCTATGAATGTACTAAAAATGCTAAAATACTGCCTGTGACAGAAACAGAAATGATCCTAAGTTATGAAAACTAAATAAAAATGCATGGAAATAAAGAAAATCCACTCTTACTATAGAAAAGCAAAGCTATACTACTGAAGACTGAGAATTACAAATTGAAATGGCTGAAAGTAAATCAAATTCCTAATGAAATCATCACACATTTTGCAGGAAAGATAACAGAATTGAAATGTTTATAATTGCAAAACCTAATGTCAATAGAAATTCTGGAAATGCTGCAAATCTGAAATGTGTTAAAAATAGAAAGAAATATTTGATCTATGCAATAACCTAAGAAAATTACAGAACCTGTCAGTTTCCTGTTGTCCTGTTGCAACCAGAATAAGCAGAATTCTGCCAGAAGAAAAGTCCTCCCCTGGGCCTGGAAGTGGCCCTTGCTTCCAGCACCAAAGGAGGCAAGTAAAACCTTTCTAAGCTGACTAACTATTCACACTTAACTCAGAATAAGACATGAATAATGATGCACTCTTTTATTTCATCAAAACAACATTACAGTAATGCAGGGAAAACCTGCAGAATACTGAATTACTGCAACAAATTACAGAAAATCTGATTTATGCTACTCACACCTATTTTCTACTTCTTCTCCTCTATTACGCTCAACCAAATGGGAGCGCTTATTTATTCTAAACAAAACATCTTGCAGATAAGGTTTATAGCTATAATTTAGGTTTGTTACAACAGTTTTAGTCCAGGTCTTCTCTTGAATCCAGGGTTTGAACCCTTCAATCCTTATCCTCTTGTAGTGTTGGAGCATTCCCAAGTGAGGAAAAAATGTAGATTTGGATAAGGTATCTCTTGAAATAGCTCAACCACCATTTTATCCTTCTTTCAATAGCATATTTGAGTAGTTTAGACTATCTGCGCTCATTTCGGAGTTGTTTCGGAATATCAGGCGACAGAATAGGAAAACTGTTGTGTTGTCTTCAAAGGTTTGTATGACTGGTTGTAGTGGTAGATATGGCTTCTTTGGACACCCAGGAGACTAGTTCCATCCTTGATTTGAGTTGGGGCGGACAAATTCCATGCCATGCTGTAGAAATACAGCTGGCTAGAATTTGTATGACAAAGTCCAGTCTATCCTGCACAGTTTTCATCCTGACAACTTTTTGGCGCTAACAGTTAATTTAAATAGGTGCATAACGGTGGAATACATTGTGGAAGACTATAAAACTTATACACAAATTGCCTAAAGAGAATAATATCCTAATTAATGCATGTTGCGGGCCAAACAAGGTGAATGGTTTCCTACTTTTGTCACATGCCCGTGCATTTAATTATCAACCCAGGGAGCTTCGTAAACTTGCGAAGAGTCGAAACTAGGTTACTACAATACCACTGGAGGGTGAGTCTACTAATCCTACATTTGGGGGGTGTTTTTGAGATGGTTGTCAATCATTCCCGCACTCCTCAATAAATTACGTAAGAAGAACAGAAATAAATATACAGAAATAAATCTAATGCACATTCCTGGAAATAAACCTACTGCAAATACTGAAACTAGTAAATTAATGAACGTTCTATGAAAGCAATAAACTGATAAATAAACAGAAAGGAAATGGGGAAGAAATACTGGCTTGGAGTGGGCCCAGGCTCCAGCAGCTTCTTCCCGATCGAACACGCGCTTTAGAACTTTTGTAACTGTAATATATTTATCAACGCATTACAATGTAACTCTAAAATGGATCTTTATTAATTCCTTCTATATATCGCTCTATATTTTCTATATCGCTATATATTTTCTTAGAACGATCTGCGTGTGTTTATATAACACACCCGCAGAACTTTTGTTATAGAAGTGGTTACAACAGTCGATTCTTCCCAGACTAAATTAGAATAGTCTGGCGAATGCAATCGACGTCTGGCATTCTGTTTTGATGGCGGCATGTTCATTTCGACTCGTGCTTTGCCTGGCATCCATAAGATGTTTTGATACATTGGTGCTATCTCCAATTTAGCTCTGCATGACGCAGAGCTGGAACTGCACCAGCCACTGTCATCCACGTCCTTCGAGTCTGGTCAACGGGCAAAGAATCAGTGGTGCCTTTCGACTGCAGGGAGGTGCTCCCATTCAGTTGGTGCCTTTTGACTACGGGGAGGCACTGATATTCAGTTGGCACCTTCGACTGTAGGGCACTATCTTTGGTTTGGCGCCTTCCGACTGCAGGGAGGCGCTTGCATTCAGATGGTGCCTTTCGACTGCAGGGAGGCGCCCATGTTCAATCGGCGCCTTTCGACTGCAGGGAGGCGCTTGTTTTCACTTGGCGCCTTTCGACTGCAGGGAGGTGCCTATGTTCAATCGGTGCCTTCTGACTGTAGGGAGGCACTGTGTTCAATTGGTGCCTTCCGACTACAGGGAGGCGCCTATGTTCTCTCCATTGACTCCCGATGAAATAAAGTGCCAGGTCCATCGAAAGGACCTCGACTGTTCCAAATCTAACTAAATCAACTGCAATTCCACAAAACATACTAAAAGCACACAAATTAGATAACACGCATAATTATATCAAATATCTATATAATCATTTATAAAAGCATGCAATCCTTATTATACAGCCGCATATTGATCCAAGAAGTATGTACAAAATATGAGCATTTTTGGTGCTCATCATCCCCCCACGCCTAACATATGCCACGCCCTCGTGGCATCCAAACTACAGGTAGCCCTCAAAATTTTTTCATCATTGCCATCTCTTGGAAGATTCGGCTACCCCTACGGCCCGAGTCTGTCTTTTCGTGTCGACATGTGAAGGTGTGGTTCTCCTCTGCCTATGGGAAACTACGGCTGTTAATTGTCCCCTTCTTGTTCTGGCCGCTACTGGTGGTGGTATAGCCAACGTTGTTCCTACCGATTGAAATGCAGCTTCGGTAGCTTGCCAGAGGTCGACGTCTAGAGGTTTGACCATTGCCAGAGGGATATCCAAGTTATCCTCTCTGGAAGGCACTACGTGGGCCTTGTATAATCCGGCCACTTCAGGGGTAAGCCCTGCATTTTCCTTTGCAATTGCAATGGCCTCCAATTGTGGGCCATAGACTCCCCATCATTCCAAATACCTCCTCATCATGGAAGGCCACCCTTGGGATGAACCATAGATGTCCCAAAATTGGCTATTTTTTGTCAGATTCACGTAGATGCCAGAATCTCCTTTTATCCTCGAGGATGCCTTCCTGGCCGCCTTGGCTGCTTTCATTTCTTTGCGTAGCTGCTCAAAATATTTTTGCCTTTCGATGAACGGCTGCATATCCCATTCGTCCTCTTCTGACTCGACGAAGGTCACTTTCGCCTTCTATCGAGCCGTCCTGGGCCTCTTTGCCTTGGCCTCTACAGAAAATGTGGCGGCTCGGACAAGGGTCTCTTCTTTCTCTTTTGGGGACTTCTCTTCACTCCGAAGGATCGGTTGTGCTGCTATCTTCGGGGGTGATTCATCCTCCTATCTTCCTGGTGTCGACCCCTTAGGCTCTTCTCCTTCTTCAGGCCTGGGGAGGTCCTTCGTATCCTCTGGTCTTATCTGGAGGCCTTCGTCCTACTCTGTGTCACTCAGGACAATGACAGGGGGCATCGTAGGACTTCTGTCTTCTTCACCCCTAAAAATAGAGGAATCCTCCCCTGCCTCCGGGCTGCTCTATCGGGCATCTGATCGAATCTCCCCCGAAGAGAATACTCTTTTGACGGATGTGGGAGAGTTCGTCGGCACTACTTCTGCCCAATCAGTCTGAGTGGCCGCCTCCTGTCTTGCTGTTCTTCTGCCCTAAAGTATTTGATTTTCCTCCTACATCTATCAGACCAGCTGCTCGAGCTGAGCGATTCTTCTATCCTTTTCCTCCAATTCCTTTTGATGCTGGTTCTGGCAATCCTCCAGAATCTGTTGTGCCATCCAGCAATCAGTTTGCCAGTTGAGCACCTCCTCCAAGGCCGCATTGATCTGGTCATTGCTCTCAAAAGTTTCCTCATTCCATGGGCTCTGGTTCATTAATTCATGGAGGGTTTGGGTGGCGACGTCTATCTCTGTGTCACTCTATTCTTCCTCTATCGAGAGGAATCACCATAGACATTTCCTCCTGGGAATTGGTTCGTCTTCACCACCAGCGGGTGGCGCTCCTTCCTCCTCATACTCAGGCACTAGGGAATGCCCTCTATCCTCTATGTCTGTGGGCACCGGTGACTATTCTGCCCTTCCTAGAAAATAGGGCAATGCCAATTGCTCGATGTTTGCTATCTCCTCTACAGGGGATGCTTTGCCTTGCCCTAGTTTGGCAACCGCATTGTGTTGTTCTATTTGGTCGCCTTCTCCCCCTGCATCACGGTTCTGTCTCTATGCTTCTACGTGGTGGACCAATGCCGATATCAGCCCATGGTGGGCTAAGGCGGATGGTGCCCCCTTCTAGTATCGAGCCACTTCATCCTTCAGAGCAGTCGCCAGGTAGAAGGGTATATTTATTTTTCTCCCATGCACTAGGTGATTGAGGAAGTGCACATGATTAATGTTTAGATGCGTATACTTCCCTGTGCATGTGAAGAATCGAGCAATCTGCTCGAACATCTTCCATATATCCATGGGGAGGCTACTTTTGAGTAACCCCTCCCTTTCTATCTACACGTTCCCTCCTGGCAGCAGTATTTTGGTATATAGCTTTAGCACTCCGCCCTTGTATGCACATTCCCTCGTGAGAGGCAATCCAGTCGCCTGTGAGATGAACTCAGGGGTGACTAGAATTTCCACTCCTCGTACTTGGGCCGCATCACCCCTCAAAGAGGTGGTGAATTCTCTAGCTGCCTCCACATCCTGGCCCTAACTGACTAGGGTGCAGTATTCAAGCCACCCCTCGGCTTCGAATTGGGTCCTTACTGCCCCTCTGATTCCATCAGTATCACTGGGTTCATTCTTCTTGATCGCGTGGTTCTTGGACCTTCCTCCCATGGTGCCTTTCGGTGTTGTATATTTTTTTGTCCTTCCTTCTACAGGAAGGCACCTTCTTATAGGAAAGGCGTCTAACCCTAGCAGTTATGGAAGGCGCCCTCTCATTGGCACGCATTTTTGGCTATGGGGGGTACGATCTCTATGACAGCTATATTTTTTGATACTGCGTATTTATAAACAATTATATAAAAGATTTGATTTAATATGCGCGTACCTGATTCGACGTTCCAGTTGTCATGGCAGCTGCTGATTTGCTGACTTGTGACACGAGGGAGGGGTATTTGATGATGCTTATACGTGTGATGCTTTGTTCCGCTCGAGGCATCCGATCGATGTAAATGCTGCACGTGGGAGGCATTCTTTGGTACCTTCCCCATGTGGATGGTGTCCATGTAGCGCCTTTCGGTGTTGTCGGTGCTCGTCTTCGAACAGATGCGCCTTTCGGTGCCTTTTGATTGGTGGGAGGCACTCTTGCCTACATGCGTCTTCCCAATGTGGGGGCGCCTCCTTCTGGTTCGTGCCTTCCCGATGTTGGAAGGCGTTCATTTTGATGAATGCGCCTTCCTGATGTTGGAAGGCATATTCGGTGGAATGAATGCGCCTTCCTGATGTTGGAAGGCATGTATTCGGCTAGTTTTTTTTTATTATTATTATTTTTTTATGGTGCCTTCCTGCCATGGAAGGCGCCTATATATATATATATATATATTTTTTTTTTTTTTTTATCGGATGGGTGCCTTCTGACTGCAGTAAGGCGCCTCTTTTGGATGGGCACCTTCTGATTGTGGTAAGGCGCCTTCTTCTGGTCGGGTGCCTTCTGACTGCAGTAAGGCGCCTTCTTTTGGACTTGGCACCTTCTGACTGTGGTAAGGTGCCTTCTTTTGGATGGGCGCCTTCTGACTGCAGTAAGGCACCTTCTTCTGGATGGGCGCCTTCTGACTGCAGTAAGGCACCTTCTTCTTGCATTGGTGCCTTCTTCTGGATGTAGTAAGGCACCTTCTTGTGGGCTTGGCACCTTCTGACTGTGGTAAGGCGCCTACTTCTGGACTTGGTGATTTGACTGGAAGAAGGGTGATCAGACCTTCCCAATTTTTTTCATGCTGCCCAGATTCTATCTACGAGCCGGTGTCGGAATGCTGAGCCGAATCAGGCCTGGTTTCCTAGATACCTATCCCTCGTGCTGTCAGGTCCTCCACCTACAAAAAGCAACCAAAAAAGAAAAGAAAATAAAGGCAGTTAGACGTGTTCCATGCCTGTTAGGCCCTGGGTTAGGATGCCTACAGCTTGCATGTGGGCGTCGTCCCTACAAAAAAACACACATTAAAAACTATAACTAACTAAACAAATTGGGTGAGTACTTTCGTGCCCACCATTTCACCTGTGAGAGTTCGGTCCAGTTCTAGCAAGATGGGGTCTCCCCCACGCCTACTCTAGATTCCACCTGAAATGTTTTGGACGTATTATAGGGGCGTAGTCGGTGGCCATTGACTGTGAACATGGTGTTGTTGCCGTCAATTGTCTTGACGCGCATCGCCCCATTCTTAATGAGCTCTGCCACCTCATACGGCCCCATCCACCTCTGCATAAGTTTGCCCTTCCTTTCCTGGAACCGAGAATCGTATAACAGTACCCATTCCCCTACCTGGAACTTCTTCAACTTGATGTGGTTATCATGCCACTTCTTCCTCTACTTCTGTATAATCTCTGTCCTCTGCAAAGCATCCAGTCGGATTTCGTCCAGATGATCTAGCTGGCGAATCCTCTATTTTTGAGCTTCATCCAAGCTCAAATTTAATTCTGAAGCCGTCCTCAGAGTTTTGATTTCGAACTCGATGGGCATCATCGCATTTTTCCCATAGACCAGTTGGAAAGGTGTGCATCCTGTGGTGGATTTCCACGTGGTGTTGTATGCCCAAACTGCCTCCGAGCAACCGTGTGGCCCAATATTTCTTGTGTTGTTGCACGGTTTTGGTCAGGATGTTTTCTATCTCCCTGTTTGTCACTTCTACTTGCCCGTTCGCCTGCGGATGGTAGGGCGTGGTTTTGTTGTGCCAAACTCTATACTGCTCCATCAGCTCCTCAATCAATTTGGAGGTGAATTGGGGCCCTTGATCTATTGTTATCTCCCGAGGAACCCCAAATCATGTGAAAATATGAGCAAATAAGAAGTTGGACGACCGTTCTTTCCTTTGAGTCCCTTAATGCCTGCACTTCCACCCATTTGGTGACATAATCCGTGCAGACCAAAATAAACCTCCTTCCCATCGAAGGTGGATTAAATGGTCCCACGAAATCCATGCCCCATTTATCAAAAGGTTCCAGATGTACCTGGGGCTACAGGGGCATTTCATCTCGGTGGGTTGGTCTACCCATCCTTTGGCACTCGTCACACTTGCTGGTATATGCTACCGCGTCCTTGAATAGAGTGGGCCAAAAATACCCAGCCTGCAGGATTTTGTAGGCAGTTCGCTTCCCTGCAAAGTGTCCTCCACATGGCTCATCGTGACATGCCTTAAGCACTTCTGAAAACTCCTGTTCTGCTACGCATCTTCTTATAATTTGGTCCCATCCTATTTTAAATAGGAGACCATCCATCCAAAGGAATGATGCGCTCTTCTCTATGACCGCCTGCTTTTCTCGGTAGGAGAGAGCAGGTGAGGTCCTTCCGATGGCCAAGTAATTGGCTATGTCTGCATACCACGGAGTTTGTTCACTAATAGCGAATAGATGTTCATCCAAAAACTGGTCTTCCACTGCTTGATGATCTGTTGGTATCAATCTAGACAGAAAATCTGCCATGACGTTGTCCTTGCCCAGTTTATCGACTATAGTAATGTCGAATTCCTGCAATAGCAATAGCCATCTGATAATTCTGCCACCAATGGCCGGCTTGCTCATCAGATACCTGATAGCCGTGTGGTCCGTATGGACGAAGACCTTGTATCCCATTATATAGTGATGGAATTTGTTTATTGCATGGACAACTACGAGGAATTCTTTTTCTATCACTGTATAGTTGAGCTCCGCTCCCACCAAGTTTTTATTGACATAATAGATGGCATAGAATTCTTCGCCATATTTCTACCCGAGGATTGCTCTAATTTCATCGTTAGATGCATTGCAGTAAATATATAATGATATGGCCCAATTCGATCCTCTCAAGACCGGTGCAGATATCAATTTTTCTTTCAGCAATTGGAATGCTTCTTCGCAATCTCCCATCCAATTGAACTCTACGTCCTTAGAAAGTAGGGTGTGCAGTGGTTTGGCAATCTTACTAAATTCGGTGATAAATCATCGGTAGTACCCAGCTGAACCAAGGAAACTTCTTACCTCTTTCTGTGTTCTGGGGCTAGGTAGGTCTTTGATGACCTCGATCTTCCTCTTGTCTACTTTTATCCCTTCTACAGAGAGGTGGTGTCCCAACACGATGCCTTCCTGCATCATCATAAAACATTTTTCATTACTTAGGGACAAATGATTTTCCTTGCTCCTGTCGAGCACTCTTTCCAGATTTGTCATTGCCTCCTCGAAGGTTTCTCCATAGGCGGTGAAGTCATCCATGTATACTTCCACCCCATCTCCTATCATATCAGAGAATATGCTAAGCACCGCCCTTTGAAAGGTGGTCGGTGCGTTGCACGATCCAAAAGGCAATACCTTATAGGCAAACGTTCCCCATGGATAGGTGAACGTTGTTTTATCTTGATCTTCTTCCCCTATCTGGATCTGGTTGTAACCACTGAATCCATCCAGAAAGGAGAAGTATTTTCTTCCTGAGAGTGTGTCCAAGACCTGATCGATGAACGGGAGAGGGAAGTGGTCTTTCTTAGTCACCTTGTTCAATGCCCGGTAGTCCACGCAGATCCGCCATTTCCTATTCTTTTTGGGGACCACCACTAATGGTGATACCCATTCACTATCAAAAATCAGATATATGAATTCGGCAGATAGAAGTTTGTGCAGTTCTTCTCTGACAATGTCTTTCATTGTTGGGTTCATCCTTCTCTGTGGCTACCGACTAGGAGTTGCCTGGTCATCTAAGTAAATCCGATGGGTACATATTTTTGGGCTGATGTCGTGCATATCTGCGTAGTCCCATGCAAATGCTTGCTGGTGCTTTACCAGAAGCTCTTCCAATTTTTCTAGTTGTATGGGCATCAACCTGCTGTTGACGTTTAATGTCCTCCCTGGCCCAACGTGTATTTGTTGGATGTGCTGATCTTGGGTGCCAGTTAACGGCGATCTAGGTGCGGGGGTGGATGATTCTCCATGGAGAAACTCCACGATAGCACCATCCTCGTCCTCTTCTACCACCTCCTCCAAGGTCATCACCGGTTGGATTATGGACAACTCCGTAGTTCCATGCTCGGTGATCCTGGGTTCTTCTGTCGAGTCCATAGACGAGATTGGCGGTGAAATGGTCAGCCTTTTGACATTTTGCCCATTGGAGATGGTCATTAGCCCATCTCGACAACTGATGTAGGTGTCAGCTATTGCCAGCCATGGCCTCCCCAAAATGAGTGGGTAACCGCCCAGCCTGGTCTTGGTTTGCAAAACTAGAAAGTCAGCTGGATATTCCCATGCACTTACTGTTACGATCACATCTTCCAGCATTCCTTTTGGTGCCACGGTTGATCGATCGGCTAACTACAACACTATCGTGGTTGGCTTCAGGTTCGTGAGCCGTAGCCTCTGCATGGTCTCTTGAGGCATTACGTTGATGGCTGCCCCAAGGTCAACCAGTGTGTTGGACAGGGAATGTCCTCCAATTTTTATGGTCAGCACTAGGCTGCTTGGGTCTGCATACTTTGGATGATGTGTTCTACCCATCATTAGGTCTACCAGTTTACCCATGACATTGATAGTCTGGGTAACCTTTCGCCCCGGTCTCCTTAGACACATTTCTCTAATTGCCTTGGTGTAAATGGGGACATCTCGAATTGCTTGAAATAATGGGATTGTCACCGTGAGATTCTTCAAGCTCGACAAGATGTCAAATTCTGGTTGTGTTGTTTTTCTTTGTTCCTACAGCTAGCTAGGAAATGGAGCCTCCGCTCTCTCAAGTGCTTTTCCTTCTTCTACCAGAGGTGTCTCTTCTATTTTTGCCTCCTCTTCTACCAGTGGAGGTATCTCTACCATTTCTTCCTCCTCTTCTACCAGAGGCGGAGTCTCTACTCCTAGCTGTCTACCTGATCTAAGCTGAATATTGTACATATGGTACATCTCACCTTCTACGTTGTATGCCGGCTGATTTACTCTGTTGTTCGGGTTTGCTATCGGTTGTGCTAGTAGCTATGCAGGTCTCGCTACTGGCAATGCTGGTAAGTTCTATTGGATGTGAGCAGGAGCTACGTTCTATGGAGTTTGATTCCATGCATTGTGGCCTCTCCACTGCTACCCAGGATATGGATATGGCATCCATGGCTGCTGATTCGAGAATGCTGCTGGGGGTGCGTTCGTCCAGGGTGACGGTCCCCACCACCCCATATTAGGTGGTTGAGGGGGTCCTTGGTGCATGTATGACCCTCCCCATATGTTGGCATTTTGGTTGGTATATTCCCCATGGGGGGCTGTGGCCAACTCTTCCTATTGCCTATGAAATAGGCCTCCATGCTCTCAGTCGCTTCCTAGTTACTGGGCAGTTGTGGGCACAATCGAGTTTTATGATTCAGCTTGAAAACTACGTATACTATGACCTTGTTTTCTGGGCATGCATTCTTTGCATGCCTTCCTCTACATTTTGGGCAGAAATAGGCTAATGCTGCATCATTTTCTTGTTTCTTCTTTTCTAAGAGCAGCGTATCCATCTGCAATGCTAGAGATGAAAGCATTTCGCTCTTCAAATCCTCCAGCATGTTGCCTATCTCTATTTTGGTGACTAAAGCAGTCGCCTTCATGGTCTTGGGGGTGACTTTGCCTCACCTTCTCGAGTAGTTCCGGCATAATTTCCGGATGTCGTCCATAGCATGCTGATAGACATCACCTCTAGAGATCATGTTGAGAGCCTCCAGTGACTCATTGGTAAGTCCCCTCAAGAAGATGCTTTTGAGGGACTTATCAGATAGCTTCGAGTGAGGGGACCATTGAAGATTAAAGGTGAATCTCTCCCAATACTCCTTGAGAGACTCATCTTCTCTTTGTGTCATGCTCAGGACCTCCTCCCTGGAGTCTCTTGCTCTCCCGAAATCTTGATATTGCTCTAAAAAGAGCATCTTCATCTGGTCCCAGGTGGTGATGTGTTTGTCTCCCAGACCGATGAACCATCGTAGAGCTGCATCATCTAATGTGGAAGGAAATAATTTCAACTTCTACACATTTGATTTGTAATCCACAGACCTACACAAAACATCAAATTTAAATAAAAATAGGTCAGGGTCCTCAGTCGGGTGTCCTCTGAAGGACGGGAGGTGAGCAGGGGATATGTTTTTCATTTTGGTATCTCCTACTCCCTCCTCTATTGGGAAACTAAAGCCGAGATGAGACTTCATCATTATCTACCATTTTTTCAAGAAATGTGGTTTCTAATGCAGCATTTATGGCCTTCTGGTCATTTAAAACTTTCTGAGTCAATGCTCTAAGGTTGTCTGGCGAGATCGTCTGATCCTCCACAACCTTCCACAACAGGGCTTCCTCTAGAGGAGTCCTATTAAATAGGGGATTTGTGATAATTCATTTGTCCCCTTTTTGATGGGATGAGGTGGCACTTTGCACAAAGTGCGGTTCCTCACTCCAATGGACTGCTGGTAGGTCGGACGGGTCTAACTCAAATCCAAAATGCTCGGCTGACTCAGGTCCTGATGGATTAGTTCTTATAAAGCGATCGTCAGGTCCTCTTCTTCTAGAAGAACTCATGCAAGGTCAGGTGAAGGTTTGAGGGTATTGTAGGTGATGCGTAGTCGTTATACCATCATTAATTCTCAATGAATCTGTCAATCCAGGGTAGTGTACAAGGCTATCTGTGGGAGAAGAAGTGAAACAGCTATAACTTAGGTCAATATAGGGCAACAAGTCTTATTGGTGGAATCGGTTTGGTGGGGGGTTTTGGAACATTCCTATCTCTAAATTGCATGAATTAAATATTAATCTAAGTTGCAAAATTGGAAACTAATCACTAACTGCAGAAATGAAGTCCTAATTACAATTGCAGAATAAGACCTAATTATATTACAGAATTAACAGTTGTAAAATTGAAAGTCTGATTCTAATTGCAGAAATGAAATCTAATTACTTTTGTAGTAATGAAAGTCTAGATCTAATGTGGAAATAAAAACTATCAAAATTTTGTAACAGAAGGTTGTCAATCTTCTGTTCAGATTTTGACAGCAAAACATAAAAATGCAGGAAATTGCTGGAAAACAGTAAATTCTAAAAATAACAGTTTGAAAATAAAGTGGAAACTTTGCTGAAAGTAAGATTGCAACTAAAAATTTAAGCACAAGATTAATCTAAGCATAAATAAACTAATACTACAAATATTGTCAACTATTCACAAGCAATTTACATAACAAGTTCTATAACTCATTCTGACTGCAGCAAAATCAGAATAAAAACCTATTCTATTAGTCCTCCTCCTAGGTCTGGAAGTGGCCAGACTCTTTTTCTAGAAGAAGGTGTAAGTATCTCTCTCTTTCTAAATCTTAATCACACTCATTTACAAGTAATTTGAAATAGAACTGGTGCACTTTATTGATCAAAAGACATGATTACAAGAATTACTTGAAAAACCATTACAGGATCGTAATGATCAATTCCTAGTTATACTCTGTATTTAGCTTCCTTACTCTATTTTCTATCTATCTGCTATTTCTCTACCTCCCTCTATATAGCTCAACCTGAACGGGAGCAATATTTATAGCTATCCTATGATCTGATTATAAACAAAGAATATCTCAAAAGATCTAATCCTAAAATGCTGCAACAAATTCTGGTTTTATCCTAGAAGAGGACTAAAACCTGATCTTTCCCTTAATGATGGATTTGGTTGGAAATGACAGCAAATACAGATGGAGGATATTTCCTTTACTTTTTCCAACCTTTATTTCCCTTTTTTTGCCTTCAAAAATCGGTTAAAAATGTCAAAAACACATTCTGTTCTTCATTCCGAAGATAAGTGGCTTCATTCTGAAGACAGTGCAGTTTTCATTTCGAAGATCGTTCATTCCGAAGATATTGCATTCTCATTCTGAATATCGCTCATTCCAAAGATACTGCATGCTTCATTTCGAAGATCTGCTCATTCCGAAGACGCTGCTTTCTTCATTCCGAAGATCCGCTCATTCCGAAGATGTGTTTTCTTCATTTCAAAGATATCTGTTCATTCCGAAGATGCTTCAAAATGAACAAATGTATGCTTTCCATTGGTTTCTTCTGCATCTCTCAGGTGGGTTATATCCTAAGATAAAATTATAATGGTCTTCATCCCTTTCCTCATGTGAATTCCATGCCTTGCTATTTATGGACAGCTAGCTGGAATTTATATGGGAAAGACCATTTCTTGCTGCACGACAACAGTTTGCTTGCACTGTTGCCAGATTTAGGTGAAGTAAATGCTTGAAAAAAATTAGAATATGATTAGTGAAATGCTTCTATTATTCTAAGCATATCCCATTGTAGCAAATCATAACAAAAAGAGCACAAAACTATGCAAAAAGTTGTAAAATCAACATATAATATTTCAAATACATTGATCATGCAAAATGGTTAATATACAACATATTAAATCAAATTAACTAACATATCAGATAAAACATAAGAGTTTATAGGCATTTTTAGTGTACAAAACATGTTATAATTGAGGCATTTCCAGGCCTCATCAGTAGGTAATCTAATTGAGACGCTTCCCTGGCAATGGTGCCAAAATGTTGCAGGCCAAACAAGGTGAATGGTTTCCTACTTTTGTCACATGCCCGTGCATTTAATTATCAACCTAGGGAGCTTCATAAACTTGCAAAGAGTCGGAACTAGGTTACTACAATACCACTGGAGGGTGAGTCTACTAATCCTACATTTGGGGGGTGTTTTTGAGATGGTTGTCAATCATTCCCACACTCCTCAATAAATTACGTAAGAAGAATAGAAATAAATATATAGAAATAAATCTAATGCACATTCCTAGAAATAAACCTACTGCAAATACTAAAACTAGTAAATTAATGAACGTTCTATGAAAGCAATAAACTGATAAATAAACAAAAAGAAAATGGGGAAGAAATACTGGCTTGGAGTGGGCCCAAGCTCAAGTAGCTTCTTCCCAATCAAACACGCACTTTAGAACTTCTGTAACTGTAATATATTTATCAACGCATTACAATGTAACTCTAAAATGGATCTTTATTAATTCCTTCTATATATCACTCTATATTTTATATATCGCTATATATTTTCTTAGAATGATCTGCATGTGTTTATATAACACACCCGTAGAACTTTTGTTACAAAAGTGGTTACAATAGTCGATTCTTCCCAGACTAAATTAGAACAGTATGGAAAATGCAATCGACGTCTGGCATTCTATTTTTATGGCAGCATGTGTGCTATCTCCAATTTAGCTCTGCATGATGCAGAGCTGGAACTGCACCAACTGCTATCATCCATGTCCTTCGAGTCTAGTCAATGGGCAAAGAATCAGTGGTGCCTTTCTACTGTAGGGAGGCGCTCCCATTCAGTTGGTGCCTTCTGACTATAGGTAGGCACTGATATTCAGTTGGTGCCTTCCAACTATAGGGAGGTGCTTGCATTCAGACGACACCTTTTGAGTACAGGGAGGTGCCCATGTTCAATCGATGCCTTTCGACTATAGGGAGGTGCTTGTTTTCACTTGGTGCCTTTCGACTGTAGGGAGGCGCCTATGTTCAATCGGCGCCTTCCGACTGCAAGGAGGCACTGTGTTCAATTGGTGCCTTTCTACTACAGGGAGGCACCTATGTTCTCTCCATTGAATCCCGATGAAATAAAGTTCCAGGTCCATCGAAAGGACCTCGACTGTTCCAAATCTAACTAAATCAACTGCAATTCCACAAAACATACTAAAAGCACACAAATTAGATAACATGCATAATTATATCAAATATCTATATAATCATTTATAAAAGCATGCAATCCTTATTATACAACCGCATATTGATCCAAGAAGTATGTACAAAATATAAGCATTTTTGGTGCTCATCAATGTAGAATTATAGTCAGATTTCAGAAAAAACATGAATAAAGTAGTAAAAATAGAGTATTTGCAGTTTCCTATTTCTCCTGCAAATATTACTACATAATGCATAATTATCCAAAATTAACATGAATCCACATCACAAATAATTCCAAATGAGTCTTAAAAGTATTCAAAAGAAGTCTTCGAATGTGGCAATTCAATGCCTCATCAAGTGGTACTAAGAGAAAAGAAAATGGGCCTTGGTGAAATGGGATACTTTATATCTTCCTAAGAGTGAAGGGGGGTTAGGATTCCGGTCTTCAATTAATAATAACAAAGCTTTAGCTGCTAAATTATATTGGAGGATGTTGCATAACCCCAATGCTCTTTAGGCCAATAATCTCCGTGCTAAATATGCTGAGAACAAAAGTCCTAAAGACCTTGTTCGCTATCAAATTCCTACCAAAGATTCTCCCATTTTAGGAGTTATTAAGATTGGTGAGGATTTGATAAAGAAAAAATTATTTTGGATCATTCATAATAGTCAACATGCAAATTTTTGGATAGATTCTTGGGATGGTCACAAGCCTTTGATAACTCAGTTTCCCAATTTGAGGCCTTGGATGGAGGAGCTTCACCGAGCTAATTGGATAAAGGTGGCTAATTACTATCGGTATCATACTGGTAATTCAAATGTTGGTAGATATTGGATCCCTATTGAGCACTAGCCTATTCAAATACCATAAAGGAAAAGACAAGATATCCAAGACATCCTTCATATGATATCCCTCTCTTAGTCCCATGAAAAATATTGTTTTGGATGGAACAACACTACTAAGGGTGAGTATTCAGTTGCTCAAAGTTATTTGAACTTATGCCATAATAGTCCCAACCATTCTTATGACATATTTTCTCAATTGTGGGCTCAAAATATCTAGCCTAAGGTGAGGTTCTTTAATTGGATTTTATTGCATCGTAGGGTGCTTACTGGTGAGCAACTTATGAAGTGTGGTTTTCATGGCCCTTTTAGATGTGAAATGTGTGAAGAGAATGTAGAAAATATCAACCATATTTTTATTGAGTGTACTTTAGCCTCTGAGATATGGAAGAGAATGGCCACTTTACTTGGCCTACAGTGGTAGAATTTTTTTACTTTTGAATAGCTTTGGAGGTATTGGCCTAATTAATAGGGTGTTGATCATTATTAGGCAATTAGTTTGGATGGGTTCTACCATTCTTCTTTGGAATATTTGGAATGAAAGGAACAACCAAATTTTTAATCAAGATAGGAAGGTTATTCAATATATTTGGCAAAAGACCATAGCCAACTTAGTTGAATCAATCCATCAACTCCTTAATCACCCCCAAAACTCCCACAAAAGATGGGATCAAGTGATGCAAAGATTGAAGATTAAATCTTCTAAGGGAAACCAACTTAAAGGGAATGTGAGTATTAGTAAGGTGGATAGGACTAGAAATTGGCAACCTCATCCTAAGAATTTTGGAAAAGTCAATACTGATGGAGCCTATAGAGGGAACCCTAGAAAAGCCAGTGTGGGAGGAATTGGTAGACTTTCAGATGGCTCCCTAGTTTTTACTTTTGCTAATAATTTGGGTATTCTTTCCAATAACCTTGTTGAGGGGTATGGTATAATCAAAGGCCTTCAGGAGGCTACTAAGGCTCTAAACTTATGATTAATATCTTCAAGACTCCTAATAATCATAAGGTGGATTGGAGAATAAAAAGAATTATTGAGAAGATTCAATTTGTTGAGTGGTATTTTCACCCGATTGTGAAAACACACTCTCCGATAGGATTTGGGTTCTAAATCCTCTGCTTGCAAAGAAACAATTTCTCCAAGGTTCCTATTATGTTAGCATTCTGCATCTATGTATTAATAATATCAAATAAAGATATTTAATTAAAATGCTTGGAACACCTTAGTGGTTGCAAGTAACTGAAAACAAGGGGCACTGTGGTTTATTTTACTGTGATAATTTAGTGATTGTTCATTGAACCCTGATAAAGTAAATGTGATTTGATCCTCAAATGACCATGCTGTAACTTCAAAATAAAGTTTAATGAAATGCCATAAATGAAGGAATTATTTATGGATTTTGAAGTTTTTTAATTTTTTTTATTTTATTTTAAAGCCTGTAAATAAAATTGGAACTTCTGAAAATAAAATGCAGCAAGAAGAAAAATAAAATGCAAAAGAAAAGAAATTTAAAATTGCATTCAATTTGATGCCATCCCGTCCTGGCAAAACCGAAGATGTGAGGTTTCCATGCATGCAACCTAACCTATTGAACCTGCAAACACGCACAATCCAGATAATTTAAGTGCTGGTCTACTGGGTTTCCTGTTATTTTTTAGATTTAGACATTCGCATGAAGCAACCAAGAGAACTTGCATTAAACTTCATCTATAAGCCTAGAAATCTGAAAAAGGGAAAGATAAACATTAAAACATGCATGCAGAAAATAACTCCTTCTTTCTTGCCAACAAGATGCAAATTTCTGAATGCTCTGCATTAAAAATAAATCATGTTACAATAGCAGACTCTCTGGTTTTCTCAAAACCAGCAAAAAGGAAGGAAAACACTCCCGAGCAGGCCCAGAATGGCTTCTCGCCTTAGGCACTGCAACTCTGCTCCAGCGGTTTTCGACCTCTATCTGTCCTGTGCTTCTGCTTTTAAAGCATGGCAATGCTTTCTATTTTGGCCTGTGATGCTTCGTTTCATCTTCCCGATCGATTCGTTTCATATTCCCGATTACTTCGTTTCTTTGAATTCATGCTCGATGTCGAAACGTTTGATAATATTCTATGAATGTAACGTTTCTGTAACCCTTATGCATGTATGCCACGTGTTCTGCACCTTTCTGTATCTTTCGTAATGGCCCCAAGAAAATCGTGACCAAAAATAGCATGCAACTTTGTCCGTCTTCCTGGCCGCGAAAACGTGACATGTCGCGAAATCGTGACATGTCGCGATATCGCGACGTTTCCTCGCCAGCCTTTCTTGCCATCGCGCCTAGCGAAAACGTGACATGTCACGAAATCGTGACGCTTTTCTCATTCCGTACCATTTGCCCGCAACCTGTCACGAAATCGTGACGCTTTTCCACTTCGGGCACCTTCGCTGCAACCTGTCGTGAAATCATGACGTTTTTCACTTGAAGCTATCTTGCGACAACCTGTCATGAAATCGTGACGTTTTTCATCTCCGTACGCCTCCAACCTATCAAATCCGACCCTTTTCATTTCTTTCACTCTGCAACTTTCTTCACGAAATCTACACTTTTTTCCTCTTTTTTTGCCCGACATTCACATTTCTACTCCGCACCTTACCTTGATTTTGACGTTTTTCTATCTCGGCTCCTTTTCACGACATGTCACGATTTCGCGACATATTTTGCATTCCGTACAACCTCTTTTGAGCCGTGACATGTCACGATTTCTGACATATTTTCCGCTTCATGCTCCTTTGTCATTTCTTGTCGCGATTTCGCGACGCTTTTCTACTTTGCCCTGTTTGACTGGTTTGACCCTGATTTTGCGACATGTCACGATTTCATGACCTTTTCTACTTCGTCTTTCTCTCTCCTCTCTAGGCCGCGAAAATCAAACACGTCATGATTTCGCTACGCTTTTCTCCCACCTGCTGCCGTTGACCGCGATTTTGCGACATGTCACGATTTCGTGACACCTTTTCATTTTTGGCCACGATTTCGCGACACCCTTTCATCCTTGTGCAATTTTGCCTTTTTCTTGATTTTTAGCATCTGGGTCACTGAGATCTTCTTTGAAAGCATGCAAAAAAGGTGGGTCCCCAATTTTGGGGTGTGTTGTGGATCAGCCACAACAAATGGTGACTCTGCTGTCAAATGCTCTTGAGCATTTTAGTGAGAACCCAACCTGGAAATATATAAACTTGAAAACAAGCGTTAGCACATAAGAAATATAAACAAATGCCCAAAGATCAAAAGTACATGAATCATCAGAATCATCAAGTATTAGCTCGGTGTGTGCAATGTGTTTTCATTCCCTATCATTTGAAATTGATCAACATTCCATTGTCAATTTTACATGAATGCATATGTGAGATTGTGAATGATTTGTGTAACCTAATGAATATGCTAGGAGATCTTGCTTTTATAAAAGGCATAGTCTTTCTTCTAGTATCATACACAAACATTCAAGATTGCCAAACCCTCTTAGGATCCACTAATTAATTGCTTTATTATATCCCAAAGTTGGTTATGAGTCCCTACTATCTTGAACCCATGTGCAAGTGAATGTGAAATCAGAACTTTGGGGAATCAGACTCCCAACCTAACCAAGATGGGAGTTTAACCCTATCCTTACTATTCTGATTTAGAGTTCATTACCTCACTTTGAGCAAAATAATTTAACCAATTATGGAAGAAATGGTCATGCTAGTCTAACCCTTTGAACAATCAGTGGTCTTGTTTTTTAGACAAGACATGTTGCCATGCATGGGCATACTTAACCCCATAATCCAAAACTTATCTTCATTTCTTTGGACCTTAGGGATGACTACCCATCCTTTGCAGAGGACAAGTAGTACGATCCTTCCAATCCAATATAAATATGAGATGGGAAAAATTTATTTTTTACTTCTTGGACCTTAGGGATGACTACCCATCCTTGTTAGGGACATGTAGTACGATCCTTCCAATCCAAACTTTAGATGTAAATGGAAAATATTAATTTTGTTGCTTAGACCTTGGGGATGACTACCCATCCTTTGCTAGAGGACAAATAGTACGATCCTTCCAATCCAAGATTTATTATGAAATGAGACATAGGAGCTTTGGGGAATCGAATTCTCAACCTAAACGAGATGAGAATTTATGCCCTATCCTTACTACTCCATGTAGGTCAAATCAAAGCTTTGGGGAGTTGGATCCTCAACCTAAGTTCGATGAGGATTTAGCCCTATCCTTACTACTCCGATTTTAGGCTTTAAGCTTTATGGAA
The DNA here is from genome assembly GCA_028583015.1 of Wollemia nobilis. NCBI lineage: Eukaryota > Viridiplantae > Streptophyta > Pinopsida > Araucariales > Araucariaceae > Wollemia > Wollemia nobilis. The sequence continues at coordinate 462,520 of JAQPPZ010002822.1, forward strand.
GTGGTCAAAACCACTGTTTTAAGGATCATGTTGCATAATAGGATAGACATGAAATACTTCTTTCGCCCAACCTTTTCTTCCAAGTTAGGTTTTGATCATTTTGCTCAAGATCCTTTTTAATGTATAAGACGTGCTTGGTTCTAGATATCTCAAGACTCAGTTTCCAACCTTAGGATTTTCTTATATTTATGTTATAACACAACCCTAAGAGGATTTGACATACTTTAATGATTTGTATTTGAAATGCATTTGCAACTAAGATGGCATGTATTGCAAAGTGAGATGTAATATGAATGCATTGTCTTTTGAAATGCAGATGAAATATTGCCATATAAAACTGACTACTTCATGCATCACAAGTTTCAAACGATATTATTAAATTGTTTGTGTTACTTGTGGAGCTTTTACAAGACAATTCCAATGTTTCATATTCTCCCGATCTAGAACATAAGTTAGCATCTCAAGGCAACTTTTTCATCATCATTTTTTTTTTTATAGACAAACAAAACATGTCAAATAAACACACAACTTTAAATTAAAACTTATTCAATCCAAAACTAGCAATCCCAAAAATGAAAATTTGAAAACACAAACCCAAAACCAAAAACCAAAATCTATATACAAATGTACACTATAATACAAAATGATGCAAAGCTTGGCTTATCACTTTCCTGGATCCCACACATGATTAGAACATTTCAACAAAAATATAACATGATATGCATGCCAAATGTTGTGGGAATCCAACACAAACAAGACTAGACCAAACAATGCAACAAATTTCCACTTGCCATGCTCACCATACCAATTTGATTTAGTTCCAATAATACTCCCATAGGTGAGCATCAAATTACTAAAATGATTAGACAATAAATGATTTTCAATTTTATCATGTCTATTCTTTAAAATGTAATCTTCATAATTCCCTCCTTGATTTAGAATTAGGCTATCCTTTTCAAATATGCAATTTTGTAAGTAGGAGCCTATTTCTACAAATTTCATAGCCAAATCATTTTCCAAATTTGTAGGCCAATCAAATTTGTGTAACAATTTACAAGCATCTAGGATATTTACTAAATTAGGATCATTAAAAGTTTTTATCCTAGATTCAATTAATAATTGTTGATGAATTTGGTTTAACAATTCAAGTGCATCAACTTCTTTTCCATTCATTAAAACAATGTTATTAAAGGTGTGATTAAAAATTATACCTTGTTTTTCATTTACCTTTAATGACATTTCACCATAAACATTATTTAAATTCAAAATATGGTCATCCTTTTCAATCCTCAAACATTCTTGGTCAAAGTGTATGTCAAGTAATCTGCTTTGATGATCACTTATTTGAGTTGCTTCCAATTGATCCATCTCTTTATCATTTGGTTCTAATTCTTTGTTCACTATCCATGGTATCTCTTCATTTGAATCCTCCAAATCATCATGCAAACTTGCATCCACACTTTCAATGAATTTATATTACATGATCAAATTTTGTCACCTTTTCAAATCTTGTGAATATGAGATCTTCGTATGATGTAGAAGGTTCAACATCCTGCATATCAAGTAAAATATGAGTTTTATCTATAGGGATGTGAGAAAAGAATGCATCATCATATCTCCCCCAACCATTGTAAAAATCGTCATCCAAATCCATAGAATGAAAATCCATGATGTTTGTGACATGATCTCTTGATTCATTCATAAATTCTTTTTCTTCTTTGTCCTTGGCAATAAGATGGTTATAATCTTCCAAAATTTGATGAGATTTGAAACCCTCTTCCAAAACATCCTCAAATTGTACAGGAGTTGTAATATCTTCCTTTGAGTAGGCAATTATGTTGTCCTGTATATCAATTGGCACACAAGTTTCATTAGTAGTTTTGGAATGAGTGAAGTCTTCCCACTTCTTCCAAGCATCATAATAATCATCTTTCAAAATCAAGTGGTGACGTTCAACTATTTCTTCAACATCTTCCAATTCATCAATGTGCTTCTCATCAAATTCATCTTCACCTTCCTTAGATGGTTCAATTATTTCCAAAAGTGGGTTATTTCTTGAATTCAAATTTATAAGGCTATCATTGTCCAAATTAGTAACCCATGATTCATTATCATAATTTGGAGGGTGAAGAATTTCTTGATCTTTAATTTTACACATCTCATCAATAGTATCTTCCAAGAACAAGTGGTGAAATTCTATCATATCTTCAAATTTATTTATTGATTTTCTTTCCATTTCACTTTCAACCACTTCATTCAATTCTATGGTGGGTTCCATCCATTCACATATATCAAACATTGTTGAATTTAGAACCCCTTCATCCAGATAATCATGTATCTCTACATGATCCTCACTAGTGGATGTTGTCTTAGCAATTTGCACCTCCTCTTGGACTACATCTAAGGTGGTCATAAAATTTGGGTATTCAAATTCATCCCCTTGATCATTCACCTTAGGTATCATTGGAGTGGAGGGTGCTATGTTTGATGGTTGGTGTAGGTTGGCATCAAAAGAACAATCTCTCATGTGAATATGTTGTGCCTTTTCTTCTTCAAGACCTTGTCGTTCTAACTCTTCTAAGACCTCATGGATTTTCTCTAGGGACAAGCCACTCAGCTTTTCCTCAATGAGTGAAGCAAGTGTGGGGTGTATGGCTCCTAGGTATACTTCCATGGCTTCTTCTTCCAATGTGTTAAAATTTTCCCACATTTGGGAGTGCAATTCACGAAATCTTCCATTGAATTGACTCAAGGATTCATTAGACTCTTTACATATGGAGGTAAACTGATTTTTCAATATTTCTAAGTCAGCCTGATTACCAAAATGATTAAGATAGGCTGCTTCTAGTTGTATCCAAGAAGTCCTAACCTCCATGGGTAGTTGGCTATACCAAAAGAATGGTCTATCATCCAAAATGTATGCAAATAACTTACAAGCTACCTCCTCATAAAAAATCTGGAATTTACATAATGCATCCTTGTAAACATGCGGTTTTTGCAAGTATCCTAGTGGCACCTCTTGATTAAAACACCGTAAAAAATCCAATAACATTGTAGGAATATGATAGGGTATCACATGTAAACCCTCATAATAATCCTCTATCATTGATACCATTCTCTCTCTTAGAGACATTATTTCAGCTCTCAGGGATACCATTTGCTCCTCAAGTGTTGCCATTAGTGAAACTTAAAATGTAATTTTAGAACCAAATCTGTTGAATATTCAACTTGCAATTTAAAAAAAATCAAGTTAGCATCAACTAAGAGATGTATTCATTAAAATCAAATGAAAAGTAATTGCATGAGACCAAAATTTTCTAAATTAAATCAAATCACATATTTCTGAATGAACAATCAGAAAAGTGTTATAATAATATACAACATACCTGAATTAAAATAGAACAAGTAAATAAATTCAGGCCGTCCTTTTTACAATCGGCTGAGTGTTAGAGGACAAGCATAAAAATTTAAATTTAAATAACACTAAAATAAACCCGTTCGGCCCTCCTAGTACCAATCCGTTGAGTGGTGTTAGAGGCCGTATATGCTAATAAAATGGACTTGAAATTTTTAGCAATGTAAAGCTCTTAAACAATTAAAAACCCGTAGCATCTAAAATCATGATAAAATAAACCCTAACATGCCCTCCTTCTAGCGCCAATCTGTTGAGTGGTATTTTCACCCGATTGTGAAAACACACTCTCCGATAGGATTTGGGTTCTAAATCCTCTGCTTGCAAAGAAACAATTTCTCCAAGGTTCCTGTTATGTTAGCATTCTGCATCTATGTATTAATAATATCAAATAAATATATTTAATTAAAATGCTTGGAACACCTTAGTGGTTGCAAGTAACTGAAAACAAGGGGCACTGTGGTTTATTTTACTGTGATAATTTAGTGATTGTTCATTGAACCCTGATAAAGTAAATGTGATTTGATCCTCAAATGACCATGCTGTAACTTCAAAATAAAGTTTAATGAAATGCCATAAATGAAGGAATTATTTATGGATTTTGAAGTTTTTTAATTTTTTTAATTTTATTTTAAAGCCTGTAAATAAAATTGGAACTTCTGAAAATAAAATGCAGCAAGAAGAAAAATAAAATGCAAAAGAAAAGAAATTTAAAATTGCATTCAGTTTGATGCCATCCCGTCCTGGCAAAACCGAAGATGTGAGGTTTCCATGCATGCAACCTAACCTATTGAACCTGCAAAATACGCACAATCCAGATAAGTTAAGTGCTGGTCTCTGGGGTTTACTGTTATTTTTTAGATTTAGACATTCGCATGAAGCAACCAAGAGAACTTGCATTAAACTTCATCTATAAGCCTAGAAATCTGAAAAAGGGAAAGATAAACATTAAAACATGCATGCAGAAAATAACTCCTTCTTTCTTGCCAACAAGATGCAAATTTCTGAATACTCTGCATTAAAAATAAATCATGTTACAATAGCAGACTCTCTGGTTTTCTCAAAACCAGCAAAAAAGGAAGAAAAACACTCCAAGCAGGCCCAGAATGGCTTCTCGCCTTAGGCACTGCAACTCTGCCCACAACGGTTTTTGACCCCTATATCTGTCCTGTGCTTCTGCTTTTAAAGCCTGGCAATGCTCTCTGTTTTGGCCTGTGATGCTTCGTTTCCCCTTCCAGATCGCTTCGTTTCATATTCCCGATTACTTCGTTTCTTTGAATTCATGCTCGATGCCGAAACGTTTGATAATATTCTATGAATGTAACGTTTCTGTAACCCTTATGCATGTATGCCACGTGTTCTGCACCTTTCTGTATCTTTCGTAATGGCCCCAAGTAAATCGTGACCAAAAATAGCATGCAGCTTTGTCCGTCTTCCTGGCCGCGAAAACGCGACATGTCGCGAAATCGCGACATGTCGCGATATCGCGACGTTTTCCTGCCAGCAGCCTTTCTTGCCATCGTGCCCAGTGAAAACGTGACATGTCACGAAATCGTGACGCTTTTCTCGTTTCGTACCATTTGCCCGCAACCTGTCGCGAAATCGTGACGCTTTTCCACTTCGGGCACCTTTGCTGCAACCTGTCGTGAAATCGTGACGTTTTTTCACTTGAAGCTGTCTTGCGGCAACCTGTCACGAAATCGTGACGCTTTTCATCTCCGTACGCCTCGGCCGCAACCTGTCACGAAATCGCGATGCCTTTTCGTTTCTTTCACTCAGCAGCTTTCTGTCGCGAAATCGTGACACTTTTCTGTTTCGTACTGCTCTTGCTGTTTTGGCCATGAAAACGTGACATGTCACGATTTCGCTACGCCTCTTCGCTCCTACACCTTCGGGCGATATCGCGACGTTTTTTCACTTCGGGCACCTTAGCTGCTACCTGTCGTGATTTCGCGACGTTTTTCTATCTCGGGCTCCCTTGCTGCTTTTGGCCGTGAAAACGTGACATGTCGCGATTTCGTGACATATTTTGCATTCCGTACAACCTCGCTGTTTGGAGCCGCGAAAACGTGACATGTCACGATTTCGTGACATATTTTCGCTTCATGCTCCTTTGTCGTTTCTTGTCGCGATTTCGCGACGCTTTTCTGCTTTGCCCTGTTTGACTGGTTTGACCCGCGATTTTGTGACATGTCACGATTTCGTGACGCTTTTCTGCTTCGTCTTTCTCTCTCCTCTCTGGGCCGCGAAAATCAAACACGTCGCGATTTCGCTACGCTTTTCTCCCACCTGCTGTCGTTGACTGCGTTGACCGCGATTTTGCGACATGTCGCGATTTCGTGACACCTTTTCATTTTTGGCCGTGATTTCGTGACATGTCGCGATTTCGCGACACCCTTTCATCCTTGTGCAATTTTGCCTTTTTCTTGATTTTTAGCATCTGGGTCACTGAGATCTTCTTTGAAAGCATGCAAAAAAGGTGGGTCCCCAATTTTGGGGTGTGTTGTGGATCAGCCACAACACGGTTAAACCAGATGGGATTTTTGAAAGTTGATTACAATCATGTGGTCAGAGATCAAAACAAGAGTGTTGATGCTTTAGCTAATTGGGCTTTGGAAAAAGGTGATCTTACTTGTTATGTCCACCCTTCTATATGGTCAGCTTCTCAAATTAGGTAAGCTCTTCTTTCTATCATTTCTTTGGATGGCTCCAGTTCTAAAGGTACCTAGTTTCTTCTTGTTTTTTTTTTTTCTTCTCTTTGGTTCATTCAGTTTTTTTAGTTCCCTAGCTCATTCTATTCTTTATTTTGTTTCCTCTGTTGATTCTTGCCTTAATAGTCTTCTGGTCTAGATAGGTCATTGTTATGTTCAATTTTTTTTTCTTTTTTCTTTTTGGTCTAAATTTTATTTAGTTTTTTAAGGTGGGTGGGTTCTTTTGTTTTGTTTTGTTTTTGTGTTCTTTGTGTTGTTTTTTGTTGTTCTTGTGTTTTTGTTGTTCTTGTGTTTTTGTTGTTTTTTTTATGTTTTTTGTTATTGTTCTTGTGTTTTTTTCGTTCTTGTTCTTGGGTTTACATTTTTTTGTGTTATTTCATGTTTTTATGTGTGAGTGTTTTCTATGTTTTTTGTTTTTGCTTTTGTTTATTGTCTATTGTTGGTTGTTTTTTATTTTTATTTTTATTTTATTTATTTTTTTAATTTTTTAGGTTTTGGTTGTGTTTATTTTTCATGTTTTTTTGGGTTATGTCTTTGTAGTGTTCTGTTGTTTTTGTCTTGTTTGTGTTTTGTTATGTGGTTCTTGTGTTTTTCTATGTGGTTTATTTTGTGGTTTCTTTTATCTTATTGTGCATGTTTGGTTGTGCTTTTTTTTTGACACACTCAAGGAGCATGTTTTTTATTTTATTTTATTATTTTTGTTGTTATTTACTTATTTTTAAATTGGTTTTGTGTGTTTATTTGCTCCTTGAGTATGTCAAAGGTGGTAGGCTAGGTCCGAGTTGTGGGCATTTTTTGTGGAATGGATACCCTTGCCTCCTTGGGTCTTACCCAAAAGTGGCATCCCTTTTGGGATGTTTCCACAAATAATAATAATAATAAAAAGTAGCAAAGAAGAAAAAATATAAGAAGCCAGATTTAAGTGATGAGTCATCTAGTGATGAAGAAGCAAACTATGGTAGAAGGAACAAGGACTCAATAAAGCACAAAGGTACAAAAATAGTTAAGTGTTTCAATTGTGATAAATATGGTCACTATGCATCTAACTATTCAGAAGCTGGAAGTAGTAGTAGTGAAGAGAAACAAGATCGTAAGAGAAAGGAAGCAAGGAAATCCAGAAATGAAAAGAAAAATAGGTATGGACAAGGAAAGCATAAAAATAAGTTTTTCTAGAGGCATAAGAAGAGTTTTTATGTGGAAAATATAGACAATATTTCAAGTGATAGTGATGAAATATCCTCAGATAGTGAAGAAGAAGAAATTCTCTTCTTGGCAATAGAAGATGAAGGAAGTGATCCCGTTGAAGATAAATTTGAATGATATGAAGATGCTCTTGAAGAAGTAGAGGAAGAATAAAAAAATAAAGAGGAAGGAGTAGTAGATATAGAATATGAGCTTATTTCTACTCTTAAGTAAGTAGGAAAGGTTATAAAGCAAAATTTAAAACTCAATATTCAATTTCATGAATGTGATGAAGAGAAAGAAAATCTTATACAAGATCTGACAAAATCAATAGCTAAGACAAGGAGATTTAAAGAAACGTTAGAGGTAAAAGTATTAGAATGTGAAATATTAGAGCATGAGGTAGTTTCACTAAGGAAGGAAGTTAAAGAGTCTAAAGACAAGTTACAGAGGTTTGGGAAAATTTCAATGACTTTGGATAAGATTATCAATGCACAAAGATATTTAGCAAACAAGACAAGACTTGGTTTTGAAGAAGGACAAAGAGAACAAGGAGAGGAGTCAAGATCAAGCTCCATAGAAGAAGAAGCTTTAGAGAGAGTGAAGGATAAAGTAAGACTTATGAGGATAAGTTGAAAAATAGAAGGTTCACCAAGGAAGGAAACAATGCATAAATAAGGAACATGAAACATCATAGGGAAGAAAGGACTAAGAGACTAGTGGGTCCAAGGTAAGATTTCTTCAAAGGATATTGCTTCTCATGTAATATTTTTGTTCACAAGGCTATGCAGTGTAGGACACATGAAAAGAAGGAACATGGTTTCACTAAAAGAAATTTTAGAGATGGGCATTTCTTTCAAGGGTATTGTTTGTCTTGTAATCATTTTTGTCTTAAAGCAATTGATTGCAGGGTTCATGATAGGAATGGGTATGGCTTCACCAAGAGGAACTTCAAGATATTTGCACCTTCAAGGAACCACAACATTAAGTTTTATAAGTGCAATAATGTTGGGCATATGGCCAAGTGATGTAGAACAAAATTTCTAGGGACAAGCAAGAACAAGGATATTCAAAAGAGTTAGAAGAATCAATTGAGAAATAAGGTAGACAAAGAAAAAGAGTAGTGTATGCTGGGAGTAGAGATACTCCCACCCCAAAATTAATCACCTCAAGGAGAGGAGGTGGGGAGGGGTTTGAGCTAAGATTCTTATCTTTAGCCTCAAAGGAGTCCCTTTGCCATTGATGTCAAAGGGGAAGAGATTTTGCAAGAACCTTGATGTTCTTGTGTAAATTTGATAAATAATTTAATATAAAATGTAATCACAGGCCACTTATAGGGGGCTCTGTCTTTAGAATATATGCTTATTATTCTTCTTCTTGGATGATTTGTGTGAATGGCCAACCTAATATATATATCTAACCTAAAGCTATGTTGGTGAAGAGACATGATGGTTCACGTTATGAAGAGACGTGATGGTTCACGTTATGAAGAGATGTGATGGTTCATTTTATGAGTTAATAATATAATAATTAAATGATTAATAATACTAATAATACTAACTAATGATGTTAGGATGGAGGATCCTAACATGCCACCCTCCTTAAAAAGAGCTTTGTACTCAAAGCTCAAAGTGAGGACCTTTATCCTTTGTTTTCCAAGAAGGATTTGCATAAGTTCTTCGCCTCTTTTCATATTATCCTTCCGTAGGCAAGGATATCGAGAAGTATGAAGCGTTAGTGGGGGGTTTCCAAAAAAAATAGTAAATGTGTGATGATGAGGGAATGGAAACCCTTGGGGTTCCTCAAACGCCTTAAAATGATGCATAAAAAGAGGTGGTAAAACTTCTACATTCTCCTATTGTTCCCTGGGAGAGGCAATGGAGGAGTGTGTAGTCACCTTTCTGCATTTTTTTTAATAGGTTTGACCCTGTGGCGATAACTCACTACTAGAGAGGAAATTGAGTGTAATTCTTGTAGAGTACATGTTTAGCCATAATGATTCACTTCAAGAATGTCTACTTCATCCTTACCTGATGCATCGATAAATTTTGGTATATCGACTTCATTGTCTTTATTGTTGTGAGTAGGTGTGCCAGGCACTTCGAACACAACTACATCATATTCAACTTTTAGGGATTGACAAGGATCAAATTATTTCAATAAATACAATGTTAGTGTAATGTATTTCTTATGGGATACAAATTGCTCATCATAATTATCATAGAGGTCTTTTGCTCATCGTTCCTTCACTTTCTTCAGGCTGAGGTACTCAACCTGCAAGGGTCGATTAGGTTTTGAGGCATCTTAAGTGGTTTGTGCTTTCAAAATAGTTGTTTTTTCTAATAGATGTTGATTATTGAATTTATTTTTGGCTAATTTGGCCAATCCATAGGTTTGCATCATGGGATAGGGATTGAAACTTTTCACCTCCATTCTAATTTCCTCTTTCAATCCACTAATGAAGTTATTGATGAGAATTTATTCATCCAACCCTGTGTTGTGTTTGGTGATATCCTCAAACCAAGTTTGATACTCACACATGGAAGTGATTTGACAAAGATCTTTGAGCAATTCCCACATGACTGGGTCCCACATGGCTCTGATACCAAATGCAAGAACCCTGATGTTCTTGTGTAAATTTGATAAATAATTTAATATAAAATGTAATCATAGGCCACTTAAAGGGGACTCTCTTGTAATCGCTTTTATGCTATAGGGGGCTCCTTCTTTAGAATATATGCTTCTTATTCTTCTTATTGGATTATTTGTGTGAATGGCCAACCTAATATATATATATATATATATATATATATATATATCTACCCTAAAGCTATGTTGGTGAAGAGACGTGATGGTTCACGTTATGAAGATACGTGATGTTTCACGTTATGAAGAGATGTGATGGTTCACTTTATGAGTTAATAATATAATAATTAAATGATTAATAATACTAACTAATACTAACTAATAATGTTAGGATGGAGGATTCTAACAGATTTGAGTAAGGGGGAGAGCATTCAGTCAAGGGGAGAAGTTTCTTACAGGAACAAAATTGAAAAAAGGAAAAAGGAATGGTTAAGGAAAAAGGGTTGCCATCAATGACAAAGGGGGATATTATTGGAAATTTTGAGTAGTTATGTTGTCATTGATGTCAAAATTTAGTTCATATCAGTACAAGGAATTGACAAAATGAGGGTTAAAATATTTATATTTTAAGCCCAAGATATTTGGTTTAAAGCTTCACATGATTGGTCAAAATATTGTCTAAATACCTAGGCCCAAAGGAAATAATATTATAATATTTATTATTTTAATATTAAAGTTGTTAATAGGTCTGAGGTGTAGACCAATTGGTTCATCTAAACCCCATTAGGGGGGTGGAGGTCCAAGGTTCAAATCTCGAGCATCTTTGGACTGAACGCTTTTCACTTTCCTGGTGCTTTCAGTGGTGTAAAAGGTTTAAAATTATTATGGCATGGTGGTTAAAGGGGCGGACTGTGTGAAGATCTATGTGACAGCTTCTGGGTTGAAAAACACAAAATACTATGGCGGCCATAAAATCTGGACAGCTTGCCCGAATTTGTGGCGGCTACCAATTCCACCATGTAAATTAAATATATATATATATATATATATATATATATATATATATATATATATATATATATATATATATATATATATTAAAGTTGTTAAGATAAGGCCTAAGGTTAAGGAAGGAAACACCTAGACCCAAAGGAAATAATATTATAATATTTATAATTATAATATTAAAGTGTTAAGAGAAAGCCTAAGGTTATTTATAAAATAATCATAATATTTATATTATAATAATTTTATAACCCTAAGTAGGGTTTGGCACAAAGGTTAAGGTTTAAATATTTTAAGGGTAAGGATAAAATATGGTATTTATACCATAAATTTTGGAGCCAAAAGGTAAGTCTCCAAATGCACATGCAAATGTTTAATTAAATTGGTTGATGTGATTTTTGTGAGCAAAAGAGGACAAAGGTTTTTATTTTTAAAAGGCATATAAGAGCATGTGGAAGGATAAAGAGGCAATGGTGTATGTCCCTATCACAAACCACGTGGTTGACCTAGTGGTAAGGCTTGGCAGTGTAAGGCTTTGGCAGATGCCAGGTCTTGCGTTCGATTCCCGGTGGTAGTAGAGGGAAGTATTTTTATTTTAAATGAGTTTTGGCACCAGTAGAAGGATAAAGGAAATAGGACACATTGTTGGTTTCAAGTGAGCGCTCAACTCACATGGCGGTTAGGTCGTGGCTAAGGTGTAGGTAGCAGTCACAACAAGGGTTTGATTTCCGTGGAGGTAGCATGCAAGGTATTTATTTTTACTTTAATAAAAATTGCCACCTAAGATTCTAAGTTGCATGGTATGCGCTAACTTGGGAGGTATAAGGTGTTAAAATTAATTTTTATTGTTGCTATAAAAAGGGTTTTAATTATTTTGGATTTTGATATAGTGAAGATTGTCAAGTGCCTTGGACTATTAGTTTGAAATTTTGTTATATTTATTTTGGAAATGCATTTATGATAAGTGGGAGATATAAGGGAATAATTTATTTTATTCCATGCATTTAAGTTTTTAAGGAAGTTATAGTGAATTAGTTTGAAAGTGAATTATTGGAGTAATAAGAATCCTTGTTGATTTTGTTTTAAATGTGTTAAGATGGAGTTAAAAGGTGTATGAGGTATTTTGATTGTTTGTATGTTTTGCTAAAATATTTTGAAGGGTTTTATTATATGAGTTGATGCAATAACTTCAAAAACCAAGAGAGTGGTTTGGAATTTATTTGGGCATACATATTGAAGGTTTGCTAACTCATAAAGAAGTGTTGTGCTCACCTTTTAAAGTTGCAAAAGATATTGTGAGTGAGATATGTTTTGAATATATATCTCCATTAAAGAAAAAAGGTATGGGCACATCATCCTTTGTTTGAAGTGTAGTTGGATTGAATGTTGTGAAATATAATGTGGAGTGAAAAGGATTATTTGATAAGCATTGTTGGAAATGTTTGAGTGAGTTTTTATATCATTGATGAATGTTTAGAGAACATTTGAGATAGAGATTGTAGATTATTTGAGTTAGGGTTTGAGACCCACATTGTGATATTTTTTTGAATAAGTATGAAAATACTTGTTTAGATTTAGTGAGCCAAACCTTAGCTGTTGCAGACGATAGCGGCCAGATCGTAGCCGCTATAGACAACAATGACTAAGCCATAAGAAGCAATTTTCCAATAAACAAACCCAATATCATGTGGAAGTGGTAGTATACATGCAATAAAGGTGAGCAAGAGTGACTTTGCATTCCTTTTCATGACCAGTTCACATGGGAGGTTTGAGTTTGCATTTAGACTTAATTTAACTAACCTCCAAGCATAAACAAAAGACAAAAGCTTCTCATGCTATTGACCAGTTCATATAGAAGATTCAAGTGGGCAGTTAGATTTCAGTTAACTAGCCTTAAAATATAGATAATGGATAAAATATTCTCATGCTAACTTGCACTACACATGAGAAATTCATTTCTAGAGATTGGACATAGACCTAGGGTTTCACACTATAAAAGGTTCAACCTTAAGAGCACCAAATGGAGACATACAAGAGATAATTTTAGAGAGAGAAACATCTTTTTGAGGAGAGTTTTCGAGACTCAGAGAGTTCTCTTTGAGATCACAAGTATGATAGAGCTCTGACGAATTAAAGAGCATAACACCTACTATTTCAACATTAGATTACAGTATTTGACCCATAGCTTTGGGGCAAAGAGGGTAAGGTTTACTTTAGCAGCCGTTGTCTTGGATAGTGGCCCGTAGGCTTATCTTAGATAGACATAGCATATTTTATTCTTTTTCTTTATGTTCTTATATCATTAGCATAGATTTACATGATTTGATGGCATAGTTTTATCATATTTCTATTACATTCTTTGATTACTAACAACCTCATCCAGGGAGGAAATATCAGACACCTAAATGTATGTTGTTATTTCATTGCTTGCAGGGCCATAGGTACATCAGATGAAGATTACAACATACGAGAGCAAAAGGTATCCCTCTAGGAAATAGACCTGGAGAAGGAGGCATTTGTAAGCCCTCATATATTTCCATGTGTGGAACCAGGAAGCTTTTATAAGTGCACCACCTCTTCGTGGAAGGGGCACTCCTTGCCTATTTGTAATTTATAGAATCAAAATGGCTATCCCTAAGAGGGACCGACATGTAACTAAGCTTCAGTATCAATAAAGAGATCCATATTTTGTTATTTTGTGTTATATGCTTTTTCCTCTTGTCTTTCCATTTCATATTGGGTATTTTAAATAGCATTGCAAGTAGGGTTTTAGAAAAGGGACCGATGCGTGAGTTCCTAGGGATGCTACAGATGGTGATCATAGTGGGACCACCACTAATTTTTAATTTTCTACCAAAATACTAACTTAATTTTGTGTGCAGATCTAGCTGCTCTGAGCTACAATGGCCAAAAACTAGCCGCTCTAAGCTACAACGGCTAAGAAGTAGTCGCTCTGGTCAACTGCGGCTAGGACTAGAGTGCAGCAGAGGTCAAAACATAGACTCTATGAGTTATATTAAAGGTTGATATAGCTTCTCTAATAATTTACAACTTTCTATCTACTTCTGTGATTATAAAATAGATAACTCAAAGCACATTTATGTTTGAAAATTGAAGGAATAAAAGAAGAAAGAATTAAGTGTTGCGCATATCTTAGATCTCCTTTTAAATTTTCCACTAGGCGTTTTTAGGAACAGTGGCTTATGCCTAAAATTTTTCCCCTAGAATCCAATGTGCTAGATATTGTATGTTGTTTGCTTTCCTTGAGGCCCTGCTAGAGGCCATAGTTGCATGAGATAAAGTGTTCTCATAAAAATCATAGTAGTTCATGCATATTTATGAATATTAAAACCTATTTTTCCACTTAGGCATATAGGAAAGATTCATTGCTGCTATATGGTGCACTTTATGATACATAAGCTTAAAATGAACACCACACACACACGTCTCATTTAAAACATTGGAGATTTGGATTTCATCACCAACCTTCAATTCAGTCTCATGACTTTGGAATTCATCTTCTTCCACTGGTTTTCCCCCTAGAGCTTCCTAGAAATTGATTGAGAAACTTACTTATAGCGACACTAAGTTACTTGTGTTCGAACTGTCTCCTACTATTGGAATAATTATTGGTTCAAAGTGGAAGAGCTAGGTGAACCCTCCATTGGGTCTTCAACGGTGTACCCTAGCTTCTTTTGAGAAAATTATATTTGGAATGAGTGTACTTGATTGTCACTATGGATGAGTCTTCTCATTATTAATCCAAGAACAAGAGCAAATAAATCAAAATAACAACACATCAAAACACATCAGACAGTCTAGGGCACACTCAAATTGATAATCAAGATACAAATTTGTTTGGAATTGTGTGGTCATTCCTAATTTGCAACTCAAAATATCAATTTATAAAACAACATGGTCAAAAGAAAGAAGTAAACACCCTTGTTTTGATATTGAGGGAGAGACAGAAGCAATTCATACCCATAGGCAAAATTGCAGTAACATTGAATGACCTACCCATAAGACTGTGAGACGTAGCTCCACAAGCCTAAGGGGTGATAACTCAACCCTTAGGGGATCTCCTTGAGAAACCCCAAGTAAGGAACCACATCATGGAAAAAAGTCACATAAAAAAAAAATATGCTTCACAACCATCCTCATCAAGGAGACATGAGGAGACCTCAAGGGGCTCCTATAAACATACAGAAACATCTCAAATATGTGAGGAAGCTTCAAGGGCTTCCTCCTCACAAGGAAATAAAGAAGGTTATAAGACTCATTGTTCACATAGGGATGACGAGACTACTACATCTCCATCCACATGGAGAAAATATGTTACCACCAAGTCCTCTTCATCAATAAGGTAAACAAGAATTGCAACACATCAAGACTCACAAGAAACATATGAAATAGGTCTTCCCACTGAAGGGCAGGAAACTAGGGCTACATCTAGTCATGGGAATCATATAGAAGAAAACCTTCACATAAAATGAAATATTCCCATATACTATGACCTCATAGGAGTAAATGGCACCCCATGGGACCATCCATGGAAAACAAGACAACTAGACGGGTTGGATCGATTTCCTACTCAACCAACTCAAAGAACTATAGCTACTGAGAACTTTGCATCTGGAAGCTCATGAACTATGACTTCTAAACACACCTCCCAATCTAGGGGTACCTTAGAGCGACCCCACAGAAGACGTGTAAAGTCTTATCATAGGGATACTAAATAGTACACTGAACAAGTCACATTAACTAGTAAGAGTACATATACAACTGAAACCCCCTTGAGGAATATGTGATTCAAGACAACAAGAACAAAGTCAGACAAACATGAGTCTTCTATGATAGCATAAAATGATAGAATGAGATGGTTATAAAATGAATTACGTAAGAAGTGAGAGCTAGTGGAAGCTCTCGAACAAGAGAAACAAAGAAAAATACTCTTGCACCAACATGAACAATATTTAAGAGAGCAAGCTAAGCACCTAGATCTTAACAATTTATAGGCAAATAGTGGTGACAACCAAATAATAACATGCGCTAACTCACCTAAGGAGAGGTGCACTAGACAAGATAGCCCAAAATGGAACCCCCCACCAAATCATGAATGAAATCCAACTAATTGGGGGAGGGCGAACATAATGAACCAAGATCACAATCCTAAGTCCCCTCGTAGGAGGGAGGAAAATGAAACAAATCAAATGGATAGAGAGTTACCTCAATTGCCAATACAAATAGGCTTATAAGATGAGTAAATATGTGCATGAAAGGTATTTCAAGAGCTTGCTAAAAATATTAAAACCTTTGATAAACAAGGGGCAGCTAGGAACTCACCAACATTGAGAAAAATACATAATCAACCATTGTTCCCATGAATCCCTAGCCCTCCATATCCTAAGTAGTTTGAGATGCCTAGGTTAGAAAATTTTAAAGGTGAAGAGGATGCACAAGAGCATGTCACCAATTTTATCAATGCCTATTTTCATATTGAATACAATGATGCTCTCATGCTAATAACATTCGTAATGACATTTTTAAGTGCTGCGACTCAATGGTTCAACCAACTACCTAAGCATAGCATAACCAATTTTGAACAACTAGTAAACGCATTATTGAAGCATTTCTCCTTTTGTTCTAAGAATAAGGTGAGCCTTTCAGACCTAGCTAACTTGAAATAGTATGATGATGAGCCAATAATGGATTATGGGAATAGATGGAGAAAAATCATGGCAAAATTATCATTCTTCATTCCCACAAAAGAGATCATTCACATGTTCACAAAATGTTGTTCTAAACATATCTCCCTCTTGCTACAACTCAAACAATATTCTTCATTTGAATAATCTTTGGCATAGGCCAAGGTCATCAAAGAGATAAAACTAGATGAGGGAACCATTAAGCTCCAAAATAAAAAGGAGTGGAACAAGAATGGTAAGAATGACAAGTACAAGAAAAATTAGGGCAACCCTACTCTAGTAAATCATGTTGTATTGGCTACACCTAAGGATGGGGGTGCACAACAACCATAGAACTATCAAGCGCATCCCCCGCCAGCCAACTATGACCAAAAGAACAATTAGGGAAGAAACCGAGAATGCAAGCCACATTGTTATTTCATGCCTCTGATAGAATTAATGCAATCAATCTGTAATCAGTTGAGCAAGGCCAAGAGGATCAGATTTCTTTATATACCTCTTATAGATCCCAACCATCCTAAGCCAAAAGGATATAGGGAAGATCAATTTTTTCCTTATCATAGGATACTAGGGCATGACATTGAGGCTTACCTCAGGTTTAAGCATCAAGTGCAAAACATGATTGAGGTAGAAGAACTCAAAGTTGAAAACCCACTGGATCTTGATAACAGAGACATGGGCATATACAGAAACCCATTTCCCATTCATGAGGCCCCTCGAGAGTAAGGGGCCCAAGTCAATTAGGTTTGAGATGACATACCTACCCATAGATGTATTGGAATGGTTGAGATCATTAACATAGCAAAAAGGACTAGGCGATATGGTCAACCGCAACCACCTGTAGCTCCCATGAACATCCCAGCCACCCCTAGGCAAAGGCAAGACAACCTTCCAGGTCCACCAACATGACCTGTGGTAAGTATTCAGAGTATATTGGAGCAAGACCTACAGATGACCCTAGCTAAGTTATCCATATATGAGCTCATACAATAGTCTCCAAAGCATAGGGAGACTCTAATAGAGATTTTAAGAACAATTGAGCTTCAACCACAAGATGCAAATGCATTCACTCACTTTGTGGGACAAGTACAAGAATTCCAGGAACCTATAATCCAATTCTATGATCATGATATTAAGATAGTTTCTATAGCCTCACCAGACCCTTTGCTAAATATTATAGCCTCCATAAATGACTTGCCTTTCAAGAGGGTTTTGGTTGATACAGGTTCATTGATAAATGTCATTACAACAACTACTATAGAGAACCTCAACATACCCAAGTCCAATATCATTCTAGAAGCTTACACATTGAGAGATTTTAGTGATGCTTTATGCAATACTATGGGAACGATATTCCTACCCATCAAGGTGGGGCACAAGACCATCCCCATGATGTTTCATGTATTGGAAGGAGCTATGCAATATATCATTCTCTTAGGTCACCCTTGGATAAGGGCCATGAAGTGTGTGCCTTCGATCTTGCACCAGTGTGTCAAGTATGTGCACGAAAACAAAGTCTATGTGGTTCTAGCCGATGAAGAGCCTTTTAAATATGTTAATTAGGTGGACATTCTAGGAGAATTCATGATCCCTTCTACCCACTTGTATGTAGCACCTTCATCCCCAACCACACAAGTGGATAACAAAGACAAAGGGTTAAGAAAAGACCCATGCACTTCAACACCTCCTCGTGCACTCAAGACAATCAATGCTTCTAAAGTACGATCAATGTTAAAACCAAAAGACAATCAGAAGCTAAAGGCACCCTTAATTAAGGAATAAATGCCCAAAGAAGTGCCAACTATAGCCATTGCTGAAATACCAAGTCCAATGGAAGAGGAAGATCCTCAAGATTAAGATGAAGATAGTGATTATCACCCTGCTTCACCAGTATCATCCGTGGGGTCATCCACGTCACATGCATCAATACACTTGGCAAGTATAGGCATAAGAGAGTACCTTGTGTAGAACATTACCTTTATGCCTATCATTGAGTTTGCACAAGACATAGGGAGACCTAAAGACTTGAGTTCGCCAGTAGGAATAGTGGTTCCACTTGGAATCCCTCCCAACCAAACCAATTTTGTCTATGCCGACTGGACTGCGCTCATAAGTATTCAGATATAGAAGAGGAGGGTGACAAATTATTCATAGTCAATGTTTGTTATCTCTCTAATCTTGAGGTTGATCTAAGCTACTTTGAGCATTACCATTGGCATGGCTATGGCCTTGCCATATATGAGAAGGGGCACAGGAGGCCTTACGAGCCACTATATCAACTTTCCTTTGATAGATTTGGCTTAGGCTATTATAGCGGATGTCAAAATGAATCACTTGTAGTGGCATTGGAAATATTAAGCATAGGGTTAGGAGAAGACATTAATTTCATTCCTTATCACCCCTAAGAATAGAAAATTTGAGCAACAGACAAGTGGCCATGGTAAACATACCTCCTCCAAAAACTTATCATCCAAACACCTCAATTGATTCCACCCCAACAGGGTACAACTCGTGGGATGAGGATAATGGATATGAAGCAAGTGATGATGAGGTGCAACTTGTATTAGCCTATCAGGGGCCTCACTATTTGCAAAGTTTCACATGGTCCATCCATTATGAAATTGGATATACATTAGATGAAAGTGACTATGAATCAAAATACTCAACAGAAAGAGCTTACTTAGGCCTAGGCCATCAACCCCTGACTTTGGGGTGAGATACAAATGCAAATGGATTCTTCATAAGTGATGAAGAATATGAAGATGAAACAAAGATGTCCTACTTGGGGTGAATACATGAGCCCCTTGTCTTAGGATCGCATACCAATGCTAATAGTTTCTAGATAAGTGATGATGAATTTGAGGATGAGACCGAGATGGCTTATATTGGACCTCACCACTTGTGACAAGTCAATGAGCTAGTAGAGAGAGAGGTGGCACTTCATGCCATAGACCCTCATATCCAATTTTTTGGGAGACCTATTGACCTAGAAACCATTCATAGGATTGTCAATCCCCCTCTGCTTACATTTAGAGAGCAGTTAGAGCCCAATGATCCTATTTTCTACCCTATTCATGGGCCAGATCCAAAAATTCCCATTCCTCAAGAACCTCATAATGAGTATGGAAGGGAAACCCTTGAGACAATATCACACCCATGTGGTCCTGTAGATTTCATCTCATCCATCAATAGGATCTCCATCAATTTGACCACTCCACTTCATAATCGAGCAGATCCTACCAAATCATTTCATCTTGATGTAGAGGCTATTGATTGGGATCAAGCCATCCTAATTACTCTCCTCAAGGAGAGGCTAAATATTTTTTCTTGGACTTACAAAGACATGCCAGGGATAGATCCAAATTTAGTTGTTCATAACTTTTCATTGGATCCAATGAAGAAGCCAGTCAAGCAAAAACTAAGGAAAATGCATCCAATCATCACTTTTATGGTGAAGAACGAATTGCAAAAACTACTGGATGTAGTATTCATAGTTCTTGTCAACTACCTGAAGTGGGTGTTGAACATGGTACCCATAGGGAAACCCGATGGAAGAGTCCATATCTACACGAATTTTAGGAATTTAAATAGGGAAACACCGAAGGATTCATTCCCATTGCCAAACATAGATGCTCTTGTAGATGCAACCGCAGGTCATGAAATGCTCTCCCTAATGGATGGTTTTTTTGGATACAACCAAATTCGGATTAAACCCAAATATCGACATAAAACTACTTTCATTACTCCATGGGGAACATTCTGTTACAAAGTGATGTCATTCGGTCTCAAAAATGCTGGTGCCACATATCAGTGGGCCATGACATACATATTCCATAACTATATGCATAAGAGCTTGGAATATTACATGCATGAATTATTAGCCAAGTCTCTATTGTATCAAGAACATACCGAAGTCCTCACACAAGTATTCGATCACCTCATAGAACACAATGTTTGATTGAATCCTAAGAAGTACATATTTGGCATAAATTTTGGCAAGATTTTGGGATTCATCGTATCCAAGAGAGGCATCTAAGTAGATATTGCAAAGGTAAAGGCTATACTGGAAATGGCCGTCCCTACCAACATGAGGGAGTTGAAGAGCCTACAAGGCAAGATAGCATCCATCAAAAGATTCATCATGCAATTATCAGACAAATGCAGACCTATGAACAGGTTTCTACGCAAGGAAGTCCCATTTCATTGGGATAAAGAATGCCATCAAGCCTTTGTAGAGATAAAAACTTATTTGGCAACATCACCAGTATTGGCTCCACCAAAGCCAGACATACCAGTTTTACTATATATATCAGCTATTGATTTTACATTGGCCACCATGTTAGCCCAAAAGAATGCACAAGACAAAGAGCAATCTATATATTAAATTATTTGCACCTTGGTGAACTATGAGCTAGGATATGCGTATGTCAAAAATTTGTGTTTAGCAGTGGTCTTTGCAACTCAAAATTTGCGACATTACATGTTGAGCCATACGACCTATGTCATATCAAAACAAAATCCTTTGTAGTACATGATGAGCAAGACATATCATAATACGCGTACCATAAAGTGGATCATGCTATTGATAGAATTTGATCTAGAGTTTATAAGGCAAAAGTCCATAAAGGGACAAGTCATAGTAGATCAATTCATAAAGGCACCTCTTCAGGATGACAAGCCTCTCACTATAGAATTTTTTGATGATGCGGTATTTGCATTGTAAGATCTACCATAACTCAAAGAACCTAAGAAATAAAGAGACATGTCATTATTCTTTGACGGTTTGAAGTGTGAACAAGGAGGCAGTGAAGGGATTGTCTTTATCACACCGTAGGGTTCTCCATTGCCCTTATCATTCAAACTGGACTTCCTATGCACAAAAAACAATACAGAATATGAAGCATTGATCCTGGGACTCCAAACAACCGTAGTAATGGGCGTTAAAATATTGAATATCTTTGGTGACTCCTTGCTCATAGTAAACTAGGTCAAAGGAATCTTCCAATGTAGGTGCCCACTCCTGAAAACTTACAAGGAACTTGTTGACAATTACTTAGCCTAGCTAGAATGGTACGACATCAAGGCAATCCCTCATACATCGAATAGCTTTATAGACACCGTGGCATCTTTGGGATCCTTAATCCCTCAAAATCCATCTTCTTATTTTACTACCATTCATGTAAAGTGCTTTCACATTCAGCAATACACCGTGAGGCTTTTGAAAATCAAGAATCAGTCAACATGATCAACATCGAACCAAATTAGGATTGGTCCTTCGCATCTAGATATTTCTTGCAAACAATACCTTGGGGGTATTTGATCTCCCAAGGACTTGTAGAGTGTGGTGAAACTATATACCATAGAGTTATTCCTCAATTCATGTTCACTACCTTAGATTGTCTATTCTATAGAAATTATGGCCTATCAGGATTGGCTTTCCCAACTACGAGACTTCCTGAAGCTTGGAATAATACCTCAAGGTTTGTTGCATACTGAAATTTGAGCATTCAAACAGAAAGCAACAAGATACATTTTTCTAGGATAAATCCTCTATAGACGAGGATATGATGGAATATTACACCATTGTCTTGAACCCCAAGAAGCATCTTGGGCAATTTTGCAAGCTCACGATGGAACATGTGGAGGCCATTTCAGTGGCATGGCTATAATTAAGCGTATCTTGAGAATGGGTTACTATTGGCCCACAATATAAAAGTACTATTGTGAGTATGTCAAGAAATGTAGTAAGTGCCAGCATCATGCCAACCTAACACACTTACCATCACAAGCTTTGCAGCCCATCTAGGCAGCATGGCCATTCTCGCAATGGGACTAGACTTGATTGGGAAAATCTCACCCTCGTCCTGAGGTTGACACACATTCATCATAATAGCCACATAATACTTCATTAAATGGGTAGAAGTGATCCCTTTAACATTGACAACTGGACCAAGGATTGCGGAGTTTATACTCCATAATATCATAAGTCATTTTGGGGTCCCTTCTGAGATAATATCGAATAATAAACCATATTTAAAGAACAAAAAAGTTTGTGCTTTAATGAACAAATACCATATTCAACATATTTTTTCAACGCCTTATTATCCACAAGCAAACGGGCAAGCAGAAGCCTCAAATAAAAAAATAGTCTTCATTTTGAGGAAGACAATGCAAGAAAATCACAAGGATTGGCACATGCAGTTACCTCTTGCACTATGGGCATACAGGACTAGTATACGGACACCCACTAGGGCAACACCGTTTTCACTAGTATATGGCACTGAAGCCATCATGCCTCTAGAGTTGGAAATCTCGACTCTAGGCATAACATTAAAGGACTTCATAGATGATGAAGCTACACGACAAGGCTACCTTGATTAATTGATGCTTATTGATGAATGCCGAGTCAATACTTTAAAGCATCTCCATGTTTACCAAGATCACCTTGCTCAAGCTTACAATAGTAAATTCCACCTAAGGGAATTTGAGGTTGGAGACCTTGTGCTCAAAGAAAACCAGCATAATTCAAATCTATCACCACATCTGCGAGATAAGTTCACGGTAAACTGGATAGGTCCATATATAATTTCAACTAGTGTTGGGTCTGGATCATATCACCTTATATCATTAGATGATGTTGAAGAGCCTGAACCTCTCAATATCATTCACTTAAAGGCATTTTACACAAATAAAAAAACTTTCAAATATGTCATAAAAACAAAAACATTCAAATATGTCAAAATTCAAAACAAATCATAAAAACATAAATTTCAAAAATTCAAATCAAAGGCTCCAATGGTAATTCATACCGCTTGGTAAAATTCAAATCAAAGGCTCCAAGGGTAATTCATACTGCTTGGTCAAAATCAAATCAAAGGCTCCAAGGGTAATTCATATCGCTTGGTCAAACATCAATTCAAAAGGCTCCAAGGGTAATTCATACCGCTTGGTCAAAAATCAAATCAAAGGCTCCAAGGGTAATTCATACCGCTTGGTAAAACATCAATTCAAAAGGCTCCAAGGGTAATTCATACCGCTTGGTCAAAAATCAAATCAAAGGCTCCAAGGGTAATTCATACCGCTTGGTCAAAAATCAATTCAAAGGCTCCAAGGGTAATTCATACCGCTTGGTCAAACATCAATTCAAAGGCTCCAAGGGTAATTCATACCGCTTGGTCAAACATCAATCAAAAAGGCTCCAAGGGTGATTCAAACCGCTTGGTCAAAATCAATAACAAAAGCCCCAAAGGCATAACAAGCCCTTTGGTCAAATTAATCAAAAATACAAAAACAACATAAAATAAAAAATACAAAAACAATTGCACTTCACATTTTGCATCCACATCATTGCATTGCATTTTCACATCCATTACAATTGTATATGTCATGAGAGCCTTAAAAGTGATACCATAGTTTGTCACACAAGTCATTCATATCCATACCTCCATCCACATGTGTGTAATTGTGTTTTTCAACACAACCATTATTTGTTGCTATACATAATATACTAAGGTTTTTTGGTTAGTCAACCATATCTAGTAATCTTATCAACTTTTGATGAAAACAAATTTGATTAGTAGAAGGCCTAGCTGTGATAAAGCCTTGGATATTGAAGATACCATCACTAATTGAAACACTAAAATCATAACTGGTACAAGGAAAAGATGAAAGATGCAATGCGGTCTAGGTTACCTTAAGCGAAAAGGATTATCCTTGCTTATCCCCCTATGCAACCTGTTTAAAGGTGTTGAGAATTGGCAAAATAACAAGCTTTACCCTATCCAAATCACTTTCTTAAATCAAAACAAGAAAAAATCCAAAGCAAAATACATATTCAAAAGGCCAAGCATACAATCCAGATTTCAAAGCACAAATCATAAGTTCAGAAAAAAATCAAGCTCAAAAAAATCAATAAAAAATAAACAGTGATTTTCATCACTATGAATGAGCAAAATAAATAGTGATTATCATCACTACAAAAAAAATCCCCACTCAAAGGGAATAAAACTTGAATCCCTGGAGTTCTCAGCATTGTAAAAAATTGGAAGGATAAATCCTTACGCATGACGATATGTCTACCACAACTGTTTCATGCATTTGTGTAGACCAATGTTTGAATTTGGATGAGCTAGCTTAGGTAACCAAATATTTCCTAGTGGTATAGTCCAACTAAGTCCAACATAAGGATGAGATGAACACCTGAAGATCCCTGATCTTAGCAATGGGCTGAAAGAATCCTGCTTGACATCGGAGGAAATTCTTGAGTTCTATATTAAAATATACATTCACATGCACACACAGAGATCATAAAAATCTAGGTCCATGGTAAAAGCCTTACTTTTCAAAAGTTTAAGTGGTAAGTAGACAGCTGTTGATAGGGGAACTAGAGTGTTTAAATCTATGAAAAGCACCAAAAATTCATACATAGCAACAAATCATAAAATCATTCACACCATCAATTTTTTTTATAAGATTCTATAAATTAGGGGGTATCAACATAGTAGGACATATACTACATATATATTAGAAATAGTATATAGACGACCACTAACTACTTTATATATTTTAATTTATAGAAACTTATTAAGAAAAAACATTACACACCATTACATCTCATATATGAATACTTAATCAATTCTTATGATAGGAGTGATTATTTAAATTCATGATTATTTTTTTACTTTCTATGGTATCACCCATTAATATTGTTAATGTCATATGCGTTCCGTATATTTTAAGTGATTAGAGCTTACAGGTTCATTTATACCATTCCATCACATAAGTTAGATGGATATAATTAAAGCAAAAATTAAACATGCATTGTAACAATAACATTTGCATCCACAAAAACAAGTCATTAATCATCCATAAACCACATCATAAAACATATAGGCAATATCCATTTGCATACAATCATAAATTCATCATGCATCATCAAAATACATCGCATCATATCATCAAAACATATAAACATCTACACATCCATCTAAGCATCTTCAAATATCATTTGTCATCTAGCATATTCATCAAATCATCATAATACCATCATCGCATCATATCATAAAAAAAAATAATAACAAAAACATAAGCAATAAATGATACACATAATGAGTCATAAAAAGCAACTCTATCATAAAAGTATGTGTGTCAAGTCCAAAGGATATACAAAAATGCCCATTGGCTATAGTCATCTAGGTCAGTCGACCTCAAAAATGGATCAAGAACCAAGTAGAGCATCAATAAAATATCGAGCCTGAGCCCCTTGCACCACCTCCTCTAGTGCCACCTCCCCCTATGGCGGTGTCACGAGTCGAGTGATGCGAGCCTGTCGGTCTCTCTATCCAAGTTTGGGTCCGCTGGCTAGGATGGGTGGAAGACTACCTCGAGGTAGAGTGCCCGTTGACCTATGAACCACCTACACCTGCTAGATCCTTAGGGACAATCTTGTGCCTCCTGAGCTGCATCTAAAGGATGGTGACATGATACGTAAGTCCCTAGATCTACTCCTCATGCTCATCCAAAAAATACTAAATTTGTCCAACATCTACCCCTGAACCTACCATTGGAGCCCTCTGTGGTGTAGATAGAGGAACAACAAATTGCATCCTAACATCGCCACCCACAATAGTAGCCTACAAATCCTGTATCTGTGCTATGAGCTGCTCAATCATAGCATCTCACCATTTTACTTGGATCTTAGTGGCCTAAAGCTCAACCTCGACCTCATGCAACTATGCTTTTAGAGGAGAGTCTCTCTTCTTGAGCTCTAACTCCTCCTCCTACTTAGTAACATCAGGATCCTCTACTTCTACCTACTATGCCGACTGGCCCCATACCTCGATCCTAGCTCGAACCCTGCATCCTACTGGATCTATGCCATCATCCCCCGCCATCATCCTCATGTCCTAGGCTATCGATGTCATGGCACATATGATCACCCCACCATTGAGAGTAGGCCTCTATAACTGCCCTAGCCATTGTAGGGTCTATGGCTGGGGTGTCCTCATATGAAAGCTTTGTGATCTATTAGAGAGGTATGTCCTTATATTTTGTAAGGCGCCTATACAAGAACGGTATCAAGGACACATCCTACTATAATTTGTACTGACGAAGAACCCAAGAGTAGAAGAAATACTCCTGTATGGCAATCTTATGGCCAATGAGACATTGCTCACACTGTGTCTTGGCAGTAAAACTAGTTGGATCATCCCAAGAAGAACACTCATAGTAAGGTTGTCACACGACATCTTCAACCAACATTCTGGTGAAAGCATCAGTGTAGTGGGACAACTTCCCTATAAAAGTATAGCTCTTATGCTCCTCATGCTCCTGAGTCCATCTGGCAACATAGCATTATGTTCGAGCCTCAAGTTGTAATTTTTTTTGGGAGCCCCTTAGGGTGATCTACCTTAATGTGCTCCCATCCCCAAACCTGTAGGAGCAAAGTTGTAGGCAATGCTGACACATCCTTGCTGCTGGATGTGGTACAACTCATTGTAGCACTGATCCAATAGTGATCTACCCCATGCATAGATGATAGGCTCCTCACTATCCAATAGGTCCTACACCATCACCAAGAGGTTTCAAGGGAACCTCAAACCCGAGCAATCTGAGATAAGAATGTGTCTGATCACCATTAGCAACATGACATTCCTCACTGTGAAAACATGAGAATCATACCAAGCCTTGATAAATACTCCCCTGGACCCAGTATCCTAGAGGGCATGTGCAGAACGTGCTCCAAAAATCCAAGCATAGACGACCACCTAATCATTAGTGATCGACGAAACAATAAGCACCCCATCAAATGGGATCCAAAAGATCCTGTGAATGTCCTCTAACATGATAGTCATATTGCTAGGTGGGATGTGGAAGGTGTTGGTCCACGGGTCCCAAAAGTGGGCTAAGGCCATAAGATAAGCTTGGTCGGCCATAATATGGGGTAACCTAATGATGTACTATAGCCCACAGGCATTAAACCACTCCCAATCAGTGTCATCAAATCCAGGAAGCAAGTCAAGCAGGATCTTCAGGTCTCGAGCTCGAGCAGTGAGGATATAAGCAAAGCAAAAGAAAGAAAAAATATAACTACAATGCATCTAAGGCATAATTCACAATAAACATGAAAATGGTGCAAAAGAGTATGAGTTACTTTAAATCTAAGCAAAGGAATAATAAATTGCACCTAATAAAACAAAGCAAAAATTCAAAAGTAAAAAAAAATCATAAAAATCAATACACAAAATGCAAAAAAACAAGGCTCAAGCTTTAGCCACTGTTGCGTACAGTGGTCGAAACTTGGCCACTGGAGGCAACAGTGACCAAGGCCCAATGGTCAAATTTTTGACCATTGGGATTCAATCTTGGCTGATATGAGTGACAACGGCTCAAAGTTGACCACTCTGAGTGATAGTGGCCAAGGGGCAGCATGGTAAACCCATGAACCCTTGTCCATAAAATAAAAAAAAATCATTAATTTAACAAAATAATTTCAAAAAGAACAACAAAGGGAGGGAAAGCAAGAAAATGGAAAGCAAATTCCCTACCCTAGAATAAAAACTAAGCTCAATTTGAGAATGCCTAGATGGCGGTAGCAAGTGAATAATTGAAAAAAATTGAAAAACCCTAAGCTAAAGTGACAAACAGATAGCAAAATTGGGGACTAGCCCACCATAGTAAAGGGAACCTAAGACTAATTACGGAGTTTGTTCATTGCCAACAGGTTTAGTGAGGTTCATTTTTCTCATTACTTAGTGAGGTTCAGTTTTACTTAGACAAAGAAAAGAGAGCTAGGGTTTTGAATATAGAAATACCCAAGAAGCTTCAGCTCCTCCAGTAGCTAATGTATCGCCCTGCACATCCATGTCTTTAGCACCAACAAGTTTTGAAGTCCGAACTATTGTCATTGTACCATAGCTCTAAAAATGAATCTTCAATAGTAAAAATGACAGGTCAAACCCTAGAAAAACAAATTTTTATATTTCCTTAATTACACCTTGGCCATTGCTGACATCAGTGACCCAAAATTCTTGGCCGCTCAAGGTGACAACGACCACAAGTAGGAACTCAGAAGTCGCTAGACCTGATAGTGGCCAGATCCACAGGTCATAGTAAGTGATTTTCTCCTTAAGGGATCCCACAAAAATAACAAATAAACACACTTTGGTGGTTTAGGATCATCGAAATGTTCAAAATAACAAAAAAAACACATAAAATCACAATCTCAAGCAGGCCTCGTATCTAGTTACCTACTCTAACCACTTTGCGATTACAACGATTTACACTCCATGTATTTCGGTGAGATAAGTAGGCAACCATAAGGCCACTTGGGGTAAAAAAAACTCATTTTGGAATTACGATATGTCACCCTTTAAACCTGAAGAAGATCAAGATGGTCGAACTGCTCCATGGGTACAAAGGGTTTATTCTAATTCCCCTATGACATCAAAAATATTAAGTCAAAGTGATACAATCTAGGCATAAATAGAATCACTCATCCTAACTCCCTAAGAAGGCTATTGATGGCCATAGCGCTCCTCGAGATAGGGATGGATGATTATCATAAGTAATTAGAATCACACTTGGATGTGGGATTGCCCATTAAAAGTAGCAAATGCTAGAAAGGAACCAAATTAGTCATATTGGTCAAGTGACTTGTCGCTTCATTCATTATCATTTCTTCACCAACTCATTGTGTGAAGAGGTAGTTCAAAAGTTCAACATAATCATAATAAAAATCAACAAAATATCACTCGATCATAACAAAATTGTGTTCGTCCTATGAATCATTTCATACAACAATCACAAATTTCCCTTGTTTTTTGGGAATGTAAATAGACATGACATCTTTAATTATAGCTCTCCTATCAGTCAAAATTATTGTAACAGCTGAAGCTAACCAATTGAGTTTGAGGAATGAGTGCAATTTAACATGCAAAAGCCACTGAGCTAAGTCATCCGAACATTGAGGCAATGATTTGAGGGATGTGCACCATCTTGCATCATTGGGCCATTTGTTGTTGATCAGACCATTGATCACCATACACCCTACAAATAGATCACTCTACGTTTTTGCTCAGCATTGTGTTTTCCACACAGTGCGTCCCAAAAAGAGGTATCTGTAGACACCTAAATCATGTCATGCTTAGGAGAGCTACTTACATAGACACACTTATAATATCATAAGACATAATCTTGGACTTTCCTAGCATCAACAATGGTTCTCACAATTTATTTGAGGACTTTTCAAGCCATTCAAGCTTGGTTGCTCAAGCCAAGAGTGACCAGATCCTAGCCACTCAAGCCTAGAGCGGCCAGACCTTAGCCACTGCAGATGATAGCGACCAGATCTTAGCAACTATAGATGATAGCAGCTAAGCCATAAGAAGTAGTTTGCCGACAAACAGACCCAATCTCGGGTGAAAGTGGCAGTATGCATGTAATAAAGGTAAGCGAGAGTGACTTTGCATTCCTTTTCATGACCAGTTCACATGGGAGGTTTGAGTTTGCATTTAGAATTAAGTTAACTAACCTCCAAGCATAAACAAAGGACAAAAGCTTCTCATGATAACGACCAATTTGCATAGAAGACTCAAGTGGGAAGTTAGATTTTAGTTATATGACCTTCAAATATAGACAATGGACAAAAGCTTCTCATGCTAACTTGCACTACGCATGAGAAATTCATTTTTAGGGCTTGGACATAGACCTAGGTTTTCACACTATAAAAGGTGCAAGATTAAGAGCACAAAAGATAGACATACAAGAGATCATTTTAGAGAGAGACATATTTTTGAGGAGAGCTTTCAAGACTTGGAGAGTTCTCTTTGAGATCACATGTACGGTGGAGATCTGACGAATTGAAGAGCATAACACCTACTATTTCAACATCATATTACAGTATTTGAACCATAGCTTTGGGAAAAATAGGGCAAGGTTTACTTTAGCAGCCGCTATCTTGGATAGTGGTCCACAGGCTTAGCTTAGATAGATATAGCACCTTTTATTTTGTTTCTTTATGTTCTTATATCATTAGCATTTATTTACATGATTTCATGGCATAGTTTTATCATATTTTCATTACATTCTTTGATTACTAACAACCTCATCCGGGGAGGAAATCTTGGACACCTAAACATGTGTTGTTGTTTCATTTCTTACAGGGCCATAGGTACATTAGAAAAATATTACAACATACGAGAGCAAAAAGGATCCCTCTAGGAAAAATACCTGGAGAAGGAGGCATCTATAAGCCCTCATACATTTATGTGTGGAACCGGGAAGCTTTTATAAGTGCACCATCTCTTCGCGAAAGGGGCACTCCTTGCCTATATGTAATTTATAGTATCAAAATGGGTATCCCTAAGAGGGCCCAACATGTAACAAAGCTTCAGTATCAATAAAGAGATCTGTCTTTTGTTATTTCGTGTTATATGCTTTTTCCTCTTGTCTTTCCATTTCATATTGGGTATTTTAAATAGCATTGCAAGTAGGGTTTTAGAAAAGGGACCGATGCATGCATTCCTGGGGTCACTACAGATTTAAGGGTCATAATCATGTGCTAAAATATAATCATTTCATTTGGATTGTAAGATATCAAGGCAAATAGCATCAAGATATATTAATACATGATCAAAGTTACTCTTGAGTAGAATTGATCAGCTTCTACAAAACCCTCATACCACTCGGAAATGAGAACGTAGGCCAAGCATTAAATCACATCCCTCTTAAAAATGAAATCATCCTTAACCATACTATCCAGTATATAGGTGAATACCTTGAATATGGAAACCCATCATAATGAAATAACCTCAAAAATGGTTATTCATGGATCTTAGATCCAATCCACATCTTCTCGATGGGATAACAAAATCACTATATGTGATTAAAATTACATAATCCTTGGAATGCCATGATTATATTGCCTTATACTTCTTAAGGTTTATTTGACCACCCTTTTTATTTAGGCATCCCTTTTGTTATATACATGAATCAATTAAATTCATTACAAGAGGTATTATATAGCCATCATGGGAGTACGTATTCCTCATGTACATACATTGCTTGCATCATAGTACACATTGTCATAATATAAGAATTGCATAACTATTTCAATAAGAATTTAACCATATCATCTACTTAAATTATTTGCATTTGGAGTATAAGCAACATGCACAAGAAGGAACACATCAAACCACAAATAGAGTGACACAATATTTATCTTGGGAACCCTCATGGAGAATAAACCCAACCTAAATAATATGTACTTTCCTCATATTCATAAACTTAGGATGTCAAATATTACAAATATAGAAGGGCCACTATGGGTCCCTTTCAATCAATTATACATTGCAAGGAATACAACCGTTCCTTATCAAATTCATGATGCAATTAGGGAATTTTCCTAATTTCCTTCTCTAAGTCATCATTGTATCATTAGGGTATTTACCATACCAATAAGGATTCCATTTGTCCTTTTAAACTCATGATGCAATTAAGGAATTTTCCTAATTCCTTTCTCTAAGTCATAATTATATCATTAAGGTATTTCCCATACCAATAAGGAATCCATATGTCCTTTTAAACTCATGAGGCAACTAAGGATTCTAATGATTCCTTCCTCTAAGCCATCCTAAGAATTTTTATATGTTTATGATAATCATTGGAATCTTATTTTGGAGAAGTTATATTGATGTTAGAGAGAACCATACGAGTTTCCTCGAGAATGAATTTTGAACTCATTCTATATGATTGACACAAAATCAATCTATGAATTAATGTCCCATACCGTTAATTAATTAATAAACCATTCTACCTAAATTAATAATTTAAGCTAATGATTTAAATTATCTATCATTTCATAATTGTATCCTATTGTAACAACCCATGTCAGCCACCTTTCTCCTTAATTTTAGGTTATAAAAGTAAACCCCTTGGAGACTTAACATGGGTAATATAAAGCTCAATATACTAAAGCTATTTCCTTTTTTGTATTCAAACCAATAGGGATCTAATTCCCTATTGAATACAACATATTAATATATTCAGTTGATTCTCAATTGCTATCAAATTTACTTCCTAATTTGATCCAAGATTCATTACACTACTTTCCAAAACCTATTAGTTTTCTTCCCAAATGTGAGCTAAAGATGCCTCAAATATCCTACATAATTTTTGTATTTCAATTAAAGGTTAGCTCTCACATTAATTCATTTCCATAACTGGACCCCAATATGCATTCAACTATTTTATCCTTTATCATAAGTTATTAAGAATGCATTTGTAAAGCATTATCAAATTCTTTCCAAAATTTGATCCAACATAATATCTAATTATATTGCTAATCTAGTTATCAAATCCAATCCAAATATTATTTCTCTTATCTCCAAATGATACCAAATTTGCCTCCAAGATTTTCTTTAATACTATTCAATCAATCTCTCAAAAGATGAAATTCCCATAAATCATCTAGCATCAAGGTCTATCTCTAATTAATTTACTTTTCTAATCCCAATAAACATGAATTCCATTTCTTTGATTTCCAAGGATTTTTGGAAGAGTCCCATACCTCTTCCTGGATGGACACCAATATCATTCATTCTTCTAATGGATTCAAGTCATTAAATATTTCATAATAAATCATAGTATGTATTTTACATACAAAATCTATAAATTTACTAAAATTATTACCTCCATTTACTTCCCATATTTAACAGATAAAATCATCAAGCATGAATAAAAAATTCATTCATCATAACAAGGATTAATTATTAATCTCATTTATCATTTTAGAGGCAATCATGCATCATATATTTTTCAAATATTTATCACATACAAAGAAATCACCAATCATGAGTAGATTATTCATCCATCCTTAATATTTTTATAAATAAGGATTGATTCATAATTCCAACCATCATTTGTTTGGAATATTACCAAACATAGGGAAGAGTCCCATACCTCTTCCCAAGGAATGGACACCAATCCAAACCTTACAAAACTAGAAGATATTTTCCCAAGCTTCTAGTGGCATTCATTCATTTACAAATTTCACTATAATAGAATATGAATGCAAAATACATGGTTTCACTTGATCATAAATTTTATCACTCAAATTGAACTAAAATTTCTAATTAAAATAACCAATATTATTGGGTTTATTTACTATACAAACTCATTTGTTTGAATTTATGAAAATAAAACCAATGTTTACCAAAAATAGAAGATAGTTTAAGATATTCCCAAGAAGAAAATTTCTTTATATTTAACCTTTAACACAAAGGCCCTTCCTTTTAAACCAAAAATAGAACTCATCTGTATATACTAAAAGGAACATAACATATCATGAAATCATATAAATACAATTGCCAAAATGTTACATTCTTCCATGATTTAATCAAACTATTAACATGGAATAATATGTAAGTGTATTAGAGGCCTCCATCGACGAGGTGAGGTAAGGTTCCATTCGGCTGTGAATGACTTCCTTTATGGGATATAAAAATCATGTGCTTAATTTAGAACTCTTTCTACACATTAGATGGCAATCTAACCATATATTTAATGGTTCCCATATAATGTCCATCCAGGGTGAAACTTATACCTTAATGGATATGATATTAAGGTATGGAGATCAGATTTCCCTCTGCGTAATGAATTGGACATGAGGTTGCTTCACCGTTCGAAGATTTCACCATACCTTGATACTGGTTTTATCTAAATTTTGTGCATCATTATCAAAAAAGCAACAATTTTGACATGACCAATAAGTATTGGTTGGATTTATGTTCACATGTCGATGGTATAGCATCTTTTAGTGAGGCAGATGCACTACAAATTTGGTTACATAAATATCCATATATTAGTAGGTGACTATTAGCTAGTCGCATCATGACATATGGATGGTTTTAGGTTAAGACACCTACATCATAGTAGAGATATTGATCAAGAGGAAATAGACCCTCAACTTATCATAATTGAAATTTAACATGATAATGCAAAGTTTAGTTTAGTATAAGTCGAAACCAATTTAATATAAGGCTTGGCCATTTTAAATAGATTTCATCATAACTAATTCAACATTCTATAATCAAATCAAAACAAGTATCCAAATTGAAATAGGGGTGATGCCAATAATGAGGTAGAAGGAGTTTGTTAATCCAACCTATGACGTGCAATCATAGGTCAAGCGGGTTGGTTAAGAGAGAATTTAGAACATTATAACACCTACCACCATCGTGCAAAATTTGAAGAATTATGAATATATTAATTGTCTCAAAGATTAAACCCACTGCAAGGATTTAAGTCCAACCATACCACTAGGTCTCAAATTAGTTTAGTATGAAATATCAAAAATACGCTAAGACATTCGTTCAATATAAAATAATCTACTATATTTGTATTGATAATCATAAAAGGGGTTACAAGAACTGATATACTTTTACAATATTACCCTCAAGGCTACAATGGAGTCTTCCCTAAGGAAGCCCTTTCAGATGTGGTACAAAGACAACACGATTCACCTTTTTGGGTTCCTCGATATTGGTGGGCTTCTTGCTTGTGAGCCATCGCTTGTTGGAGATGTTTCCTTGTGTTATGTTGAACCTGTGAAACCTACAAAATCCTATTAGTGCATTGGGGGATCTACCTTAGTCAAACCCCATAGTTATGAAGACAAAAGACTCATAAAAAGTATTCAAAACATGAAATAACTTGCTAAACATGACATAAAATAATAAATTAACCTATTTTTACCTGTCAGGTGATTCTGGTGTCTGTTGCAGAGGTTTGAACTCCTAGGGTGTGAACCGAGTGGTTTGCATGTGTGAGGTATGAACCGATCCTTTTTTGATCGTATTATTCAGATAGCTTCTCTAGATGCTTAGGATTGGTTTTTTACTTGGAGTTTTTTCGGTTTGATCTTTTGAAAGTGCACTCTTGATAGGATTCTCAACCTATATCATTCACCAAATAGTATTATGAAGGAGACAAATTGATTGTGATGCTCGTATGAGTGTTGTGTGATGGATGTAATGGTAGTAGTGATTTTGGTAGAGTTTTGGTATGTAAAAGTGAGTTGTTCTTAAAAGGTGAAAATGACATTCTATTTATAGAGTGGACCAATGTGAGAGAAAGGGGATGAGGTATCCCCTGTGAGGTGGAAGTGGTGAGGTGTCCTCTGAGGTTTCCTAGGTCATAATTGAGTTTGGGTGAGAGAATCCATCACCCATCCAAAATTAATTATGATTTAGCATAAATATTAATTTGTTATTAATATTCAACTTTATTGAAATATCTTAGGATTAAACAATGATTTTTGTGTGCAAAAGTCTCCATCTTGCATTAATTACCCATGGGGATGTGAGGTGGAGAAATATCTGGGTGGAAATGTGGCAGGGCTAGGCTAGGCTAAGCTAGGTGAGGTGGAAGGCTAGGATAGCCAAAGTAGACTATGTGAGGCGGAGGCTTTTAATTAAATCAATATTAGATCTAATTAAGTATGTAATTAGCCATAAAGCATATTTAAACCAAAATGTTGACTTTTTGACTATAAAGTGCTTTTTGACCATGGTGAGAGTTTTCAACCTTAGTTGAGTTTGCATGAGGTCACATGAGGATCCATGGTTAATCGTAGAAAGGGGCTTGGCTAGCCCAAAGGGGATAATGATGATGAATAGTGATTTTTATTAATGAATAGTGTTTTTAGCCAATTTATGCAATTTTCTAGGGTTTTGCAAATTGATTGACTGTGGAAATGGGGAGAGGGACAATGTGCAACTTTTAGGTTTCTACTTTTTGCCCCTTTTTGTACTGGATTATGTGAAACATGGTTTAGTATAAAAACTAATGATGTAGATCGATGAGGTGATTTGGAAGGCAAATAATTTGCAATTGATGGATTACGAATGATTACGAGAGAAACGCATTGATAAAAAGTGGTTTGTGAATGATTAATTTTGGAGGAAAGCATATGATTACCTTGTATTATAATCAATTATAAATACTTCAATTTTGAACGAATAAATGCCTTTACTAATTTTTGATTTTGATTGATTGATGAGCTCTTTTGACAATATTTGATAGATTTTTGGAGCCATGGGGTAGAAATTTTAGGAGCTTAATTCATGAGTGGTCTTATGACTGCACTATGAATATTGGAATCCATGAGGTATCTATAGTCAAAGGTGTTTTAGAGCCTATAAAACATTGATTTATTTTTGGATTGGATTTTGATCAAGAAGAAAAATTTCCTTGTTTTGTAATTGTCCTAGCATAAGGACTTGAGATAATATTCAACATAAATAATCTTGGACATTTGTTATATCCATGATTGGATGTTTGGTTATTTTACCATATGCAAGGTATATGTGGATGTGTTGGATGATTACCCCCTCAAGCAACGAATTGATGACGAAGGAAATGACGATCAACGATGAGATGGTTGATGAAGATAATGGTAAAATGTGTAAAATTGGACATGAGAATGGGTGAAAATGATGATTGGACAATATTTTGGATGCAATTTGGGATGAATGGTAGATTTTGAGGGTCGTGTAGAAGGTTCACATGGCTGGCGTGTGAACCTGCACAAACAAGGATTTTTAAGGGGAAATTTGGTTTTTGACGTTATTTCTCACACGACGATTGATGCATAGTCGTTATACCATCATTAATTCTCAAAGAATCTATCAATCCAGGGCAGTGTACAAGGCTATCTGTGAAAGAAGAAGTGAAACAACTATAACTTAGGTCAATCTAGGGCAACAAGTCTTTATTGGTGGAACCGGTTTTGTGGGGGGTTTTGGAGCATTCCTATCTCTAAATTGCATGAATTAAATCTTAATCTAAGTTGCAGAATTGGAAACTAATCATTAACTGCAGAAATGAAGTCCTAATTACAATTGCAGAATGAGACCTAATTATACTGCAGAATTAATAGCTTGTAGAATTGAAAGTCCGATCCTAATTGCGTAAAGGAAATCTAATTACTTTTGCAGTAAAGAAAGTCTAGATCTAATGTGGAAATAAAAACTATCAAAATTCTCGTAATGTAAGGTTGTCAATCCTCTGTTCATATTTTGACAGCAAAACACAAAAATGCAGGAAATTGCTAAAAAATAGTAAATTCTGGAAATAACAGTTCTAAAAATAAAGTGAAAGCTTGGCTGAAAGTAAGATTGCAACTAAAACATTAAGCACAAGATTTATTTTAACATGAATGAACTAATACTACAAATATTGTCAACTTATTCACAAGCAATTTACATAACAAGTTCTGCAACTCATTCTGATCGCAAAGAAAATCGTAATAAAAACCTCGTTCTGTTAGTCCTCCTCCTAGGTCTGGAAGTGGCCAGCCTCTTTGTCCATAAGAAGGTGTAAGTCTCTCTCTCTTTCTAAATCTTAATCACACTCATTTACAAGTAAATTGAAATAGAACTGGTGCACTTTATTGATCAAAAGACATGATTACAAGAATTCTCATTGAAAAATCGTTACAGGATCGTAACAATCAATTTCTAGTTATACTCTGTATTTTCTGCTAGCTTTCTCTATATTCTATCTTCTGCTACTTCTCTACCCCCTTACTCTATAGCTCAACCTGAACGGGAGCAATATTTATAGCTATCCTATGATCTGATTACAAACAAAGAATATCTCAAAAGATCTAATCCTAAAATGCCGCAACAAATTCTGGTTTTATCCTAGAAGAGGACTAAAACCTGATCTTTCCCTTAATGATGGCTTTGGTCGGCAATGACGGCAAAAACAGATGGAGGATATTTCTCTTTACTTTTTCCAACCTTTATTTCCCTTTTTCGTCTTCAAAAATCGGTCAAAAAGGTCAAAATCACATTCTGTTCTTCATTCCGAAGATAAGTGGCTTCATTCCGAAGACAGTGCAGTTTTCATTCCGAAGATCGCTCATTTCGAAGATCGCTCATTCCGAAGATACTGCATGCTTCATTCCGAAGATCCGCTCATTTCGAAGACGCTGCATTCTTCATTTCGAAGATCCGCTCATTCCGAAGATGCTGTGTTTTCTTCATTCCGAAGATATCTGTTCATTCCGAAGATGCTTCAGAATGAACAAATGTGTGCTTTTCCTTTGATTTCTTCTGCATCTCTCAGGTGGGTTATCTCTTAAGATCAAATTCTAATGGTCTCCATTCCTTTCCTCATGTGAATTCCATGCCTTGCTATTTATGGACAGCTGGCTGGAATTTACATGGGAAAGACCAGTTTTTGCTGCACAACAATAGTTTGCTTGCACTGTTGCCAGATTTAGGTGAAGTAAATGCTTGAAACAAATCAAAATATGATTAGTGAAATGCTGCTATTATTCTAAGCATATCTCATTGTAGCAAATCATAACAAAAAGAACACAAAACTATGCAAAAAGCTGTAAAATCAGCATATAATATCTCAAATACATTGATCATGCAAAATGGTTAATATACAGCATATTAAATCAACTTAACTAACATATCAGATAAAACATAAGAGTTTATAGGCATTTTTAGTGTACAAAACATGTTATGATTGAGGCATTTCCAGGCCTCATCATTTTCCCCCCAACTTATATTGATGCATGCCCTCATGCATTCTGTTGGGCTATGGAATCACAGATGTCCATGTTCGGATTCCATGACCTGTAGAATAACTTCTTGCCTATGTAATATCCTCTCGTTTTCCCGAATGTTTCTAAGCCAATCTTCAAATTGTTCATCAGTCGTTCATCTTCTTCAAAGTAAAATGGAACCGGAGTAATGATGGTTGGAGGCCCGAACCCGAGACCTATCCAAGCTATGCCGCATGACCCGGATCAGCTTGGACTACACCTTCTCGCTCTTCTTCCGGACCACTCTAGATTGATGGGGGAGATAGGTTCTCTTTTTCTTAAAGACATGGAAAGTTCATTCCATCTGTCTCTGCATACTGACAATGCTGGAAAGAAATTGTGATCACAAAAATTGTTAAATCTGGTCACACAGTCCCTCAAATTGTTCAAGTACATTC
Source organism: Wollemia nobilis (assembly GCA_028583015.1). Classification (NCBI taxonomy): domain Eukaryota; kingdom Viridiplantae; phylum Streptophyta; class Pinopsida; order Araucariales; family Araucariaceae; genus Wollemia; species Wollemia nobilis. The sequence goes on from JAQPPZ010002822.1 coordinate 502,140, forward strand.
TCTTAATATCATCCCTGTTCATCATTGAAAAGTGCTGCTGAGTGATATTTAGGTGATTTGGCTGGATTGCTCTGACTAACAACTCAGCCCTTGTTTCAATCACTTTATTCTGCCTTTTCTCATGATCCCAATAAAGCTGATTTTGCAAGGTAGACATAAATGCTCTCAACTGAACATCTCCAATGTAGATTTGAGGATGAGAGTCAACTTCCTCTGGAATGAAGAAACTATGCAAAAATAGTTCACACAGGAGATTTTTCTGTTCAAAGGGACTGTCAAAATATGCCTCCAAAAAATCTTCAATAGTGTCCAATTTGTATGGAAGGTTTGAAGTAATCCTCATGACCTGCCATCTAAGGTATTTTTCCTTCAAAATAAGGCTGTAAAATCTGGCTGGCCGTCTAAATTGGACTAAAAACTCAGCAATTTGGCACAGGTCAGATACCTTTTCTTTCAATGCCTGAATTTCTGTGTCCTTGGCTTCTAGCTGTTTTGCTTCCAGTTTGAATTTTTTAGTTTTATTGGCAAGCTGTTCATATCTAATCATCCAGCTAGCTATGTCTGCATTGTACTGCTCTAAGGACACAGTATTAGGTGGTCTTACTACAGGGGGGATCCTAGGCACCAGATTTGTCTGAACTCCTTTTTCTGCCACTTCCACTGGCTGTTCATCTGTCAATATCTCTACTTGCACCCCCTTATTTGCTATTTCTATGGGGTTATCATCAAATAGTATTTCTACTTGTACCCCCTTATCTGTTGTTTCTATTGGAAGTGTAACAAGTTGAAATGCAGGGACCTCAGTAGGAGTACTTACTTGAACTTTTTCTTGCTGTTGGGACTGTTCTTGTGCTGGTGGCTCATTTTCAGCATCCTCTGCAATATTCCTCACCATTTCTGAAGCATCTTCAGAACAAGAAGGCACTGCTTCAGAATGAACAGGCACTTCTTCGTAATGAAGGAGTGCTGTTTCAGGATGAACTTCTATGTCCGCCTCAACAGAATCATCTCGCTCTTGATAAACCCGAAGCAATTGAGCCAAATTATCTTCATCATGGAACACAACTGGCTGCTTTTCAGATTGTGCCAACAACTTTTTTAGTTCTGCCACTTCCTGCTGGAGTTCTACAATTTTTCTTTCTTGCATCTCAATGATGCTTTCTTTCTCTGTGATCCATCTGGTCTGTGTCTTGACAACACTCCTTGCTGCCCTCACCGCTCGATGATGTCTTCCACTTCGTTTCGCTTCGTGCCGATGCACAAATCCTTGCAGCTTGGTCGTTCAACCAAATTTTCCTCTTCTACTGCAACATTCTGTTCTTGTTCAAGAGGCTCTGTGAGACTGTCTACAAGGACATCCACCATATCTGTAGCCTGTTGAATTGTAGCCTCTTCCAAACCAACTTGCTCAGTTTCTGCTTCAGCTATCTGTTCAGGGAATTCTAGAAAATTGTCAGATGCTGGTTGTATCTCTGTGACATCTGGGCTACCTGGTCTATCTTCTTCCTCCATGACCTGTTCTGCAGTCTCTTTCAAATGGATTCTTGTAGACCTCCTAGTTCCAGATGCAAACTTCTTCTTTTTGCTCTATTTTTTGGTGACAGCAGGGGTCATGGGGTCAGTTTTTGATGCCTCTGTTTCCCTTGTTTCACTTCTCTGTTCTGACAAGTCAGTTGCAGCTTCAGCAAACCGAACTCTCTTTTGTTTTTCTGCTCTACTGCTAGTTCCAGATCCTCTTTTCTTTTGTCTCTTAGCCTGTGAAGTTGAAGGCTCAGGAGCAAGTTCTGTAATAGCTTCAGGGGCATCTTCTAGCTTCTTCTGCAGCAACCTCTGCAACATTTTCTACAGCAACTTCTGCAATATTTTCTAAGCAACTGTTTCCTCTTCTGCAAGAACATCAGCAGTATTTGACTCCTCTTCTTCTTCACTTTCATCCCCAAAAATGACATCATTTAAATTAGAGTAAAACCCGTCAAAACTCCTAGGGTTTCCTCTGAAATGATGTTGGCAAATTAATTTGATAAGGCCATGATGGCGAAGGCTTCCTTTACCCTCCTGATATCTTTTTGCCATGTTCTTTAACTCTTGGTACAAATACAGGGGAAGATTAACCCTAACTTCTGGTTGTTGTCTACCATGTCTGAGATGGTTTAAAATTCGCAGATGATGCCCTGACAACAGCACATACTGCCCTTCACAGGTCAAAAACTTAATCACCCAGGTGGCTACTTCATCCCAGGGTTCTTGCAGGCTAGCCCTTTTTAACCCCTTGCATGTGTTGTTATGGGTTAAATATTCAGGTTCTCTATCATTCTCTTCTACAAACTGATTAACTACATTTGCCAATGTGTTCTTGCCAGATCTAGTAATTGAAATTCCCTCTAATGGCAGCTCTGTAATTTGACTTAAAATTTTAGGGCTTACCTCAATAGACATGCCGTTGACATGTGCTCGGTTGTTTCTGAACGTGTGGGCAAACATGCCAGCTAAATCTTCTGAAGACCCATTGAATTTGTCCAGAAATGTCATAAACCCTCCGTCTTCAAAAATCTGCACAACTGCCAGATTTTCTCGGAGGAAATTGGTATCTGTAGGTTCTGTTCTGATCTTGCGTCCCATTTTTCTCTGTTTAAAACTTGTACACTGCGGCTGCTGTCCTACTGCAGGATTTTTTGGTTGTTTCCTGTTGCTAATTTGCAGAGTTTAGAACCTTCGCTGCCCTGTTTCTCCTTCTTCTTCGTCTTCTTCGGAATGAGCCGTATTCTGTGCACTGTACCTCGCAACACGTCTTCGAAAAGAAGGATGGCACACATATCTACTTCTGCACCGTACACCTGTTCGTTGATAATTGCATGGATGTCCTTGCCGTCAGATCCACGTCATTAGTTTTGCAGATTCTCACGTGCATGTTAATTGACATTAAAAATTGGTGGCATATGGTTGCAGATTCTCCGTATTTCCAATGAGTGCAAAAATAGACCATGTGCTGATTGACACGTGTCCCTTCTTCGCATGCAACTAAGAAAAAATCTTAATTTTGTCGTATCTTATTTTCTTGGACGCCACGTGGAAATGCTCTTTCCGAAAATGCAAACGAAATTTCATTCCGAAGATTATGACCTCATTCCGAAGACAAGTCTTCATTCCGAAGACAAATCCTCATTCCGAAGATTATGACCTCATTCCGAAGACAGGTCTTCATTCCGAAGACAAATCCTCTTTGCAGAATTTTCATTCCGAAGATAGATCTTCATTCCGAAGATCAAGCTGTATTGTGAAAGTAAATCGTCATTCCGAAGACAGACCTTCATTCCGAAGATAGATCTTCATTCCGAAGACAAATCTTCATTCCGAAGATGATGCAGCAAATCGTCATTCTGAAGACCAAGTTTCATTCTGAAGACAAATTGTCATTCCGAAGACAAAGTTTCTTTCTGAAGATAAAGTGCAACATTCATTTTGCTGTCATTCTGAAGACAATTTCATTCCGAAGATAATACAACAAGTATTGTTTTTGGCATTCTTGTTCCGAAGATTAGGCAGAAATCAATATTATCATTCTTAAAACATGTTTTTAAGTATGCCAACTCTTATGAATACCTTTTATGCTAATGGTTAATTGTCACATACTATATACCAATCATTTTACAATGAAGAAATGTAAGAAATATATACCTGATAAAAACAAGTTAATGCCGCTTTGAAGAATGACTCGCTTTTGTTGATATTCTCTCGAGATTTTCTCGCAACATTTCAAAACAAGTGCACTAGGTGAATTTGTACAATGATGATTCAAAAATTTCTCAAGGTTATGCATGCCAGAAAACTGGTTTTCATGCATACCAACCCAGTAGTGCCTTAAAAAGGTTTTCACTGCTGAGTTATTCATTTTTCTTTTTTTTTTTTTTTTTTGATTTTCCCCATTTTTTTTATTTTTACCTCTCCTTTTCTCTCTTTTTTTTTTTTTTTTCTTGATCCTGACTATGCCCATGAAGGAATTTCATGATTTCCCCTGAAACCATGCCCATGAAGGAATTCATACTCGGAATTTATTCATCTTTTTGTTTTTCTATTTTTTTGATTTTTTTGTATTTTCTATTTTCTTGAAATCCACTGATCATGTTGATTGTTTTGAAGTGGAAGAAGGATTCTCTTCCACCTGCCGTGTATCCAAACTATCAAGTTGCTGCAAGAATTCTTCTTTAGTCAGAGGTGTATGGTATACCCCGAGGCGATGTCCATTCACTACCAACTTTCTTCGTGACCCATCAATGGGGGATAAACGAGCCGCTCCATTGTTGAATACCTCTTCAATCCAAGAAGGTCCCAACCATCTAGTTCTCGATTTTCCAGGGAAGTCCTCATATTGAGAATCGAACAAGAAAGCCCAATCTCCTTGTTGGAGTTTCCTCTGTCGAATGTGACTGTCATGCCACAACTTCCTCTCGCTCCCGAATTACCTCGCTTTGGTGCAGAGCATCCAATCTAAGTTCATCCAATGCATTCAATCGTAGAATCCTGTCTATCTGTGCCTCGCGACAAGTCAATTCCAATTTCAAGTGTCGTGCGCAATGTTAGTAGCTCAAATTCAATAGGTAAGAGAGGCTTTTTACCAAAGACTAGTTCATAAGGTGTGAATCCAAGGAGTGGACTTCCAAGTAGTATTGTAGGCCCAAACTCGCTTCTGGTAGTTTGTCTAGCCAATTTTTCCTATGAAAAGCTACTGTTTTTGTCAAGATGCGTTCTAGTTCTCTGTTTGTTACTTCAACCTGGCCATTTGCTTGTGGGTGGTAAGGTGATGATTTCCTATGTTTGATTTCATACAATTCTGTAAATACTTTTATGACTTTGGATGCAAATTGGGGTCCTTGGTCTCTGGTGATAGACCGTGGAGCTCCAAATCTCTCAAAAATCTGAGTATACAAGAAATCAACGACCTTCTCTTCACGAGCATGTTTGAAAGCACGCACCTCTACCCACTTTGTCAAGTAATCAGTGCATACTAGAATATGCACCTTTCCTTGAGAAGGTGGATCAATAGGTCCTACAAAATCAAGCCCCCACCTCTCAAATGGTTCTAAAACCATTTGAGGCTGCAGTGGCATCTCATTTGTATGAGTGGGTTTCCCCATTCTTTGGCATGCATCACAATGCCTGATGTACTTTTTCACATCCTTGTGAAGAGATGGCCAATAATATCCTATCCCTAAGATTTTTCTAACTGTGCTTTTTACAGAATAGTGTCCACCTGAGGGTTCATCATGACAAGCTCTAAGGATATCATACACTTCATCCTTTCGGATGCACCTACGTAACACATGGTCAGGACTGCACTTAAAAAGCATACCCTTAATCCACTCAAAAGAAGAACTCTGTTTGATCAATTGTTTTTTCTGTTTTGAGGTGAAATGTGGAGGAACTTTCCCTGTGGCCAAATAATTGGCTATATCTGCAAACCAAGGTGATTGAACTGATATAGCAAATAGTTTTTCATCAGGAAAAGTGTCATCAACTAATTCCCCTTCATCTGTGTTCTGCAACCTGGACAAAAAATCTGCTACAACATTAGCTTTTCCTGGTTTGTTGATTATGGTAATATCAAATTCTTGCAGCAACAAGAACCAACGAATAATTCTTGCACTTACCATAGGTTTATTCATCAAATACTTAATGGCTGTATGATCTCGTGTGAATAAATATTTGATAACCTCGTGATATAATGCCTGAATTTGTTGATGGCATAAATCACTGCTAGGAATTCTTTCTCAGTTGTATAATTTTTCTCTGCTCCCATCAAGTTTTTGCTAATGTTGTAGATGGTATAATGTTCACCATTATCAATTTGTCCTAATGCTGCTCCAATTGCTGTATTGGAGGCATCAGTTTGAATGTGAAATGGTAATGTCCAATTAGGTCCTCTAAGCACAGGTGGAGTTATCAATTTCTCTTTCATAGCTTCAAATGCTTCCCCGACACTTTGCAGTCCAGGAGAATTCATAATCTTTAGTCAATAAGGCAAACAGAGGACTCGGCTATTGTACTAAAGTTGGGAATAAACCTGCGGTAAAAACCAATGTGTCCTAGGAAACTTCTGACATTAGTCTGAGTTTTAGGAGGAAGGAGGTTCTTGATAATTTCAACTTTCTTTGGATCAACTTGGATCCCTTCAGGAGAGATGTGATGACCAAGAACTATCCCTTCCTTCATCATCATGAAGCATTTATCCGGATTTAAGGATAAGTGGTATGTTTCACAACGAGTTAAGACTTTGTCAAGATTTTCCAATGTAAAATCAAAAGTTTGTCCACATACCGTGAAATCATCCATGTAAATTTCAACACTTTTGGTGGTCAGATCAGCAAAAATTGCTAGGACTGCTCACTGAAAAGTTGCTGGGGCATTACACAAACCAAAAGGTAAAACCCTATAGGCAAATGTTCCCCATGGACATGTAAAAGTTGTCTTTTCTTGATCTTCAGGTGCAATCTGAATTTGATTATACCCACTGAATCCATCAAGAAAACAAAAGTATCTTTTTCCAGCAAGAAGAGTATCTAACACTTGATCTATGAAAGGTAATGGAAAATGGTCTTTGTATGTCACCTTATTCAATTCTCTGTAATCTACACATACTCTCATTTTTCCATTTTTCTTAGGAACTATTACCAATGGAGAAACCCATTGACTATCAGAAATTGGGTAAATGAATCCTACTTCCAGGAGTTTTTCAATTTCTTCCTTCACAATATCTCTTAAGGCAGGATTCAATCTTCTTTGAAATTGTCTGACTGGCTTGACTTCTTCGGTATAGATCTTATGGGTACATATATCAGGATGAACTCCTGACATATCTTTGTAGTTCCAAGCAAAAGCATGAACATGCTTCTGCAAAACAACTATCAATTTTTCTTCCTCTTCCCTAGTAAGCTGGCTGTAGATATTCAAAAATTTGCCTGGCTGGACTTCTATTTGTTTTGTATTTAGAAGGACCGAATTCACTCCTTCATACTTGGTGATTAAGGGATTAAGAGGACATTGCTGTGATTGGAGAAACGAGCGGCTTCTGTTTCATTGCCGCTTGAGGGAAGCATTTCTTGTATGGAACAAGTGAGAAGGAAAAATCAGATGATGGTGCCATCCATGTGATAGTGAAACAGAGTTTCCTTGTGATAGCACAGATGATTCATCTTCAGATTTTTGATTCTCCTCATTACTTATCAATTGTTGGGTATTTGTTGCTTCCCCTTCTAAACTTTGTTCATGCAGAACATTCATCAGATTGTTTCATTTTCTAAGTTTTCTGGTGTCACCGAGGTCTTCTCGTGTGTTCTCTTACTACTAAGGTAGCTAGTGTAGAAATGACCTCTTCTCGGTTCTTCATCCGAGTCGAAAACCATAACCGGCCTAAAAATTTGCTAGATGGTTTTGGCAGGAGGATATAAAGAAATTTGTTTCAGCTCAATACCATTTGAAATAGTCATATTTCCAGATCTCGTAGCCTATAAAGGTCGCTGCAGCTTGCAAGCCAAGGTCTTCCCAAAATAATGGGATATCCATGTGCCGAATTTCTTGGCTGTAAAACCAGAAAATCCGTAGGGAATTCCCAAGAAGAAACTTCTATAGGGACATCTTCAATGATTCCTTCAGGTTTTGCAACTGACCTATCACCCATTTCTAAAACCGTAAAATGTGGGGCCGAGATGTTTGAGCCGTAATTGTTCCATTGTATCTTTAGTCATGACATTTATTGCAGCTCCTAGATCCACTAAAACATTTGATATTGGTACCGAACCTATGGTGACCGTGGATAACCGGGCTTCCCGGATCACTATACTTTGGAGGTAGTAGTTTTCCGGATAAGAGATCAGCCTATCTTCCCTTCAACCCGCATAGTCTTGGGGAATGCTTTCTTCTTTCTTCCTCGCTCTTTTAATGCACAAATTTTGGACAAGATCGTTGATTTCTCGGTATTTCCTTAATGGCTTGCAATAAGGGCAATGAGATAGTCAACTTTTTGAGTTCTTTGACCAATTCCGACTCGTAAATTTCTGGTATTACATTAAGTCTTTCAAGATATGGAACTATCCTTGGTAATTGTTCTCCTTGTGTCTCTTTTTCTATTGTTGGATCCAATTTTTCTGTTTCTTTTGTTGGTTGAATTCTCTCCGATTCTGATGATTCTTGCTCTTCATTATCTTTGGTTTCCATTAAAACCGGTTCGTGTACAACTTTTCCCGAACGGAGTTGAATATCACTACAATCAAGAACATTAATTTCAATATTTTCTTCAGCTTCAGCCACATAGACAGGAGGTGTCTGTCTTACACTATTGGGATTAGTGACTGGCTGAGCTGGCAATTGAGGTTGCTTCACTTGCTGTGTTTGCTATTTTTCTTGAAAATTCTGATTAGGTGCAGGCAACAAATGCTGAGTTTGACCTTGATTCCTTTGCTGCCTTGGATAGGACTGGTATTGCCGATTCCATTGTGGTTGGTTTTGCACCCAATGTGGATTAGTCTGATTTTGATTCCATGAGGGGTTGTTTTGATTCTCGATTCCAGGCTGGATTACTCCAATTTGATTGTGGCCATTCTTGGGAATTTGTCCATTGAGGATAATTCCAAGGACGTTGGGGTGGTTCTCATTGTCCCCAAGGCATAGTACCAGGATTATGCCCCCAATTTGTAGGAAAACGAGGGGGATTTTGATATTGAGAGAAATTTCCCCTTGTTTTGGTCCAATATAGTTGAGTTCCTCACCTGGTTTTCTAACACAGCTTTGAGTTGTGGTAGCAGGTGGCATTGATCGCCTGAATGCCTTTTTGAACAGATACTACAAATGGCCGAGATGGTTGTTTTATTCAAAGGACATTCCCGGAAAGCATGTTTACTTCTACATCTTGGGCAATAAATTGCCAAAGGTTCTCGTATTTTTAGCTTTTGCAGAGATTTCCCCTAAAGTAGTGTTTAGATGCACTAGGATATCGGTTTTGAAATTTGCTAGTTCCTCTATCGTGTCCTTTACATCGTACCATTTGTGCGGCTTTTTCTTCTTCTCTCGCTTAGTGCGAGAGTAATTCCCGCAGAGATCCATAATCTCCTCATTACCGAGAGTGGTTACATCCCCTTTTCCCATTAAATCCAGAACTTCTCTCGGATTCATCTTGCAATCCTCTCAAAAAGATAGTTTTACACAATTCTCGGTTCTACTAGTCCACATCTCCTTTGAACAAAGGAGAACCTATCAAGGTAATCTTCCAAGGTCTCATCATCTTCCTCGCTTGATTCTAAATAACTCATCCTTTCTATTCCTTACACGACAAGTATTCCCGATATTTGTCTAAAAAGACAGCCTCCATTTGATCCCAGTGTTCTTATGGAATTTGGCTCTAAGCTCATGAACCAGCGTAATGTTGAATCCTTGAGAGTTGAGGGAAAAACCTTAAGTTTTTTATTGTCATTTATATAATCATAAGTCCGACACACTACCTTGAATTCAAACAAAAATTGGTCAAGATCTTCAGATACAACACCTCGAAAGGTGGGAAGTACTGAAGGTGAAATGGTCTTCATGGGAGAGTTTTGTGTTGGATTCAGATGAATAGGATATTCAAATGTTCTGGACGGTTGGAGCACATCCTGATCATCCCCTTCATTATGAACATAGCCATGCTGGCCATCTACATTGCCTGCCATAGTTTCTTGTTTCCTAGGAGAAGTTAAAGCTTCCCAAATTTTTCTCTCAAGAGGTCCAAGCTTTTCTGTTGATGAGTCTAATGAATTATCTTCCTTAAGATATTTCGTTGATACAATTGGTGATTTTATTTTCTCAAAATGTTCTACCGATGGTGAGACTCGGTGATTTTTCTATCGCTCTTTCGGTAGTTCAAACACAGGTGATTCACCCCTTAGGCGTGAAGATCTCCTTAATGGGACAAGCCAGGGATCCTTTGGGGTCTCCCTAGACTTACTCATTCATGTTTACTCCTAAATGACATAAATTAAGTCAATAGTTGTTATCTTACTCACCGTTATATTCAGATTTTAACCTGAATGTTCACAGTTTAGTCTGATTACAGCTATTGGACTATTTGTTTTCTTTTGGCAACACTATATCCCTAGAAACGGTGCCAAAATGATGCGTAGTCGTTATACCATCATTAATTCTCAAAGAATCTATCAATCCAGGGCAGTGTACAAGGCTATCTACGAAAGAAGAAGTGAAACAACTATAACTTAGGTCAATCTAGGGCAACAAGTCTTTATTGGTGGAACCGGTTTTGTGGGGGGTTTTGGAGCATTCCTATCTCTAAATTGCATGAATTAAATCTTAATCTAAGTTGCAGAATTGGAAACTAATCATTAACTACAGAAATGAAGTCCTAATTACAATTGCAGAATGAGACCTAATTATACTGCAGAATTAATAGTTGCAGAATTGAAAGTCTGATCCTAATTGCAGAAAGGAAATCTAATTACTTTTGTAGTAAAGAAAGTCTAGATCTAATGTGGAAATAAAACTATCAAAATTCTGTAACAGAAGGTTGTCAATCCTCTGTTCAGATTTTGACAGCAAAACACAAAAATGCAGGAAATTGCTGAAAAACAGTAAATTCTGGAAATAACAGTTTCAAAAATAAAGTGAAAGCTTGGCTGAAAGTAAGATTGCAACTAAAACATTAAGCACAAGATTTATTTTAACATGAATGAACTAATACTGCAAATATTGTCAACTTATTCACAAGCAATTTACATAACAAGTTCTGCAACTCATTCTCGTCGCAAAGAAAATCGAATAAAAACCTCGCTCTCGTTAGTCCTCCTCCTAGGTCCTGGAAGTGGCCAACCTCTTTGTCCGTAAGAAGGTGTAAGTCTCTCTCTCTTTCTAAATCTTAATCACACTCATTTACAAGTAAATTGAAATAGAACTGGTGCACTTTATTGATCAAAAGACATGATTACAAGAATTTCATTGAAAAACTGTTACAGGACTGTAATAGTCAATTTCTAGTTATACTCTGTATTTTCTGCTAGCTTTCTCTATATTCTATCTTCTGCTACTTCTCTACCCCCTTACTCGGCTCAACCTGAATGGGAGCAATATTTATAGCTATCCTATGATCTGATTACAAACAAAGAATATCTCAAAAGATCTAACCCTACAATGCTGCAACAAATTCTGGTTTTATCCTAGAAGAGGACTAAAACCTGATCTTTCCCTTAATGATGGCTTTGGTCGGCAATGACGGCAAAAATAGATGGCAGATATTTCTCTTTACTTTTTCCAACCTTTATTTCCCTTTTTCCGTCTTCAAAAATCGGTCAAAAAGGTCAAAATCACATTCTGTTCTTCATTCCGAAGATAAGTGGCTTCATTCCGAAGACAGTGCAGTTTTCATTCCGAAGATCGCTCATTTCGAAGATACTGCATGCTTCATTCCGAAGATCCGCTCATTTCGAAGACGCTGCATTCTTCATTCCGAAGATCCGCTCATTTCGAAGATGTTGTGTTTTCTTCATTCCGAAGATATCTGTTCATTTCGAAGATGCTTCGGAATGAACAAATGTGTGCTTTTCCTTTGATTTCTTCTGCATCTCTCAGGTGGGTTATCTCTTAAGATCAAATTCTAATGGTCTCCATTCCTTTTCTCATGTGAATTCCATGCCTTGCTATTTATGGACAGCTGGCTGGAATTTACATGGGAAAGACCAGCTTTTGTCGCACAAAGAACAGTTTGCTTGCACTGTTGCCAGATTTAGGTGAAGTAAATGCTTGAAACAAATCAAAATATGATTAGTGAAATGCTGCTATTATTCTAAGCATATCTCATTGTAGCAAATCATAACAAAAAGAACACAAAACTATGCAAAAAGCTGTAAAATCAACATATAATATCTCAAATACATTGATCATGCAAAATGGTTAATATACAAGATATTAAATCAACTTAACTAACATATCAGATAAAACATAAGAGTTTATAGGAATTTTTAGTGTACAAAACATGTTATGATTGAGGCATTTCCAGGCCTCATCAACGATGGTGGTGGAGAGGTGGAGGAAGAGAGAAATAGACTGGGGTGTTGTGAGTGTGTGAAACAAATGGGATAAAATAGCGAGTGCATCAATGAGCATGAGTTCAGGGGCAGGAACACTCAAGGTAAGCGTATTTTTCTCTCTCGGTAACTGTTCTTTTTTGGGAAGGGTTTGAAAATGAACATTTTTTCTTTAAAAACCATAAAATGAGGGTGGGGGTAGGAATCGATGAATATTCATACACTTTCTATGAAAAGGGCAAAATGGGTATCCCAATGTGCTTTTTATTTTTACATGTGACTTTTTGGCATGTGGGAATGTGTGTAAGTGATGTGATGTGGAAAATGGGGTGAAACATGAATGCATGTGAAAATAAAGGTGTGGGATGGTTTAATTGGCCAAATGGATGTTCGAATTTATTTTTGCATGTGTGATTTGACTTCATTTTTTATTGTTTCGTGTTGCATGCTTGGGGAAGGTTTTGCATTTTTTTTCGCATTTTTTGACACGTGTTTAAATTTTTTTACCTGCATGGAGTGAATTTATTATGCGATTGCATGATTACAAACTAGGCCATGCAAAAATTTTCTTAGTTTGAGTGGTTTTTATGGCTGGGTGAGAACCAGTGGTTTGCAAATCTAGAGTGCGAACCACTGGTTCGCACGTGTGGAGTGACAACTAATTTTTTTTTTGTCTTTTTTAATTTATTTTTTGTGTGCATGTAAGATGAAAATAATTACAAGGAAATATAAGTATTTATGTAAAAAAAGAACATGATTTCCTAATTATGGTAGAGAAACTTGCAAAAATAAATGTTTTTGTTTAATTTTATACAATGATTATGTATAAGACCTTGAAGGATTTTTGAGCTGTGATGTGTATGTGATGGTAGGTGAAGAAGATATGACATGGCATTGCCTTCGAAGGTGTAGGAAGTCCTTGGAGGATGAGTGGACGGTGGATGATGTAGGGTGGTTGAAGGAAGTGGGATTATATGGAGTATGGGTGATGCGCGAGGTTCATGTGAACCATGCCTATATAGCAATATTGTGTGAGAGGTGGGATCCATATAGGAACACCTTTCATTTACCGATAGGGACCCTGGAGGATATCTACCACATATTTTGGTTGTCGATATATGGGATTACAGTTGATGACTGTGGAGAAGGAGGTGCACGAGTTAATTTTGAAGAGGAAATTTATGGAGCATTGGTGGTAGTTTGAGGCAAGGAAGGGTGTAGATTACATGGCCTATTGGAGGAAGGAGTGGCTTTCTCTTCATCATGTGATGGTGATGTTGTTGATAGCTAGCCATGCATTACCAGATGCTTCAAGGGTTAAGTCCCATTGGAATATGATGGGGGTGGTTTGTGATATGGTAGAGTGGGGGATTAGATATGCATGGACACCCACACTATTGATACAGGTATATCAAGAGTTGCATGGGATCGTGAGGATGGAGAGGATAGAGCTGAGTGTGAGTCCCCTAATGCAGATATGGGTGTGGGAGCATGTGACTATCTTGAGACTGATATAGTTACCATATGAGGCACATGTGCATGAAGGAGATGAGGTGCCTTATACGATGATGTGGAGAGTGTACAAGGAGAAGAAGAAGAGGGTCCATGTAGGTGAGCTGATGTATCACCAGGAGGAGTTGGGATGACTGATGATGGATCGGGTGAAGTGGAGGTCATGGCATGGAGGGCCTGAGTGGGGTGAGGATGTAGTGTACTTGGTATGCATTCGACATAGTCGATGGTTGGTGGGGAAATACTCATCATAGGTTGAGTACTTCCCATTTTCTAGAGTACAATGGTGATTGGTGCAGGGATATCCTGATCCACCTGTATCGATCTACAGGGTGGAGGGTGATACAGGAACACAACCCATAGTACCATCATTATATGTTATTCCTGATGAGTTGATTATTGTCTTGGGTGTGGACAATATAGAGACCACATCAAAGTATGATGTGTGGTGGTCTAGATAGATTTGGCATCCAGGACAGGATGTAGTGGATGAGTGGGTGGAGGCAAAAGGAGCTCTACCCAATTACATCTACCAAGAGAAGCAAGAGAAGGGTTGCCAGTGCAAGGTGTGGAGGAGCAGGAGGATGTGGGATCACCCAAGCTGGGTGAGGAGGAGGAGGAGTTAGATCAACTAATTACATAAGTGAGGCCATGACATGATGATCAGGATATGCTGGTGAGTGATAGTGGCACAATTTTGTCAGTTGAGGGTGGTGAGGGGGTGAGGGTGGATGTGGAGGAGAGGGAGGAAATTCCCTTGATGGATATGGATGTGGAGGTAGATGACTAGTTACTAAGGTTGGATGTGTCTATGGTGGATGCAAGGGAGGATGACTTTGGTGGGGATTTGACGATGGCTATCAAGCCTTAGGGTGAGGTGTTTGCTTTGATGAGGGAGGTGAAGAGGCTAAGGGATATGTTATTTTATAGGGAGATATATTGGGTGATTGACCACTCAACCTTGGAGGAGGAGAGGCAAGAGGTAGAGGTAAACCTGAGGGCAATATTAAAGGAGCGAGATGAGGTGAGGGTATGTTTACAATGGGTTGTGGACGAGAGAGATGTTGCATGATGAGAGTGTGATGAGATGCACTCTATGAGGGATGGGATTATTGAGGCTACCAAGCAGGCACAGTGGTTGGTGGATGAGGTGAGGGCAGATACAAAGACCATGAAGGTCTATCATTTAGTGAGAGTCACAAAGCTAGAGCATACTGTACGAGAGGCACAGTAGGTGAGAGAGGGTAGAGTAGGAAATTGATCAGCTATGGGATGTAGTGTCATCTATAGAGGTAACATAAAAGGAGGTGGTATAGCTACGAGTAAGGCATGAGTAGTTGATGGTGTCCAATATGAAGGAGGCTTCCAGGAGGATGAGAGCAGAGAATGAGCTAATGGTAAAGGACCTTTAGGTTCCTACATACTCTAGGTCTCTTTCTTTGTCACAACCATAGGTGGAGTGGAGTACACCCTCGGTTGGTGGGATGGGTCATCAGGTGGCGACACCTACAATGTCATATGCACTAGTGAGGATGGCACTACTAGCACCAGTGGGGGTAGTACAGAGGGTAGAGGCTAGAGAGGCTGAATCAACATAGGTAATGGCAAGACGAGCACCAGTGGATGAGGGGAAGGGTGAGACTCATGGAGGGTAGTAGTGATGATGGGGCTATGGGGACGAAGCGACTGATATTGGATGTATTTGTATTTTTGTAGATGCTCATGATGAGTGGATCCTTTTTGGGGAGATGTGCCTATGAGGGTATATTAATTATTGTAGTAATATGCCATTTTTCATGGTTATGTATATACATGGAGATATGATGATGTGCCCGTAAGGGACCACACATTTTATTATACTCTGATGGTGTCAATTTTTGAGATATATATATATATACATATGAGATTCTGCAACACTTGTGTTTATTTGCATTTGTATGTGTGCTTGTTTTTGCTTATGGTGGTGTATGATTAATGTAAAGGTGGTAATTGAAAATTAAATGTGAATGGAATGATGATATGCTTAAATAAATATGAACTAACATGAGGTGTGAAATAAAAAGTAAAATGTCATGCATTAGATTTAAAATATATAAACACATTGCTTAGGGATAGCATTTGCATCATTACAGTATTCAAGTGATGTAATCCATTTTGTTATTCCAAGGAAATTGGATAAAAAGAGTGTAGTGAAGAGATTCTAACACTAAAATTTGTACGTAACAAACCCATTGATTAATTGAGAAAAATTCTTGAATAGGTTCTAGGCTATCTTGGTAAATAAGACCTCAATCCTAGATTTGTGTGTGTAAAGTGATGTTCATTGTACCATGTTGAAAACGGATGGTTTATAATTGCATGGCAACTTAGCTTATAAGCTATCTCATTGGTAAATACTTGAGGAATACAGTGATTCAAGATTTTGGTACTCTCGAGGCTTTTCCTTTTTTTTTCTACCCCTGTATGATAAGTTGCTTTTGTGGTGCTCTTTTATCTTGTATTTCTCTTTTTTGATTTATTTTTGTTGTGCTATTTTATTTCTATTTTTTTTGTGGGCATTGGCTTTTGTTTTTTGCCCCTTTTCTCTCTTCTTGTTTTTTGGAACCTATCCTTTTTTCAATCCTCAGGTTCGAGATAAATCATGTGAATGATATAATGAGCAGAGTGATTTTCACCAAGCATCCATCATCATGCAATGTAGCTAGCCTGATTTCCAACATGTAGTTAATTTGTAGGATGTGTAGGTAAATATAGGAATGAGAGCAAGGTAACCAAGGGAAGCCTATAAATGTTTTTGAAATGTGCCAACTTTGGATGGTGGTTGATTATGTAATTTTGTATGGGTGAAGCACTCAAAACATGTCAATAATCCTATTTCCTAAAAAGGGGGTTTGGGCATCACATTGGGTATGCTAGCATGTGCATTTTTAATTCCCATCGCATGGTATTTACAATTAATATATGCAGATGCCTACATGGGTGCAAAAAGTGAGAATTTATGTACAAGGTTACCCCAATGTTATGGACAATGGAATGGGATGTGAGGTGGTGTGGTATGAAAATGGAAAAATAGAATCAAGAAAAGACAAGAAATAAATAGGGGAGGAGAAGAAATTAAACTTATCAAAGGTATGTATCCGCTCAAAGAATGACCATACAACATTGAAAAGTAACTAGAAGAAAAAAATATAAGAAATAAAAGATAAGAAAATAAACCCATTAAAGGTATGTAGCCACTCGAAGCATGACCATACAACATTGATGAGTAACTTGGAGAAAATAAGATAAGAAAGTGTAGACACAAAAATAGCACCAATCTGATTATGTGATGACAAGCATTGATTGAATTGACATACATAGCCCTTAGGGCAGCCCCCAGAGGTTAAACAGTGGTCCTAACCACTCCTAAAGTAGTTTTGGAATGTCAGAGGTCAATTTGGCACATTTCAAGCACCCTAATCCTTATTCATTTCACCCTGGGATGATTAGAATGCTATTCACCCCACCCCATGATGATTAGTAGCAATCACTCCAGGGTGGGGCGAATAACAGGTTTGATGGGCAAAAAGTCAAACCTTGACAAATGGCAGCCCATATCCGCCACTCAACTCCACCTTCAATGCATGGGAGTGTGAGTGAGCATTTCAAAGATCAAAGAGGCAGTCATAGAGGTAGTCATGGAGCCCTTAATCAGGGAGGAATATTCTCTCCCCTGACAAGGCATGATGGCAAAGTGGCACCCCTGCATGCACATTCAAAGTAGACCTTCAGGTCTATAAAATGGTGAGTCTTCTCACCCCAAAATAAGGATTGAGTAGGAGCATTTGGAGAAATGAAGTTCTTCCAAATTATACCCTCACCCTCATTGTGCTTCCTACATCTTTGATCTCTCTTTTGGAAGGGAGGTTATTGGGTGAACACTAGGAGCGCAATCCGGACCCAAAACCCAAAAAATTGGCCACAATCCCACACCCAATTTTTTTACACAAAACCCTAGGAGGTTTTGGACCCATCCCAAGTGGATTGGTGTCAAAACCAAGCACCAAACGGTGGGCATCCTACCCTTGGGCGCCCCCCGCACTATTGCAGTCCTAATCGCCCCACCCTAGAGTGATTAGAAATCTACAATATATTTCTTCACTGTTTCTTTTGCATATTTTTTTGGGTGACTCATATATGATGCTGTTCAATTTTGAATGCATTCTGACTTGTTTTGATTGTGTTTTCATTGTTTTACACTTTTACTAACATACAGGGAGCATCTTCAGATATAGGGCTATTGGGGAAGAATACACAAAATACGACCTTTTGGGTCATCTCAAAATACCCATTTTACCTAACCCCAAGTTTGTAGGTGTTTTGGAGGCCTCTGGATGGGACATTTGGGAGGTCATTTTTAGACATTTTATGATAGTCCTAATCGTCCCACCCCGGAGTGATTAGAAATTTACAGTAGATTTATCAAATTTTCTTTTTGCAATGTGTTCTTTATGGTGTTTACATGCTTATTTCCAAATTTCATTCAATTCTGATAAGTTTTGATCACTGTTTTAGCTATTTCATGTATTCATTAACCGGATGCCTTGGGGATTGCATGTTTCCCTCCATCCGCATGTGCTATTAATAATTTGTTGTTTCTTTGTACATAGGATATTGACATAAGAGGGGCAGAAAGGAACTAAGAATGTATTCATGCAAGCGGTGATGATTTTTGGCCTGCCCATTTTGAATGTGGGCATGCAAAAGATCTCGAAGGGAAGCACACCATCCATTGGTGTAAAAAAATTGTATCGAATGCTCTGAGCCCCTAAAAATGGAGGGGAAGATGTATTGTAACCTGATAATAAGAAAAATTAATAAAATAGACTGCACCTTTGTTTTTTCTTTACATCTCGTTTCATTCATGCTTCGCTTTCCATTTTTCATGCACTTTGATTTTCGTTAATACAACTATTTTTGTTTGCATCGCACCCAGTGTGCCTGTGCTTCCATAGACATGCTTTCAATGGCGATCATGGTGGGAATCTATCCTCTACTATTGGGATCAAATTTTTGATCAAAAATCTTGTGTTTTTCTTGTAGGTGTTAATCCTTCAAGCGCTGGACTGCTGCTTGTGCCACCCTGTGACAAATACAGATTGGAATTCATGCCACCTCAGGGTGAATACATATTCATCCCATCCTATGATTAATATAGATCTGCTATTCATACCACCCCAGGATGATTAGCTCTCTATGCAAGTTTTGAGCAGAAACTCAGGGGCATCTGGTGTGGGCAGAGAAGAGGTAGGTTTTCTGAACATCCTCTATAATTTTTTGTCTCTGTTTCTATGATTTTTTTGTTTTCTTTGCTTGCATTAGAGAAGTCTTCTGCATTTTTTCTTTATTTGCACAAGTAAAACTAAGCACACACACCATGTGATAATATAAACATCAAGGAGTTGGTCATAAAACCCCAACACTTGATCAAGACCAACGGTGGATTTCATCACCACCTTGGCTTGAATTTTGCATACATAACCCTGATCATGACTGTTGCTAGATGTAAATCCTGATGAAAGCTGACCAAGTGTAGTGGGGGTGATTCCCCATGCATGAGGATAAGTATTCTATGGTAGGTGTCAAAAATAGAGTGATTCCCCTTTCGTATCGCCTATGTTCCACGTACTATTCTGCTCTTGCGTACCAATAGTTTCCCTCACGTAAGGGTGGGTATATTGAGAGGTTCAGTATAATGGCCTGGTAGTGGTATATTGAAGGGGCAACCATTTTGGAGATATAAGAGCCCTCATTATGCATGTTTTCATTACAAGGTTTTGCACAACAAAAATCAAAACACACTAAACCAGATTTAGGACACACCTTTAATCTATAAATGAGATAATCATTTCTTTGATTGTGTGGTCCCCTTTGTTTAGTGTAGCATAAAAAAAAATTGTAAAGAAGATAAAAACATATGTATCCCTTAGAAAACCACCACCATGGTGTACACCCATAGCCAAGCCCAATCATGGGTAGAAGCAGCAAAAAGTGTACGAGGAGGCACAAGTCACCTCCATTATAGCCCCAAGGACTTGGTTATACCACCTTGGCAGCCTGACCTACAACATAGTCCACATCATGCCACGATGGAACAAGACTATAGAGGCACCCATTTGAGGGGAACTCCCATTCAACATAGACCCTTTCAAGAGGAGTACATACATAGGAAGACCCCCTTAGACACTCATTATGAGTGGCCACCATGCAATGAAGTGCTAGAACAACATAGAGTCCATAAGGAGGGGCCACACAATTAGATCATCCCTCGTCTACCCCTTATTACTATCAGAAACAATAGACCAAATCCAGAGCGCAAGGCTCTTTAGATAGGGCGAGCCAATTCTGCTCACCCCTTTCACATATATGAAAGGGAGCATGAGGAAAACCACTATATTCCTCAAGAGCAATACACATTACGGGAGTAATACGCCTTCGCACCTGCTATTTATCAAGATCACCTACTGAAGCCAGAGCCTCGGGTGAATGTTGCTAACCTTAACAGAGGTAAGTGACCTATAGAGATCTCAGATCACTATGACCAAGGTAGATATGTAGGGGAAGCATCTAGGCCTCCTAGACCTAAGACGATAGAACAAATCAACTTGGCATTTGCCAAACATACCCCCCGCAAAGCATAAATCATGTAGCTTGAGCAAGATCAACAATAGTTAGATCACCTGTACCGTCTTAGCAAAGAGAACATTCAATGTCAGATGGATGAGTTACTCTAGAACACTATGCATGAGAGGATTCCAAACCCTCACACACATAAGATAGAGCTTTATGAGAGGCATAACCCCTTGGTATGAGACAGGTCTCCATGACCTTATCAAGAGTTACCTCCAAGACCTCCTAGACTTGAGTGGGAGACCACTCCCAGAACCAATGATGGGCACCCTCCTCGGGCACCCACCCATGTTTATAGGTCACACCTAGGAACTCCTCAAGAAGCCTATGAGGAATTCAAGCAAGAAGAAGAGTGGGCTGAAATTCCCTACCAAGCCAGAGGGGCGCTATCCGGCTACCCCTCCATAGGCCTCATGTTCCTTGCAATTCACAACGAGAAAAAACCAAGGAGGAAGAGATCAAATATTTTGATGCATACAAAGCACTGCTAGAGCACTTAGATTATGTGGAGACCAAGACTTCTAGGCCCCAAAATCCCACTTTACACCAGCTTTGCAGTCACCCTGTGCATCCTTCAGTGCCGACACCCCCATATCTTGAAAACTTCAAAATGTCTTAATTGGCAATTTTTAGAGGGGATGAGGATGCCCAAGAGCACATGACAAGATTCCTGAGTCAATGCTTTGGCATTTAGGACAATGATGCTTTGCTTTTAAGAACATTTATAACCATGTTCATAGGCCTTGCCTCGGATTGGTTTACCCAGTTATCGAAGCATAGCATCAACAACGTAGACCAGCTAGTGGATACGTTCCTCAAACATTTCACCTTCAACACCATGAAGAAGGCATCATTAAGTGACCTAGCTAGCCTCAGGTAGTATGAGGAAGAGACCATGGTGGCTTATGGAAATTTGTGGAGGACATTGCTTTCAAGGTTACCTTACCTCCCTCCCATGGCCAACCTGACCCAAATGTTCTCAAAGAGTTGCCTAAGGTCGATCTTCATGCTATTATAACTATAGCAATATGCCACTCTCGAGGAAGCCCTAGCGCAAGCCAGAATAATCGAGGAGATCAAGATACAGGATGGCAAGATTGCCAAGCCATGCAAGAAAGAGTGGCCCAAAAATGCCAAAATTGTGTCCACGCAACCGAAACCCACCACAGTCAATCAAGTTGCCATAAACATACCAAAGCCTGCATAGATGACATAGCCCCCAAAGGCTAATTATCAGGTAGTTACTCTTGATAGCTATGAGAAGGAAAATCATAGGCAAGAGAAAAATTAGCAGCGTCACCCTAGGCAACAATTCACACCCTTCACAGAGTCTAAAGACTCCTTGTTTGATTGCTTGTCTATGGAAAACTTGATAAACCTACCAGAAAGTCAACCTGTAGACCCCAATGTGCCAAAACCCAAGGGCTATAGGGAAGACCTATATTGTAGATTTCATCGACAAAAAGGACACGACCTTTACGCATGTTGGAAGTTCAAAATATTAGTGCAGGGCCTAATAGACAACAAAACGCTAGCGGTGGATAATCTCATCGCACCAAGAAAATAATAGATGGAGGTCTTCAAAGACCCCCTGTCTACCCATGATGTGTAGGAAAAGACTCTACAAGTCAATGAGGTGACACAAAACTACCCCAAGTAGGGGTATGTAGGTATGATAAGCATAGTGACACGGAACAAGAGGTACCCAAGCACAGCTGCCCCTGCTGTAGCTACAGGAGAGGTTCCATCAACGTCACAACCTCAACAGAACCCTACGCAACCTCATCCGCCTAGACCAGTGGCCGTGATTCAGACTAAACTTACCCAAATTTTAAGTACCACGTCGGCTAGGCTCTCCATATATGAGCTCATCCAAAAATCACCGCCCCATCGGGAGGATCTAATGGAGATACTCAAAGCAATCGAGCTACAGCCCCACGAAGCAAAATATTTCAACAACTTTGTGGGACATGTAAAATGATGTACATAACCAGTTATAACCTTCAGGGAAGATGAACAAAAATTGGTGACTGATGATATGGTGGATCCACCCCTACACATCATTATGCGAGTCAACGGGATTCCATTTAAGAGGGTGTTGGTGGACACTGGCTTGTCCAACAATATAATCACAACAATGGCATTGAAACACCTCAAGTTGCCAACATCTCACATTGTGGCCTCCACCTACACTCTTCGAGCATTCAATGACATGATATGCTCGATGGTTGGAACAATTATCCTGCCCATCCAAGTGGGACAAAAGACTATTCCTACATTGTGCCACATCCTGGAAGGTGAGATGGCCTACAATATTTTGTTGGGCCAACCTTGGATCAGGGACATGAAGTGTGTCCCTTCGATAGCCCATTAATGTCTAAAGTACACATACAAAGGGCAAGTGCATGTAGTCCCAATAGACTTAGAGCCCTTCAAGTATTGCAATACGGTACAACTGATGCCACAATCGACCCTCCCATAGAGACATTTGGACTTTCAATTTAATACATCCAAATAGGGTCTGATTTTGCATACATCCCCACTGTTAAGTCCCTCAAATAACCAACCAGGCCCATATTCATCATCTGGTCCTTAACCAACGATACCACCTATGGTGGCCACACCGAAGGACAATGGGAAGAAGCCCATGGAAGAGATACCACCATTGGTCTCAACCATCTCCATCAAAGATGTGCCTAGTCGAATGGAATTCGAGATGCCTGGTTCACCCAACATGGAGTGGACTCAGGAAGAACTCCCATTCCCTCCCCCTCCATCACCAATGATCATCGTTGAGATGGCCAATACGGGCCTGGGGGAATACCTAGTGCGGAACATTATGGCAACACCCGTGCTTGAGTCCATGTAGGACATGGGGAGACCTCGCATTCCCATAGACACTATTGTCCCTTTAGGCTACCCACTGAATCAGAAAATTTTTGTATATGGGGTCCTCGATAATGGCATTGAACCTTACCTACAAGAGGAAGAGGACGAAGAGCCCTTTTCTGAGAACGTTAACTATTTGTCCAACCCAAACTTCAATTTAAAATACCTTGGCCAATGTAATTGGCATGGATATGGATTGGGAAGATATGAACAAGGAGTGTGCATTCTTTGCCAACCAAGATATCAAATGCCATATGATAAATTAGGAGGTTCAACCACCCTTTTCCACTTGACAACCTTGGTAGAGAACATGCAAGGCCTAGGGCTAGGCAACAAGCATGGGTTGGCACAAGATACATATGCCAATCCTAACACAACATACACATTGGGGGATTATCTCCCATTGTTAACAACAAACCTTGTTGACCTCAACAACCCCTTCCCTTTGATTGAGAAAGGGGAAAGTTCAAGAACTTACCTCCAAGAGGGATATAAACAAGGTCAAGAAGGATCTTCCGAAGATGAGTTAGAGTATGAGGTAGCACCTTGGGACCCTTTTGAGTTCAATAGCAATCACTCGCAAGTGACACCCATAGATGACTATCAGGATAACTTCATGGCAATGTTCCCCTTGAATGCTCCAATCAAGTGATTGCCACCCCAAGAGAATCAGGTCCTCCTACAGAGAGTGAAATAACCCCGATGGGACCAAATCAACTTGCTTGAATAGAACAAGCCTCACATGCCACAAATAGTTGTCATAGCCAATGAAGGCCTATGGATATCCGATAGCGATTATGAATATGAGACTGAGATGGCATATCTCAACCATATGCGACAACAACAATACCCCATAGACATTGACAACATGTTTTAACAACTAAACATGGGGCCAAGGCATAGATGGCATTTGAACCAAGCACAGTTGGACCAAGTGTTGCATCTACAACTTTAGGCATACAAAGAGCACCTTCCACCTAAAGACCCTATAAAGCCATCAGTGCCAAAGGCATACCCTATCCTTCTATCCACACATAGGGCCGATCCATTTGTGCCAATACCCATAGAGCTAGATTCGGAGCACAAATATCACCAAGGATGTCTGATTCACCACCCGTGCGATAATGGAGACCAAATTTACTTCATCAATATGATCTCCATTGACTTAACCACCCCTGTACACAATCCAGTTGATCCAACATGGCCATTGTATCTAAACCTATATGCCATAGACTAGATCGTGCTAACTTGCCACCATCCCCATCAGAGTACTGAACTTGCGGTGAGATGATTCATTTCACCCCAGGACCAACTCAGGATATCTTCCATGCTGAAGTGGAACCTGACATTCCAAACGTAGATCTAAATTCAACAAATGATATCCACCTAATCCCAACTCCACACCAGTTGGAATATGGGTCCCACATGTCAATCGAAGAGATGACTGACGTAGACATCGGCTCTGATCCAATGAATCTGCAAATAATAAAGCTGGGGGTAAGTCTATCCCTCGAAGAGAAAGTTGATTACATTGCCCTTCTCAAAGAGAAGAAGGAGTTTTTTGCATGGTCCTACAAAGACATGCCGGGGCTAGACCCGTAGCTAGTCACGCATAATCTAATGCTTGTTTCGATAGTCAAGCCAGTCAAGCAAAAACTACGTAAGATGCACCCAATAGTAGCCTTAATGGTGAAATACAAGCTACAAAAGCTGTTGGATGCATAGTTTGTCATCTGCATGGATTACCCACCATGGCTGTCCAACATGGTACCCATCAAGAAGCTAGATGGGAGGATTTTCATATGCACCGATTTTTGAGATCTAAACAAAGCGAGTCCCAAGGATGATTTCCCCTTACCCAGCATCGATGCATTGGTGGAGGATACAGCAGGCCACAAAACGCTTTCCCTCATGGATGGTTTCTTGGGATACAACAAGATTCATATCAATCTCGACGATCAACTCAAAATGACATTCACAATGCCTTGGGGGACATTTTGTTATAAGGTCATGCCCTTTGGCCTTAAAAAATTTGGCACCACCTACCAACGTGCTATGACATACATCTTCCATGATCACATGGATAAAAATTTGGAAGATTATATGGATTATTTATTGGCCAAATATCTTTTGCGCCCAGATGATCTTGATGACTTGCGCAAGATCCTTGATCGCCTCATTGAACACAAAGTTAGGCTAAACCCAAAGAAGTGCATATTTTGCCTCACATCTGGAAAAATCTTGGGTTTCATAGTCTCAAAATGAGGCATCGATGTAGATCCAAATAAATTCAAGGCAATCCTTGAAATTCTTGGCCTAACCAACATCAAGCAGTTCATAAGCTTGCAGGGTAAGGTCACATCAATAAAGCACTTCATAGCGTAGCTATCTGACAAGTGCCGATCCATGAATAAATTATTGCACAAAGGGGTAGCATTTCATTGGGATGATGAGTGCCAGTCAACCTTCGACAAAATTAAACAATACTTGGCTTCACCGCCAGTATTGGCACCACCTAGACTAGGAGTGTCGTTCTATTTATACATCTCAGCTACTGAGGTGGCATTGGGCGCCATGCTAGCCCAAAAAAATGAACTACATAAAGAACAGGCTAATTATTATCATAGTCGCACCCTGGTCAGTTATGAACTTAACTATGCATACGTCGAGAAGCTATGCTTAGTAGTGGTATTTGCAACCAAAAAGCTACACCATTACATGCTGAGTAATACGACATATGTTGTGTCTAAGGAGAATCCATTACGATACATGATGAGTTGTACTTATCATAGTAGTTGCACGGTGAAATGGATCATGTTGTTGATAGAGTTTGACATTGAATTCATTGGATAGAAGTCCATCAAAGGTCAAGTCATCACCGATCAACTAGCAGAGGCTCCTCTCAAAGACGATCAACCTCTGACTATAGAGCTACCCGATGATGGGGTCTTCCATGTCTCAGAATCACCAGATTTTGATGAGCTTGAGTCATAAGCTGACATAACCCTATTTTTTGATGGTTCTAAATGTGAGCAAGGGGGTGGCACGAGAATCGTATTCTTCACACCGCAAGGGGCTCTAATGCCTTTATCATTTAAACTTGATTTCCCATGCACCAATAATAATGCCGAATACGAAGCCTTGCTCATAGGTCTTCAGAAAGCCATCACCATGAACATCAAATGCTTGAACATAATTGGTCATTCACTGTTAATTATAAACCAAGTGAAAGGGGTATTCCAATGTAAATGCCCAGTTCTGTAGGCCTACAAAGCTCTTTGTGGATAAATTCCTAGCAAAGCTTGAATGGTATGACATCGAGGCACTCCCTTGATCATCGAATCATTTTGCGGACACTATGGCCTTCTTAGGGTCACTAATCCTGCAAGACCCTTCTGGTGAGATGACAACCATTCAATTCAAAACATTATCTCAATCTGCAATGGAGCATGCAAGATCTAACATAACACCAGGAATCCACATGATCTAGATTGAATCGTCTCAGGATAAGTTCTCTCAAATCCATGATAGTCTGAATCATGCCAACTGGGGGTCCTTGTTCTCTCCAAACCCTCTTAATAGCAACACAATGCTATTCTTAAAATTTATTTCCCACAAGCGCACAATGGTACATGCGGTGGCCACTTCAGTGATATGGCCATTGCAAAGTGCATTCTTTGCATGGGCTATTATTGGCCATCATTAGAGCAAGATTATTGCGCATATGTGCAGAAGTGTGTGAAGTTTCAACACCATGCTAACTTGACACACGTACCTTCTCAGGCCTTACAATTGATCCAATTGTCTTGGCCATTTTTGCAATGGGGCTTAGATCTAATCAAAAATATCTCCCCTATGTCATCAAGCCATCACACGTTCATCATAATAGCCATAGAGTACTTCACAAAGTGGGTGGAAGCAATTCCGCTTACCTCTATGACTGGACCTCGCATTGTGGAGTTTATTCTACATAACATCATATGTCATTTTGGTATTCCATCCAAGATCATCTCTGATAATGGGACATCATTTAAGAACAAATATTTTCGTGCTTTGACAATAAAGTACAAAATTCAGCACAATTTTTCAACACCCTATTATCCATAGGCAAATGAGCAAGCAGAGGTGTCAAACAAAATGCTAGTTGCCATCCTTAAAAATATGGTCATAGATAGTCATAAGGATTGGCACATTCAAATCTCACTTGCTCTATGGGCTTATCGCACTAGCATTTGGACGCCCATTGGGGCAACTCCATTTTTTCTGGTGTATGGCTCCGAGGCAGTCATACCTGTCGAGTTGGAAATACCTTCCCTGTGCATATCAATGCAAGAGTTCATCGATGATGACACTACATGACAAGCCCAGTTAGACCAGATTACGTTGCTCGACGAACGATGCATCAATGCTCTCGAGCATTTACGCATCTATCAAGAGCGACTTAAGAAAGCATATAACATGAAAGTTCACCTGAGGGACTTTCAGGTTGGTGACCTGGTCTTAAAAGAGAACCAAAAAAATTCTAACTTGCTACCCAATTTAAGGGACAAGTTCATGGCCAATTGGTTAGGTCCTTATGTCATCGATAGTAAAACAAGACCTGGAACATACTGGCTCACCTCTCTTGAAGGAATTAAGGAACTAGAACCGTTGAACATCAGTCATTTGAGGCTATTCCACATTTAAAAGAGCCATGGCCCACCCCAAAAATCTCAAAGGATTCCCATAATCACTTGGTGAACCCAAAAATGCCCCAAAAGTACCCATAATCCCTTTGGTCAAACCAAAAGCCCCAAGGATTCTTGCAATCTCTTGGTCACCCCAAAACATAGAGGTATCTATAAACCCTTTGGTCAAACCAAAAGCCCCAAGGGTTCCCACAACCGCTTGGTCACCCAAAATGCCCCAAAGATATCTATAATTCCTTTGGTCAAAACCTCCAAGGATCCGAAAGCATCACTTGGTCCGCACCCACTCGGGATAAACCAACCATAATGAATTTTCAAAAAACAATAAAATAATCAAAAATAAC
This sequence comes from Wollemia nobilis, assembly GCA_028583015.1. Taxonomy (NCBI): domain Eukaryota; kingdom Viridiplantae; phylum Streptophyta; class Pinopsida; order Araucariales; family Araucariaceae; genus Wollemia; species Wollemia nobilis. The sequence goes on from JAQPPZ010002822.1 coordinate 530,298, forward strand.
AAAAAAATTGCATCTCACTTCCATGCATACTCTTAAAAATCAAAACACAAAAAAAAAAAATAATAAGTTGCATTAGGAATCACAAACATACATTGCATATTTGTTGGTCATATAGGTCAAATGCACCATAGACTGTAATTACTCGACAATTCCATCATTTTCTGCATTTTTCCACTTTGTAAATAGTCCAAAAAAAATAAACGCCATCCACATTTTTCACCATATCATAATCAATTGTCTTCTAATGTATCCAGGGCTTTCGTCATTTAGATGTCTTTAGATTTCTAGCCAAAAATTGTACAAAGTTGGATATATTTTTACAAAGGTAGAGTTTTACTTGGATCACACCTTGTTACGTCGCATCCCAACACAAGTTAAAACACATAAAAAATTCCCAAGTTGTGTGAACAAAAGATGAAACCTGCAAAGCAATCTAGGATACCATACAATGAAAAGGTTATCTTGCTCATCCCCTTATGTGAATGACCCCAAGAATGCTGAGAGTTGGCAAAAGGACAAGCATCTTCCCTACCCAATTCCCCAAGCATCCCAAATTCTCAAAAAGTTGCAAATATCCAAAAAAATTACAAAAAGTCAAAGTACAAACTCCAAAGTTTGACATCAAAACCCACACAGTGCATACATCAAAAAGCACAAGAAATAGTGATTCTCATCACTCAAAATTCCAATCCCTTGCTCAATAGAAAAAAATAAAAATAAACAATGATTTTTATCACTACATACGTGAGCAAGTATCCTAATAAAAGTAAAGAAAATAAGGGAGTCGAACTTGAATCCCTAGAACTCAGCATTCAGAAGGTCATGAGGTAATCCTCAGTATCGGTTTTGTGGTTAGCCTGTTGGTCACTGGCGGCAAACCTCCCGCATGACGATATATCTGTCGCATTAAACTATGTACAGATCAATGTTTGCATGTGGATGAGCTAGCTTATGGTATCCTAGATTGCACCACAAATTAATCTTACTAAATACAATAAAGGAGTTAGTGGAGCTAATTAGGTGATCCTTAGTACAGGTTTGGTTGACAACCTATCTGGCACTGGCAATATCTTGACAACTACCACATAAACAAATTCAATCACACACATAGGGATGTGAAATAACTTGGTCAAACTCATGTCTGATTCGTACCTTGTTCAAAAGTCTTGTGAGATAAATGTATAGTCTTGGCTAGTTAGTTAAAACATCTGAGTCCTAGAAAAACCTTAACTACATTCTAGAACACATGTGGTACATTCCATTCTTACATCACCATCAGAAAACACAAACAAAAAAAAATATTACACATGCAAAGTCATTCCACAAAGCAATCACATAGTACAAAAAACTAGTAAATCCTCTACAGTCTATGGTGCCACCACCAAGTTATCAAAAAACCATTTCATCCCTTCCATATGCATATATCATATAGTAGAAACATTTGCATTCACAATAACACATACATACATCAATGTAAATAAACGTGCATAAAATAAATGATAAATCATGACAAGTGTATAATCAAAAAGAGAGTTATGTATATATTAGGTCAAAAATTCCCGTAGGCTATAATAAGTCGGTCCTCTGATCTCACAAAAAAATCAAAAAATTAAAAATCCCAAGCATAGTGAGTCAGCCACCATGATCATGTAGGATCGGTGTGACTAGAACTACCCCTAGTGGTGTGGATCCTATGGGACCTCTCAAGGTGGTTGTTGCTAGCCCCCGCATCATGCCCACTAGCGCTACCCTCACCCAGTCGCCTACGATGAGAGGATGCTGATTGTTTAGTATCATTGCCTCTTGTACGGTGTGATGATCCGCCTCTAGTGAGCTCAGGTAACTGCCCATCAAGGCATATAATCTTGACCTCCAACTCCACCTGGCATCGACCCCACTCCATATCCCGTCGGTGGTACATAGCTAATGCATCATCCTACTACGCCAACTGAGCCTGTATGTGATCCCTCCCAATGTTGTGCTCCTCATACTATATCCATAGTAGGTCCTCCAATCATGCTATCTCAGCATGAAATCTAGCCTCCATGTCCCCTAGGACTTCCTGAGACATGGGCATCTCTAGGACGACAGACTGCTCTGGTACCCACTGCTCCAGGACATCCTATGTATCCGGCTGCTCTGAAATCCCTAAATCATCTCAGTCAAGTCATCTACCTCCACCATATTCACATTTTTGAGCAGAGCCCCCCAACCCTCCCCCGGTGCCTCCACAACCCCACCGCCTACTATTGCTGCATTCGAACCTCCTAGAGGCCCCTCACCCAGTTATCATAGCATCATCCACTACTGATCATACTCTGTAGTCACCCTGACATTGTCCATGTCAGGGAAATCAATCACTACATTAGACTCCTTGTCCAGTGGCTCAATAATCATCTAGGATAGAGTCCTCTTGTTACCCCAACGCTGATAGATCAAGGGCTCACCAAGAAATCCCTGGTGCACCCCAAACTATCGAGTCACCTAAACATACGAGAAGTACTCCTGATCTATCCCATGTCACTCGATCAACCATCTCCCCTTATGCACCCATTGAAGCCACTCTCCAGCCTCTGGCTAGGCTAGACAGTCCCAATATGGCCACCAGAACACCTCCCCTAGAGCAATACGAGAGAAGGCATCAGTATAGTGCCCTACGACACCTACCAACCATTGACTCTACCCCTGCTCCTTTGATATATGCCATAGTGTAGCATACCCAATCTCCATATCCACCATCTCTCCTTGAGTGGTCCAAGGCAACCCCTATGGCTGCTCCATAGTTATGTGCTACCACCCCCAACACTAAAACAAATAGCTACACCCAATCCCCTTCCACCTTTGGCAGTGGACCTCGTACAACTTGTCATATAGCTATGCTAGTAGTGTTTGACCCTACCTCATAATCAATGGTGCTACTGTTAGACACTCCACCAGTTTGAACACTACCTCAAATAGGTTCCAAGGGAACCTCGCACCTGAGGAGTTAGGAAACAACATGTTGGAGATGAGGTTCATGAGTAACGTATGCCTCACCCCCAACACGTCCTTCTCCAGCCACCACCGCACCATAATCCTACCAATCAGGCAGTCCCCCTCTACCATATCCACCATTCTATCCAACCCCATCTCCATGACATGCCCAAAGCACCGTGTCAGCATCACCATCTGCTGATCATGAGGAGTCATCCGAATGGGCAGCCCATCTATCGAAATCTATAGAATCTAATACACGTCCTCTAGAGTCACCGTCATCTCCCCTATTGGGAGATGAAAGGTGTTGGTGCGGGGATCGCACAAATTGATCAGGGTAGTTAGATATGCCGATCCCCCACCACAGTCTCCAGCCGCATCACTTGCTTGAGCCCAAGGGCATCAAGCCAATCCCAATCCACCACAGTCAACGCATCTCATGCATCATAAAATACCATCGACTGATGGTACCGACTCTTCACAACCTGAAAAACAAAAACAACACAAAAAACATTAACAAAATGTACAATACAAACATTCAAAAAAAAAAAAACAAATAAACAACACAAAAAATACAAATTCACCCTAGGGTTTTTAACCTTAAGTATGAACAAAAAAACAAAATAAAACAACAAATTCACCATAGGGTTTTTAACCTTAAGTATGAAAAAAAAAACAAATTAAAACAACAAAATCAACTAGGGTTTTTAACCTTAAATGTGAACAAAAAACAAAATAAAATACAAATTATCAATATCCTACTCCCTAAGAATGCTACCATAGCTAGACCGCTGCACGGGAGGACGGACTTTTGACAATTTCAGCCCCAATAAGCATCACAAAAAAGGTTTAAAACCTACCAAAAATAGGTCTGATTTTTGGGAAACTGCCTAAGCATTCAACAAAAAAAATTGATGACACCCTTACAAAAGTCATCTTGGGTCAAGTGACTCATCACTTTTCTCATTTCGGTCATTCCCTCATCGATTTGTCACTTGAGGGGGTAGTCACACTTAGTCACCAATCAACAAATACACACCCAATCAAGGAAATGGCATGCATTCAAAGAATCATTGACAAAGACAATCACACTCCTGCTTGGGGTAGCAAACAAGAAATAATCACAAGCTGATCAAACACTTGGTATTCTAGAATCATGAAATCAAGGTTTCCACAGACAAAAGGTTATGCCCTTTGCCTATTCATAACTAAACAATGTCCAAGATCAAGTAACACCTCACCGAAAAAGGTTAACACTTGAGTTAAGATCCTTAGCTCATTAGAAGCAAGGATTCAAGAATGCGTGCCCTTTCCATACTTGGGGCATCAAAATTTGGTTAGGTTACTAAGAAACCCTAATCATTAAGTTATTTGGTTATCTATTTTTGCTTAGCACTATGCCACGCACAACACATCCCAAAAAGGGGCATCTGTAGACACCAAAACAACACCAATCTGATTATGTGACGACAAGCACTAACCGAATTGGTATACATAGTCCCTAGGGCAGCCCCTAGAGGTTAAACAGTGGTCCTAACCACTCCCAAAGTAGTTTTGGAAGGTCAGAGGTCAATTTGACACCTTTCAAGCACCCTGCTCCTTATTCGTTCCACCCTGGGATGATTAGAATGCTATTCACCCCACCACGGTATGATTAGCAACAATCACTCCAGGGTGGGACGAATAGTAGGTTTGATGGGAAAAAAGTCAAACCTTGACAAATGGCAGCCCAGATCCACCACTCAACTCCACCTTCAATTCATTGGAGTGTGAGTGAGCATTTCAAAGATAAAAGAGGCAGTCATAGAGGCAGTCATGGAGCCCTTAATCAGGGAGGAATCTTCTCTCCCCTGACAAGGCATGATGGCAAAGTGGCACCCCTGCATGCACATTCAAAGTAGACCTTCAGGTCCATAAAATGGTGAGTCTTCTCACCCTAAAATAAGTATGGAGCAAGAGCATTTGGAGCAATGGAGTGCTGCCGAATTATACCCTCACCCTCATTGTGCTTCCTACATCATTGATCTCTCTTTTGGAAGGGAGATTATTAGGTGAACATTAGGAGCGCAATCCAGACCCAAAAACTGAACAATTGGCCACAATCCCACACCCAATTTTTTTACACAACCCCCTAGGAGGTTTTGGACCCATCCCAAGTGGATTGGTGTCATAACCAAGCACCAAATGGTAGGCATCCTACCCCTTGGCGCCCCTCACAATATTGCAGTCCTAATCGCCCCACCCCAGAGCGATTAGAAATCTACAACATATTTATTCACTATTTCTTTTGCATCTTGTTTTGGGTGACTCATATATGCTGCTGTTCAATTTTGAATGCATTCTGACATGTTTTGACTGTGTTTTCATGGTTTTACGCTTTTACTAACATACAGGGAGCACATTGAGATATAGGGTGATAAAAGTAGAATATACAAAATCCGACCTTCTGAGTCATCTCAAAATGCCCCATTTTTCCTAACCCCAAGTTTTCAGGTATTTTGGAGGCCTCTAGATGGGACATTTGGGAGGTCACTTTCGAACATTTTATGACAGTCCTAATCATCCCACCCCGGAGTGATTAGAAATATATAGTAGATTTCTTGACTATTCTTTTTGCAATGTGTCCTTGATGGTGTTTACATGCTTCTATCCAAATTTCATCCTGTTCTGATAAGTTTTGATCATTGTTTTAGCTATTTCATGTATGCATTAAACGGAGGCCTTGGGGATTGCATGTTTCCCTCCATCTGCATGTGCTATTAATTGTTTGCTATTTCTATGTACATAGGATCTCAACACCAGAGGGGAAGAAAGGAACTAAGAACATATTCATGCAAGAGGTGGTGACATTTGGCCCGCCCATTTCAAATGTGGGCACGCGAAAGATCCCGAAGGGAAGCGCACCATCCGTTGGTGTAACAAAATTGTATCAAACACTCCGAGCCCCTAAAAAGGGAGGGGGAGACGTATTGTAACCTGATCATAAGCAAAATTAATAAAAGATGCTGCACCTTTTTTTTTTCTTTACATCTTGTTTCATTCATGCTTCACTTTCCCTTTTTCATGCACTTAGTGTTTCGTTAATACAACTGCTTTTGTTTGCATCGCACCCGGTGCACCTGTGCTTTCATAGACATGCTTTCAAAAAGAAAAGGAAGAAATAGAAGGGGAAAATTAAAGGTATGTAGCCACTCGAAGCATGACCATACAACATTCACTTATAGAAGAAGTAGAGAAGGGAGGAAAGAAATGGAGCAAGTAGAGTTAAATGTAAATGCAATTAAACATAGTGCCACAGAATGTCAAAAAAGGTGACTTTTTATTCGTTTTGGTTTGTTTTTTTTTAATTATATACATATATATACAAGTAATGAGGAGTTATAATTCCTAAAACTAGGTGTAAAATGCTCGTACATGAATAATGTTAATGGGCTCAAGTAAGGCTATACCTTCCAATGTGGCCAGATGATATGCCCCAGATCCAAATGTGTGAGTAACCATGTAAGGGCCTAGCCAATTTGGTGCAAATTTGTCATAGAGATGGTATGGTTGGCTTGTAATCTATTGGTTTTCTTTGAGTACTAAGTCTCCAACTTGAAATTCACATTGGTGAACCTAGGAATTATAGGCACATCGAAGACAACCTTGATAAACTTGTGTGTGTTCAATAGCATGAATGTAACATTCATCCAATAAGATCAATTGGTCAATTTGGGCCTAATAGGCTATATCATCATCAATGAATTATTGCATAGAAACCCATAAAGATGGTATTTCAAGCTCTAAGGGCATTATGGCCTCAACATTGTATACAAGGGAAAATGGGGTTTCCCTAGTTGGAGCACGAATACTAGTACAATAGGCCTATATTGCTACTGGCATTTGATTGTGCCAATCACGATGTGACTCTACAATAGTTTTACTAAGAATGGCATAAATGGTTTTGTTTGTAGCTTCTACTTGGCCATTACCCTATGGGTAGTATGGAGTAGAGAAACTATGTTGGATGCTAAATTTTTCACATAGTGCATGAACATTCTTGTTCTTGAAGGGAGTGTCATTGTCCGTGATGATTTTAGATGGGATGCAAAAATGATAAATGATGTGTTGAGTGGTGAAATAAAAAATTTTAGGACCGGTCATTTGAATTAGAGGGATGTCCTCAACCCATTTCATGAAATATTCAGTGGTTGTGATGATGAAGTTATGATTGGCAGATGAGGTAGGTGTGATTTGCCAATGAGATCCAAGACCCATTATGAAAAGGGCCACATTGACTGGATAGGTTGTAGATCCTGAGAAGGTAAGTGTGTAATATTGGCATGATGTTGGCATTTAACACATTTTTGACATAAGCACAACAATCCTGATCCATTGTGGGCCAGTAATAACCCATCTATAGAATGCATTTGGTGATAGCCATGCCACTAAAATGACCACCACAAGTACCATCATGAGCCTCTTGAGTAATGCATTGGGCTTTGAAAGGCTCAAGATAGCATAATAAAATGCCATCATAACTTCACTTGTATAGGATATCACCTAGCAATGTATAAAGAATGGTATGCAATTTAAAAGCTCGTTTGTGAGTATGATTTAGATCAGGTGGAAGAATACCGAGCTTGATGTAGTCCTTGATTTGGTAAAACCATGGGTCATGTAGGTGAGCTTCGATGATATTGATGCCATCGTCATGAGAAGGTGGGGTGGTAGATATGGTGGATTGTAAAAGGGTGTGTATGGACATGTGTGTTGTGCTGGAAAGTGTATTTTGCAGAATGAGGGAGCCTAATGAGGCCATGGTATCGAAAAAATGATTTTTAGATTATGGAGTAGCAATGATGTTGTACGATTAAAATTGGGCTAATAAATTATTAGCTACTGTTGACACTTTTGTCACATTATGCAAGGGGTAGAAGAATAGCAAAATTTTTGTATAATATTAATTATTACCTTTTAAAATGTATGTAAGTTATAGCAATTTTGGTTTTCTTAGCCATTCCCCTTGTATACCAAAGAAGATAGAAAGAGCTTCGAAGCTGGGATAGCTTCGCTGAGGGGAGGAAGAATAGAATGAAAAGAACTTCAAGCCTAAGGCATTTCAAAAGGTTACTTCGGGTAGAAAATCAGCAAAGTAGTTTTTACAAAGAAAAACATGAGGAAGGCACCAAAAAAATCTTCACACCCGAAGCATTCCCAAAAGCATTTTGAGCATAAGTTTTGCGAAGCGACTCTCCTACAAAAAAGAGAAAATCCAAGATGCAAGACAAATTGGCTAAGGCAAGAAAAGGACTTTGGGCCCAAAACATTTCCAGTGATTGCTTCGCCCCTAAATTTTGTGAAACAGTTTTTTCGAAGAAAAACATGAGGAAAGCGCCAAGAAAATTTTCGCACCCGAAGCATTTCCAAAACTACTTTGGGTGGGAACCTAGCGAAGAGATATTCAAATGACAACTCCGCCTGAAGAAGGGAGGCCAAAAAATCAAATTCCAAAGTCTCTAAGGTAGAAGAACTACTTCGGACCCGAAGCATTTCCAAAGGCTACTTCGGCCCAAAAACTTGCGAAGCAGATCTCGAAGTAAACATTGAAAAATGCTTCGCCAAAAAGTCACCGAAATACCCACCTCGGGCCCCTCAACCTGCAAACCATTTCTGCTTCGGTCGCAAGCCTCCCGAACCATAGTTTCAAAGAAATATCATGGTGAAGAATTTTCTTGAGGCATAGGTGAAGTAATTCAACCAGCGAAGTAGTAGAGCATGAAGGGCCCCACCAAAAGGGATCTACTTCGACACTCAAACCTCCCGAAGTTGTGCCGTGAAGCTCAACTATCTGAAGTACCAAACTCAGAGGAAGGATTTTCTTCGGCCCAAACCCACCGTGAAGCAGAATTGCAAGAAGAGATCCATAGAAGCGCTTCCAAGGCATGCATTTCAAGCTGGGTATTTTCTCGAGGTGGTCAGTTGCTTCATAAATACATTTTTCCTTGCCCAGCAAGTTCGTCGATCATTTTGGGGAATTGGACCCGAGGTACCAATCCAAGAAGGAGAAACCGTCAAGCACGGTGGCTACTCGAGTATTGTACCTAAAAACTAAGGATAGCTTAGGCAGCCCATTGAATGCCTATTTCCTCGATAGACCCAGTTGCAGTTGCTATTCTTAGTAGCCGATTTGAAAGATCAGTCGCAGCAACCGTGAGGAGCCGACTTCTCGAAGCTCGAGGATGCACTTCATCAATTTTGTGATAATGACTCAGAGGGTCGGGTCCTCTATAAAAACCCAAGTATTGTAATGTAAAATGGGGGAACTATCTGCTAGAAAGTTGCTGTAACTTGATGTCCTGTGATTAATACTAAGAGACTTTGAGCTCAATTCTTCTCTTTTATGCTACCTTCTGTGCTTGATTCTTCTATCTCTCCTCATTTGTATGCTAGATGCTGAACTCTATGTCCGGTGTGCGATTGGGGACAGTGTCCTGAAACTCATTCGGAAGGATACATAGGAGTAGAAAATTATTGTATTGGCTTTCTTTTATGTTGCCTACCTTGCTTGATTCTTTTATCTCTCCTCACTTGTAGACTGAGATGCTGAACTCTGCGTTCGGTGTGCAATCAGGGACAGTGTCCTAAAACTCGTTCGAAAGGATACATAGGAATGTTGATGCTACATTTCTTTTGTTTTATTCTCGGTGCTCTTTGCTTTTATTCAGGTGTTAGTTAGTGATCATGCTTCCTCTTCTCTCCCAACTTAAATCAATAATCTCTCTTCCCTTACCCATTTTTTATTTTATTCTTCTAACCCTTATCCCTTTATCTCTTTCCTACACTCTTATATTCAAACCCCAAAGTAGTTTAGCATAGGATCCTACCTTTATCTAGAGATTGGCACAAGGGGCATCTATTCCCCATGGTCTTTCAATGTTGGTCCAGGTCTAGGGCACGTACACTTACACAAAATCCTCACCTAGGCAGATTTGATGATCAACAAATTTTGGCACGCCCGGTGGGACCAACTGTGTATGTCTCAGTAAGATCTATAACTAGTCAAGGCCCCATATTTTAAATCTCAAACCCGTCTTCACCGGGGCCAATAGTTCTGTTCTAACCAGTTCTCGATGTGACCTAGTTAGTCTCACCTGACTAGTGGTAGAGAGATCTGATTCTCTCATTACTGTAAGACTCTTAGCATCTGGCGACTCTATTTACCTAAAAATATCTGTCGTAAAAGACCAGTATCCAAAACTATGCCTTTATGGAAAAAACCCCCATGTTTTAAGGAAGTCCGAGTAGATGAACCTCTGGCCTGCCCCCATCTATCAAAATCACCTAGCGACTTTGACTGAGCTGAAGATCCAGATTTATTGGTCGTAGGCACATTTTTAAATCTGAAAGAAGATATCCCAAAAGAATCAAGGTTCGGTGAGTAGCCTTGACCTCACAAGCAAAGAAAATTATGTTCACCTGGAAACTCTGACTTAGTGGCAAATACCGTGATCTCTGTAGGACACTGCTATAATGGAGAGGGTATGCTATCCCAGTTGGGATTATCGTGGCCCTCTGAATCTCTCAAATTACCATGAAATTCTTGAAAGTGCCTTGAAAATAGTGACAAAATATGATGGCACTAAAGGAATGGCCTTGGAACACCTTGAATATCTCATCGATTTAAGGTCCATATTTGACATAATCCATGAAGATGTCATGGTCAGGCTCTTGTTCCTGTCTCTGGAAGGAAAGGCACTGCAGTGGTACAGATTGCTCAGGCGTGGAAGCATCTGCTCATGGGATGACTTAGCGGGAGCACTACTTGAAGCATTTGATGGCTCCCAATATCCCTTCCAACTTTTGACGTACCTCTACACCATCAAGAGAGCACCTCTGGAGAGCGTTACAGACTTCAATGTCTAATTTTGTAGAAGTTGGAAGATAATTCTAAGAGGGGTCCAACCGAAGCCTGCCCAAGCCCACCTCTTCTCTGTTTGGGCCTTTCACCCAAACATGGGCCTTCTCTTACTGCAATCAGGATAACAAAGGTTTCCTCAAATTTTTGAGGAAGCAGTACGAGTAGAGCAGCTCTTGCTCCTATCTGGAAAGTGGCAGTGGGGGGAAACTCCATCAATTCCTCCAATAATTGCTGCTCCTATCTATCCTGAATAGTATTCATCATGGTAGACCATTCATACTGAGCAGATGCCTAAGTTGTAGTCGTTTGTAGCTCAAGAGGTGAGTTCCATCCAAGCCCAACAATGGCAATATGCAAGCTTTGCTCTGACAATGAGCAACATGGTTGCTTGCAGTCTCCATCAGAAGGTGGGCCGAGGAGAAGAGCAGACTCAAGTGGCAGAACCTAAGAACAAAGAGGGCACATTTTTGCACCCTTTTTGTGTTCTAGTGGATGGCACACAGGTATTCGGCTAGATCAAATTAAGCGTGCCTCATCAGGACGCTGAACCTGAAGAGATACTAGAAGATTACTCCTTCCCGGAGGAGCCCCGTTACCACATCGGGCAGATGGAAGAACCTGTACCTAGCCCGTAGTTAGTAAATTCTTTAGTATGCTGGTACTAGTTCTAGCCCCCACCACAACTAGTGCCCCAAGAGGCCCCTCATGCTATGAAATTCTTCGTCACATCTTTCATCAACAGTATGGGTACTGGCAGGGGTGACAACCTGCCACGCTGCACTCTGTTCGTAGCATGGACAACTTTGGGAGGAAGTGATCCGAACCTCAAAAATCAACTAAAGTTCAATCGGATCTGGTCTAGACATTGCAGGTTTGTTGGATAACCACCTGAGCTTAAATTTATGGTGTCGGCATGCCGATTATGTCACAAAAAATTTGTGTAAATACTGTAAATAGTTTAACTGGTAAATAAGGTGTTGCTCAAAGACTCAGGTCAAGTTTTACTTCGGTAGCTAATAATAAAAAAGAAAAAAAAAAGAGAAGAGAATATCGGGGACTGGGCGTACGAATTAGCTAACAAAAAATAGCTCACAGCAAATTTTGTTGGCTGAGCAAGACTCAGACCGAGGTACAAAGGGTGCTTCGCCAAGAAAAGTTCAAGCAAAATAGTTTTTGAAGGAGGACCGACGAACCACCTTCTGCGAAGAAAACTACTTTGGTCCTGAAGCATAGAAAACCGGCTCGCTCCAAAGGTTCGCTATGAAGCATTTCAACCCTGACCCCGATTTCACCAACCCAATGACAAAAAAGGCAAGGGCATTTAAAATGTGCCTAGGGGAATGTGCCAAAAGTTGCCTTCAAAAGCATCTGAAGTGGGTGAGTTAAATGAAAAGGTGGTGGGTACATCCTCTAGGGATTCAGTTAGGGGAAAATTTTATGTTCAGGTACAAAGTGGCAAAAGGTCACGCTTCCAAAGAAAGCCGCAATCATCATAACACATAGCACTATGTACCACTCCACCATGCGATGAATTAAACAAAGCGATGTGAAGTTAATTATGGCAAGTGCCATAAATACTGGTGGTTGCCTTCTAAGGCTATATAATGCAGACTCTAGCAGTTGAGAAGCTACTTGCTCAGTGATCCATGTAAACTTCGTTGTCAACTTACAAGCTCTTCCATCCTGTGCTTTCAAGCCTTCGAACCCTAGTACATTGTAGACTTCGTCGCCCTAAGAATTAACCATGGGAAATAAGAACTCCAAGGAAAAGGGAAAGGAACCAAAAGTGGTGGCCCCTGAATAGCCAAAGGCAAAGGGCCATGACAAAAGGCCAAAGAAAGTTGATTTTAGCCGCTACCCTGAGAAACAAGTCATGGGAGAAAGAGAGGATTCTGAGGATGAGCAAACTGAAGAACTGCCAGTTGATGCATGGGATAGGATCAAAGACACCAATATGTCAAGGAGCATAGCTAAACTCAGGAACACCATTGAGTTCATGAAAAGCAGGCTCTCGACAGACAACAAAAGAGCTACCACTTACTACTCCTAGATATACTGGTATCTGATGCCTCCCACACATCACTGCCCTGAGCTAATTTATGCCATCGCACAGAACTATCAGCCCACCTCCAGGCAAGTGGTAGACGCCTTCGACAACAAGCTGTTCTCCATTCTGAAGGAAGATGTCCAAGTAGCCTTTGCGCCACAGCAGGGCCCTCCTAAGGGATACACAGTTCGCAATGTTATTCTTAGCGAACAAATGGAGAGGTTCATGTCCTCCAACTACATGATCAATTTCTTGTAGCAGAGCCTCAAAAGTGGGCTCCCTTCGAGCAAATTGCCCCAAATGCCCCTACCCTTGGAGGCCTTCAAAAACACCGATATCTTCTCCATCATTGCATGGGTGGCAGGCCTATCTACCGAAGCTTCGATGCACCCGTGGTAGGTGTCTTTGGCTGAGTGTATTTCCAGAGGGGAATTTTATGCCCTTTATGCTTCAAGGCCGAGCACCAACCCAGTATTTTTCAACTGGGCAAAATGGGTAGCTAGGACCCTACATACGTGACTCACCAACATGAAGAATGCTGGGACAAATAAGTACTTCTCGCCCTGTTCTCTTCTTGTTTGGTTATTTTTCTTTCATGTACATAAAATTTTCCCTCATGTGGCTATTATTGCAAGTGGCAAGGATGGAAACCCTCTACCTATACACCAGTGGACCCTTATCCTATTGAATATGGAGTCCTATTATTCTTTTAACCAATAATTTTTGGGACTCGCAATGCACCTACTAATAGGGTCTTCCCCTCGGGTTCCCCTCCTCCTAAGGGACAAGGTAGTACAAGAGAAGAGGGGAGACATTTTTAAGCTAACATAGGGGCTCGTAATTTGCATATTCGGCTTCATAGGGAAGAATTTCCTACTACCAATCTATCCCTCTGAATATCAGGTCACATTTGTTGCATCGCTCGACAGAGCGATGCAAAAAATGCCATTTATGGCCATGGACGAAAATGGGCTCACACCTGTGATTTCTCTTTCAAAATGGGAGTTATCGAGGTGTTTGCCCTCAACCAAAATGTTTTCTTGGAGGAGAAGCTCACCAATTTTGCCCTAGTCCAACTTCCTCAGCAATGGCTCTATGACCCCTTGGGGGTAATGAGGGACCATCTTCGATTCAAGAACTTCCACGCTTGCCCCTATCCAAAAATTATGGAGCAAAGGAACAATCCTAATGGGAAGGATCTAGAGTGGCACTTGGAGAAAATGGAAACACTACCTCCCTGGCATGAGTTCTACCCGATGGAGGTCGCATATGACCCAGTTCGACACTCTCTCCCAAGCCCTAACTCCACCTTCTGGAAGAAGGCAAAAGATGATTTGAAGGAGGTAGTGAAAGATTGGGATGTGGCCTAGATAAGAGAGTGGTGGATAATGAGGGTCCATCATCGGAAGATGAATTCTTATGGTTTTTTGTCATCTAACAAGGACTTCACGATGGCCTATGAGGCCAATGCCGAGATATGGAAGCACCTGTCCTTCGTCGACCTCATTCCTCCAGCTATCCCAAGTTCAGATGAAAGCCCAAAAAGAGAAAATAAGACTTCGGGGCCGAAGAAGGAGAAGAAGGCCAAAGCCACACCACGTAAATCACCTTAGGTACCCGTGGGAGGCCAAGACATGAGTTTCGAAGAGTCAGAACAACCGCTGGTGAGAACAAAAAGAAAGAGGCCAGAACAAGGCCCAGTGCCCCCGAACTATCCGAAGTGACCCCATACAGGTTTTCAGAGTGCCTCCACTGGACGACCTACACCAGGTCCATTCGAAACAAATTTTGAAGGTGTAGCACCACCAAGTGCCGAAACTATCCTAGAAATCAACGTCATCAATATGGAGGAACTCCAATTCGAAGGGGATGCTGAGGCAGAAACCATGGAGGATGAAAATGTTGAGGCAGAGAAAGAACAGGAGATGGCTACACTTGAAGTCACTACCATTGCTTTTCCAAGAGGGTACTCAGGTATGCATTCTCCACCCTTTGCTCAGGACTCACCCATGTCCACTACGGCCACGACTGAAGGTTCCCATAAGTCTCCCTTGTAGGGCCACTCATCCCCTCACGCATCACCTGTGGCTAGTCCAAGTCCATTGATATCACTTCACCCACCCATGCTTCCACTCTATTGGTATCTAGTAGAGGTGGAGATGCTACTTTGATGCCGAGCCCTAGTCTTTGATCCCCCATCTCACATGAAGTGGCCCCCATTGCCCAAATGCCCGCTACACCCACAACCGGACCTTCTGGTGAGACATCCCCCATCCACTCCCTGTATTTGTTCACTCCTTCGGCTGGTGACCTAGCCTTGTTTGAGTCTGAAATGTCCTTGATCAAGGAGTGCCCCCTTGTCGAGAAGTTGCTCCAATCCTAGAATAATACTGACAGAATCCTAAAGGAGGCAAGAAAGAAAAGGGGGCGAGCGATGGCTCAAGTTGAAAAATGTATCGTATTTGATTTGAAAGCTAGAAAAATGCATAAAATCAAGAAAGTCCCTAAGGTTCAAAAGCCTCTGGATGAAATGACTCTAGAAGAGTATGACTACCAGGAAACACCTAAGGACCTGGTGAATCTAAATATTGACAACGAATCGACATCCATGCATGTCCGAATCGAGACCTTTAGGGTGCATGCAATCATTGCCAACCAGCGTAGAATTGAAGCCGAGGCCACCAATGTCAAACTAGAGGAAGATATGGCAAGGGTTCGCTCTAAGTTGGTAGAAGCTGAGGAGTAGTACAAAACAATGAAAAAGGAAGCGTGTGCTCTAAAGCAGCAAATTCTATAGCTCTAGAGTACAGAGGAGAATCAAGCGCAGAGACAGGCCAAAATTTATTTAAAGTCCAAAGAGATTGAAGGCAAAGTCGCGCAAATGCAGGCTCAGCTGTACGAGAAGGAAGACCTATCATTGTTCAATAGAAGCAGAATCAAAGAGATTCATGCACATTTGCTCAAAAATTTTCGGTCTTGATGTTCCAACGCCCTTTCCATATTGACCTACGTCACCGAAGCCCAACATGCTATTTTCGAGGGAGGGCCGATTATTGATGAAGTCACACAGAAAGCCAGGAGCCGGCTCAAGTTGGCCTTTGACATCTAGAATGCTAGATATCAGGACCTACAGGTCACTGCAATGACCAAGACAGCTAGGGACTGGTCCACGGTCCAGGCCACGGTTCGTGCCTTCTTCTCCAAGGTGCGAAAAGCTCAGAAAGCTAGAAGCCTCCAGGACATTTTTTACAATGAGTAGCGTGCCTCAATGAATTATTTTTAGGACCTTTCTTCCTTGGGTTTCTCGAGTTTCATAGATGATGACGGAAATCTTCTGACTAAAGACGAGCTCAAACCAGTCTGGCTTCAGTTCAAGAGCGATGTCTCAAAAATAGATGGGTGGGCAGAGCCGATCTCAGAGAGGCAGATAATCGACTTCATCTTGAGACACTGCAAGATGGTAGCATGCCTAAATGATCTATTCATCAGGGCCAAATATGTTGACATCAAGCAAATTGATTGGTTTTGCATTCTAGTAAAAGCATTGCAATATCAGGAGCCTTTTTATAAGGGTGCCTGGGCTCATGTCCGACGAATGATGAAACGTATCCGGGATCGCCTTGAACCATCACCGCAACAAGAGGCCATGCCAGAGGAAGCCACGCAGGAAGAAGAGGAAGAGGAATCAGAAGGAAGACCATAGGCAGAGGAAGGGCAAACCACATAAGCACCCCAAGAGATAGAAAAAGAAGAAGGTTCTGATGGGGATCAGTGACTCAGAAGCCCAATGGATCAGGGCTAAAGGGTTCTTTTTCCGAGGCAAGCTCGTCACCCTACGAGCTTCCAAGAATGTTGAAACTTTTGTCACATTATACAAGGGGTAGAAGAATAGCAAAATTTTGTATAATATTAATTATTACCTTTTAAAAAGTATGTAAGTTATAGCAATTTTGGTTTTCTTAGCCATTCCCCTTGTATACCAAAGAAGATAGAAAGAGCTTCGCAGCTAGGATAGCTTCACTGAGGGGAGGAAGAATAGAATGAAAATAACTTCGTACCCAAGGCATTTCAAAAGGTTACTTCGGGTAGAAAATCAGTGAAGCAGTTTTGCCGAAGAAAAACATGAGGAAGGCGCCAAAAAAAGCTTTGCACCCGAAGCATTCCCAAAAGCGTTTCGGGCATAAGTTTTGCGAAGCGACTCTCCTGTCGAAAAGAGAAAATCCAAGATGCAAGGCAAATTGGCTAAGGCAAGAAAAGGACTTCGGGCCCGAAACATTTGTAGTGATCGCTTCGGCCCCAAATTTTGCGAAATAGTTTTGCCAAAGAAAAACACGAGGAAAGTGCCAAGAAAATTTTTGCACCTAAAGCATTTCCAAAACTACTTCGGGTGGGAACCTAGCGAAGAGATTCAAATGACAACTCCGCTCGAAGAAGGGAGGCCCAAAAATCAAATTCCAAAGTCGCTAAAGCAGAAGAACTACTTCGGACTTGAAGCATTTCCAAAGGCTACTTCAGCCCAAAAACTTGCAAAGCAGATCTCGAAGCAAACATTGAAAAATGCTTCGCCAGAAAGTCACCAAAATACCCACCTCGAGAACCTCCACCTGTGAACCATTTCTACTTCGACCGCAAGCCTCCTGAACCATAGTTTCAAAGAAATATCATGGCGAAGCATTTCCTTGAGGCATAGGCGAAGTAATTCAACCAGCGAAGTAGTAGAGAATGAAGGGCCCCACCAAAAGGGATCTACTTCGACACTCAAACCTCCCGAAGTTGTGCCATGAAGCTCAACTATCCAAAGTACCAAACTCAGAGGAAGGATCTGCTTTGGACCAAACCCACCATGAAGCAGAATTGCAAGAAGAGATCCAGCGAAGCACTTCCAAGGCATGCATTTCAAGCTGGGTATTTTCCCGAGGTGGTCAGTTGCTTCATATATACATTTTTCCTTGCCCAGCAAGTTCGTCGATCATTTTGGGAAATTGGACCCAAGGTACCAGTCCAAGAAGGAGAAATCGTCAAGCACAGTGGCTACTCGAGTATTGCACCTAGAAACTAAGGACAGTTTAGGAAGCCCATTGAATGCCTATTTCCCTGATAGACCCAGTTGCAGTTGCTATTCTTAGTATCCGATTTGAAAGATCAGTCGCAGCAACCGTGAGGAGCCAAATTCTCGAAGCTCGAGGATGCACTTCGTCGATTTTGTGATAATGACTTAGAGGGTCGGGTCCTCTATAAAAACCCAAGTATTGTAATGTAAAAGGGGGGAACTATCTGCTAGAAATTTGCTGTAACTTGATGTCCTGTGATTAATACTAAGAGACTTTGAGCTCAATTCTTCTCTTTTATGCTGCCTTCTATGCTTGATTCTTCTATCTCTCCTCGTTT
This sequence comes from Wollemia nobilis, assembly GCA_028583015.1. Lineage (NCBI taxonomy): Eukaryota > Viridiplantae > Streptophyta > Pinopsida > Araucariales > Araucariaceae > Wollemia > Wollemia nobilis. The sequence continues at coordinate 548,606 of JAQPPZ010002822.1, forward strand.
GTATGTTGGATGCTGAACTCTGCATTCGGTGTGTGATTGGGGATAGTGTCCTGAAACTCGTTTGAAAGGATACATAGGAGTAGAAAATTGTTGTATTGGCTTTCTTTTATGCTGCCTGCCTTGCTTGATTCTTTTATCTCTCCTTGCTTGTAGACTGAGATGCTGAACTCTGCGTTCGGTGTGCGATCGGGGACAGTGTCCTAAAACTCATTTGAAAGGATACATAGGAAGGTTGATGCTACATTTATTTCATTTTACTCTTGGTGCTCTTTGCTTTTATTCAGGTGTCATTTAGTGATCATGCTTCCTATTCTCTCCCACCTTAAATCAATAATCTCTCTTCCCTTACCCCTTTTTATTTTATTCTTCTAACCCTTATCCCTTTATCTCTTTCCTGCACTCTTATCTTCAAACCCCAAAGTAGTTTACCATAGAATTTGGCCTTTCTCTGGATATTGGCATGAGGGGCATATCTTCCCCGTGGCCTTTCAATGTTGGTCCAGGTCTAGGGTGTGTACACTTACACAAAATCCTTACCTAGGCGGATCTGATGACCAACAACTACCTATTTGTATTATTGCAAGACTGGGAAATGACATTGCCATTCTCCCTTGATTTGATTCACAATAAGGAGGGAATCACCAAATATATCTAGACAACAAATATGAATGGAAAGGTCTTAATTTAAGCTAAGAATAAGAGATTCATACTCAGCATTGTTATTTGTGCAAGGAAAGCCTAATTTTAAGGAAAAGGAGAGAAGCTCACCATGTGGTATGAAAAAATTATTCCTACACCCGCAATGTGTGTGCAATAGGAGCCATAGAAGAACAAGGTCAATTCAGTAGTGTATTCATACTCGACTGGCTCTTTGGCTTCACTTATATGAAAGGCTAAATTGTCAGTAAGTTGGATAAGCAATGGCACATCACTAGGTATTGGAGCCTTAGCTAGCTTATTAGTAATGACTTAGCCTTTAATGGATTTGACTTATGAATTTGATATCAAATTCTGGAGGAGGATGATTCATTTGGTCATTCGACTATTGTGGTAACTCTTACCCATCATGTAGCAAAGTGGGTTATCATGGTCAATGACGTAGGTAGTGTGGTTAATCATGTCATGTCGTAGCTTTTGGATGGCAAAGACAATGGTAAGGTAAATTTTCTCCATGTAAGCATACCATATCTCATAATCAATCAATGTACGACTGATATAGTATACAACTTTCTCTTGGTCACGTTTGTTCTTTTGAGCAAGAAGCATGCCTGATTCAACATCTGTAGCAAAAATGTACAAGTGGAATGGACATTACGGATTGGATGGAATGGACATCTGTAGCAGAAATGTACAAGTGGAATTTACTATCCCATTTAAATGGGACCCCCTTATGTAAAATATGTTTAAAATGTTGACACTTGTCTAAAATTTGGGTGATGAATCACCATATGGATTGAATTCTTCCTTGTAATTTGCGTAACTGCTTGAGGTTCGTAGGGGGAAGCATTTCAAGAATAGCTTGGAATTTGATGGGATCTACTTTGATGCCTTTCTTTGAAATGATGAAACCCAATATTTTTCAAATGGTGACACCAAAGATGCATTTCTTTGGTTTTAATCAGACATTATGCTCTAAGAGGCGATCAAAGATTTGACACAGGTCTTCAAGATGCTGACCATGAATTTTGGATTTAACTATAAGGTCATCCACATATTCTTCAATAGTTTTGTGCATCATATCATAAAATATGTAGGTGATGGTGATGAGGCCTAGAAATGCCTCAATCATAACATGTTTTGTACACTAAAAATGCCTATAAACTCTTATGTTTTATCTAATATGTTAGTTAAGTTGATTCAATATGTTGTATATTAACCATTTTGCATGATCAATGTATTTGAAATATTATATGCTGATTTTACAGATTTTTGCATAGTTTTGTGTACCTTTTGCTATGATTTGCTACAATGGGATATGCTTAGAATAATAGCAGCATTTCACTAATCTTGTTTTGATTTGACAAAGAATTTACTTCACCTAATCTAGCAACAGTGCAAGCAAACTGTTGCTGTGCAGCAAAAACTGGTCTTTCCCATATAAATTCCAACCAGCTCTCCATAAATAGCAAGGCATGGAATTTACATGAGGAAAGGGATGAAGACCATTAAAATTTGATCTTAGGAGATAACCCACCTGAGAGATGCAGAAGAAATCACTGGAAAAGCATACATTTGTTCATTCTGAAGTATCTTTGGAATGACCAGATATCTTCGAAATGAAGGAACACAGCATCTTCGAAATGAGCGGATCTTTAGAATGAAGAATGCAACATCTTCGGAATGAGTGGATCTTTAGAATGAAGCATGCAGTATATTCAAAATGAGTGATATTTTGAATGAGAATGCAGTATCTTCAGAATGAGCGATCTTAGGAATGAAAACTACATTGTCTTCGGAATGAAGCCACTTATCTTCGGAATGAAGAACAGAATGTGTTTTTGACCTTTTGACCGATTTTTGAAGCCGAAAAAAAAGAAATAAAGGTTGGAAAAAGTAAATAGAAATATATTCCATCTGTATTTGCCATCATTGTCGACCAAAGCCATCATTAAGGGAAAGATCAGGTTTTAGTCCTCTTCTAGGATAAAACTAGAATTTGTTGCAGCATTGTAGGATTAGATCTTTTGAGATATTATTTGTTTGTAATCAGATCATAGAATAGCTATAAATATTGCTCCCATTCAGGTTGAGCCTAGTAGATAGAAAAGGAGGTAGAAAATAGAGTAAGGAAGCTAGCAGAAAATACAGAGTATAACTAGAAATTGACTGTTATAGTCCTGTAATGAGTTTTTCAGTAGAATTCTTGTAATCATGTCTTTTGATCAATAAAGTGCACCAGTTCTATTTCAAATTACTTGTAAATTAGTGTGATTAATATTTAGAAAAATAGAGAGACTTACATCTTCTTCTGAACAAAGAGGCTGGCCACTTCCAGACCTAGGAGGAGGACTAACAAAGCAGGTTTTTATTCTGATTTTGTTGCAGCAGAATGAGTTGTAGAACTTGTTATTTCAATTGCTTATAAATAGTTGAAAATATTTACAGTATTAGTTTATTTATGCTTAGATTAATCTTGTGCTTAAAGTTTTAGTTGCAATCTTACTTTCAGCAAAGTTTCCACTTCATTTTCAGATTGTTATTTCCAGAATTTATTGTTTTTCAACAATTTCTTGCATTTTATGTTTTGCTGTCAAAATTTGAATAGAAGATTGACAACCTTCTGTTACAGAACTTTGATAGTTTTTATTTCCACATTAGATCTAAAATTTCATTACTACAAAAGTAATTAGATTTCCTTTTTGCAATTAGGATCAGACTTTCAATTTTGTAACTGTTAATTTTGCAATATAATTAGGTCTCATTCTGCAATTGTAATTAGGACTTCATTTCTGTAGTTAATGATTAGTTTCCAATTATGCAACTTAGATTAAGATTTAATTTATGCAATTTAGAGATAAGAATATTCCAAAACCCTCGACACAATCGGTTCCACCAATAAGACTTGTTGCCCTAGATTGACCTAAGTTATAGCTGTTTCACTTCTTCTCCCGTAGATAGCCTTGTACACTACCCTGGATTGACAGATTCATTGAGAATTAATGATGGTATAATGACTATGCATCATTTTGGCACCATTGCTAGGGAATAGTGTTGTCAGAAGAAAACAAATAGTCCAATAGCTGTAATCAGACTAAACTGTGAACATTCAGGTTAAAATCTGAATATAACAACAGAGTAAGATAACAACTATTGACTTAATTTATGTCATTTAGGAGTAAACATGAATGAGTAAGTCTAGGGAGACCCCAAAGGATCCCTGGCTTGTCCCATTAAGGAGATCTTCATGCCTAAGGGGTGAATCACCTGTGTTTGAACTACCTGAAATATTGAAAGAAAAATCACCAGTCTCACCATTAGTAGAACATTTTGAGAAAGGAAAATCACCAAATTTATCAACAAAATATCTTAAGGAAGATAATTCATCAGACTCATCAACAGAGAAGCTTGGACCTCTTGAGAGAACAATTTGGAAAGCTTTAACTTCTCCTAGGAAACAAGAAACTATGGCAGAAGGAGGCAATGTAGATGGCCAGCATGGCTATGTTCATAATGAAGGGGATGATCAGGATATACTCCAACCGTCCAGAACATTTGAATATCCTATTCATCTGAATCCAACACAAAACTCTCCCATGAAGACCATTTCACCTTCAGTACTTCCAACCTTCCGAGGTGTTGTATCTGAAGATCCTGACTAGTTTTTGTTTGAATTCAAGGTAGTGTGTCGGACCTATGATTATATAAATGACAATAAAAAACTTAAGGTTTTTCCCTCAACTCTCAAGGATTCAACATTACGCTGGTTCATGAGCTTAGAGCCAAATTTCATAAGAACCTGGGATCAAATGGAGACTGTATTTTTAGACAAATATCATGAATAATGCCGTGTAAGGAATAGAAAAGATGAGTTATTTAGAATCAAGAAGGAATATGATGAGACCTTGGAATATTATCTTGATAGGTTCTCCTTTTTTCAAAGGATATGTGGACTAGTAGAACCAAAATTATGTAAAACCATATTTTTGAGAGGATTGCAAGATGAATCTAGAGAAGTTTTGGATTTGATGGGAAAAGGGGATGTAACCACTATCAGTAATGAGGAAATTATGGATCTCTACAGGAATTACTCTCACACTAAGCAGAGAAGAAGAAAAAGCCGCACAAATGGTACTGATGTAAAGGACCTGATAGAGGAACTTGCAAATTTCAAAACTGATATCCTAGTGCATCTAAACACTACTTTAGGGGAAATCTCTGCAAAAGATAAAAACACAGAACCTTTGGCAATTTATTGCCCAATATGTAGAAGTAAACATGCTTTGCAGGAATTTCCTTTGAATAAAACATCTATCTCAGCCATTTGTGGTATCTATTCAAAAATGCATTCAACTGATCAATGCCACCTGCTACCACAACTCAAAACTGTGTTAGAAAACCAGATTGAGGAACTCAACTATATTGGACCAAAACAAGGGGGAAATTTCTCTCAATATCAAAATCCCCCTCATTTTCCTACAAATTGGGGGCATAATCTTGGTACTATGCCTTGGGGACAATTAGAACCACCCCAATGTCCTTGGAATTATCCTCAATGGACAAATTCCCAAGAATGGCCACAATCAAATTGGAGTAACCCAGCCTGGAATCAGAATCAAAACAACCCCTCATGGAATCAAAACAATCCAGCTTGGAATCAAAATTAGACTAATCCACATTGGGTGCAAAACCAACCATAGTGGAATCAACAATACCAGTCCTATCCAAGGCAACAAAGGAATCAAGGTCAAACTCAGCATTTGTTGCTTGCACCTAATCAGAATTTTCAAGAAAAACAACAGCAAACATAGTAAGTGAAACAACCTCAATTGCCAGCTCAGCCAGCCACTAATCCAAACAATGTAAGACAAACACCTCCTATCTATGTGGCTGAAGCTGAAGAAAATATTGAAATTAATGTTCTTGATTGTAGTGACATCCAACTCCATTCAGGGAAAGTTGTACCTGAACCAGTTTTAATAGAAATCAAAGATAATGAAAATAAAGAATCATCAAAACCAGAGAGAATCCAACCAATGATAGAAACAAAAAAATTGGATCCAACAATAGAAAAAGAGATACAAGCAGAACAATTACCAAGGATAGTTCCATATCCTGAAAGACTTAATGCAATACCAGAAATTTCTGAGTCAGAATTGGTCAAAGAACTCAAAAAGTTGACTATCTCATTGCCCTTATTGCAAGCCATTAAGGAAATACCATAAATTAACAGTACTATCTAAAATTTGTGCATTAAAAGAGTAGGAAGAAAGAAGAAAGCATTCCCCAAGACTGTGTAGGTTGAAGGGAAGATAGCTGATCTCTTATCTGGAAAACTACTACCTCTAAAGTATAGTGATCCAGGAAGCCCAGTTATCACAGTCACCATAGGTTCAGTACCAATATCAAATGTTTTAGTGGATCTAGGAGCTACAATAAATGTCATGACTAAAGATACAATGGAACAATTACAGCTCAAACATCTCAGCCCCACATTTACAATTTTAGAAATGGCTGATAGGTCAGTTGCAAAACCTGAAGGAATCATTGAAGATGTCCCTATAGAAGTTTCTTCTTGGGAATTCCCTGTAGATTTTCTCGGTTTTACAGCCAAGAAATTCAGCACATGGATATCCCATTATTTTGGGAAGACCTTGGCTTGCAACTGCAACAGCCTTCATAGACTGCAGATCTGGAAATATGACTATTTCAAATGGTATTAAGCTGAAACAAATTTCTTTATATCCTCTTGCAAAACCATCTAGAAAATTTTTAGATCAGTTATGGTTTTTTGACTCAGATGAGGAACCAGAAGAGGTCATTTCTACACTAGCTACCTTAGTAATAAGAGAACACACAGAAGACCTCAGTGACATAGAAAACTTAGAAAATGAAACAATCCTGATGAATGTTCTGCATGAACAAGGTTTAGAAGGGGAAGCAACAAATATCCAACGGTTGATAAGTAATGAGGAGAATCAAAAATCTGAAGATGAGTCATCTGTGCTATCACAGGGAAACTCTGTTTCACTACCACATGGATGGCACCATCATCTGATTTTTCCTTATCACTGTTCCATACAAGATATGCTTCCCTCAAGTAGCAATAAAACAAAAACTGCTTCTTTTCTCCCATCTCAGTAATGTCCTCTTAATCCCTTAAACACCAAGTATGAAGGAGTGAATTCAGTCCTTCTAAATACAAAACAAATAGAAGTCCAGCCAGGAAAATTTTTGAACATCTACAGCCAGCTTACTAGGGAAGAGGAAGAAAAATTGATAGTTGTTTTGCAGAAGCATGTTCATGCTTTTGCTTGGAACTACAAAGATATGTCAGGATTTCATCCTGATATATGTACCCATAGAATCTATACTGAATAAGTCAAGCTAGTAAGACAACCTCAAAGAAGATTGAATCCTGCCTTAAGAGATATTGTGAAAGAAGAAATTGAAAAACTCCTGGAAGTAGGATTCATTTACCCAATTTCTGATAGCCAATGGGTTTCTCCATTGGTAATAGTTCCTAAGAAAAATGGAAAAATGAGAGTATATGTAGACTATAGAGAATTGAATAAGGTGACATACAAATACCATTTTCCATTACCTTTCATAGATCAAGTGTTAGATACTCTTCTTTGGAAAAAGATACTTTTGTTTTCTTGATGGATTTAGTGGATATAATCAAATTCAGATTGCACCGGAAGATCAAGAAAAGACAACTTTTACATGTCCATGGGGAACATTTGCCTATAGGGTTTTACCTTTTGGTTTGTGTAATGCCCCAACAACTTTTCAGTGAGCAGTCCTAGCAATTTTTGCTGATCTGACCACCAAAAGTGTTGAAATTTACATGGATGATTTCACAGTATGTGGACAAACTTTTGATTTTACATTGGAAAATCTTGACAAAGTCTTAACTCGCTATGAAACATACCACTTATCCTTAAATCCATATAAATGCTTCATGATGATGAAGGAAGGGATAGTTCTTGGTCATCACATCTCTCCTGAAGGGATCCAAGTTGATCCAAATAAAGTTGAAATTATCAAGAATCTCATTCCTCCTAAAACTCAGACTAATGTCAGAAGCTTCCTAGGACACATTGGTTTTTACCGTAGGTTTATTCCCAACTTTAGTACAATAGCGAGTCCTATGTTTGCCTTATTGACTAAAGATTCTGAATTCTCCTGGACTGCAAAGTGTCAGGAAGCATTTGAAGCTCTGAAAGAGAAATTGATAACTCCACCTATGCTCAGAGGACCTAATTGGACATTACCATTTCACATTCAGACTGATGCCTCCAATACGAAAATTGGAGCAGCATTAGGAAAAATTGATAATGGTGAACATTATACCATCTACAACATTAGCAAGAACTTGACGGGAGCAGAGAAAAATTATACAACTGAGAAAGAATTCCTAGTAGTAATTTATGCCATCAACAAATTCAGGCATTATATCATAGGTTATCAAATATTTATTCACACAGATCATACAACCATTAAGTATTTTATGAATAAACCTATGGTAAGTGTAAGAATTATTCGTTGGTTGCTGTTGTTGCAAGAATTTGATATCACCATAATCAACAAACTAGGAAAAGCTAATGTTGTGGCAGATTTCTTGTCTAGGTTGCAGAACACAGATGAAGGGGAATTAGTTGATGACACTTTTCCTGATGAAAAACTATTTGCTATATCAGTTCAATCACCTTGGTTTGCAGATATAGCCAATTATTTGGTCACAGGGAAATTTCCTCCACATTTTACTTCAAAATAGAAAAAACAATTGATCAAACAGAGTTCTTCTTTCGAATGGATTAAGGGTATGCTTTTTAAGTGCAGTCCTGACCATGTGTTACGTAGGTGCATCCAAAAGGATGAAGTGTATGATATTCTTAGAGCTTGTCATGATGAACCCTCAAGTGGACACTATTATGTCTAAAGCACAGTTAGAAAAATCTTGGGGATAGGATATTATTGGCCATATCTTCACAAGGATGTGAAAAAGTACATCAAGCATTGTGATGCATGCCAAAGAATGGGGAAACCCACTCATACAAATGAGATGCCACTGCAGCCTCAAATGGTTTTAGAACCATTTGAGAGGTGGGGACTTGATTTTGTAGGACCTATTGATCCACCTTCTCAAGAAAAGGTGCATATTCTAGTATGCATCGATTACCTGACAAAGTGGGTAGAGGTGTGTGCTTTCAAACATGCTCGTGAAGAGAAGGTCGCTGATTTCATGTATACTCATATTTTTTAGAGATTTGGAGCCCCATGGTCTATCACCACAAACCAAGGACCCCAATTTGCATCCAAAGTCATAAAAGCATTTATAGAATTGTATGAAATCAAACATAGGAAATCATCACCTTACCACCCACAAGCAAATGGCCAGGTTGAAGTAACAAACGAGGGGAACTAGAACGCATCTTGACAAAAACAATAGCTTTTCATAGGAGAAATTGGCTAGACAAATTACCTGAAGCAGTTTGGGCCTACAATACTACTTGGAAGTCCACTACTTGATTCACACCTTATGAACTAGTCTTTGGTAAAAAGCCTCTCTTACCTATTGAATTTGAGCTACTAACATTGCGCACAGCACTGGAAATTGGAATTGAATTGTCGCAGGCACAGAAAGATAGGATTCTACAGATGAATGCATTGGATGAACTTAGATTGGATGCTTTGCACCAAACTGAGGTATAATTCAGGAGCAGAGGAAGCTGTGGCATGACAGTCACATTCAGTAGAGGAAACTTCAACAAGGAGATTGGGCTTTACTGTTTGATTCTCAATATGAATAATGGTTGGGACCTTATTGGATTGAAGAGATATTTAACAACGGAGAAGCTCATTTATCCCCTATTGATGGGTCACGAAGAAAGTTGGTAGTGAATGGACATCGCCTCAGGGTATACCATACACCTCTGACTAAAGAAGAATTATTGCAGCAACTTGATAGTTTGGATACACGACGAGTGGAAGAGATTCCTTCTTCCACTTCAAAACAATCAACATGATTAGTGGATTTCAAGAAAAAATAGAAAATACAAAAAAATCAGAAAAATAGAAAACAAAAAGATGAATAAATTCTGAGTATGAATTCCTTCATGGGCATGGTTTCAGGGGAAATCATGAAATTCCTTCATGGGCATAGTCAGGATCAAGAAAAAAAAAAGAAAAAAAAATAGAAAAGGAGAGGTAAAGAAAAAAAAAAAAAGGGAAAATCAAGAAAAAAAAAAGAGAGAAAAATGAATAACCCAGCAGTGAAAACCTTTTCTTAAGGCACTACTGAGTTGGTGTGCATGAAAACTAGTTTTTTGGCATGCATAACCTTGAGAAATTTTTGAACCATCATTGTACAAATTCACCTAGTGCACTTGTTTTGAAATGTTGCAAAAAATCTCAACAGAATATCAACAAAAGCAGTCATTCTTCAAAAACTGGCATTAACTATTTTTATCAGGTATATATTTCTTACATTTCTTCATTGTAAAATGATTGGTATATAGTATGTGACAATTAACCATTAGCATAAAAGGTATTCATAAGAGTTGGCATACTTAAAAACATGTTTTGAGAATGAAAATATTGATTTCTGCCTAATCTTCGGAACAAGAAATGCCAAAAACAGTGCCTGTTGTATTATCTTCGGAATGAAATTGTCTTCAGAATGACAGCAAAATGAATTTTGCACTTTGTCTTCAGAAAGAAACTTTGTCTTCGGAATGACAATTTGTCTTCAGAATGAAACTTGGTCTTCGGAATGACGACTTGCTGCATCATCTTCGAAATGAAGATATGTCTTCGAAATGAAGATCTGTCTTCAGAATGAAGATTTGTCTTCGGAATGAGGGTCTGTCTTTGGAATGACGATTTACTTTCACAATACAGCCTGATCTTCGGAATGAGGATTAATCTTCGGAATGAGGATTGATCTTCGAAATGAAGATCTGTCTTCGGAATGAAAATTTTGCAAAGAAGATTTGTCTTCGGAATGAAGACCTATCTTTGGAATGAAGTCATAATCTTCGGAATGAGGATTTGTCTTCGGAATGAAGACTTGTCTTCGAAATGAGGTCATAATCTTCGGAATGAAATTTTGTTTGCGCAATAAGTTATAATCTTCGGAAAGAGCATTTCCACGTGGCATCCAAGAAGATAAGGTACGACAAAATCAAGATTTTTTCTTAGTTGCATGCGAGGAAGGGACACGTGTCAATCAACACATGGTTTTTTTTTGCACTCATTGGAAATACGGAGAACATGACCAACCATATGCCACCAGTTTTTAATGTCAATTAACATGCATGTGAGAATCTGCAAAACTAATGAGGTGGATCTGACGGCAAGGACATCCATGCAATTATCAACAAACAGGTGTATAGTGCAAAAGTAGAAATGTGTGCCATATTTCTTTTCAAAGATGTGTTGCGAGGTATAGTGCATAGGATACAGTTCATTCTGAAGAAGAAGACAAGAAACAGGGCAACGAAGGTTTCAACTTAAAACTCTACAAATTTGCAATAGAAAATAGCCAAAAATCCTGCAGTAGAATAGCAGCCGCAGTGTACGATTTTTAAATAGAGAAAAATGGGGCGAAAGATCAGAACAGAGCCTGCAGATACCACTTACCTCCGAGAAAATCCGATAGTTGTGCAAATTTTTTAAGACGAAGGGTTTATGACATTTTTGGATAAATTCAATGGGTCTTTTGAAGATTTAGCTGACATGTTCACCCATACATTCAGAAACAACCGAGCACATGTTAATGGCATGTCTATTGAGGTAAGCCCTAAAATTTTAAGTTAGATTACAGAGCTGCCATTAGAAGGGATTTCAATTACTGGATCTGGCAAGATCACATTGGCAAATGTAGTTAATCAGTTTGTAGAAGAAAATGATAGAGAACCTGAATACTTAACCCATAACAACACATGCAAAGGGTTAAAAAGGGCTAGCCTACAGGAACCCTGGGATGAAGTAGCCACCTGGGTAATTAAGTTTTTAACCTATGAAGGGCAGTATGTGCTGTTGTCAGGGCATCATCTACAAATTTTGAACCATCTCAGACATGGTGGACAACAACCAAAAGTTAGGGTAAATCTTCCTCTGTATCTGTATCAAGAGTTAAAAAACATGGCAAAAATATATTAGGAGGGTAAAGGAAGCCTTCGCCATCATGGCCTCATCAAATTAGTTTGCCAACACCATTTTAGAGGAAACCCTAGGAGTTTTGATAGGTTTTACTCTAACCTAAATGATGTCATTTTTGGGGATGAAAGTGAGGAAGAAGAAGAACCAAATACTGCTGATGTTGCTGCAGAAGAGGAAACAGCTGCTACAAAAAATATTGCAGAAGCTGCTATAGAAAATGTTGCAGAGGATGCTATAGAAGAAGCTACAGAAGGTGCCCCTAAAGCTATTACAAAACTACACCCCATAGCAGCAGCAGAAAACCTTGCTTCTAAACCCTCAACTTCACCAGAAAAAAGAGCAAAAATAAGAAGTTTACATATAGAACTAGGAGGTCTACAAGAATCCATTTGAAAGAAACTACAGAATAGGTCATGGAGGAAGAAGATAGACCAAGCAGCCCAGATGTCACAGAGATACAACCAGCATCTGAAAACTTTCCAGAATTCCCTGAATAGATAGCTAAGGCAAAAACTGAGCAGGTTGGTTTGGAAGAGGCTACAGTTCAATAGGCTATAGATATGGTAGATATCCTTATAGACAGTCTCACAGAGCCTCCTGAACAAGAACAAACTATTGTAGAAGAAGAGGAAATATTGGTTGAGTAGCCAACTACAACTGATTTTTCTGCATCAGCTTCTGAAGTAGAAATAGAAGTGGAAGACATCACAGAGTAGCTGAGGGCAACAAGGAGTGTTGTCAAAACACAGACCAGATGGATCACAGAGAAAGAAAGCATCATTGAGATGCAAGAAAGAAAAATTGCAGAGCTTCAGTAGGAAGTGGCAGAACTAAAAAAATTGTTGTCATAATCTAAAAACAACTAGCTATATCCCATGATGAAGATAATTTGGCTCAATTGCTTCTGGGTTTATCAAGAGCAGATGATTCTGATGAAGTAGACATGGGAGTTTATCCTGAAACAACACTCCTTCATTCTGAAGAAGTTCCTGTTCATTCTGAAGCAACACCATCTTATTTTGAAGCATTGCCTTCTTGTTCTGAAGATGCTTCAAAAATGGTGAGGAATATTGTAGAGGATATTGAAAATGAGCCACCAACACAGAAACAGTCCCAACAGCAATAAAATGTTCAAGTAAGTACTCCTACTGAGATCCCTACATTTCAACTTGCTACACTTCCAGTAGAAACAACAGATAAGGGGGTACAAGTAGAAATACTATCTGATGACAACCCCATAGAAATAGCAAATAAGGGGGTGCAAGTAGAGTTATTGAAAGATGAACAGCCAGTGGAAGTGGCAGAAAAAAGAGTTTAGATAAATCTGTTGCCTAGGATCCCCCCTATAGTAAGACCACCTAATACTGTGTCTCTAGAGCAGTACAATGCAGACATAGCTAGCTGGATGCTTAGATATGAACAACTTGCCAATAAAACTAAAAAATTCAAATTGGAAGCAAAACAGCTAGAAGCCAAAGACACAGAAATTTAGGCATTAAAAGAAAAGGTGTCTGACTTATGCCAAATTGCTGAATTTTTAGTCCAATTTAGACGACTAGCCAGGTTTTATAGCCTTATTTTGAAAGAAAAGTACCTCAGATGGCAGGTCATGAGGATTACTTCAAATCTTCCCTATAAATTGGACACTATTGAAGATTTTCTAGAAGCATATTTTAACAGTCCTTTTGAGAAGAAAAATCTCCTGTGTGAACTGTTTTTACACAGTTTCTTCATTCCATAGGAAGTTGACTCTCATCCTCAAATCTACATTGGAGATGTTCAGTTGAGAGCATTTATGTCTACTTTGTAAAATAAACTTTATTGAGATCACGAGAAAAGGTAGAATAAAGTTATTGAAATAAGGGCTGAGTTGTTAGTCAGAGCAATCCAGCCAAATAACCTAAATATCACTCAGCAACACTTCTCAATGATGAACAGGGATGATATTAAGAGAATGTACTTGAACAATTTGAGGGACTGTGTGGCCAGATTTAACAATTTTTGTGATCACAATTTCTTTCCAGCATTGTCAGTATGCAGAGACAGATGGAATGAACTTTCCATGTCTTTGAGAAAAAGAGAACCCATCTCCCCCATCAATTTAGAATGGTCTAGAAGAAGAGCAGAAGGTGTAGTCCAACTGATTCAGATCATGCAACATAACTGGATAGGTCTCAGGTTCAAGCCTCCAACCATCATTACTCCAGTTCCATTCTACTTTGAGGAAGATGCCCAGCTTGATGAACAATTTGAAGATTGGCTCAGAAAAATTTAGGAAAATAGGGGGTATTACATAGGCAAGAAGTTATTCTACAGGTCATGGAATCTAAACATGGACATATGTGATTCCATAGCCCAATAGAATGCATGAGGGCATGCATTAATATAAGTTGGGGGGAAAATGATGAGGCCTGGAAATGCCTCAATCATAACATGTTTTGTACACTAAAAATGCCTATAAAATCTTATGTTTTATCTAATATGTTAGTTAAGTTGATTCAATATGCTATATATTAACCATTTTGCATGATCAATGTATTTGAAATATTATATGCTGATTTTACAGCTTTTTGCATAGTTTTGTGTACTTTTTGCTATGATTTGCTACAATGGGATATGCTTAGAATAATAGCAACATTTCACTAATCTTTTTTTGATTTGACAAAGCATTTACTTCACCTAATATGGCAATAGTGCAAGCAAACTGTTGCTGTGCAACAAAAACTGGTCTTTCCCATATAAATTCCAACCAGCTGTCCATAAATAGCAAGGAATGGAATTTAAATGAGGAAAGGGATGAAGACCATTAAAATTTGATCTTAGGAGATAACCCACCTGAGATATGTAGAATAAATCACTAGAAAAGCATACATTTGTTCATTCCAAAGTATCTTCGAAATGAACAGATATCTTTGGAATGAAGGAACACAACATCTTCAGAATGAGTGGATCTTTAGAATGAAGAATGCAGCATCTTCGAAATGAGCATATCTTCAGAATGAAGCATGCAGTATCTTCGAAATGAGCGATCTTCAGAATGAGAATGCAGTATCTTCGGAATGAGTGATCTTCGGAATGAAAACTGCATTGTCTTTGGAATGAAGCTACTTATCTTCGGAATGAAAAATAGAATGTGTTTTTGACCTTTTGACCAATTTTTGAAGCCAAAAAAAGGGAAATAAAGGTTGGAAAAAGTAAAGAGAAATATCTTCCATCTGTCTTTGCTGTCATTTCCGACCAAAGCCATCATTAAGGGAAAGATCAGGTTTTAGTCCTCTTCTAGGATAAAACCAGAATTTGTTGCAACATTGTAGGATTAGATATTTTGAGATATTCTTTGTTTGTATTCAGATCATAGAATAGCTATAAATATTGATCCCATTCAGGTTGAGCCTAGTAGATAGAAAATGAGGTAGAAAATAGAGTAAGGAAGCTAGCAGAAAATACAGAGTATAACTAGAAATTGACTGTTACAGTCCTGTAATGAGTTTTTCAATAGAATTCTTGTAATCATGTTTTTTGATCAATAAAGTGCACCAGTTCTATTTCAAATTACTTGTAAATGAGTGTGATTAAGATTTAGAAAAATAGAGAGACTTACACCTTCTTCTGGACAAAGAGGCTGGCCACTTTCAGACCTAGGAGGAGGACTAACAAAGCATGTTTTTATTTTGATTTTGCTGCAGCAGAATGAGTTATAGAACTTGTTATTTCAATTGCTTGTAAATAGTTGAAAATATTTGCAGTATTAGTTTATTTATGCTTAGATTAATCTTGTGCTTAAATTTTTAGTTGCAATCTTACTTTCAACAAAGTTTCCACTTCATTTTCAGATTGTTATTTCTAGAATTTACTGTTTTTCAGCAATTTCTTGCATTTTATGTTTTGCTGTCAAAATCTGAACAGAAGATTGACAACCTTCTATTACAAAACTTTGATAGTTTTTATTTCCACATTAGATCTAAAATTTCATTACTACAAAAGTAATTAGATTTCCTTTCTGCAATTAGGATCAGACTTTCAATTCTCGCAGCGATTAATTCCCGTAATATAATTAGGTCTCATTCTGCAATTGTAATTAGGATTTCATTTCTGCAGTTAATGATTAGTTTCCAATTCTGCAACTTAGATTAAGATTTAATTTATGCAATTTAGAGATAAGAATGTTCCAAAACCCCCCACACAATCGGTTCCACAAATAAGACTTGTTGCCCTAGATTTACCTAAGTTATAGTTGTTTCACTTCTTCTCCCGTAGATAGCCTTGTACACTGCCCTGGATTGACAAATTCATTGAGAATTAATGATGGTATAATGACTATGCATCAGATGGTGCATTGGTAAGTTGCCCTAGTATTTTTGAGGCCAAATAACATTGTAACAAAATGTCCCGTAGGGGGTCATGAAAGAGGTCTTATGCTAGTTTGTTGGATTGACATGAATTTGATTGTAACCTAAAAAACCATCCATGAGTGACAATATTTCATGTCCGGCTGTAGCATCAACCAAAGTGTCGATATTAGGGAGTGGAAAATTGTCCTTGGAATAAGCTTTGTTAAGATCCCTAAAATCAATGCAAATGTGGATACCCCCTTTGGGATTTTTGATGGGAACCATGTTTGAAACCCACTCAAGGTAATAGATAGGTACTATGAAATCAAAATCAATGAGTTTCTATAACTCCTGTTTAACCATAAGCATAACGATGGGATGCATGTGATGCAAATTTTGTTGGATAGGTTTGGTAGTGTCGTACAAGACAAGGTTGTGCATGACTAACGATGGGTCAAGGCAAGGCATATCCATGTAGGACCATGTGAATACCTTAATGTAGTGCTTGAGGAAATTGGTATAAAGGACACACTCTTATTTGGATAGGTTGGCGATGAGGTAGATGATGTGAGGGTGTTTCGAATCATTTCCAATGTCAACTTCAATAGTGTCCTCAACAAGCATGTGAGAACCATCATGAAGTTGTGCGGGTGTGGGGATGAGGTGAAGGTTCATCGATGGAATCAAGAAGTTGGAATTCATCATCTAGATAAATATCTATATGATTAATCCATGGGAGGTGAGGTGGGATGGAGGGTAATGGTGCATTGGTAGATTGCAACATGTGTGATGTTGGGAGGAATTCAGAAGCGATGGGGGTTTCAAAGATATCATCTAGAGCAATGAAATCAAGGATAGGGGGTGGGATGTAAGTGGGATGGTTTGGATATCGTAGCGGAGCATACAAGTCAACAGAGATCATATTGACTAAAGTGCTAGATATAGGAGATGTAGGTGATGAGGGCTAGGATGAATCAGAGGAGGATAGCAATGAATCCAAAAAATGTTGATTTTGATTGGGGTTTAACACCATGGGTGGTGATGGGGAATGAGAACGTGGGCCAGCAGGTGGTGACAAGTCTCGAATGGATAAGAATGGAGTAGCAAGTGGTGGAAAATAAGGAGGATATTCTAGAAAATATGGATCAAGTGATAAGGCGGTGAAGTGGTGAGCAAGGGTTTTGACTTCATGGGGAGAGAGTGGCTCATGCGGTGGGGATGGTGGAAAGAATGTGGATGGAATATAAATTGTGGAATGTGGGGAAGAAATACATTTTAAAATATTAAGTTCAAATTCCTTATCAGGCAATAGGTTTACAGGATCAAGATTTAGGTTCTGAAATTCATGCTTGAGTGTACTGATTGATGGGGATGGTAACCAATGCCGGATCGGTCAGTGGGTTTGCGTGGGGGAGGATGAATATAGGTGTGACACCCCTGTTCATATCTCCCTAGGCCATACCCATGCTAGTTATACATATGTAAATAATGCCAAGAAAAATTTGGATTGGACATGTGGTCAAGGTTACTAAAGAATCAAGTTTATGGCGATGGAGGTACTAGAGGTTCTACGGATGAGTCAAGTCCCCCATATACAAAGTTTATGCAATTATAGAGAGGACCTAAAGGGACCACTACCCCAATAGTCAAGGGCATATCATGAGGTCAACCAAAGTCATGGGTGGATTGGATGTTGGATGGAAGGACCCGAGCATTGCTTATGTTATACTCACCAGGACCTGGTGTGGTCATGAGTATTGAGACATGAGGAGGGCCATATGCTTAGGTTGAGGGGAGGACCCCCTAGGTGGCATAGAAGATGATGGAATTGGTGTAGGTGGATTTGCGGGTGAAGGGGTGGAAGAAAAAGTATCGGATTGAGCTAACTGGTCATCAAGTTGAGAGGTACATTGTGTCCACTCATAGCATTCAATAGGTGTTCCAGTGATAGGATGATTGGCATGGGTGAATTGGGAAGTGGGGATGGAAGCAGTGGTGGGTGAGCTGGAGATTACCCATGTTCATTCCGAGTGAGACATAAAGTGGTGGGAAGATGGAGGAGGTGTGGGAAGAATTGGGGGATTTCTAGATGAAGATGGAGTGGAAGGTGTAGCAGAAAAGGTAAATGGAGGGGGTGGCGTGAAAGGTGAGGAGGGGCGATGAGAAAATGTGGGTGTAGCTTGTGTGGTGGGAGGTTGAGGTGGATTGGAGGAGGTGGATGCAATGTTACTTGGATCATGTGTTGGAGGATGAGATTGTGAAGTTGATGGATACGTGTTATCAAGGGACCGGCATGGAGTAGGGGTGAATTGGGTGGATGATAAGGGTGGACCGGGTGGAAGAGTGATGATATTGCAGAATTTGAATGGATCACCATCGGTAGGGATGCAGTGGACTAATCCATTATGGATATATTTGATACAATGATGAAGCATGGAGGGGATGCATTGCATGTCCCAAATCCAAGGGTATCCCAATAGGATGTTATACTGCATCTCACCTTCGATAACATGGAAGAGAGTGGAAATGGTTTTGGCACCCGCCTTGATGGGCAAGACAATGGTACCGAGGGTAGGATGCATGGAGCCATCAAAGGCTCGAAGGTCCATGGATGGAGTGGCAATATGGGAAGGGGGAAGGTGAAGATGGCCCAAGGTGGCAGTAGAAATGATGCTGATGGATGAATCGATATCGATGAGAACATGCTTATAGGTGATGATATTGATGGAGGCTTGAATATGTAATGGGGGATCCGCTCCCTCACCTACAACTTCTATAATTTCATGGTCATGGAAGCTGATAGAAGGTTGTAGGCATCTCTAAACATTGCCAACGAAGTTGGCAAAGGCGTCTACATCATGGGTCTCGAGATCGAGAGAGCGAAGGATAGAATCAAGGGCTTCGTGATGAGGTTGGGATTGTTGCAGGAGGTCATAAATGGATAACCTTGTAGGGGCGGTATGGAGTTGGTGAGAAATACTACCATGGATGGTGATGATATTCCATGGAAGGGGTAGGGGAATTGGTGGTGTGATGATTGAGGTTGTGGGAGGTGGTGGTTGAGAAGTGGAAGGTTGTTGGTTGCGGTAGAGGGGGTGGATAGCATTGATTACGAGTGGTGATATTGATCATACCCACAAACCCCTATTGGGAAGGACCTCGATTGACATGATTAACCTAGCATGGATCAGTTTGAGGTGGATTACCCCCATGCTCGGGTAATGGATTTTGATATATCCCCAAGTTTTGATTTTGTGGTGCGAGGGGATTTGAGACTTGAATAGTGCCTCGATCGATAAGGTCTTGCACGGTGTGGCAAAAAATATGGCATGAATCAATAGTGTGGCCATGTTGTCGATGATAATTATAGAAGGCCTATGGATTGTAGTCCCATGGGAGAGGATAATTTGGATCAAGAGGTTGGACATTTGGCAAAGTGATGAGACCTCCCTTAGTTAACCTGCAAAATAGAGCGGGCATGGGCTCAAATAAGGGTGTCCAATTGCATGGAGGGCGAGGTGGACATGGATTACGACCTTGGTATGGATTATATTATGGTGGAGGATTGCCTGGTTGTGGAGTGGGAAGAAGTGGAGGATTGGCTTGGTATTTATTTTGAGGAGATCATGGAGGAGTGGGTTGTGGAGCTTGTGCAGATGCCACTTGCATCGGTGGATATGGAGAATTGAGAAGAACCTGATTGGTTTGAGGTGGTCGGGTGGTAGGTGGTACATATGGAGGGTGGTTGTAATGGTAATTGGTGGGGTAGGGTTGTTTCTGATGCAACTTGATTTTTCCCATGTGGACCTTGATGTCCTCGATGACTTTGGCTTGGGAAATGGCTTCCTCAAATGTCCGACTTTGATGAATATGCAATGTTTGGGAGATTTGTTTATGACAACTCTTGGCAAAGAGTTTGATGAGCTCTGAAGGTGGGAGAGGGAAGGCTAGATCATGAATGACCACTCTCCAATGGGTGACAAAATTGGTGATAGGCTCATCATCCCACTGATGTAAAGCATAAACATCGAACAAGGTAAGCTTGGTTTTGATGTTAATCAAGAAATGCTCTAGAAATAGATTGGCCAATTGTTCGAAAGTGAATAAACTATGGTGAGGAAAATTATTGTACCAATATAATGCTTGTCCCCCAAGCGAAAGTGGAAATGTGTGAAGCATAAGGGGGTCACTACCATGCAACTGGTAGCAAGAAAAGCGATAATTATTAAGGTGCTCTCTAGGATCTTCCTTACTTTTAAATTTGTCAAATTTAGGGATCTCAAATATGTAAGGATATGGATGGATAGGAACATATGGGTGAATTGGTTCATTTCACAACTCATCATATGTGGGTTTTTGAGGCCCATAACCAGTTGTGTGTAAATCCAATGTATGAAGCTGCTCCTGCATGGCTTGAAATTCACTAGAGAGCACCGTGGTAGTATTTGGTGGATCCAAAAATGGAGGTGATGATGTGGATGCAGGTAATGGCTGTGATGGGGGTTGCAAATAATCCAGGTGTGGTGGATACTGCAACTGTTGTTCCTCCCATGGATGATAGTAAGCATCCTGATTTGGATCAGGCGTCGACATGGTCTGATATTGTGGGATAGGAACCTGAGATGGATGGGGTGAGATGTATGAAGAATGGTAGGCAGGTGGCTATTGGGAAGGCATAAGCATCTGATGGGAAGGCATAGGCATATGTTGCTACTACGCATATGGGTAAGTCGGTTGTGCCTGAGAAGTAGTGGTAGAGGACCATGTGGGTGGTGAAGTGAAGAAAGTGGGTGGTGTAGAAGATGGAGGTGGAAGAGATGCCAGTGTGGTAAAAGTGGATTGGTGTGAAGATGGAGGTGGAACGGATGAGGATGAAGGGGGTATTATGGGGATGGCGAGAAGGGACTCAAGTTGAACCAAATATCGAGGGGGATGACCTTGATAAGTGGGGTTCAATGATGGGGGCGAAAGGAAGGTGGGGGTGGTAAGCAAAATGATGATGAGGGAGTCGATGGGGGTCCATAGGATGAGAATGGTGGATAGCTGGTGGGTGGATAGGAGGCAAACTATGGTGTGAAAGGAGGTGGCTAGGAGGATGAAGAGGCCTGTTATGGGTGAAGCTACAATAAGGGATGGGATAGATCGGGTGATGTCAGCTGGTAATACTGAGACGAGTGTGAATAGTGCTATGGTGGGAGTGAGGAAGGTGGATGGGATGAAGGCTGATAACTCGATGAAGCCTGATGAGATGGTGGGGTTTGGGATGAAGGTATGGTAGGAGGGTCCATGGATGAAGGGGTGTGGATATCATACCAACTATTTGGATAGTGGTAACGACATTAGGTATGATTTGAGAAACAACTAGACTAGAGTCATCTCCCAAAAGTGGATGGGAGGAATGCTCAAGGAATGGATGGGTAGCGGAAGGTGAAGCAGGTGGGGTGAACTCATCTGCCACCATAACTGGTATGGGGCGGCCAGGAGGGGTGTAGATGACATGCTGGTAGTATGTGGATGGGGGATTGGGAGAGGAAAGATCTTCCAAAGGAGGGGTCTCCTCGAAGGTCTCATCCAAGAGGTGGGATGGAGTGGAAGATGCCATATGGGATGTGGGACTAGCAGTAGGGGTGGAAGGCCCAATCAATAGGTCAGGAGGACCTACAATAGTAACTCGGTTAGACTCAAAAGATGGATCAATGGTCTGAGAACTAGAAGCACCTACCATCATGACAGTCCATTGAGCAACCTCAATGGCATGACGAAGGGCTTCACGCATCTAACTATGCATAACTAGCATGGTGATGTGTGCAAAAGGTATGCTAACAACCAACAGATGTGAAATATGAACTCAAGAAATATCTATGACTAACTAGGACACTATCTGTTTTGAAAAATATAGGTTCGCATAGGTGGGGTGTGAACCACTCAAGATGAAAAATAGATGATAAATATGTGTTGTGTAGTGTGTCTGTGTCCTATGTGTGCAATTTAGAACCTGAAAAATAGGTTCGCACTCTAGAGGTGTGGACCAAATGGTTCACACTCCACATGTGTGGACCACCCAAAACTATGATAGAGAGTGAATTTTATGCTATGTATACCCTCTATGTGTTGTGGAGACCTGTGTAATGTAGTTTTGTAGCCTGAAAGCTAGATTTTCACATAGAATCATGTGAAATAAGTCTGAGTGTAGGGGAATCACACTAGGGGGTGCAAATCACCTAAAAATAGACTGTGTAGTGTAAAGCGTGGAAGTGAAACTGTGGAACAACTGATAAGTGTGTTATAGCACGTTTGATATGTTGTTGTAACCACTTTTTTGAGACTCAACAATAAGAAAATGTTCTTTCTTTTTGGTTTTCATGTGTTTTGATGAAAGTATGTATCCGCCCTAGGAAAAAATCATGGTAATGGGTGAACTTCTACTTTGAATCAGGTATGTCGTAGCATAGAACCTTTTGCAATGCCCAAAGGTGCATAAAATAGAACTATGTTTCCAATGGGTGAGTGGCAACCTAGATGGAATCAGGTACAGTAAAATGGTATCCAAAGGGGGGAGACTCAAAATGCTCTGATGAGTCAAATAAACTCTCACGAAGAGAGGTCACGCTGTCAATGTGGTGCTACCTAGCATACCCATGCTTTTGCTTAACCCTCATATTTAAGGCATCCACAGTAACGATCAGTTGCACCCACTAATTATTTGAAAAGCCCTATGGTAAAGGGGCTTTCTAAAACTACCCACTCCGAAGGTACCTTCCAGTGATGAATTATGGATAACCAACACTCAAAGTGGGAAGGATCGGCTAGGTATTAATGCCAGAATGATCCACCTGGGGGGCTACTATGGTGACTAATCCGGAGGTGAGCCAGTGGAGAGTAAACCCAGACCTCACTGAACTATGGTGGTGAATTGGTGATGAAATCCAATTTAGGTTGGAGATGAAACCCAGCTCCTTACACCATTTAAATAGGATGTGAGTGTGTGGTGTTTGTTTGTGTGGTACTATTTTAGAAGCAAATCTAGTCTAAATGCCTTTTCGAAATAAACTATGCTATGATGCCTTTTCAAAGCAAATCTATTTACTTGGTTTTGTACAAAAATAAATTTAATCTATTGATTTTCGAAAGGGAAATCTAATTAGGTGGTTTTCACAAAAACAAATTTACGCTATTGATTTTCAAAAAGGAAATCTAATTAATTACTTTTAAGGGAAACAATTTGGAAATAAAATCTAATTAACTGCTTTGGAAGGGAAATTACTAGAATTTGAAGCTAATCTAGAAAGCAACTAAAAATCTAGCTAAAAAAATAGGAATGTGCGATGCTTGTGGAATTTGTAGCTCAATATGAAATATTAGCTTCAAAATAGAGAAAAACTAAATATTTTCACACAAAACCTACGTCCAGGTGAGTGTAAATGTCTCCAATGTGCCCTCTGGTCCAAAACTATGTGGATTTGGGAGGTTTGCACTCCTAGGGTGTGAACCTATCTTCTATTAGTAGTTTGCATTCTTAAAGTGCGAACCAAGATCTGAAGACTAAGATGACTGATTTTGGGGTCCTGGTGATGATTTTGATGTCTCTAGAGTGTTTTTAGCATAGGTACCTACACAGAAAATTCCAAAAAACTCAATTTATGTATAGCAAGATGACCAAAAACTCACAAATATATCACATATACCTGAGATAAATAAATGATAAAAAAATAAATTAACTATTGATTTGGTGCCACAAATATACAAGGATGCTTTAACCTTGCATACACCGTGGCAAGAGACAATTTGTGGTCTAGGTATGGGGGCACGCAATCCCCAGGAACATGAGGCTCTTAACCTCCCCTGACTTACCTTGCCATTGGTTGTGGGTGTCTGAACCAATACCTGGGTATCAAGTATCAAGTTTGAGGTAGATTGGGGAATTCACACGCCCAAGTGTGTACTCACTACTCTCTTTGAAGGCTCACTGGTGCACCAGTGAACCTATTGTTGTTTGGCTTGAGATGTCTTTCAGGGTATTTTTGGTTTGGGGTTTCTTCAAATATGACAACTACCTGCCATACAGAAATAGACCATAATTTTTTGTTAGAAGGTGATTAAGCTAATGCTTGGTGGGGGTCCCACCGAGCATGCTAGAATGAAACTATCAAAAATATGCTAAGACATTCATTCAATATCAAAGAATCTACTACATTTGTATTGATAATCATAAAAGGGGTTACAAGAATTGATATCCTTTTACAATTTTGCCCTAAAGGCTACAATGGGGTCTTCCCTAAGGAAGCCCTCTCAGATGTGGTACAAAGATAACACGATTCATCTTTTTGGGTTCCTCGATGTAGGTGGGCTTCTTGCTCATGAGCCACCACTTGTTGGAGATGTTTCCTTGTGCTTTGTTGGACCTGTGAAACCTACAAAATCCTATTAGTGCATTGGGGGTCTGCCTCAATCAAACCCCATAGTTATGAAGACAAAAGACTCATAAAAAGTACTCAAAACATGAAATAACTTGCTAAAAACAACATAAAACAATAAATTATGCTATTCTTACCTGTCCGGGTGATTCTGGTGCCTATTGTAGAGGTTCACACTCCTAGGGTGTGAACCGGGTGGTTCGCACGTGTGAGGTGTGAACCGATCCTTTTTCGATCGTATTTCTCAGATAGCTTCTCTGGATGCTCAAGATTGGTTTTTTACTTGGAATTTTGTCCGGTTCGAGCTTCTGAAAGTGCACTCTTGATGGGATTATCAACCTATCTCACTCACAAAATAGTGTTATGAAAGAGACAAATTGATTGTGATGCTCGTATGATGGTTGTGTGATGGATGTGTGATGGATGCAATGGCAGTAGTGATTTCGGCAGAGTTTCGGTATGCAAAAGTTGGTTGTTCCTAAAAGGTGAAAATGGCCTTCTATTTATAGAGTGGGCCAAGGTGAGAGAAAGGGGATGAGGTGTCCCCTGTGAGGTGGTAATGGTGAGGTGTCCACCAAAGAGGTGTCCCCTGAGGTGTCCTGGGTCATAAGTGGGGTTGGGTGAGAGAATCCCTCACCCATCCACAAATAATGATGATTTACCAAAAATATCAATTTGTCATTAATAATCACCTTTATTGAAATATCTTAGGATTAAAAAATGATTTTTAGGTGCAAAAGTCTCCATCTTGCATTTATGACCCAGGGGGATGTGAGGTGGAGAAATATCTGGGTGAGAGGTGGCAGGGCTAGGCTAGGCTAGGCTAGGTGAGGTGGAAGGCTAGGCTAGTCAAAGTAGACTAGGTGAGGTGGAGCCTTTAATTAAATCAATATTAGATCTAATTAAGTATGTAATTAGCCATAAAGCATATTTAGACCAAAATGTTGACTTTTTGACCATAAAGTGCTTTTTGACCATGGTGAGAGTTTTCAACCTTAGTTGAGTTTGCATGAGGTCGCATGAGGACCTATGGTTAAGCGTAGGAAGGGGCTTAGCTAGCCCAAAGGGGCTAATGATGATGAATAGTGATTTTGATTAATGAATAGTGTTTTTAGCCAATTTATGCAATTTTTGAGGGTTTTGCAAATTGATTGACCATGGAAATGGGGAGAGGGACAATGTGCAACTTTTAGGTGTCTACATAGAAATTCTTAACTCCAATGTTAAGAATAAATACCCAAATTACGAACTAATTTCTGTTCAAAATTCTAACAGAGAAAGACAAAAGCAACACATGTCTCATTTTAAATATGTGGGTCTTAAAATAATGGAACTAGTCTCTTAACACTAATTTTATAATTCAAATACCCAAAATACAAGTATTACCTCTCCATTTCATGGTATAGAAGAATATCAAATATAATGTCTGCTCTAGAATGGTATAATTATATTAAAATAATCAAATAATCAAGGGCTTTTTCTACAAAGATGAGGGTATCACCTCAGTAATTTTTTATCTCATCCTTCGTGTTCCATGATTATAGTATAAAATCAAACCCTATATAATATAAATCAAATTAACTAAAACACCAGTATTGTTGACATCAAAACAACACAGAGAATTTGATTTATCTTATACAAGTGGGTATGCAGATTATAATCTAATTCTATTTCTAATTGAACTATCGTGAGTCGATGAGTAAAAGATGACCTTCACTTTATAAAATAACAAGAATGATTTTTAATTATCAAAGCAAAGAGAACTATATTCATAATTTAGTATTCTAATTCCAAAGTAGAGTATAAACAATCCAAGACTTATCCATAAATGAAACATTAACAGAGGAACAATGGAAAGTTCCCACCTAGAACTCTAGTAGTTGAATGCTTCTCTTGTGCTTCCCTCTTATTTCGCCCACCTTCTCCTTCCAGCATAATATAGCATAACCCTCTATTTTTCCAATCTCAATGGTGATTTATACCTCTCTTTCTTCTTATATAGGAAAGAGATTTCTAAATATATGTATATTGTATTTATTTTATTTTTCTTTCTTTAAGAAAATATGCTTATGAATATACATATATATATATATATATATATATATATATATATATATATATGTATGTATATATATTTTTATTTATTATATATTATTATTTTTTATCTTATTTTTCTCATCCCATGAGCAGGCTTCCTTAATTAAAAGGAAATCCATAGAGAGATAAGAGTAGAATCTTA
The DNA here is from genome assembly GCA_028583015.1 of Wollemia nobilis. NCBI lineage: Eukaryota > Viridiplantae > Streptophyta > Pinopsida > Araucariales > Araucariaceae > Wollemia > Wollemia nobilis. Next base: position 575,416 of record JAQPPZ010002822.1, read on the forward strand.
TCCACTAATTCAACCTTCCCAAAGTAGCCATATGAAGGAAATATTTATTACAAGGTAGTTTTTTTTATTCTTATTCTTTAATCCAATTTAAAATTGAACAAGCTCATAAAAAGCAAACTACCTAATTTCCTTCTAAAATGAAGGTAATTAAATTAATTAAGCATATTTAAAAAGTAAATCTCTACCCTTGAAATTGACCAATTTAATGCCCAATTTAATATTAATTGACTTCACAGAGTGATACCAACCTAGGAAATAAGTCATATTCTCACACGTAGAAGGGCTTGCCAAAATGGGTCGTGACATACTACCCCCCTTAGAATGAACACAATCCCTTGTGTTCACTAAGGTCAGAAGGTAGAAAGGGTATATAATGCAACAATGTATCCTTTAGAACCTTAAAATATTTCAATAAAGCATTAACTATCATAAATTAGCAATCATAAGCAACCATGTAATCTCAAGTTTACCCCATTATTTTATCTTTCTATGGATGATATCTGATAGCTCTTGCTATCGCCATCCTACTCGATGCATCCATATATGGTAACCATTCATGTCATTACCCATAATATGACATCATTGATCACCTGTGAGAGTACCAGGACCTGTAATACAACAAGAATATCAGTAGTACCATGTCCTATATGCAAATAAACATTCATATTGTCTCATAGATAAATGTTGATACATCCGTAGCGACCCCGGGGAAGTGGCTGCACCGTCCACTCACTCTATTTGCGACTATTATGATTTTTTAACACATACTAAATTAAAAAGCATACAAGAAAGGCATTACCGAAGTGCGAAGAAATAAAAGAATGAATGCTTTGTATTGATATTTCCAAGATCCAGTTACATATAAATACCTCTACAGGATACCCTTTATTTGATACATGATTCTACACAAAGAGGGTAACAGATGTATAAAATATCCCCTAGCAAGGGGTGATGCGCCTTTACAGGATTTTCGATGACACTGTAGCACCCTAAAATTGGCACGGTTAAAACCTTAGTAAAAAGATAAAATATTAAAATTTGAATTTCAACCCCAAACTGCCCGTTAAACTGCCTTTTACCTGCTTTGCCCATTTTTTGTGCCATTTTTAGGATTTTTTTTGACCGTTCGACGATATCATCGCAGATTAGACGAAATCGTCCCCAATCTGATGAATTCGTCTGGAATAGAATGTCCAGACGATTTCATCCAAAAATCGAATTTTCATAATTAGCTTCTGTTTCAACAACCTCTCCAACTCTGGCAGAAGCGTGTCTGCGCAGTTGGATATTTCCCTATTGGAGATCTCCCAGATTGGGATGATCCCCAACCTCCCAAACCTCTTTTTAATCCTATATAAACTAGGATTTTCCTAGTTTATCCCCCTGCCTCCCTGCCTAATTCTTGCTGATTCTCCCTGAACCCCCAACCCCTTTGTTGACAGGATTTCATTGCATAGTTATATCCTTATTCCCTCGCATTATTGCTTGCATTTTGGTATTTTGCATTTTTTTATTGCAGGAATTCTACTGTTTTTCAATCGAAGCTAGCTTGGATCGTCGCAGACGATCTCATATGATTGCGGACGATTTTGTACGATTGGAGGCGATCCTGATTATAGTCCAGATTGGGGGCAGTCCGAGTTTAGAGTTCACATTTTCTTAAGCTTTTTTGCATTTTCCATAACATATTTCTACATTGTTTTAAGTTATTATGTTTTATGCACCTTGGAGTTCACCTCATTTAGCATAATTGCATGCTAAAGGTAAAATAAATGATTTAATTTACTGCATTTCCTCATTTGTTATTAGAAACTATTATTTAGGTATGTTTGTTGTTATTTCTATCATTATCCCTTGCTTCTGCATTTGCATATTTGGTATTTTGTGTCTGTTTATGTGATTGCAGGTTTCTGACGGATTCATCTGACGAATTCATCAAATTTTAGGTGATTCTATCCTATTTCAGATGACCTTCTATGATTTGAGATGATCCCAAGAAATATCAGATGATAATGTGTAAACTGAGACAATCTGAACTGCTACAAGACTCAAAATCTCCATCAGACATCCAAAATCAGGTATGAATTCTTCTGGTTAGCATATTCTCTATAATTTGCATCTATTTCTATTTTTTGTATTCATTTAAATCAGCATTGCAATATAGAATAGTTTAGATTCATATCGGCCAAACCTAGGACTTGAATGATCAAGCATAAAAATGAACACATCAAACACACTATCAACCTAGGCATGGAAACTACAATTCAAAATTTTCTTGGTGAACCCACCATCCGTCAAAAATTCACCCTTATACACCTCCCCCGAGAGGCGGGACCTTCAAAGGGCCTCTCAGTCCGAGGTATTGTCCCATTCTTTTCCCATCCCCCTTTCGGGCACAGATCCTATAGCCTAAAGGTAAGGATGCAAAAAATTTGGAGTGATACATTTTGGTGAACCTGACGTGAAAACTAAAAACCTTTTGAAAACAATTCAATTCAAAAACAAAAAACAATACATAAATGCATTTAGAATCAAAGATTGCATGTCATATTTAGATGGTAGATTTTAATAAAAGATGAGTTGTCACCATTAATGTTGAAAATAAATTAGCAACTATAGAGATTATTTCTGTGCTTAGCATGCCTCAAACAAATAGGGTTCAACCTTTGTGGGACGAACTTAATAGGAGATTAGATCTCATTTCATATAGAGCAACTGAACTTAGGCAAATCAAGAGGTTTTTCCTAGATAGAATCCTGGATCTCGATCAAGTGACTTTGTATCATGAGCTTAAGAGAGCTTGCCATAGGTGGTTAGCAGATAAAAGAGCCCTTGTGTCTTCTGAGTTGTATACCTTTGAGGAATACCTCGATAATATAGCTGTAGTACATAAATTTGTGTCTCATATAGAATATCAAGAGGTCGTTCTTACAGATAGACAAAGATGGTATAGAGTTCCCAGAGTTGTGTTATATCGAGAGTATTGCCATGAAATCTATTTTTACAAATCAGAGTCAGAAGTAGATAATATCACTATAGCACACTTCATTAAGTTCCTGAAAAACCATTTCCAATTTGAAGAAGAGCACTTTATGACTCCTGATGAACTTGATCCTATCAATGACATCTATAAACTATTTATAGAAAACTAAGTTATTATTTTATTATTGTTGTTTCTTGTATTTAGTGTGTTGTTTATTGTCTTTATAAAAATAAATAAAATAAAATAAAAACAAAAACAAAAACAAAAACAAAAACAAAAACAAAAACAAAATAAAATTATCATAAAAAAATAATAACAAAAAAAAAAAATCATCAAAACATTTTCTTTTATGTATTATAGTAGGTATATAATTAAAATATATACCTCCCAAGATCTGTTGCAAATATATTAATATATATTTGCTAAAACCTAAATTTAGACACAATGACTAGACTCAGGAATGGAAAACAAATTGAATTAGAAGAAGATTGGTTAGGAAAAACCACCAATAAACCAAATGCCCTTCTTGAAGACCCAATTCAGGAAGAAGTAACCTTAAACCAACAAGAAGAAGAATTTGTGGATGCAAATGAACAAAAAGAAAATGATAGAGAGGAAGGATCCTCATCTCCTAAAATAACTCTAGACGGAGCTGTTACTTTTGAGAACATGGACCATTTTTGGAAATTTCTCAATAATAATATTGGCACTCTTAATAGAGCAGTTCATATGGACAAAGATCAAATTAGTGACACTCAAGTAACCCTAAAAGACATATATCACACATGCACTAATCCTTTGTCCTTTGTTGATCAAGAGAGTGATCAAGCCGGACCGTCCAATTTGGACATGGCTGCTATAATCCAAAACATGCAACAACAACAGGCTACCCAACCACCTAGAGTTCCTGTTACCAAACCAAGGGTTATTCCCACACAAAAGAAACCTTCATTCACTACTTTATTTTGCCAAACTATTGATCAATATACCTCAAATCAACTAAAGCCTAAAACAAAACCAAATGTTAATTTCCAACAATCTGGGATACAACATAATGCTACCACAAATCTTCTTCATAATACTCTTCCTACCAATCATTTGCATAATAGTAACATAGCATCGAATCCTCATGTTCTGCGTTCTTACGCTCACAAATCCCATGTGCATGTACCACAAAAAAAATATGGTGGGCAAGCTGGCAATCTAGAAGCCATGGTGAAACAGTTAACCTCCCGTATGGACCAAATAGATCCCTACCATCCCTTGTACAATTATCGAGAGATGTGTAGTCAACCTCTAGATCCTATAGTTGTAGCACAACCATATCTCAAACACTTTCCTATGCCTGTCCTACCTATCTACAAAGGAACCTAAGATCCCATAGAGCATCTTCGTATGTTTAGGATAGCATGTCATGATATATCACATGATGATTTGCTATTACTAAAAATGTTCCCAAAAAGCTTAGGGGGGATGGCATTGGAGTGGTATTATCAACTACCCACTTATTCTTTGAGAAATTTTGAAGAGACCACTGAGTCTTTTGTGCATCAATTTAGTTCCTATATCGAAAGGCATATAACCATTAAAGATTTGTACAACCTAAAACAAGACAAAGATGAGTGTTTTGCTGACTTCTTAGCTTAATGGATACAGTTGATAGGAAAACTACACTTTGTGTTACCTTATTGGGAGATGTTGGATATTTTTATCAATAATTTACAAGAACAACTATCCTATGAATTATCAACTGCTACCTTGACCACCTTTGATCAAGCTATAGACTTAGCTTGAAGGGTGGAAGATGCTCTCATTAGAAGAGGTCAGCTCAAAAAGAAATATGATGAGAAAACATCCAAAAATTAGTATAAAAATAAACAAGTTGTGGGTGACGGAGTCACTGATAGTAGAAACATTGCTAATATTAATACTACAAAAACAATAGAGAAGTTCATATTGAAACCTCCTGATAAACCACCTCAAGAATTTACTAGGTTAAATCAACCTTTATCAACCATTCTCCCCCAATTACTAGCACGAGGCTTGATCCAATTACCAGCTATCCGGGAACCTGATCCAACTATACCCGGATACAGAGCTGATTTATATTATGATTTTCATAGAGGACCTGGACATGCTACAAAATATTGTAAAATATTAAAACATAAAATACAATATTTAATTGATAACAATGATATGGAGGTGCAAGCATTCCAACCTAAAAAAAATCCTTCTAATAACGCCCAAAAGAGTATTCCTCAAAGTTAGAATCAGAATGTCAATCAATCATTGGACATATTTCAACATCCTTTACCAAAACATGGTAAAGAGGTGGCTAATCAAATCGAACATCATAATGTTCCCCCTCCTACCCGATATGTAGGAGCCATTAGTGGGAATTTACCTATTCACGATTTAGAAATATTTGACACAACTTTATCCATTGTTACGTCCATACCCCTATATAATACTCAAACACCGGATCTTAGTGATGTAGAATCGGATACTAAAAGTGAAATAGACATCACCTCAAATCAATTGAATAGTTATGAAAACAAATCAGATCCTATTCAACCTATCACAGATTCTATGGTTCTGGAAGAACCATTTCCTAGAAGAGTTACTACTCGAACTTCTTCTCATCAGTTCCTTTCTAATGAACAAGACATAAACGCTAGACCGAGACCAATTCATCATCCTCAACATAACATTGTAGGTACCATCAGAGTTGTTACCAAACAACAAGCTCAAAATTCTCAATAGGATCAAACTCAGAATGATGGATCGGCTCCATTTATTTTGAAAAATACTAATAAAGGGAATCATATGCCTAATGTTCAACCTAAGCCTCCGTATAATATTAATGAACAATTATCCAACACTACAGCTAGAATTTCTCTTTTGGATCTTTTAAGATCTTCTCCTACTCATAGGGATGAATTAATGCTCACATTAATCCAAATGATGGTACCACAAAATATTCATCCTGAAGCCATGTCTAATACTATCATCACTCGAGAAGTCGATTGTATTGACTTCTGAGATAGAGATATACCACAACATAGTTTACATAAGCATAATCCCTTATATATTACTGCCCTAATTAGAGATGTAGCTATTAAACGAGTCTTGATTGTTAATGGTTCATCTTTAAACATATGTACTTTTGACTTCTACCAAAGATTTGGCTTTAGAAGTGACGAAATGAAAAATAATATGATTATAAAAGCCTTCAATGACGAGACACAAGAAACGTGTGGAGTCATTACTATACCCTTGCAAGTTGGTCCTAGAACCCTAGATACGACCGTGTTTATTGTACATTGCCCCGCATCGTACAATATACTTTTGGGTCGCCCTTGGATCAATGCGATGTGAGCGATTCCCTCCACTTTACATCAGTGTGTTAAATTCAAATTTAAAAACCAGTTGGTTACCATTCATGGTGATCCTAGACCCTTTGATATGTGCACTTTGGCAGAACCTGTTGTAGTGCAATTTTGCCCCGCCCTGTCATCCATACATCCTAATTCTTATCATCCATCCAAATGTGTGAAACACACACCCATAACATCATCTACTCTTTCAACTACACCTATACATTTAGCTCAACCATCTTCTGAACAAACCACATTAGGACCTCGAAAAGAGCCTAAACCTATACCTAATGCTTCCTGTTTTACTCCTATAACTTCCATACCAATAGAATCATCCATCGATATCCCTATAACATCTACATCCACTACAGGCATTCTTTCCACATCAAAATATCAAGGAAATGTTCCTTCTACCTCTTATGCTCTCACTGATGAGATCTTACCCGATTTATCTAAAATTCTTATATCAAAAGAAACCAACACTGCTATGCAAACTTTCCTCATTTTAAATAAACTCCCACCTTCTCCTCGTACCTTGGGCCTCCCACAGCCTATGGGAAGTATCTACCAAGTCAGGAGTTGTGCTTTTATTTATAAAGGATATGATTGGGGAAGAATACCCAAAAACATTAAGACACATTGTGATGGGTATGCTAGATGCTATTTTGCTAATGAATATATTAAATCTAAGCCCATAATGCTTAAATTGGGATATAAAGGGAAAGGTTTGGGACCTTTCCAAAATGGTATGAAAGAACCTTTCGAGGTAGAACCGTGGCCTGCCCACTATGGTGTGGGCCTATTTTCTAGTGAAGGTCAGCCCTTTCCATTTGAGGATGATGACCATCTCGTATGTTATCAAGATTATCTAGATAAACAAGATTCTTTGTGTCCCAAGAATAATTCTTCTACCTGCAATATGCTATCCATAACCTATCCTAAAATGATTGCCAAATCTGACGACGAGTTGGAGGGAGATATCTTTCATGATATTTCCATTGAGGAATTGTTATATAATGAATTTTATTTTGATGGCTCTATACCTAGTATAGCCCAGCTTGAGGCCTCGACTCCTCAAGATGAATTATCCAAGATAACCTTGGAAGAATTACAAGAATTGGGTGTTTCATCTGCCCCACCTAATTTTGAGAGAGATTTACATATGGAAGTTGAAAATGTTATAAAAATTAACATTGGAACTGAACATAACCCTCACATCATTAATATTAGATCAGAATTGAGTCAAGAAAAACAAGATAAATACATTTCATTTCTTAAATACTATGAAGATGTCTTTGCTTGGACATATGAAGACATGCCAGGTTTAGACCCTCCATAGTTATGCATCATCTAGTAGTCCATCTAGATGCTAAACCTGTTAAACAGAAACTCAGAAAAATGCATCCCAAAGTGGCCTTACTACTCAAAGGAGAACTAGAAAAATTATTGAAAATCATTTTTATACAAGCCATTGACTATGCTGAATGGATCTCAAATGTAGTTCCAGTAACTAAGAAATAAGCCACTAAAGTTAGGGTTTGCACCGATTTCAAAGACATTAATGTTGCATGCCCTAAAGATGATTTTCCTCTTCCCAACATGGATCAGATCATTGACTTTACTACTGGAAGCGGAATGATATCCTTAATGGATGGATTTTTTGGTTATAATCATATCAGGATAGCTCTCGAAGATCAGGCCAAAACAACCTTTATTACCCCTTGGGGAACTTTTGTTTTGGAAAGTGATGCCATTTGGCTTAAAGAATGCAGGTGCAACCTATCAATGAGCTATGACTTATATTTTTCACGACATGATGCATGATATCCTACATGATTATGTAGATGATATCATATCTCGTTCCATCAAAGAAGATGATCATTTAAATTACTTAAGGAAAGTATTTGATTGGTTAAGGGAATATCGTATCCGCTTAAATCTAGCTAAATGCATATTCGGAGTTAAGTCCAATAAATTATTAGGGGTTATAGTTTCTTTACATGGCATTGAAATTGACCCTCTCAAGATCACGGCTATCACATATATGCCTGCACCCACCAATATATCAGAATTATGAAGTTTACAAGGTAATCTTCAAGCTATTCGCCGCTTCATCGACAAGTTGGCAAACAAAAATGGACCCTTTCTTAAGCTTCTTAAGAAATATGTCTCTTTTCATTAGGACGATAAATGCCAAGAAGAATTTGAACTCCTTAAGCAATATCTCCTCAAACCACAAGTGCTTTCCCACCTAGATCTGATCGTCCTTTTATCTTGTACATTTCTGCTTCTGATTTTGCCTTAGGGGCTATGTTAGCTCAGCTTGACAATGAGAAGAAAGAACGTGCTAATTATTACATTAGTAAAACCTTAATAAGTTATGAAACTCGTTATACCATATTAGAGAAGTTATATCTTGCAGTCATATTTTCTACACAGAAACTACGACATTATATGCTTAGTCAAAAAACGTATGTTATTGCCAAATTCGACCCTTTGCGATATCTCATGAGTCGACCGTATTTATCTGGTCATACAGCCAAGTGGTTCTTGTGCTAAGAAAATTTGAACTCACCTTCATAGGACAAAAGTATTTTAAAGGTCAAATCATAGCAAATCAATTAGCTGCTACACCTTTAAAATCTACCCATCCCCTCATCATTGAGTTTCCTGATGAATGCCTTAAACTAGAGGCAGACCATTCAGAGCAATGGTCCCTATACTTTGACGGAGCCCGATGCATGAGTGGGGCTAGTGCGGGTATTATTTTAATATCTCTGTAAAAACATATTATTCCTCTATCCTTCAAATTAACATTTTCTTGCACCAATAACATTGTTGAATATGAAGCTCTTATCCTTGGATTACGAGCTGCCTTGGCATTGAAAATCAAAAGTTTATTGGTTTTTGGTGACTCCCAACTTGTCATAAACCAAATGAATGATGTTTATCAGACCAGAGATGATAAATTATGCCCATATAAAGCATATGTTTTGTAGTTGTTATCCTTGTTTGATAAAGTTACTTTGGAAGCTATTCCTCGAACTAGCAATCGTGCGGCTGACGCTATGGCTACAGCTGCACCTCTTCTACCCTTGGAGTTAGACGATGAATATGATACCATCATTATTTGTCGACTCTAGGAACCTGCTTCAAGAAAATCATGTTTAGAACCTTTGGATGTGTTTCTCATCAATGAAACAACTCCTGAACCATGGTATACTGATATATTTAATTTTTTGCAGAAAGGAACCTTCCCTGATGGTTGCACTAGCAACCAACATAGGTTATTACATAGACAAGCAAGTCACTTTGTGATTATTGGTAATACCTTATACAGAAGATATTTTGAAGGCATCTTATTGAGATGTTTGAATTTAGAATAATCCAGATCAGCTTTGAATGAAGCCCACAATGGATCTTGTGGGGGACATTTTAGTGGTAGCGCCATTGCTAAAAAACTCCTTCGGATAGGATATTTTTGGCCTACCATGGAAACTGATGCACATAATTATGTGCAACATTGTGACAAGTTCCAGAAACACACTGACCTTGTCCATGCACCTGCACAAGAGCTACAGGCTATTTCATCTTCTTGGCCCTTTTCAAAATGGGGCCTAGACATCATTGGAAAAATCAACCCTGTGTCATTTGATGGACACAAATTCATCATAACTACCACTGAGTATTTCATGAAGTGGGTTGAAGCTATGTCATTAGCTTCTTGCACTGGAACACAAGTTTCCAAGTTTTTTTTTAATCATATTATTTATAGGTTTGGAATTCCTACCAATCTCATTTTTGATAATGGAACTTGTTTCAAAAATAAATATGTCAAGAAATTATGTCAAAAATATAAAATTCAACATCATTGGTCCACTCCCTATTATCCTCAGGGTAATGGTCAAGCAGAAGCATCTAATAAAACCTTAATCAAAATTCTCAAAAAATTGGTCAATAAAACTGGTCGAGACTAGCACATTCAGTTATATCCTGCTTTGTGGGCCTATCGAAATAGTGTTCGAACCCCCACTAGAACTTCACCTTTTGTCTTGGTTTATGGTGCTGAAGCCATTTTTCCCTTTGAATTAGAAGTTTCTTCTTTAGCTCTACTACTTCAAGATACTGAAGTAGGGGATGAATATCGTGCTGGTAGGCTTAGTAAGCTAGAACTTCTAGATGAAAAGCGCATCAATGCTTTGGAGCATCTTCGCGCCTACCAAAACAAGCTTAAGAGAGCGTATCTCAAGAAAGTTCATCCTCGATACTTTGAGATCGGTGACCTTGTCTTAAAAGAAAATCAAAAAAATACTAATGCAACTACAAACCTTAAAGGTAAATTTGAGCCCAACTGGCTTGGACCATATGTCATCAATGCTAAATTTGGATCAGGAGCATACAAATTATCTACCTTAGATGGTAAAGAACTTAAAGAACCTATGAACATTATGCATCTTAAACGTTACTATGCGTAAAAATTGGTCATTTCATCATTGTATATATTTTTTTAAAACATTTCAAAAAACCACTATCTTGTATTTCTTTCAATTCATAAACTTAAAATATAAAAACACCAAAAACATCCAAATCATCAAAATCTTCAAAACCGTCTTTTATCTTTGTACCTCTCAATTTGTGAAGTATTGCAGTTATATTTTCAGTTATTTTGGATAAATTAGTATTTATTTGGAATCCCGCACTTTCACATTCACATGAATAAATCTCTTGATTTTATTTGTTATGATTATTCATATCTCTTATATCAAAGCCCACAGTTGAATTAAATAAATTTTTGAGCATAGAGAACTGATCTTGTTATTTACTTGAACCAAGTATATCTCTTCACATTAAAATGATTTCATTGCACATTCGATATGATGCTACATAGTAGAAGTGGTTTCTTGAACGAAAAGTTTCCCCTGCTATCCTATCATGCACATGGTCTAGAATCTTTGAATATTGACAAAAGGACAAGATCACCCCTACCCAGAATAAAAATACCTTGCTCTATAGCTAATCCGAGAAAGTACCCCTAGCATAGGAAGGAAAGAAAAGTTCAAGAAAAAAATAAAAAGAAAAAGGTTATTTGAATCATCACAACAATATTTCAGCATTATCTCAAATATCAAGAAAAAATACAAAAGTACAAAAAAAAAAAAAATGAGAAGCAAAAGTGAAAAGCCAAAGCAAAATACAATAAAATCCTTTCCCTACCCCTTGAAAAGAAAATAAGGGTGAATGAGCTTGAATCCCTGGAATTCTCAATTATTCAAAAACTGTGAGGTAAGCCCCATAACAGGTGGTTTGTGCCCAACCCGCTTGGCCTTGGGTAATCCCTAGCGTGGTGATATGTCTGTCACATTAGCGACCTTCTTTTGTATAGACCTCTATTAGCTTATGTATTAGATAGCTCTTGATAACCTAACTTACATAGTAGTCTGGTACGGTTACATGCATATAAATCATGGTCAACAAACATTCATTTGGTTACAACAAATTACTTGTATCAAATTATCTTGCTCAAAATTGGTGAATGAACAATACAATCACACACACATTTGTATTTGAGAGATTTTGTATCATTATGATAAATCAATATTGGTAATGAACTCACATTTGCACATGAGGATTCCTTATAAATCTACATTTCTCTTTGAGATAATTTAAAATATCTCTGTAAATCTTTTTGGAATAATTTTATCCTTTTATTTTAGAATTTTTGTTTTGTATAAAAACAATTACATACATCTTCTCATAAAATCTCAAAAATAATTTCAAACGAAATTTTCATATTATTATTTTTCTGTTTATCAAAATTCAAAAATGCATCTTGCAATAAAACCAACAATCTATTTTCTTCTTTGGATTTCGCAATGATGGTATAATTTTATACCTATAATTATATGCCTAGCGCAAACCATCGTTCTAATTTTCTTTTCCATTTATTTTAAAACAAAATTCATCAAAACATGTGACTTGCATCATTATGTTACACAATTATGCTTGAAAAACAAACAAACACCTATTCTATTTCATGACATTATGTTCAAAATTCAATATTGCACCCATGGTATAAATTCTAAAGGAATTGTTCACAATTTTATCACACTTAGGAATTTATGCCTAGCAACATCATATTTTCATGCATACCATTTTTATGAAATTTCATTATCTCCATCATTACAACACAAAGTCTTAAGATAGTCTCTTAAGCACTCTTTTACTTTTAACAATATTTCTATACTGGGATTAGCTTGACGATCGAGTGAGTGGCGACTCCATGACATGGTCTATAATAGTGATAATGTCCTTTGAAATTATTGTTATAAGTCCCTTTTATTTTTTATCAAATAACACCACAACCACCAATTGTTTACATCAGATTATTTCATTTAAAATCTTACAGCATGACATCAAAATTATAACATTTCAAAACGACATAATTATATGAATCCTCAATCCAATAAGCAAACAATTCAAACATTAAAGCATCATAAAAACATATGAACAATTCATATCATCAGAAACAAGATCATATATATATATCCAAAAATTATTTACATCATATCAAAACTGGATTGGTATGCCACAATCTATACCCTAGCATACTCAATCCTCTCAACAATCTCTACAAAATCTATAGTCCATAGACACCTAGCCTCAAGAAGCCCTCGAGCTCTTAGCCTCATCTCCTCCCCCATCTTGACGTGGAGGAGGTTGTCCCATAGAGGTCCAGGCTGTATCTCGGGTCCTCATCGTCGATCGTGAGGATGTCCTCGACGATCCCATCATGACCAGCTCTGCAATAGGGGCTGGCAGTGGTACCCTTTGGTTCTCTGGAACCATGTGATAGTATAACCCTTGGTAGAATGCGGTTTGAGCAATAGACTATGATAGATCATCCCTACTCACCCCTCCACCCTGAGATCTGAGTCATGTAGCCTCATCCTACAGTGTCTGCACCTGATCCCAGAGGTAGGCAACCTTAGGCCAGATAGCCACCGTCTCGTTGCTCTCCCCTACATCCACACCCTTGCCCTTATTGGGTGATGGTGGTCTCTCCCCCTGCTACAAAGGGAGCCTCTCCTCCCTCCGCTCTGTATCCCATGGCCTCTGTGGAGCCCATGCCATCCTATGGCATCTCTCCTATGGGATCCGTCATTGCTCTCTTCCCCTGTGACCCCATGCTACCTCAATAGCATCCTGCTATCGCCTCCCCATCTGGTGCACCATAGCATGTACTGGACCCTATGTCCTTGTCATCTAAGGAGGGCAGATGCCTACATACCAAGCATCATAGCCATCAGTAACCCTGGTGTCATCACCATCCACTGGCTGGATGGGGGCATCGTCCATGTCCTAACTCAAATCACTGCATATCTGGAGCCCCGCTCAATGTAGTATTATCTCAAATAGTTTGGGAGTACTCATAATCCCTGATAGAAGGGATCCCCTACTATAGATCAAACTATTGTAGTACCTGATCATAGCAGTGGATCTCTACCTCTCCCTACTCCATCCTCAACCAACAGAGTCACTTTATGTGAGCCAGCTCCTGCCCATCCTCTGCCCACCTAGGGTGCTCTCGCCACAGCCTCTAGGTGATCTGGTCTAGGATGAGGTCATCTAGCAACCTACGTGACATCGACAGATCTATCCATCACTGTGACCCTCTTTATAGCCACCAATAGAAAACTTAAGGTCTCTCTCAGTCAACCCCTATCAATGGGAGCCCTACCAGCCTCTACATCGCAATGTGCTCCTAGCACCAAACCTACAGTAGCGATGTCAAAAGCAGACATCGACCTCCCTTGTATAAAACCCCATGCAGGATCCTATACAAGTAGCAAAGAATAAAGCTACCCCATGCAAATTTATATCTGTGGTCTCTCATATCATAGACTATGTCTAAGAGCACCCACAGTAGTCTGTATCCACTCTGGTGGCACAACAGTAAGCCACCAACAACTCCTATCAAAACTTGTGTCAGCCTAGATGCCCCAAGCATCTGCCATAGCGACTTGATGTTCACTCTGCCCTTCTCTAGGATGAAGCTCGAGTCTCTTGTGAGCCTCATAATTGTCTATCCTTGATTTTCCATAGGCGTCATCAACTGTACCTGTATGGGGATCCTCATGATCCTCCATACATCCTCTAGAGTGGGATCCATCTCCCTTGTCGAGTAACTGGAAGCAAGATGACCCCGAATACCACCTCTCTTCTAGGGCTATCAGTAGCCCCATGTCAGTCGGCACTTGTGGCATCTCTGCCACATGTTGTAGGCCGACCAGTACAAGTCGTTCATGCTCTACCTAGTCAAGCATGGCTATGTCATCCCTTAGCCCATCGTATTTCCATTCTTGGCTCTTTAGTAATCCCTTCTGCAAAACAAACACTAAAACAACAAAATCATTAATAAACCAATCATTAACATGCAAATTAAACAACTTAAAATTAAGTTTAAAATGATATCATCCACCATTGGATGATATCGTCCCTAATTGGGCAAAATCATATTTTGTGAGGATGAAATCATCTCCTATTTTGCAACTTGGGAATCGCCCCTTGTTAGACGAAATCACTCCTACTTCGTTGATTTCATCGTCAAACAAAATCGACGATCTAAGGACGATTTTGACGAAATCGAGAGGATTTTGTCCCCACGACGTCGATAGCCTAAAAATGGCCGTGATGCCCCAAAAAATAAAATTTAAATCAAAAAAACTTGCATAAAGTTACATTAAACCTAATCTACTAGGATTAGATCCTTACCCGTAGCCCGCATCGGACCTCTATCGCTCTGTGCGCTGGCTCCACCATTTTTTTTCTGTAGAACTCTGGAACAGTAAAAGTGAATAGTATAAATGAATTAGGGTTTTCCCTATTTTTCTTAATTTTATTCAAAACCAACAACATTTTAATTTTTGCTTTTCCACATTTTTACCTCAAATGTTTGATTTGGGTAAAACACGGAGGGGGCACCATAGTTAGCATTCGTATGATTCGACCAAGAATCGTCGTCTAAAAAATTGAGTATATTTTTGCTTTCTCGTAAAATGGGAAAAACTCATCTTTAACTCATTTTCTTCAAAAAATTCGCTAAAGAGGGGGCAAAATGTAGCATCCTAAAATTGGCACGGTTAAAACCTTAGTAAAAAGATAAAATATTAAAATTTGAATTACAACCCCAAACTGCCTGTTAAACCGCCTTTTACCCGCTTTCCCCATTTTCCATGCCATTTTTAGGATTTGTTTTGACCATTGGATGATATCGTCACAGATTAGACGAAATCATCCCTGATCTGAAAAATTCATCTGGAATAGAACTTCCAGACGATTTCATCCCAAAATCGAATTTTCATAATTAGCTTATGTTTCAACAGCCTCTCCAACTCGGGCAGAAGCGTGTCTACGCAGTTGGAGATTTCCCTGTTGGAGATCTCCCAAATTGGGATGATCCCCAACCTCCCAAACCTTTTTTTAATCCTATATAAACTAGGATTTTCCTAGTTTATCCCCCTGCCTCCTTGCCTAATTCTTGCTGATTCTCCCTGAACCCCCAACCCCTTTGTTGATAAGATTTCATTGCAGAGTTAGCTCCTTATTCCCTCGCATTATTGCTTGCATTTTGATATTTTGCATTTTTTTTTATTGCAGGAAATCTACTGTTTTTCAGTTGAAGCTAGCTTGGATTGTCGCAGATGATCTCGGATGATTGCAAACGATTTCGTACGATTGGAGGCGATCCTGACTGTAGTCCAGATTGGGGGCAGTTCAAGTTTAGAGTTCAAATTTTCTTAAGTTTTGTTTGCATTTTCCATAACATATTTATGCACTATTTTAAGTTATTATGTTTTATGCACCTTGGAGTTCACCTCATTTAGCATAATTGCATGCTAAAGGTAAAATCAATCATTAAATTTACTGCATTTCCTCATTTGTTATTAGACACTATTATTTAGGCATGTTTACTATTATTTCTATCATTATCCCTTGTTTCTGCATTTGCATATTTGGTATTTTGTGTCTGTTTCTATGATTGCAGGTTTCTAATGGATTTGTCTGATGAATTCGTTAGATTTTAGGCGATTTTGTCCTATTTCAGATGACCTTCTATGATTTGATACGATCCCAAGAAATATCAGATGATAATGTGCAAACTGAGATGATCTAAACTGCTACAAGACTCAAAATCTCCATCAGACATCCGAAATCAGGTATGAATTCTCCTCGTTAGCATATTCTCTGTAATATGCATCTATTTATGTTTTCTGTATTCATTTAAATCAACATTGCGATATAGAATAGTTTATATTCATATTGGCCAAACATAGGACTTGAATGATCAAGCATAAAAATGAACACATCAAACACACTATCAACCTAGGTGTGGAAACTACCTTTCAAAATTTTCCTGGTGAACCCACCATTCGTCAAAAATTCACCCTTATACACCTCCCCCGAGATGCGGGACCTTCAAAGGGCCTCTCAGTTCGAGGTATTGTCCCATCCTTTTCCCATCCCCATTTTGGGCGTGAATCCTATAGCCTAAAGGTAAGGATTGAAAAAAATTGGAGCTATACAAACACACACAAAACTGTATGAGGGCTTACAGATGCCTCCTTCTCCAGGTATGATTCCTAGAGGGATCCTCTTGCTCCCGTATGTTGTAGATCTGTCCGATGAACCTGTAGCCCTAAAATCAATGAAACAACAACACACGCTTAGATGTTCGAGATTGCCTCCCTAGAGGAGGCTATTAGCATAGTGAAAACAAATGCAATGAAACTAGTATTATGAATGTAAATAACTAAAATAAATCTTATGCTAATGAAATGAAAGAGAAAGCAGAATAAAAGAAACTATCACCTAAACCCTAGACTAGGTTGCGGGCCACTATCTAGGATAGCGACCGCTAAGGTGAAATCTCTCTCTATTGATCCAAAAGGCTATGGGCTCAAGTTTGCTACTAATGTTAAGATGATTACTGTATATGTTCAGATTCGCCCTCCAATATGATAGGGCTTCACCACAGAATCGATCTCCAAGGGAAGCTCTCCAAGTCTCTAGAAGCTCTCCTCAATGATCCAACCTATTCAAAATTTTGATGTGTGATGTTCTCTCTCCCTCTGATTGATAAAAGAAGGTCTCAAAAGAAGATCCCCTAGTGCTTTTAGGTTTACTCCTTATAAAGTGTTTGAAGCCCTAGGTCAATGTTCAAACCCTAGGACTGAATCCCTCATGCGCACTGGATGTTAGCATGAGAATTTGAGCTTTTGTCTACCCTTGAGGGGTAGTTAACTGATGTCTAAATCCATACTTGAGTCTTTCATGTAGACTGGCTATGAGGAGGAATGCAAAGTTGTCCCCACTCGGCCTTATTGCATGCAGACTACCACTTTCACCCGTGATTAGGCTAGATTGGTGGAAAAATGCATTTAAGGTTTAGCCGTTGTCATCTACAGTGGCTAAGGTTTGGCCACTCTGAGCTACAGTGGCCAGAATCCAGCCGCTCTGGTCCATAGCGGCCAAGCTTGGATGGGCTGAAAATGCCCCAAATGAGTGGCAAAAACCACTGTTGATACTTGGAAAGTCCCAAGGTTTAGTCACATGACCTCTGGGTGTGCCTATGTGAGTAGTCTCCCTGAACATGACATGTTTTAGGTGTCTATAGATGCCCCTTTTTGTGATGCACTGAGTGAAAGACACAACGCAGAGAGAAAACATAGACTGCTATGCTTGCAGGGGTGTATGATGATCATTGATCTGATCAACGTTGGATGGCCCAATCATGCAAGATGGCACGCATCCTTGAATCATTGCTTCAACCTGATTGAAGGCTTAATTTAGCATAGGGCTTGCACATGTCCACTTGCACTCATTCCTCAGACACAATCGGGTAGCTTACGTCGCTACAACAGAACCGATCGGAGAAGAGCTACAAATTGAAGATGTCATATTTGCTCATGAACCCAACAAATGAGGGAAAGTTTTGTAAGAGTTGTATGCAATGATTCATAGGACGAACGCAATTTTGATATGATCGAGTGATCTTTGGTTGACTTTGATTATGATTATTTTGAAAATTTGAACTACCCCCTCACACAAATGAATTGGTGAGGGAAAGGCAATGAATGAAGCGACAAGTCGCTTGACCACTTTGACTAGCTTTGGTTCCTTTCTAGTTGTTTGTTCTTTTAATGGGCAACCCCCATCCAAGTGTGATTTCAATTGTTTATGATGATCACTCATCCCTATCTCGAGGAGTGGTCCGACCACAAATAGCCTTCTTAGGGAGTTAGGATGAGCGATTCTATTTATGCTTGTATTGCATCACTTAGCTCAGTGTTTTTGGTGTCATAAGTGAATTAGGATGCTTCCATCATACCCGTGGAGCAGTCCGACCATCTTGATCTTCTTTGGGGTTGAGGTGATGCACCATAATTCCAAAATGAATGATTTGCCCTGAGTAGCTCTATGGTAACTTACTCATCTCACCAAGTTGCATGGAGTGCAAATCGTTGCAACTACCGAGTTGATAGAGTAAGTAACTGAATACGAAGCATACTCGAGATTTGTTTTTATGCCATTTTTTTATTATTTTGATTATTTTGATGATCAGGGACCATCAAAATATGCTTATTTGATTTTTTTACTATTCCTCCTAGAAGGAATCTGCCTAATTTTGCTTGTGCATCCGATCGTTGTCAGGTCCAGCGACTGCTAAGTCTCTGCCTATGGCCGCTCTCACCCTGAGCGGCCATGAAGTTTAGGCCATTGACATTAGTAGCAGCCAAAGCACGACTTGAGGAGTACAAAAGGAATCTAGGGTTTTGAATTTTCATTTTCTCCAGTTATCATTTTGCTTTCCAGAGCTCTGACGAGAAAGTGACATTTGCATCTTGAAGTGTTGTTGCGTTGGAGATCATGGCTACATAGGGAGAGACATCTGCAAGTGGAGGAGCCAGAGCTTCTCGGGTATTCTCTCAAACCTTGACCCTAATTCTTTTTTTTTTTTGGGTAAAATTGAACCTCACTAATTAACTAGTAAATGAACCTCACTAAACCTGCTAGCAACGAACCGAATCCGTAGATAGGTTTAGGTTAGATTTTGCTTTGGTGGGCTTGCCCCCATTTGTTAATTTTTTAAAATTTTTGTCACTTTCGGCCTAGGGCGCACATGTCTACCGTGTCGCCCAGTCGACTGCTGCTGCTCAGAGTGGCCAGCTCGGCCTACAATTTGGCCGTTGTCACTCAGAGTGGCCAGATTTGAATCCCAATGGTCAAAAATTTGACCATTGGGGTTTGGTCGCTGTTGTCCTCAATGGCCAATTTTTGGCCGTTGTAGGTGACAGTGGCTAAAAGCCTTAGTTGAATTTTGTAATTTTTTGGATTTTGCAAGGTGATTATGCTGATTTTTTTGAAATTTTGAGTTGCTTTCTTGCACTGTGCTACATGATTAGGTGCATTTATTCCTCTTTTATTCAGACTTAGGATAGTTTATCATTATGTGCACTATTTTTCATGCTTTATTTGTGATTCATGCCTTAGATGCATTGTAGTTATACTTTTGATTTTTGCTCTTAGATTCTCACTGCTCGGGCTCGGGACCCAAAACTTCTTAATGACCTTATCCCACTCCTTGATGCTATGGACTGGGCCTGGTTTAAGGCTCACGACCTCCAGTATGTCATTTGGCTACCCCATATCATGTCAGACCAGGCCTACCTTACTACCCTGGTTCATCGATGGGACCCCAGGATGAATACTTTCCATCTTCCTACCGGTGAGATGACTATCACACCGGAGGATGTATACAGGATTTTTTGGATCCCCTTTGATGGAGTGGCCATCGTCTCTTCGACCACCAATGATCATGATGTAATTTTTGCCAGGGTGTTCGGTGAGCACGTAGTGACGGCCTTCGAGGACACCAAGTCCGATGGTGTCTCTATTATACGTTGGTATAGGGAGCACATCTTCATGGAGAGGCACACAGTATTGCTGATGGTCATCAACAACATTCTCATTCCAGACTGCTCAGGTTTGAGGTTCCCATGGAACCTCCTCATGATGGTCCAAGATTTGTTGGATAGTGAGGAGGCGATCATCTACGCATGGGGTAGGTCTCTGCTAGCATAGTGTTATGATGAGTTGTATCACATCCATCAGCGGGGCCACGTCAACATTGGTTGTAGCTTGCTCCTCCAGGTCTGGGGATGGGAGCATATCAGCATGGATCATCCCCGAGGACTCCCTGCTAAGATCATAGTTATTGATGCTAGGATGCAGTGCTATGCTGCCAGGTGGGCTCGAGAGCACGAGGAGCGCAAGAGCCATCCTCATGTGGGGGAGCTCTCCCACTATACTACTACTTTTACTAGGCTACAGGCCGAAGCCATCATGTGGCATCCATACTACGAGTGCCTAGCTTGGGATGATCCACCCAACTTTACAGCTAGGACATGGCACGAGCGATGGCTCATTGGCCGCAAGGTCGACATCAGGGAGTATTTCTTCTACTCCTAAGTTCTTCATCAGTACGATTTATAGCAGGATGTGCCACTTATCCCATTCTTGTATAGGCGCATCAGAGTAGAGAGAGACCTCCCTCCCCATGTATCATAGAGTTGGCCGATGAGGAGGATGCCCCAATAGTTGACCCACGAGTTGCTGGGGGAGTGATAGATGCATTTACGTAGTGGTGGGGTGATCGGATGTGGCATGGCGATGACAGTCTGGGCCATGAGGATGATGGTGGAGATGGGGTAGATCCAGCAGGGCATAGAGTTTGAGCTAGGACTGAGGTATGGGGCCAGTTGGTAGAGCAGGTGGTAGTGGAGGAGTAGGAGGCTCCTGAGGAGGAGGATGAGGAGCTAGATTTCTAGGAGAGAGATTCTCCTCTGAGGGCATAGTTGCATGATGTAGAGGCCGAGCTCCAATCGGCCAAGATCTAGGTACAACAATGTGATGCTATCATTACCCAATGAGATGCTACTATAGTACAATAGGATGCTACTATAGAGTAGCTCACTACTCAGATATAAGCTCTACAGGCTGCTATTGGGGGTGGTGCTCCTAGGATGTAGGTGGTTGTTGATCCTTCCACACCTCGAGGCTCTATAGGGATAGATCCAGGGGTAGAGATCAGGTAGATGTAGGGCTTGTTAGATGAGTATGAGGTGATGATTGTTGGTCATGTAGGCCACATTGCTTCTCTCCAGATGTAGATCAAGAGGCTAGGAGCCACTCCAAGGGAGAGGATAGATGTAGGTGGTTCACAGGCTAGCGGGCACTCTACCTTAGGGTAGTCTTCCATCTAGCCTAGCTAGAGGACCCGAACTCACACAGAGAGGCCATCAGGCTCACACCGCTCCACCCGAGATCCATCCATAGGAGGTGGTGCTACAGGGGGCACCGGCCCAATATTTGATTGATGATGTTGTAGGCTTTTATTTTTGAGGTCAGCTGACCTATTATGACTGTAGCCTTCGGGTAATTTTGTATATCCATGCACTTTGAGATACACATTCTGAGACATCTTTTGAGACACACATATTTATATGAGACTTTGCATTATGCTTCATTATGTGTGTCATTTATTGCTCATGTTTTTGTTTTATTTATGTGATGTAATGATGGCATTATGATGAGTTGATGTATGTGTTAGATGATAGATGATATTTATGATGATATGGATTTGAGATGGATGCTTATGTATGTGTGTTATGTAGATGCTTACATGATTTGTTTATTGTGACATGATGTGATGTATCATGAGTTGATTTAACGATGGATTTATGATTCTATGTATGGGTGGATGTAATGATGTGATCTTAGATATGGATGGATGATTTATGACATTATGTATTTATGGATGCAATGTTTTTGTTAGATGCATGTTTAATTTTGATTTAATTGTATGTATCTAACTTATGTTATGATATGGTAAATGCAATGTGTCATGCACTGTTTACATGATATTTAATCCAATGTGAATGGACCTGTATGCTTTAATCACTTAAAACATAAGGAATGCATATGATATGATTTCATCAATCTAAATGGGTGATACCACAGAAAGTATAACAACCATGAATGTGAATAATCATTCTTATCATAAGAACTAATTATTTGGGCATTCATATGTGAAATGTATTGGTGTGTATGTATGTAATTTCTTGATAAAGCTTTTGTTATTTAAAAGGTTCAAAATAGTCAGTGGTCGTATAGATATTATTTCTAACATCTATCTGGTATCTAGCCTATCTTGTTTATACCCCTTAATTTGCAACTTTCGGAAATAAAATTGATGATGTGATGAATGATATGACTTGTTGCTATGCAAGAATTTTGAGGCTTTTCCTGGGACTCAAACACTCTAGTTCTTCTATCAATAGTTGTGTACTGACCACACTAGAATTTTGAAGAAGCAAGGCTTTCATCATGGACCTATGGATTCATTATCCTCATGTGTGCAAATGAATGTATTTAGATAGAACTCAAGCATTTCCTCCGATGTCAGGCGGGATTCTTTCAGCCCATTGCTAAGATCGTGGATCCTCAATTGTTCATCTTATCCTGTGTTGGACTTAGTTGGATTATACCACTAGGTGGCTTTGGGTTACCTAAAGCTAGCTCATCCACATGCAAACATTGGTCTACACAAATGCAAAATGCTATTGTGATAGACATATCGTCATGCGTAAGGATACCACCATTTCCAGGCATGGATGTATACCAAACCTGTAGTGGGGATCACCTTTCGATTTTGTGCAATGCTGAGAATTCTAGGGATTCAAGTTCCATTCCCTTATTTTCTTCATTTCATTTGGGATACTTGCTCACACTTAGTGATGAAAATCACTATTTATTTTTGATGATTTTTTTTTTCTCTTGAGCAAGGGATTTATGTAAGGATGGAATTCACTTGTTTGCTTTGACTTTGATTGTTGCTTGATTTTGGGATTTTGAATTATGACTTTGGAAACTGGCATTTTGAATTGTTTTGGGATTTTTGCTTGTTTTAATGAAAGCAAGGGATTTATGTAGTGATGATAATCACTCATTTCTAGGTAGGGTAGAACTTGTCCTTTTGCCAATTCTCAGCACCTTTGAACCAGTCGCACAGGGGGATAAGCAAGGAAGATCCTTTTCACTTAAGGTAACCTAGACCACTTTATGCAGCTTTCATCTTTCCCTTGTACCAACTAGGATTTTAGTGTTTTTAATTAGTGATAGGATCCTGAATATCTGAGGTATTCATGACTAGACCTTACTCTCTACTAACCAAGATGGCTTCCCACAAAAATTGATAAGACCACTAGATATGGTTGAATGACCAGAAAATATTAGCCTATTCCTTATAGCAACATGACATGGTTGTGTTGAAAAACATAGTTACACACATGGATGAATGGATGAAGGTGGATTTGTGTATTTGTGGTTGTGATACAAACTATGGCATCATTTGCAAGAGTGTGATCATAACATATGCAAATGCAATGGGTATGCATGTTTGATGTAATGCAACTATATGGATGCAGGTGTAAAATGCAACTATTTTTGTATTTTTGATTTTTGTATTGTTTTTGTATTTTTGATTGAATTTTTGACCAAGCGGTGTGAAGATACCCTTGGAGCATTTTGATTGAACTTTGACCAAGCGGTGTGAAGATACCCTTGGAGCATTTTGATTAAACTTTGACCAAGCGGTGTGAAGATACCCTTGGAGCATTTTGATTGAATTTTGACCAAGTGGTGTGAAGATACCCTTGGAGCATTTTGATTGAATTTTGACCAAGCGATGTGAAGATACCCTTGGAGCATTTTGATTGAATTTTGACCAAGCGGTGTGAAGATACCCTTGGAGCATTTTGATTGAATTTTGACCAAGTGGTGTGAAGATACCCTTGGAGCATTTTTATCTTTTTATATTTGAATGTTTTTGTATTTTATGACATATTTGAATGTTTTTTTATTTTTATGACATATTTGAATGTTTTTGATTTTATGACATATTTGAATGTTTTTGATTTTATGTGTAAAATATCTTCAAATGAATGATATTGAGAGGCTCAGGCTCTTCAACACCATCCAATGATGTGAGGCGATATGCCCCAGGCCCAACCCTTTCTGAAATCATGTAGGGGCCTATCCAATTTACTACAAATTTATCTCTTAGGTGCGATGGTAGATTTGAGTTCTGCTGGTTTTCTTTGAGCACAAGATCCCCAAATTTGAATTCCCTCAAGTGGACTTTACTATTGTAAGCTCGTGCAAGGTGATCCTGATAAATGTGGAGATGCTCCAAGGCATTGACTCGGCGTTCATCAAGAAGCGTTAACTGATCAAGGTGGCCTTGTCATGCGGTGTCATCATCTATGAAGTCCTTCAATGCTATGCACAGAGTTGGAATCTCCAACTCTAGGGGCATGATGGCCTCAGTGCCATATACGAGTGAAAATGGTGTTGCCCCAGTGGGCATCCGCACACTAGTCCTATATGCCCACAATGCCAAAGGTAATTGCAAATGCCAGTCCTTATGATTGTCTTTCACTATTTTCCTCAAGATGGAGACTATTGTTTTGTTTGAGGCTTCTACTTGCCCATTTGCTTGTGGATAATAGGGCATTGAAAAACTATGTTGAATATGGTATTTGTTCATCAAAGCATGCACATTTTTGTTCTTGAAAGATGGCCCATTATCCGATATTATCTTCGAAGGGACCCCAAAGTGACTTATGATATTGTGGAGTATAAACTCCGCAATCCTCGGTCTAGTTGTCGATGTTAAGGGGATCGCTTCGACCCATTTGGTAAAATACTTAGTGGCCATTATGATGAATGTGTGTCGACCTAAGGATGGGGGTGAAATATTCCCCACTAAGTCTAGTCCCCACTATGAAAAGGGCCATGCTGCCTGGATGGGTTGCAAGGCTTGTGATGGCAAGTGAGTGAGGTTTGCATGATGCTAGCACTTAACACATTTCTTGACATACTCACAATAGTATTTCTCCATAGTGGGCCAATAGTAACCCATTCTCAAGATGCACTTAACGATGGCCATGCCACTGAAGTGACCGCCACACGTACCATCATGAGCTTGCAAAATTTCCTAAGATGCTTCCTGGGGCTCAAGACAATGAAGGAGCATTCCATCATAGCCTCATCTATAAAGGATCTCTCCTAGCAAGATATACCTCATCACCTTCTATTTAAATGCTCATATTTTGACATGCGATAGGCCTTGTGGTACTATTCCAAGCTTTAGGAAGTCCCGTAATTGGGAAAGCCAATCCTGATAAGTCACAACTTCTATGGATAAAATGACATGCTCCTCCTATGATCCAGAATTTGAGAACACAGATTGAGAAACAACCCTATGGTGAATGGTCATACCACACTTCGTAGGACCTTGAGAGATCAAATATTCCCAAGGTGTCATTCGCAAGAAAGCTCTAGCTCTGAAGGACCAATCCTGATTTGGTTCGGTCTGGATCATGTTGACTGACTCTAGGTTGTCAATAACCTCACATTGTATTGCTGAATATGCGAGCACTTTGACATGAACAGTTGTGAAATCAGTAGATGGATTATAAGGGATTAAGGATCCCAAAGATGCCATAGTGTCTACAAATTTATTTGATGTACGAGGGATTGCCTCGATGTCATACCATTCCAGTAGGGCTAGGTAAGTGTCAACAAGCTCCTTGTAAGCTTTCAAGAGTGGGCACCTACATTGGAACAATCCTTTGACTTGATTAACTATGAGCAAAGAGTCACCAAAGATATTCAATATTTTAATGCCCATTGCAATGGTTGTTTGGAGTCCCAAGATCAGGGCCTCATACTCTATGTTATTGTTTGTGCATGGGAAGTCTAACTTGAATGATAAGGGCAATGGAGCACCCTATGGTGTGATAAAGACTATCCCTACTCCACCCCCTTGCTCGCACTTTGAACCATCGAAGAACAATGCCATGTCTCTTTCTTTTTTAGGTTCTTCGAGTTCGAGTGGATCTGATAATGTGAAGACCGCATCATCGAGCAGTTCTATGGTGAGAGGCTTGCTATCCTAAAGAGGTGCCTCTACTAATTGATCTACTATGACTTGGCCCTTGATGGACTTTTGGCTTATGAACTCTAGATCAAATTCTATCAACAACATGATCCACTTTGTAGTACATGTATTGTGATAGGTCTTGTTCATCATATACTGCAAAGGATTTTGTTTTGATATAACGTAAGTCGTATGGCTCAACATGTAGTGTCACAACTTTCTGGTTGCAAAGACCACTACTAAACACAACTTTTCTACATACGCATATCCTAGCTCATAACTCACCAAGGTGCGACTAATGTAATATACGACTTGCTCTTTATCTTGTGCATTCTTTTGGGCCAACATGGTGCCCAAAGCAAAATCAGTAGCCGATATGTATAGTAAAAATGGCACATATGGCCTTGGTGGAGCCAATACTGATGGTGTTGCCAGGTAAGTTTTGATCTCTGCAAAGGCTTGTTGGCACTCTTCATCCCAATGAAATGGGACATCCTTGCATAGCAACCGATTCATGGGTCGACACTTGTCTGATAATTGTGCAATGAACCATTTGATGGATGCTACCTTGCCTTGTAGGCTTCTTAATTCCCTAATGTTGGTAGGGGTGGCCATTTCCATTATAGCTTTTACCTTTGCAGGATCGACTTCAATGCCTCTCTTAGAAATGATGAAGCCTAAGAGCTTACCAGAAGTCATGCCAAACATGCACTTCTTAGGGTTCAATCTGACGTTGTGCTCAATGAGGTGATCGAAGACTTTTGTAAGGATCTCAGTGTGCTCTTGTCATACTAAAGACTTGGCTAGCAAGTCATCCATGTAGTCTTCTAAGATTGTGTGCATGTAGTCATGAAATATGTATGTCATGGCTCGTTGATACGTGGCACCAACATTCTTTAGGCCAAATGGCATCACCTTGTAATAGAATGTTCCCCATGGAGTAATGAAAGTGGTCTTATGCTGGTCTTCGGGTTTGATTCGGATTTGATTATATCCAGAAAACCCATCCATTAGGGAGAGCATCTCATGACCTGCAATGGCATCAACAAGTGCATCTATGTTTGGCAATGGGAATGAATCCTTCGGAGTTGCCCTATTCAAGTCTCTAAAATCTATGCAAATGTGGACTCTTCCATCTGGTTTTCCTATGGGTACCATGTTTGAGACCCATTCAGGATAGTCGATGGGAACTATGAAAACCACATCCAACAATTTTTGTAACTCGTTCTTCACCATCAAAGCGATAGTTGGATGCATTTTCCTCAAATTTTGCTTGACTAGCTTCTTCATGGGATCCAATGAAAGGTTGTGAACAACTAACTTTGGATCAATCCCTAGCATGTCTTTGTAAGTCCAAGCAAAAATATTTGGCCTCTCTTTAAGGAGAGGAATTATGATGGCTTGTTCCTCTGGAGATAGACTTTCTTCGAACTTGACTTTCTTTGGTTGGGTAGGATCATCACTGATGTCCATCTCGAAAGTCACTTCTATAGCCATATGTGACCCATCCTCCAGCTGGTGAGGCATGGGTATCAAATGAATGTCATCGATAGGATTTATAGGTCCTACTGACTCAGAATCCAAGCCGACATGGAATACGTCATATGCACATCCTAATGCAAAATGAAATGGTTGCCACACCTCTTCACTAGGAAAAAGGTCTTCAGGCTCTATGGGTGAATCAATGTGATCCCAATCAATAGCCTCTGTATCAAGACACAGTGGTTTAGTAGGATGCACTGGGTTATGAAGTGGAGTGGTCAAATCAATGGAGATCGTATTGATGGATGGAATGAAATATCCAGGACCACATGGGTGAAACATTATCTTAGAGGTTTCTCCTCCACACTCATGATGAGGCTCTAGAGGAAAAGGAATATCTAGATCTAGCCCATGAGAAGGCTAAACAATAGGATCATTGGGTTCTAAGAGCTCCCTGAACGTAGGTGGAGGGGGATTGACCATACGATGAATGGCATTTAAGTCAATAGGTCTCCCCAAAAACCATAAGCCAAGGTCTATGGCATGAAGTGTCACTTCTCTTTCTACCAGCATGTTGACTTGTCGTAAGTGGTGAGGCCCAAGATAAGCCATCTCAGTCTCATCATCAAAGTCATCATCACTTATCCAAAACCCATTAGCATTGGTATGTGGTCCCAAAACAAGGGGTGCATGTCTTGGCCTTAAGTAGGCCATATCTATCTCATCCTCATATTATTCATCACTTATGAAGATGCCATTTGCATTAGTATGTTATCCCAAGTCATGGGGCCATTACCTTGACCCTAGGTAGGCTCTCTCTATTGAGTCCTCTGACTCATAGCCACTTTCATCCGATATGTACCCACTCTCATTATGGATGGACCAAGTAAGTCTTTGTAAATAATGAGGCCCATGATAGGCTAAGCTTATCTATACTTCATCATCACTTGCCTCGTATCCATTTCCTTCTTACTCCTCATCCCACAAGTTGTAACCTATTGGGATGGCATCAATTGTGGAACTTCGATGATAAGTCTCAGGTGGTGGTATGTTCACCACAACCACTTGTCTGTTGCTTGAGTATCTTGTACTTGGTGGGTGATAAGGAATAAAATTGATGTCTTCTCCTAACCCCAAGCTTAATCTATCCAAGGTTGTTACTAGAGAGTCATCTCGACCTCTGATGTGATAGCCTAACCCAAACCTATTAGAGGGGAGCTGGTATTGTAGCTCAAATGGATGCCTACGCCCTTGCTCATATATGCCAAGACCATAGCCATGCCAATGGTAACATTCAAAATAACTGAGAGCATACTCGGGATTAGAGAGGTAATGAACATTAACAGTGAATAGTTCATCATTGTCCTCTTCTATGTCTATAGACTTATGGGCGCAATCCAGGCCAACATAGATAAAATTGGTCTAGTTGGGAGGGATTCCAAGTGGAACCACTATTCCCACTAGTGGTCTTAGATCTTTTGGCCATCCCATGTCTTGTGTGGACTCTATGATGGGCGTGAATGTTATGTTCTACACAAGATACTCTCCTATCCCTATACTTTCCAAGTGTATTGTCGCATGTGATGTGGATGACCCTACAGATGACACTAGCGAAGCGGGTTCTAGTATCTCCTCAGCTTGATCTTGGAGATCTTCTTCTTCCATGGGACTTGGAATTTTCTCAATGCCTATGGTTAGCACTTCTTTGGGCTTTCCTTCCTCAACTAAAGGTGCCTTTAGCTTCTGATTATCTTTTGGTTTAGACATTGATGGTCTCTTAGAAGCAGTAGTCATTTTGGGTGCAAGATGAGGTGTTGATGTTGATGGGTCTTTTCGTACCCCTTTGTCTCTATTATCTAGTTGTGTAGTTGGAGATGAAGGTCCTACATACAAGTGGGTAGAGGGAATTACAAATTCTCCTAGAAAATCCACCTGATGGACATATTTGAATGGCTCTTCATCAGCCAACACCACATAGACTTTGCCATCATGCACATACTTGACACATTGGTGTAAAATCGAAGGAACACACTTCATATCTCTTATCCAAGGGTGCCCTAGGAGGATGTTGTATTGCATGGCCCCTTCCAAGACATGACACATCACAGGGATGGTCTTATGCCCTACCTTGATGGGTAAGACTATCATTCCCATAGTATTGCATAAAGCATCATTGAAAGCTCTTAATGTGTAGGCTCCCAGAATGATATTTGACTTGGGGATCTTAAGGTGTTCTATTGTTGTTGTCGTGATGATGTTGATTGAAGAACCCGTATCGACCAAGACCCTCTTAAAAGGTAAATCATTGACTGATGCAACAATGTGCAGTGGAGGGTCTGGTAAGGTAGTAGACACTGTCTTAATCTCATGATCATAAAATCGGATTACAGGTTCTTGGCATTCTTGTACTTGTCCTACAAAACAAGTGAATGCATTTGGATCTTGCGGTTGGAGCTCAATTGATCTCAAAATATCCATCAAAGTTTCCCTATGCTTTGGGGACTATTGTATGAGCTCATAGATAGATAGCTTGGCTAGAGTCATTTGTAAATTTTGCTCTAGTCTACTCCGAATAGTTACCATAGGTCGAGTTGGTGGACCTGGAAGGTTGTTCTACCCCTACCTCTGCTTGGGTGTAGTTGGGACATTAATAGGAGCTACAGGAGGTTATGGTTGACCATATCATCTAGTCTTGGTAGCTATATTGACAATTTCAACCATCCCAATGCACCCATGGGTAGGTGTATCAATTCGAACCTGATTGACTTGGGCACCTTGCCCTCTAGGAGCCTCATGGTTGGGCAGTGGTTTTTGTATATGCCCATATCTCTATTATCGAGAGCCAATGGGTTGTCAACTTTAAGTTCTCCCACTTCAATCATGTTTTGTACCTGATGTTTGAAACCAATGCAAACTTCAATATTATGCCCCGGTATCCTGTGATAAGGGTAAAATTGATCTTCCCTATATCCTTTTGGCTTAGGATGGTTGGGATCTATAAGAGGTACATCTAGAAATCTGATCTTCCCAGCCTCGCTCAATTGGTTGAAAATTGATTGCATTGACTCTGATAGAGGTGTAAAATAGCGAGGTGGCTTACATTCTCTATTTCACCCTTGATTATTCTTTTGATCATAATTGGCTGGTGGGGGTTGTGCTTGATAATTTTGGGGTTGCTGCATAACCCCATCCTTAGGTGCAACCAATACTACTTGATTAACTAGAGCAAGGCTCACCTACTTTTGCTTGTATTTGTCATTTTTGTTGTTTTTGTTCCACTCTTTCTTGTTTCGGAGCTTAATGGTTCCCTCATCTACTTTTATGTCTTCAATGAGTTTGGCTTGTGCCAAGGCTTCCTCAAATGAAGGATATTGTTGAAGTTGTAGCAAGAGGGAAATATGTTTAGAACAACTCTTAGTGAACATGTGGACAATTTCTTCTGTGGGGATGGAGAATGATAACTTTGCCATGACTTTTCTCCACCTATCCCCATATTCCATTACTAGCTCATCGTCATAATGTTTTAGGTTGGCCAGGTCCGAAAGGTTCACCTTTATTTTAGCACCAAAGGAGAAATACTTCAGGAATGCATTTGCTAGTTGTTCAAAACTAGATATGTTGTGCTTGGGCAGTTGGTTGAACCATTGAGTGGCAGCGCCCAAAAATGTCATAATAAAAGTCCTTAGCATAAGAGCATCATTGTCTTCAAGATGAAAACATGCATTGATAAAATTAGTAATATGCTCTTGTGCATCCTCTTCACCCTTAAAATTTTCCAACCTAGGCATCTCAAAATGCTTAGGATATGTAGGGCTAGGGACCGATGGGCATAATGGTTGGTTGTGTATCTTACTCAATGTCGGTTGGTTGCCCACCATTTCTTGTTTCTCAAAGGACTTCATATTTTCAGTGAGTGTCTGGAATGCCTTTGAGGCGAGGAGTTCCTCTTCTTGCAGGCCCCCTCATGGTGGTAATGGAGGTAACTCTATGTGCCTTTGACTTGTTCTATTTTCTTCCCTCCTACGAGGGGATTCAGGATGCGCTTGATCCTGATTTATCATATCTACCCTTTCCCCACCAGTTTGATGTTGTTCATAATTTGGGTGGTGGTTTCATTGTGGGATTTCTTGTTTTCTATTGCACCCCTCTCTTGGTGAGTCAGTGTGAGTATCTCTTTGATGACCATTGTCATTGGCTTGTAAATTGATGCGAGCTAGTTGCTCAACTTGTTCTCTTAGACATTGCTCATGTTGGTGCAAAAGCCTTTCTCTTTGTTTATCATGTTCGAGAGCTTCCACTAGCTCTCGCTCTTTGTGCAATGCATTTTCTAACCATCGCATGCGGTCAGATTGCACTATTGAAGAAGACCCAGGTTTGTCTGATTTTGTTCTTGTGGTTTTGATTCATAGATTCCTCGAAGAGGTCTCTATTGTTTCTTTGCTCTTGCTAGCTACT
This sequence comes from Wollemia nobilis, assembly GCA_028583015.1. Taxonomy (NCBI): domain Eukaryota; kingdom Viridiplantae; phylum Streptophyta; class Pinopsida; order Araucariales; family Araucariaceae; genus Wollemia; species Wollemia nobilis. Next base: position 607,775 of record JAQPPZ010002822.1, read on the forward strand.
ATAATCTGTTCTATGTGTTGATAAGTGTCTCTACGGTCAGACTCAGTATGAGACTTGTGGAGTCACTCTAAAGCATCCCTAGGTTGAGAGGTGCACTTAGAAGTAATAGTTCATGAACTTCTAGATGTAAAATTTTTTGTGGCTACTATTCTGGGAGGTGGTCTCGGATGCAACCGATCCAACTCATCTAACTATCTTATTTTCCATGGCTGATCCCTTGGGGTGCCATTTACTCCAATGAGGTCATAATCTATTGGAATCCTTCCTCTTGTGTGAAGGGTATCTTCTATTTGATGTCTATGACTGGATGTAGCTCTAGTTTCTTGCCCTTCAATAGGTAGACCTATTCTCAATGTCTCATGTGAAGTTTGGGGTGTTGTGACTCTTGTATGCATTTTTGGTGATGAGGGATTTGTGGCCCTATCTACCCTCCATGAGGATGGATATGGGGAAACCTCATCATCCCTATGTGAAGAATGGGGTCTAAGACCCTCCTTATGTCCATGTGGGGAGGAAGCTCTTGAAGTCTCCTCATGTCTTTGAGAAGCTTCTATGTGTTTAGAGGAAGGCCTTGAGGCTTCCTCGTGTCTCCTTGATGATGATGGTCATGAAGCCTCTTTGTGCTTTTGTGATTTAGTTCCATGATTTGACTCTCTATTTGGGGTTTCTCGAGGAGAGCCCCCAAGGGTTGAATTATCACCCCGTAGACTTGTAGAACTACGTCTCACTATTTTATGAGCATGTGGTTCAATGTTACTACGACTTCTCCTATGAGTATGTGTTGCTTCAGATTCTCCCTCGGTATTGGACCGAGGATGTTTACTTCTAGTTTTGACCATTGTGCTTGTGAATTAGTTCTTTGGATTGCAATTTAGATGTAGCCAAATAATATCAAGCAAGTGTTTATCTTGATTAATGATTTATGTGTGCCCTAAACTATTTGATGTGTCTTTGATATGTTGTTGCTCTTGTTTCTTGCTCTTGTTTTAGATTTAGAATAAGGAGACTCATCCATAGTGGGAATCAAGAACACCCATGCCAAACATGATTTTCTCAAAAAGAGACTAGGGTACACCGTTGAAGTCCCAGTGGGGGGTTCACCTAGCTCTTCCACTCTGAACCAATTGTTCCAATAGTGGGAGATAGTTTGAACATGAGTAACTTAGTACCACTATAGAAGAAGTTCCCAATTATTTTCTAAGAAGATCTAGGGGGCAAGCCGGTGGAAGGAGATGAATGCCAACATCACCGGACTGAATTGAAGGTTGGTGATGAAATCCAACTCTCCAATGTTTAAAACATGCGTATGTGTGTGGGGTTCATTTTAAGTTTGCATAAAGTAAAATGCATCATACAACAGTAATGACTCTTTCCTATATGCCTGATATGAATGATGTTTCACTTTTTAGAAAATATGCATAACTAGTATGAGATTCATGGATGCACTCTACTTTGTGCAAATATGGCCTCTAGTAGGGCCTCAAAGCAAGCAAACCAACACACATAATTCCTAGCACGCTGGATTCTAGGGTGAACTTTACAAGCATAAGTCGTTGTTCCTAGCAACGCCTAGTGGAAATCTAAAAAAAACTCTATGATGCACAAGATGCAAGTTCCTTCCTCTCCATTCCTTGATTTCCCAAATTTAAAATGTGGTTTAATGTTTACTATTTTGGGAAAATAGAAGCAGATAAAAGAACATAAATTATCAGAAAAGTTGTACCAACCTCAGATCCAACTCAGAGAATCAATATTTTGACCTCTGTTGCACTCCAATTCTGGCCATTGTCGATCAGAGCGGCTGATTCTTGGCCGTTGTAGACCAGAGCGGCTGAGTCCTAGCCATTGTAGACCAGAGTGACTAATTTTTGGCCATTGTAGATCAGAGCAGCTAGACCTACACATAAAAATATGGATCAGTAAAGTGGTAGAAAATAAAAACTAGGTGGGGGTCCCACCGTGATCACCATATGTAGCGACCCCGGGGAAGTGGTTGCACCATCCACTCACTCTATTTGTGATTATTATGATTGTTTAACATATATTAAATGAAAAAGCATACAAGAAAGGCATAACCAAAGTGTGAAGAAATAAAATAATGAATGCTTTGTATTGATATTTCCAATATCCGGTTACATATAAATCCCTCTATAGGATACCCTTCATTTGATACATGATTTTACACAAAGAGGGTAGCAGATGTATAAAATATCCCCTAGCAAGGGGTGATGCACCTTTACAGGCTTCCTAATGATGCACATGGAACTGTATGAGGGCTTACAGATGCCTCCTTCTCCAGGTCTAATTCCTAGAGGGATCCTCTTGCTCCCGTATGTTGTAGATCTGTCCGATGAACCTGTAGCCCTAAAATCAATGAAACAACAACACACGCTTAGATGTTCGAGATTGCCTCCCTGGAGGAGGTTGTTAGCATAGTGAAAACAAATGCAATGAAACTAGTATTATGAATGTAAATAACTGAAATAAATCTTATGCTAATAAAATGAAAGAGAAAGCAGAATAAAAGAAACTATCACCTAAACCCTAGACTAGGTTGTGGGCCACTGTCCAGGACAATGATCGCTAAGGTGAAATATCTCTATTGATCCAAAATGCTATGGCCTCAAGTCTGCTACTAATGTTAATATGATTACCATATATGTTCAGATTCGCCCTCCAATATGATAGGGCTTCACCACAAAATCGATCTCCAAGGGAAGCTCTCCAAGTCTCTAGAAGCTCTCCTCAATGATCCAACCTATTCAAAATTCTGATGTGTGATGTTCTCTCTCCCTCTGATTGATAAAAGAAGGTCCCCTAGTGCTTTTAGGTTTACTCCTTATAAAGTGTTTGAAGCCCTAGGTCAATGTTCAAACCCTAGGACTGAATCCCTCATGTGCACTAGATGTTAGCATGAGAATTTGAGCTTTTGTCTACCCTTGAGGGGTAGTTAACTGATGTCTAAATCTGGACTTGAGTCTTTCATGTAGACTGGCTGTGAGGAGGAATGCAAAGTTGTCCTCGCTTGGTGCATCGCTCCAAATTTTTCGCATCCCTACCTTCAGGCTATAGGATCCGTGCCCGGAAGGAGGATGGGAAAAGGATGGCACGGTACCTCGGACTGAGAGGCCTTGCGAAGGTCCCGCCTCTCGGGGAGGTGTATTATGGTGATTTTTCGACGGATGGTGGGTTCACCAGGAAACGTTTGAATGGCAGTTTCCATGCCTAGGTTGGGAATGTGTTTGATGTGTTCAGTTTTATCTTTAATCATCCAAGTCCTAGGTTTGGCCAAAATGCGTCTAAGCTATTCTATATGAAATGCAGATTTAAATGAAGACAAAAACAGATTTGGACAAAAAAATAGAAAGAACAAGATGGATTAAAGACCCATACCTGATCCGGATGTCTGATGAAGGTTCTAATTTTTGAAGTAGTCAGGATCGTCTGGAATTCGACAAGATCGTCTCCTATCTGACAAGATCGTCTGAGATCTGACGAATTCGTCAGAGACCTGCAAACAGAGAAACAGATGCAAAATACTAGAGAATGCAACTATGATAACAGAGGGTAATGATGTAAAATGGCAGTAAGAACATTAAAATGATAATATCAAACAAAGAAACGAATGCATTATAACGATCTAATGACAATTTATGCTTTTATTATGCATTAAAGCTACATGGGTGAACTCCAAGATGCAGGATAATAAAGAATAACCATAGAATTAACTAAATGCAGAATAATGCAATGAAAAAGAGTGGAGAAAATGCAAACTCTGGGCACTGATTGCCCCCAATGTGGACTACAGTAGAAATCGTCTCGAATTGGGTCGAGATCGTCCGAGATTGTACGAGATCGTCTGAGACGAATTGAGCTTGCTCCGGCTGAAAAACAATGAAGTTCCTGCAAACAAACTTGGAAAAATACAAATGCAAACATTGATTTAAGATGGTCTAGTGCATGTAGAATTCGAGTTACGGGGAATTTCAGCCAGGGGGATGCTAAGGGGAGGGCCTAGGATTAAATAGGCTTAGGATAGAGGTTGGGAGGTTGGAGATCATCCCAATTTGGGAGATCTCCAATGGGGGAGGTCTCTAACGGCGCAGACACGCTTTCGCCCAGATTAGAGACGCCGTTGGAACAGAGTCCAACTATGCAAAAATCAGTTTGGGACGAGATCGTCCGGACGTCCTACGCCAGACGAAATCGTCCGATCTGAGGCGATATCGTCTTATCGGAGACGATATCGTCAAACGGACAAAACAAACTCTAAAAATGGCGCGGGAAAGGAGGAAACGGGTTAAACGGCGGTTTGGGAGCGGTTTTGGAGGTTGAAATTTGAATTTGAATATTTACTAGAGTAATTGTAATTATTAAGGTTTTACTGTGCCAATTTTAGGGTGCTACATTTTGCCCCCTCTTTAGCGAATTTTCTGAAGAAAATGCGTTAAAGATGAGTTCTTCTCGATCTACGAGAAAGCAAAAATTATTCCCATTTTTAGGCGACGATTCTTGGTCGAATCGTACGACAGCTTACTATGGTGCCCCCTCCGTGTTTTTACCCAAATCGAACGTTTGAGGTAAAAACGCGAAAAAGCAAAAAATTTAAAATGTTTTTAATTGTGTTTTGAATAAAATTAAGAAAAATAGGGTAAAACCCTAATTCATTGTTACTGTTCATTTTTTTGGTTTTGGTATGATGTACATAATGTTGATATATATATATGATATTTTTTGATGATATGACTTGTGTATATGTTTTATGATGCTTTTAATGTTTTGATTGATTGATTTGATGATTCATGTAATTATGTCGTTGGAAATATTATGGTTTAAATGTCATGCTTTAAAAATTTAAATGAAATAATCTGATAGAACAAATTGGTTGTTTGTGATGTGATGATTTGATAAAAAAATAAAAGGGACTTTTAACAATAATTTCAAAGGACATTGTCGCTATTATAGACCATTTCATGGAGTCGCCGCTCACTCGGTCGTCAAGCTAATCCCAGTATAGAAATATTGTTAAAAAGTAAAAGAGTGCTTAAGAGACTGTCTTAAGACTTTGGTGCAATGGTGCAAATGATGATGATGATGGTTTGTTTTCAGAGTTTCATAAAAATAGTATGCATGAAATAATGTTAAAATGATTTTTTTGCTAGGCATAAATTCCTAAGTGTGATAAATTTTTTGGATAATTCCCTAGGAATTATACCATCATTGCAAAATTGAAGGTTGACATAATGACATGAAATAGTGATAATGTGCATGCTTTTTGAAAAAGCATAATTGTGTAACATAATGATTTAAGTCATATGGTTTTCATGATTTTTGAAATAAATGGGGAATAAAAATTGGTACAATGGTTTGCGCTAGGCATAGAATATGTAGGTATAGACTTATACCATCATCGCGAAAATCAAAGAAGAAAATAGATTGTTTTATTGCATGGTTGATTTTTAATAAATTGAAAATATGAAGATGAGGACTTGCGCTAGGCATAAAATTCCAATTTTGGTTTTGGAACTATACCATCGTCGCGAAAGTCGACAATATATATATATATATATATATATATATATATATGTGTGTGTGTGTGTTTTGATTGTATGGTTTTGAAAGAAATTTTGATTTTTTCTATTATGTATGTAGTTGTCTTTATACTAAACAACTGTACTTTAAAGAAGAAAATGAATTATTCCAGACAATTTGCAAAAAAAATATTTCAAAGTATCTTAAAGACAAAAGTTAGATTTATAAGGAATCCCATGTGCATATGTGAATTCATTTCCAATCTTGATTTATCATAATGATACACAAAATCTCTCAAATACAAATGTGTGTGCAATTGCTATGTTCATTTACCAGCTTTTGAGCAAGATAATATGATACAAGTGATTTGAATGAACCAAATAAGTGTTCATTAACCATGATGTAGATGCATATAACCATACCAGACTACTATGTAAGTCGGATTATCAAGAGCTAGCTAATCCATAAGCAGACATAGGTCTATACAAAAGAAGGTCGCTAATGTGACAGACATATCGCCACGCTAGGAGTTACCCAAGGCCAAGCAGGTTGGGCACAAACCACCTGTTATGGGGCTTACCTCATAGTTTTCGAATAATTGAGAATTCCAGGGATTCAAGCTCATCAACCCTTCTTTTCTTTTCAAAGGGTAGGGAAAGGGATTTTATTGCTTTTGCTTTTGCTTTCATTTTGCTTTCTTTTTGTATTTTTGCTTGATAATGCTTGGAACATTGCTGTAAAAATAACATTTTTCTTTTTCTCTTTTTCTTGAACTTTGCTTTTTTTTTTTGTTCTATGCTAGGGATACTTGCTCGGATTAGGCTGTAGAGCAAGGGATTTTTATTCTGGGTAGGGGTGAGCTTGTCCTTTTGCCAATTCTCAAAGATTCTAGACCATGTGCATGATAGGATAGCAGGGGAAACTTTTCGCTCAAGAAACCACTTCTACTATGTAGCATAGCATGGACATTACAAATATAATCATTTTATTGTGAAAGGATGTGCTTGGTTTAAGTAAATAACAAGATCAATTCTCTCGTGCTCAAACTTTATTTAATTGAATTTTGTGGACTTTGATATAAGAGAGATTAGTAATCATGCCAGATAAAAATCAAGATATTTATTTTTGTGATTGTGAAAGTGAGGGATTCCAAATAAATGCTAATTTATCCAAAATAATTTGAAACATATAACTGCAACATTTGTAAGAAGATATATATAAATACTTTTGAGAAGTTTTGAGAATGTTGACTCTCTCTTTCTTCTTTATGTTGTTTTGGTTTCAAAAGAGTCAAGAATATTGTTGTTTTTTATTTTTATTATTATTTTTTTGTTTTTGAAAGAATTAACAAGTGCCATAAATAAATACAACAAGTAGTTTTGAATATTTTGATGATTATGAATGTTTTTGGTGTTTTTGAATTTATAAATTGAAAGAAATACAAGATAGTGATTTTGAAATATTTTAAACAAAAACAAGGAAAAACCAAAACAAACTAAGAAAAACAGGCAACACATCAAAGAAAAGCACAAAAGAAAACAACGGAAAACAAGGTAGCATTAGTATTTTTTTTGAAGATTTTGAGGATTTTGATTTTTTTATATTTTGGTTTTAATTTATGATGGAATTGGTGGTATATACAAGATGATCTATATACACTATACAAGGTTATTTGAGTATAGCATGTCTAAGGTTGCTTCAAAATCAAAGGAGGTTTTGAAGGATAATTTGGTTGTGTTGAAGGTAAGAACAAAAGGTGATGAATAAAAGGTAGTGATAACAAAAGCTTTGTTATAATGTAGAATAATGTAGCAAAAGATTTGACTTTTATATGTGTAAAATTGATCATATTACAAAATAAAATGTCAGAAGGATAAGAAGGTTCTTCATTCTTATCACTATCTTCCAAGTCTTGATAAGATGGAGGGAGCATATATGAAATATATGCATGGGTGTTATTTGGTAAACAAGGATGATCATATATGGATGAAGAAAAGTGATGGATAGAAGATAATTGTGATAATAGAGAATGTATAGAACTTGATGTTTCAACCATTAAATATTCTTCAAATGGTGTTGGGTCACCATGTATGGTAACAATTTTATTTGCAAGTTCAAACTTCAAACATTGGTGAAGAGTGGAAGGGACAACCCTCATCGTATGAATCCAAGGACTTCTGAGAAGTAGGTTGTAAGGTGAAGGGCAATATGCTACATAAAACAAAGTATCCAGGATCTTGGATCCAATATTAAGGGGAAAAATTATAGTACCTTGAGCTTCTTGAATTTCATTGTTAAAATATTTTATAATAACATTTGATTCATTAAGATCTTCTTCCTTTGATTTGAGTTTTTGGAATAATTGATAAGTGCATAAATTAAGAGAGGAGCCATTATCTACCATGATAGTTTTAACAAGTGTTTCTTTACTAGATCCTGTAATGTAAAGATAGTAGTCTTCTTGTGGAGTAGAGGAAGGAATCTCCTCATCATAGAATGAAATATGGTTAACCTCAAGAGGGTTTACACCATTAATTATGTTCTTAGAGAAAATATGATGAGGAACAAATTGTTGGCTAGGTATCTTGAACAAAGTTTCCTTATGAGAACTTTGTAATACTTCTAAAAGGGATATCTTTGCTTGAGGATTAATCACTTGTTGTTGGCTATCAAAGTGGATTTCAGATTGAGATTTTGATTCTAAAGATGAGCTTTCTATGCTTACATTCCATTTTGGATCATTCTCTAGAGCCAAAGATAGTTTTGAAGGTTGGTCAAATGAGGAATCCATATCTTGAATATCAGATTGAGTTGATTGAACTTGAGGTTGCTCATTTGTAGTTTTTGTTACAATATTAGTAATATCATCATGATGGGACACATTAACATGCAATATTTGATTGGTTTCTTGTTGTTGATAATTGAATAGGGGTTCTTGGGAGATCCCCATGTCTTGATTGATTATTGGTATTTGTTGTGTAGGAGTTTGATTGTTTACTGGAGATTTATAATCAGTTGTAGATTGTAATTCCTTTATATTAAAAAGACCCTCATCAATCAAATATTGAATTGCACATCTTAAATATTTACAATTTTGTGTCATATGTCCATCCACTCTATGATATTCACAATGTAGCTCAGGTTTAAACCAATCTGCTGTGGTATCAAGTTGTCTTATGGAAGGGAGTTCAATCTTATTTGTATCAAGTAAATGCTTGAGAATTATATCCATTGGTTGATTGAGCTTAGTAAATTTACGTGATGAAGGTTTTCGAGAGGTTTTTGATACGTGCCTTAGGAATTCAGTCATAAAAGGACCTAATGGTTTCTCACCTCTACTTTCTTTATTATGGGTAGAATGATGATAGGAAGATTGCGAAGTATGAGGTGAGTGCATGGTAGAATTGGAAGAATAAGTATTTTCTTGTTGAAATGGATGTGTTGTATTGAAAGAAGAATATTGAAAGGGTGGAGGAGGATTGTATGTGGATTGATAGACATAATATGGATATATGGGAGAATAGATAATATCGTTATGAAGAGGATTGGCAAAGGGATTGTCCTGTTGGGGTAAGGATGAAAAATGAGAAAAGTGTGATGGAGGTGGTGTTGAATAGGGATGAGGTTGGTCATAATCAACAAATGTATTTAGCTGAATTCTTCCAACATTACTTATGGGCTCATATTGATTTGAGTAAAAACTCATGGTTTCTTTAGTACTTCTAAAAGTAATATTTAGTATCTACTATTTAGAATTGAATCTAAAACATACAAACTTGAAATGATGATTTTGTTACTTTTTTTTTTTGTATACATATATATATATATATATATATATATTTTTATATTTTTGAATCAGAAAGATGCCTATGTTATTCACGTCGGGTTCACCAAAATGTATCGCTCCAAATTTTTTGCATCCCTACCTTCAAGCTATAGGATCCGTGCCCGGAAGGAGGATGGGAAAAGGATGGCGCGGTACCTCGGACTGAGAGGCCTTGCGAAGGTCCCGCCTCTCGGGGGAGGTGTATTATGGTGATTTTTCGATGGATGGTGGGTTCACCAGGAAACGTTTGAATGGCAGTTTCCACGCCTAGGTTGGGAATGTGTTTGATGTGTTCAGTTTTATCTTTAATCATCCAAGTCCTAGGTTTGGCCAAAATGCGTCTAAGCTATTCTATATGAAATGCAGATTTAAATGAAGACAGAAATAGATTTGGATAGAAAAATAGAAAGAACAAGATGGATTAAAGACCCATACCTGATCCGGATGTCTGATGAAGGTTCTAATTTTTGAAGTAGTCAGGATCGTCTGGAATTCGACAGGATCGTCTCCTATCCGACAAGATCGTCCGAGATCTCGACGAATTCGATCGGAGACCCGCAAACAAAGAAACAGATGCAAAATACAGAGAATGCAACTATGATAACAGAGGGTAATGATGTAAAATGACAGTAAGAACATTAAAATGATAATATCAAACTAAGACACGAATGCATTATAACGATCTAATGACAATTTATGCTTTTATTATGCATTAAAGCTACATGGGTGAACTCCAAGATGCAGAATAATAAAGAATAACCATAGAATTAACTAAATGCAGAATAATGCAGCAAAAAGAGTGGAGAAAATGCAAACTCTGGGCACTGATTGCCCCCAATGTGGACTGCAGTCGAAATCGTCTCGAATTGGGTCGAGATCGTCCGAGATTGTACGAGATCGTCTGAGACGAACTGAGCTTGCTCCGGCTGAAAAACAATGAAGTTCCTGCAAACAAACTTGGAAAAATACAAATGCAAACAGTGATTTAAGATGGTCTAGTGCATGTAGAATTTGAGTTATAGGGAATTTCAGCCAGGGGGATGCTAAGGGGAGGGCCTAGGATTAAATAGGCTTAGGATAGAGGTTGGGAGGTTGGAGATCATCCCAATTTGGGAGATCTCCAACGGGGGAGGTCTCTAATGGCGCAGACACGCTTCTGCCCGGATTAGAGACGCCGTTGGAACAGAGTCCAACTATGCACAAATTAGTTTGGGACGAGATCGTCTGGACGTCCTACGCCAGATGAAATCATCCGATCTAAGGCGATATCGTCTTATCGAAGACGATATCGTCAAACGGACAAAACAAACTCTAAAAATGGCACGGGAAAGGAGGAAACGGGTTAAACGGCGGTTTGGGAGCGGTTTTGGAGGTTGAAATTTGAATTTGAATATTTACTAGAGTAATTGTAATTATTAAGGTTTTACTGCGCCAATTTTAGGGTGCTACACTTGGCCTTATTGCATGTAGATTACCACTTCTGCCCGTGATTAGGCTGGATGGGTGGCAAAATGCATTTAAAGTTTAGCCATTGTCATCTGCAGCATCTAAGGCTTGGCCACTCTTAGCTACAGCGTCCAGAATCCAGTCTCTTTGGTCCATAGTAGCCAGGATTTTATGGGATAAAAATGCCCCAAATGAGTGATAAAAACCACTGTTGATACTTGGAAAGTCCCAAGGTTTAGTCACATGACCTCTAGATATGCCTATGTAAGTAGTCTCCCTGAACATGACATGTTTTAGGTGTCTACAATATCCATCAATACATACATATTATCTTACATATCATAGGATCAATACATTCATTAATGCATATATATGTCATCAAAGCATCATCTAATACAATATAATTCAGCAATAATAGTATTACATATTGTTTTCAAACAAGAGAAATAGTCTTTTATTTCTTCCACTTTTTCTCAAGTGGATTTTTTTTTTATTGCATAGGTTCTACTAGTCCTTGCATTATTTCATAACAAACAATAAAACATAGTTTTTGGCATAGTTTCCACTTTGCCTAAGTGGTCCATAGTTCAACCTGTATTATTACATAGCATCATTAAATAAACAAGGACAATGTCTTTTCAAAATATTGCACTTCCTCATAGTCTTGGAGTGAAATTCTAGAATTTTAGTTGATTTCATTGGAATGACTAAGGGATTCACCATCATTTGTGAGTGATAGAGTAGTTTCCCCTTCCAAATTTGGATTTTCGATGGTAACATGGATTTTGTGATTCATCATAATTTTACTTGTTCCTACATGTTGTGGGTATATTTTTGCATAATGGTGTCCCTTGTAAAGCATCCCCACCAAAGGACCTACATCTTTCTTTCCCTTTTCCTGCACAATAGAAGATGATTCTTGTAACTCATTAGTCTCAATTTTATGGAGTCCCTTCTTGAAGCAATCTTGCTTTTTTTTTTTTAGATTTTGTTCTTGCTCCCACTTCATAAAACTGACACTCTTTCTCTTCCTTAAAATTTGTCATTTAGGTTCTGACAAAATGGCATAATTAAAAATAGGCCTCTTTTCTTATGAATTGGACTTGCCTCACAATGTCCTAGATTTGCACCTTTGAACTTCCAAGTTATCTAGCAGTTGGTCCTGTTGGACTAGTTCCTTAAGATCATTTACTTGGTCTTTCAACTCAAAATTCATCACAAAAAGGTCCTCCACCATTTTGTTTAATATTTTCAACTTTCCTCCAAGACTTTTAGTTTGCTTCATCTTGCAAGATAATGCATCCTCTTCGCTTCCTGCTTTAGGGGCCATTTCTTGATATATAAAGAATGGTGTTAGATTACAATATTTCCTCAAGTTGTAATTCTAACTTCTATCCCCTATATTTAATTTTTTAATTGATAAAAGTCACCTTTGTTCAAGGTCACTATTGATAGTCTATTAAGGCTATTAGAGTTTAGTCTACTAATACACAGTACATATTGCCTTATGACATATTTCAATACTTAAATAGTGCAAAGCACATTACAAAAAAGCAAGATGATATATTCAACCATGATAAAGGTTCAGGTTGCGGCTATCTTTGGATGAATTGTTGCTAAACAACATAGCAATTTACCAGAATTCATCATGGTTGAGTTTTTTGGCTTCTTGGACAAAAATAAAATTGCAACTAAGAATTAATTAATTTTATCTTGTCTTGTATACTATAGTATGCCAAATTTAGATATACCCAATATTTAATCCAAGAACATCTATAGTCCGATGATGGGTAGTTCTGTGACTAGAATATTTGGACTATATCAAATATATTTATCTTCTTTTAGGCTATCACTAAGGACTAAATTTCAGCTCACTTAATTCCCTTTCACACAATGTCCATTTCGATCCATTTGCCCTAGACAATTAACAAGTTATCCATAATAATTTGATAACCTTAATTCAAGGGGTCCTTTAGTGACCTTGAACCAACTTATGATCCCTCTTATTCATACACACTTGAAAATTATGACTAAGTAAGTAAAGAAACATAGATGTTGAGAAGTTTCCCAAAATATTCTAAGGTACACCTCTTAAAACCCATGGAAGGAGGGTTCGCTTAGCTCTTCCACTTTCGAATGAATGTGGATCTATTCATGGGGAATAGAACTTAGGCATTGACAATCTCAAGTATTGACTTGTTCTTACCAAGCGTGCATTTTTTAGAGTTGTGGGATTTTATGTTTTGAGTTTCTCTCATGCTATTTTTGCGTGCCCAAATATTTTTCCAACCTAGATCTAACTAGAATATATTAGCTAGGCTGGGCTCTGATACCAAATGTAATAACCCCATTCATTACCATAATTTTTTTTATATATATAAAAAATTATCTTTCATGAGGCAAGGATATGAAAGCAATGCAAAAATACGGTGTACCGATATGATGTAAACAAAAGTAGATGCAGATGCTAAGTCCTACGAATGCGACAAGCAATGCATGAAGGGAATGACGCATAAACGAGATGTGAGCAAAACAAAAGTGGGGCCTCCTTTATTGATATTGCTTTTAATCCAATTACAATATGTCCCCCCTCTAGGGCTCAGAACATTTGATACAATTTTTTACATTAATGGATGCCCGAAAGAACAAGATCGGACAATACGCTTCCAAGGTCTTCAGCATGCCCACATTCAAAGTGGGCGGGCCAAAATTTTCTGCCACTTGTGTCCATGTGTTCATCATTCATTTTTACCCCTCTAGTATTCTTGGTGGTGAGATCCTATGCACATAAAGACAACAAATTGTTAATAGCATATGCGTATCCCGAAAGACATGCAATCCCCAAGGCCTCTAGTGGGTGCTTGTGGGATATCAGTGATAAGGTTGATAAATCAATTATAGAATGACATATGAATGTAAAGGACAACTTATAGAATTGGTATCACCTGATTTTTCATCGAAGCGACGTCGAACGGCTCTGTTATGCACGTTTGCCCATCGGGGGCCTCTCTAAGGTGAGCATTCCAATGTCCCACCTACGCTCATCCAAATCACCTTAAACTCACGATTTAGGCATTATATGTGATTTTAAGACTACCCATATGCTCAGAATCTGCCTATCCCACCCAAATTTTCTTATATGTGACAGAATCGCCCTACGGGCTCGTTAACACATAAAATAATAAAACTATAGTCAAATCATGTCAGAATGCAATGAAATTTTAACAGAGGCCTTAGGATATCATCTGGGACATATTGCAAAAATAATAGTAAGGAAATAATGCACATATTTCTAATCACTTTGGGGTGGGACGTTGGAGACTGTCACAAAAATTGCAAATGTCTTGCCTAGAGGCCTCCAAAACTCCTACAAACTTGGGGTTAGACTAAAAAAAACATTTTGAGATGACCCAGAAGGTCATATTTTGTAGATTTTTCCTAGGTCATCATGTATCTGAAGGCGCTCCCTGCAAGTTAGTAAATGCATAAAAATGACAAAAATCGGGTCAAATCATTTCAGAAAGCAATGAAACTTGGACAACAGCATAAGTACATTAAATAAAATAGAATGCAAAAATAATAGTAAAGAAATCATGCATATATTTCTAACTGCTCTGGGGTGGGGCGATTAGGATTGCAGCAGTTCGGGGGGCGCCCGGGGGTGGGACGCCCACCATTTAGGGCCTAGTTTTGACAACAATCCAAGTGGGATGGGTCCAAAACCTCCTAGGGGGTTGTGTCAATGAGTTTGGGGTGGGATTATGGCCAATTTCTTGGGTTTTGGGTCTAGATTGTGTTCCTAGTGTTCACCTGATATCCTCTCTTCCAAAATAGAAATTAGGGATGTAGGAAGCACAAAGAGGGATGAGGTTATAGTTCGGTAGCACTTCATTACTCCAAATGCTCCAACTCTATTCTCCATTTGGGGTGAGAAGGCTCACCTTTTTATAGACCTAAGGGTCTCCTTTGAATGCACATGCGAGGGTGCCACTTGGCTCATTATGCCCTTTTTTGGGGAGAGAAGATTCTTCCCTGATTAGGGGCTCATTGATTGAGGCCTCCATGATCAGGGTAGGCTCTCTCTCTGATTTGAAACATTCCCTCGCAATTGCATGCCTTGAAGGTGAAGTTAGGTGGTGGATTTGGGCTACCATTTGTCAAGGTTTGACTTTTTGCCAGTCAAACCTGCTAATTGTCCCACCCTGGAGCGATTGTTGCTAATCGTCCCGGGGTGGGGCGAATAGGATTCTAATCGTCCCAGCGTGGGACGAATAGGGAGCAACATGCTTAAAAGGTGGAAAAGTGACCTCTGACCTTCCAAAACTGATTTGGGAGTGGTTAGGACCACTTTTTAACCTCTGGAGGCTGTCCTAGGGGGTATGTATGCCAATTTAGTCAGTGCTTGTAGTCACATAATCGGATTGGTGTTGTTTTGGTGTCTACAGATGCCCCTTTTTGGGATGCATTGTGTGTGGCACAGTGATGAGCAAAAGAATAGATAACAAAATAACTTAATGATTAGTGTTTCTCAGTAACCTAACCAACTTTTGATGCCCCAAGTATGGAAAGGGCACGCATTCTTGAATCCTTGCTTCTGACGAGCTAAGGAGATTAACTTAAGTGTAACCTTTTTTAGTGAGGTGTACTTGATCTTGGACATTGTTCAGACATGAATAGGCAAAGGGCACAACCTTTTGTCTAAGGAACCTTTTCTTCATGCTTCTAGAATGCCAAGTGTTTGTTTAGCTTGTGATTATTTTTTGTTTGCTGCCCCAAGCAGGAGCGTGATTGTCTTTATCAATGATTCTTTGAATGCATGTCATTTCCTTGATTGGGTGTGTATTTGTTGATTGGTGACTAAGTGTGACTACCCCCTCAAGTGACGAATCGATGAGGGAATGACAAAAAAATGAGAAAATTTATGATTCGCTTGACCCAAGATGATGTTTTTAAGGGTGCCTTCAGTTGTTTTCATTGAACGGTTACTGTATTTTTCCAACAATCGGACCTATTTTTGGTGGGTTTTGACCCTTTTTTGGATGCCTATTGGGGTAGAAATGATCAAAAATCCTCCTTCCATGGAGTGGTCTAGCTATACTAGCCTTCTTAAGGAGTAGGATAGTGAGTATTTGTGACCCCGACAGTGGTTTTTCATGCCATGAATTTTAGGTGCAAAGGCACCTTTGTTCGGCATATTTATTGTTGTTTTTGGTGCATTTTTTTTTATGCAGATTTTGTTGTTTTATTTCTTGCTCTGTAATCGCCCCAGGGTGGGACGAATAGAAATTCTACAATCATCCCAGGGTGGGATGAGTGCTAACTAGAGTGCTCATCCTAGGGTGGAACAATTATAGGCCTAACAACCTATATAAGGACCAAAACTAGGTTTTGGGCTCATTTGCAATATTTTTTTTTGGCAATTTGGAGCAGTGAGGAGGAGTGCAAGTGTGCGTAGCGGAGCACTACTGAAATTTTATGGACATCATGAGTGTGAGAACTAGGTATTCGAGTGGATGAGCCGAGGTGAGACCGGTATGATGTTCCTTCTCCTTGCCTATTATTCATTTTTGTTTTTATGAAGTTTAAAACTTACATATAAAATTCTTGTTTGCGTTATTTTGTTTTTAAGGTTTTAAAACCTTATTTTTTTTTCTATGTGCATTGGGTTGATTTTGTTCGTATATCAAGTTGAAAACCTAATATAGGAACTTTATTTGCTTTGTTTTTTTTTGTTGTTGTTAATTTTCATATATTAAGGTCAAAACCCTAGTACACAATGTTATCGGTATTCTGGTGCGGTGGTGGCTGGAGAAGGGCATATTAGGGGTGAGGCATGCTTTGATCATGACCCTTATCTTTAATATGCTACTTCCTGACTCCTCAGGTGCGAGGTTCCCTTGGAACCTACTAGAGTTGGTTTTCACATTGGTGGAGTGTCCTACATTAGCTCCACTTATTATGATATGGGGGCAGACTTTATTGGCATAGTTGTACGACAAGCTGTACGAGGTCCGCTACCAAAAGCGAAAGGGGATCAGGTGCAGCTATATTTTGTAGTGCTAGGGGTGGTAGCACATAGCCATGAGTTGTCGTAGGGTTTGCTTTGGACTACCCAAGGTGAGATGGTGGATCAAGAAATTAGCTATGCCAATTTATCGCAGAGTTTAGTGGAGCATGGGCAGAGTCGACGGTGGGCAGGTGACGTAGGTAACTATACTAATACCTTCTCTCATCTAGTGCCAAGGTAGGTGTTCTAGCGGCTATATTGAGACTGTCCAGCCTAGCTCGAGGTTGGAGAGTGGCTCTGACATGTGCATAGGGGTATATGGTTGATTGGGTAGCATGGGACAGAGCAGGAGTACTTCCTGTATGTGTAGGTGATGCGATAGTTTGGGGTGCACTAGGGATTTCCTGGTGATCCCTTGATCTATCGACATTGTGGTGATGAGAGGACTCTAGTTTGGCCTACCATTGAGCTATTGGATAAGGGGTCTGATGCAATTATTGATGTAACCAATGTGGATGATGTCGAGGTGATTGTAGACTATGATCGGTGGTGGGTTATGTAGTGATGGCACAGTGATGGGTCTCTAGGAGGTATGTATACTACAACAGTAGGAGGTGGGGGTGCGGAGGTACTGGTGGAGGGTTGGGGGTCTTTGCTTGATGATGTTGACATGGTGGAGGTTGATGATTTCAGCGGTGATGGAGACAATTTGGGGGTTCCAAAGCAGCCAAATGTACAAGATGTCCTAGATCAGTGGGTTCCAAAGCAGCAAGCCATCTCGGAGGATCCCATGCATCAGGCTATCTCAGGGGATTTAGAGGTTGGGATTCATGCTGAGATAGCATGATTGGAGGGTCTCCTACGTAGATGGGAGGAGGAGCATAGAGATGCTTTGGTGGAGGTAACATAAGAGAGGGATCTCCTGCGAACTCAGTTGGCACAGTAGGATAGTGCATTGGCTGTGTATCATCAATGAGATATGGAGTGGGGTCGATACTAGATAGAGTTAGAGACAGAGGTTGTATTCCTTGGCATACAGTTGCCTATGCTTGATGGAGGTGGTTCATCATGTCGTACAAGAGGCAATGAGACTAAACAGTCTGCATCATCTCATCACAGGCATCTAGGTGAGGGTAGTGTTGGTGGGAAGGGGACGAAGACTGACAGCAGCCACCCTGAGAGGTCCCATAGGACCCATACTACTGGGGGTAGTTCTAGCCGCACTGATCCTATGTGATCATGGTGGTTGACTCCCTAGGCTTTAGGGATTTTGAGTTTTTGGTTTTTTTGTGAGGTCAGAGGACCTTATTATTGTAGCCTGAGGCTATTTTGACTTGATATATATACATGACTCTTTTTTTGGTTTGATTATATACTTGTCATGGTTTATTGTTCTTTATGCATATTTATTTATGTTGATGTATGCATATGTGATTATGATTATAGATGATTTTAACTATATGATATAGATGTATGCATATGGAATGGATGGAATTATTTTTTGGTATATAGGCGGTGGCACCATAGACTGTACATAATTCACTGGCTTTATGTACTATATGATTGCTTTATGAAATAACTTTTACATTTGTAATATTTGTTTTTGTATTTTCTGATGGTGATGTAAGTAATGAAATATACAACAATTGTTTTAGAATGTAGTTAAGGTTTTTTTGGGACTCGGATGCTTTAACTAACTAGTTAAGACTGTACATCTTCTTACAAGACTTTCGAACAAGGTACGAATCAGAATTGAGTTTGACCAAGTTATTTCACATCCTTGTGTGTGCGATTAAGTTTTTTGGTGTGGTATTCATAAGGATACCACCAGTGCCAGGTATGATGTCCACCAAACTTGTACTAAGGATCACCTAATTAGCTCCACTAACTCCTTTGTTGCATTTAGTAAGATTAATTTATGGTGCAATCTAGGATACCATAAGCTAGCTCATCCACATGCAAACATTGATCTGTAAATATGCCCAATAGCTAATGAGATAGATATATCATCATGCAGGAGGTTTTCCACCAGTGACCAGCAGGCTATCCACCAAACTAGGACTGAGGATCACCTCATAAGCTTTCAAATGCTGAGAGTTCTAGGGATTCAAGTTCGACTCCCTTCTTTTCTTCAATTTTATTGGGATGCTTGCTCTCATCTATAGTGATAAAAATCATTGTTTATTTTTTATTTTTTTTTGTTTTGAGCAAGGAATTTGAATTTTGAGTGATGGGGATCACTATTTCTTGTGCTTTTTGATGTGTGCACTTTGAGGGTTTTGATGTCAAACTTTGGAGTTTGTATTTTGAATTTTGCAGTTTTTTGATATTTGCAACTTTTTGAGAATTTGGGTTTTTTGATAGTGGTAAAAACCACAATTTATTTTGGGGGAATTGGATAGAGAATATGCTTGTCCTTTTGCCAACTCTCAGCATTCTTGGGGTCATTCGCATAGGGGGATGAGCAAGATAATTGTTTCGTTTATGGTAACTTAGTTCGCTATGCAGGTTTCATCTTTTGTTCACACAACTTGGGAATTTTTGTGTTTTAAGCTTATGTTGGGATGCTATGTAACAATGCGTGACCCAAGTAAAACTCTACCTTGTAAAAATCGGTCTGAATTTGTATAGCATTTGGCTAGAAATCTAAAGACAGCTGAGTGATGAAAACCCTAAAGACATTAGAAGATAATTGACTATGATATGGCAAAAAATGCAAATGGCGTTATTCTTTTTGGATCATTTACAAAATGGACAAATGTGGAAAATGATGGAATTGTCGAGTAAATATAGTCTATGGTGCTTTTGACATGTATGACCAGTAAATATGCAATATATGTATGCGATGCCTAATGTAGCTATTTTTTTATTTTTAAGATTATGCATGAAAGTGAGTGTTACTCTCCAAACCTAGCCGACGGCTAGGTATTCCAAGAGTTCATTAATTCATATATATATTGTAGTTAGACTATTCATAAGCATCATCATTTTTATTTTTATATTTCTCTGCATTCGTTATTGCCTTCACGGTGGGGACGTGCCCTCCCTGAGTGGTGAAGGATTCCTATTCGATTTATATTATTTTCTATTATTGTATCTTTGCTATTCATCGTATTGCAATTTAAGGAGTTCGTTCTGTAATTTATTAACGAAGAAGAAAAACTCTTCCAAGTGGTATCAGTGATCCAGCTTCCAAGCCTCGGGACTTCCGTACGGCTCTGTCCCTCACACTTAATCGGGCGATCCAGATCAGCGAGTCCGCATTTAAAAACACGTCCATCCCAGTGACGTCTTCATGGAAGAAAAATTGGCATTCGAATTCCATTCAGTGACGTCTTCACGGAAGAAAAAAAAACAAAATTGGCATTCGAATTCCAATCGGTTTTAGTGTTCCGTTTACAATCTTAAAACAAGCACGACCGAAGGCATAAATTACCCGTCCGCGTCCCATTTCGATCGGCCAAATCACCCATTCGTGTCCCAATTCGATCTCAAGCTATGGCCAGTGCAGTCATCTCCTCCTACAAAACCTTCGAAATAGGCATACGCCAGTGGTAATCGTGTCGTCCAATCATAATTCATGAAATACTTCAATTAATCGGTTAGACTAAGGTTAAATCACTTGCTGACGTTAGATAAATTCGTTTTCGAGTGCTGGGCTCAAATGTTTATCCCACATTCGATGTATTAAGTGGGTTTAAGGATTTAAAAAGAATTCGTCACACCTTCTTAAGTGTGACTGCGGTCACACGTTGGAGCTCCTCCGTGCATAGTATTCCTTAAGCTGTCGCTTTGTTGTCAGTCTCACGTGTCATGTTCCGTTCTGCACGTCGTGTCTGCATGTCTGCTCACGTGTCACGTCTTCGTTCTATTTTGTCTCATTTTGTGTGTCGTGTCTGCTCGTGTCTGTTACGTTCTGTCTCGGTCCATGCATCGTGTCTACTCGGTCTGCTCATGTGTCGCGTCTCCATTCCATCTATCTTGGTCCGCATGTCGTGTCTGCTCGCGTCTCTGTTACATTTTGTCTCGTTCTGTGCATCGTATCTTGATCTAGTCACTGTCAGTCCTGTCCTTGTGTCGAGTTGTCAAAATCTATCCAGTTTTCAATCCTGTCCTTGTGTCGAGTTGAAAAAATTTGTCCAGTTGTGTCACATCTTGTATTGTTGAAAATCGTCAAAAGTCACTGAAAGTCGTCAAAGGAGGTGAGCCAGCAAAATTTCAAATCCGCATCGCAGTTGGAGCGACAATTGAAGCAAAATCCACATTTTTTTTTTTGGCTAAATTCAAACCGAATTTTGCAATAGTTGAAGTGGAATTCTAAGTAGGTTATGCTAACAAGTGCATGAGAAAATAGTGGACCAAAGGTTCTGACGGTCGATTATCAAGCTCGAAAATAACCAATAACAACACCAGAAGACCAAATCGAAGCCCAGGTACAAAAAATTCTCTTTCTCCTTTCAAAATTGGTAGTTATAATCCACATCATCCACTAGTCGATCCTATGGCGACTAACCCTCCTCCAACTCACGAAACCATCATACAAGGAGACTCAAGTAACTCAGCCGTTTCCAATGATGAATCTCTTCGACTCTTACTAGAGGGTATGAACCAGATGAGTATTCACCTAAAGGCCCTAGTGCAAGCACAAAACCAGCTTAATCCCCATACTAATTCCCAAAATCACTCCCATGCCCAAAGGAATGAGGAAAATGTCGATCAAGATGATGATTGGGAATAGCAAAGAGGAGATTCAGATAATTACAGGGATCGTTCTCATAGACAGAGGTATAACCAAAATCAAGAAAGGGATACGGGGTATCACCAACCAAGAGGCCCTAATAATTTTCCACGCATTGATATGCCCACTTTTGAAGGTCATGATCCTCGTGGTTGGATAGCCAAAATGGAAGGCATTCTCAACTTATATCAAATTAAGGAAATTGATAAAGTTCCTTTCGTTGCATCAAAATTAGGCACGGAGGCCTACCAATGGTTCGTCTAGCTTAAACGAGAGAAAGGTGCTACTATTAGCTGGAGAAAATTCACTACCTCTTTTTTAGAAAGATTCGATGAAGGAGCTACATCGTCATACACAGTAAGACTGTTATCTCTTAAACAAGAAGGATCAGTTAGCAAATTTGTTTCAGAATTCACCAATTTACTACCATATAATTTAGACCTTAGTTTTGACACAGTGGTAGGAGCTTTTCGCAATGGATTGAAAGAAAATATTCGAGTGGAGGTAGACATGCACAATCCAACCTTGCTGAACAATTGTATAAGAATAGCTAAGCTGGCCGAGAAGAGAAATCAGTTGTCTGCACGACGTGAAAATTATAGTCGTCCTCCATATCGCAACAATTCCTTTCGTAGAAATGATCAACCCTCATGATACTTTTGCTACAAATGTCGCAATCATCATCCCAAGGAACAAGCTTGTACCCCAAAACAAAACTTTCATATTGAGTGTGATCAATATGAAGGAGAAGAGGACAAAACTTACCAACAAGAAGAACCTATGCAAGAAGACCTACCAATTACTCTAGAAGAGAAGGAAGAGGATACAATGGCAATCTCTGTACACGCTCTCATGGGGTTAACCGCCCATAATACCATCAAGGTACTAGGATTTCTCCACCAGAAAAAAGTTAATGTGCTAATTGATTCTGGTAGTACCCATAATTTTATCGACATCAAAACAACAAAAGCTTTGAATTTATTCATTAACTCTTCCAACAAAGACAAATTTTAGGTTCTAGTGGCCAATGGGGTGAACGCACAATGTGTTGGTCGCACATCTCAAGTTTCCATAAAAATGGGAACTTATACCTGGTTTGGGTCCCTCTTCGTCATGAATTTGGGGAACTTTGATGTCATTTTGGGAGTTGAATGGTTGGAAACTTTAGACACGATTAGCTTCAATTTCAAAAAATTATTTGTGGAATGGAAGGAAAACGGATGAGTCATTCGCTTACAAGGCATTGCTACTCCTCCATCACAAATGGTGAGCTCTCATAGTATGGAGAAGATGTTAAAAAAGGGTGGATACGGGTTTATAGCTCAAATTAATTGTTTGGAAAAACAATCTTCAGCAACTTCGGATATTACTGCTCCAGAGTTACAAGACATCATAACACATTATGAAGAGGTTTTCCATGAACCTACAAGATTACCACCTAAACGATCTCATGACCATGCCATCCATTTGATTCCAAGGAGTGTCCCACCTAACAATCGTCCTTACCACTATCCTCAACCACAAAAGACAGAAATTGAACAGATCATTCAGGATTTGTTGGATCATGGAGTCATTCGTCACAGCACTAGTCCTTATTCCTCACCTGTAGTCCTGGCTAGACGAAAAGATAACTCTTGGCGTATGTGTCCTGACTTTTGTTCTCTCAATAAACTCACTATCAAGGACAAATTTTCTATCCCTATCATAGATGACGTACTAGATGAGTTGCATGGTACCAAATTTTTTACAAAATTAGACCTTCGCTCCAGATTTCACCAAATCCGTGTCAGAGAAGAAGATATACCCAAAACTGCTTTTCATACTCATGAAGGTCATTATGAATTTTTGGTCATGCCTTTTGGTCTCACCAATGCACCCTCCACATTCCAAAGTCTCATGAACCAAGTGTTTCGTCCACTCCTCCGTAAGTTTGTGTTATTTTTTTTGATGATATTCTCATATACAGCAAAACATGGATGGACCATTTACATCATGTGGATAAAGCCCTTCACATTTTACATAGAGAAAAGCTATTTTTCAAACGTTCCAAATGTTCGTTTGGTGTCCAAGAAGTCGAGTATCTTGGTCATATAGTTTCACATGAGGGTGTCAAAGTCGATCCCAATAAGATTAAGGCAATTCAAGAGTGGCCCTTACCTAAATCCATCAAGAAACTTAGTGGTTTTTTGGGTCTCATGGGCTATTATCACAAGTTTGCACGGAATTATGGTAATATTGCAACCCCTCTCATAGCACTCACAAAGAAGGATGCTTTTCGTTGGTTGAAAGAAGCCACTCGAGCTTTCGAAGCTCTTAAGAAGGTCATGTGTACAACTCCAGTATTAGCAACTCCCAATTTTCACAAACCATTTATTATTGAATGTGATGCCTCTGGAACAGGAATTGGGGCTATATTAATGCAAGAAGGTCATCCGTTGGCATTTGAAAGTAAACAACTCTCAGGGAAGAATTTGGGAAGATCAACATATGAAAAAGAGATGTTGGCTATTCTTCATGCAGTGGAAAAATGGAGACACTACCTAATCAGTAGCCACTTCATTATCAAAACAGATCATAGTAGTCTCAAACATTTTCTTGAGCAGAGGTTTTCTTATCTAGAACAAAATAAGTGGTTAACCAAACTATTGGGTTATGATTTTGTTATCGAATACAAGAAAGGGAAGGAAAATGTAGCCATCGATGCACTGTCCCGAAAATATGAAGACGAAGTAGTCATTAACGCTATTTCAGGTCCTTGCTCCCAATGGGTGACTCAATTACAAGATGAATGGTTAGCCAATAGTGAAACTGCTAAGATAATTCAATACTTGTCTATCGGTTCCTCTAAACATCCTTTGTTCTCTTATGACAATAAAATCCTCAGAAAGAAGAATCGCATTTACATTCCACATAATTCAGAACTCAAATCAAAGATCCTCGATGAATCACACGCTTCTCCATCGACAGGACATTTGGGATTTTTGAAGACATATTTAAGGGTCAAACAATCATTTTGTGGGAAAGGATTAAAAGCAGAGGTCAAACAATGGGTAGCAGAATGTGAAGTTTGCCAGCGCAATAAAGGAGAAACAGTCAAATCCCCAAGGTTGTTACAACCACTACCCATCCCTGAACGGCAGTGGGAACATATATCCATGGATTTTATTGAAGGTCTTCTAAATTCAGAAGGCAGGACAGTAATCTTCGTAGTCGTAGACCGGTTATCCAAATACGCTCACTTTCAGGCTTTACAACATCCATTTTCCGCAAGCAAGGTGGCCAAGGTATTTATGGATTCAATTTTCAAATTACATGGTATGCCAAAAAATATAGTAAGTGATAGAGATCCCATCTTCACTAGTAAGTGATAGAGATCCCAAAAAAGCTGAACGGGAAAGAACCTATAAAAATAGTGTTGTGTTGCTATTAAGAGGGGTTGGAGAGAAAAAAGACCCCCAGTTGGTGTGATTTAGACTATCATGGATTCGAGAGAACCTATCTTGAGATGGTTCAATCTGGATCAGGTGGATTCTTGGTGTTATGTCAGATCTTGCACGCTCCATCATGGATTGCGATAACATTTTGACTTGAATGGTTGTCATCTCACCAGAAATGTCTTGCAATATTAGTGACCCCAAGGAGGCCATAGTGTTTGCAAAATGATTCGATGATCGAGGGAGTGCCTCGATGTCATACCATTCAAGATTTTCTAGGAATTTATCCACAAGGGCTTTGTAGGCTTGCATAACTAGGCATTTTCATTGGAATACCCCTTTCACTTAGTTGACAATAAATAGAGAATCACCAAAGATATTCAAGTGTTTGATGTTCATGGTGATGGATTTCTGAAGACCTATGAGCAAGGCTTTGTATTCATCATTATTATTGCTGCATAAGAAATAAATCTTAAATGATAAAGGCATTGGAGCCCCTTATGGTGTGAAAACATGATTCCCATGCCACCCCCTTGCTCACATCTAGAACCATCAAAAAATAAGGTTATGTCGGCTTGTGACTCAGGCTCATCAAAATATGGAAATTCTGAGACATGGAAGACCCCATCATCAGGCAACTCTACGGTCAGAGGCTGATCGTCTTTGAGAGGAGCCTTTGCTAGTTTATCAACGATGACTTGAACTTTGATGGACTTTTTTCCAATGAATTCAATGTAAAACTCTATCAACAACATGATCTATATTGCCATGCGACTACTGTGATAAGTATGACTCATCATGTACCACAATGGATTCTCCTTAGACACCACATACGTTGTATTGCTTAACATGTAATGGCATAGCTTTTTTGTGGCAAATACCACTACCAAGAATAGCTTCTCAATGTATGCATAGTTAAGTTCATAACTAACCAGGGTGTGGCTAAGATAATAATTAGCCTATTCTTTATGTAGTTCATTTTTTTAGGATAGCATGGTGCCCAGTGCCACCTCAATAGCTGAGATGTATAAATAGAACAACACTCCTGGTCTAGGTGGTGCCAATACTAGCAGCAAATCCAAGTATTGTTTGATGTCATTGAAGGCTGACTGGCACTCGTCATCCCAATCAAATGCTACCCCCTTGTGTAATAATTTATTCATGGGTCAGCACTTGTCAGATAACTGTGCTATGAAGCGCTTGATCGACGCGACCCTACCCTACAAGCTTTTGAGTTTCCTGATGGTGGTTGGGGGAAGCATTTCAAGGGTTGCCTTTAATTTATTTGGATCTACCTCAATGCCTCATTTTGAGACTATGAAACCCAAGATTTTTCTAGATTTGACACAAAATACACATGTCTTGGGGTTTAGCCTAACCTTGTGTTCGATGAGGCGATCAAGGATCTTGTGTAAGTCATCGAGATGATTTTGGTGCAAAAGATATTTGGCCAAAAAATCATCCATATAATATTCCAAAGTTTTATGCATGTAATCATGGAAGATGTATGTCATAGCACATTGGTAAGTGGCACCAAATTTTTTAAGGCCAAAGGGCATGACCTTATAACAAAATGTCCCCCAAGGCATTGTGAACATCGTTTTTAGTTGATCATCGGGATTGATACAAATCTGGTTGTATCCCGAGAAACCATCCATGAGGGAAAGCATTTCATGGCCTACTGTAGTGTCTACCAATGCGTTGATGCTAGGCAAGGGGAAATTGTCCTTGGGACTTGCTTTGTTTAAATCTCAAAAATTGGTGCATATGCAAATCCTCCCGTCAATATTTTTGATGGGTACCATGTTGGACAACCATGGTGGGTAATCTACGTAGATGACAAACTATGCATCCAATAGCTTTTGTAGCTCTTCTTTGACCATTAAGGCCACTATTGGGTGCATCTTACATAGCTTTTCTTGACTGGCTTGACTGTTAGATCAAGTGTTAGATTATGCGTGACTAGCTATGGGTCTAGCCTTGACATGTCTTTGTAGGACCATGCAAAAACCTCCTTCTTCTCTTTGAGAAGGGTAATGTAATTGGATTGCTCTTTGAGGGATAAACTTACCCCCAGCTTGATGATTTGCGAATTCATTGGATCAGAACCGATGTCTATGTCAATCGTCTCTTCGACTGACATGTGGGATCCGTCCTCCAACTAGTGTGGATTTGGGATCATTTGGATATAATTTGCTAAATTTAGATCTACGTTGGGAATTTCAGGTTCCTCTTCAGCATGAAAGATATCCTGAGTCTATCCTGGGGTGAAATAAAACATCTCACTGCAAGGCCAGTACTCTAATGGGGATGGTGGTGAGTCAGTGCAATCCCAGTCTATGGCATCTAGGTCTAGATACAATGGTCATGTTGGATCGGCTTGATTGTGGATGGGGGCAATTAAATCAATGGAGATCATGTTGATGTAATGAATTTGGTCTCCATTGCCACATGGGTGTTGACTCAAAAATTCTTGGTGATCCTTGTACCTCAGATCTGGATTTGTGGGTACTGGCACAAAAGGATCGGCCCTATGTGTAGATAGAAGGATAGGGTTTGCCCTTGGCATTGATGGCCCTATAGGATCTCTAGGTAGGAGGTACTCCTTGTATGCCCAAAATGGTGGATGAAGCACTTGGTTTAGCTATACTTGATTTAAATGCCACCTATGTCTTGGTCCCATATTTAGATGTTCAAACATATCATCTATGTCTATGGGGTATTCCTGTTGCCTCATATGGTTGAGATATGCCATCTCAGTCTCATCAACATAGTCGCTATCGAATATGCATAGGCCTTCATTGGCTCTGACAACTATGTGCCCCTCTGGCTGGTATAGCCTCCCACTAGGCATTTCTTGATCACTATACTCACTCTCTATGAAAGCAAGAAATTCAAAACATAGGTAGTCGATGTTGAAGAAGATATTCGGATCTTGTTCCTCTGGTGGATCACTTGGCCTTATGTCTGGCATGGGAGGCTCATTTTTTTTAGCATGTTGATTTGGTCCTTTTTGGGTTGTTTCACTCTCTGCGGGAGGACTGGATTCTCTAGAGGTAGTAATTTCTTGATTGGAACATTAAAGGGGAACATTGTGTAGACACCAAAACAACACAAATATGATCAGGTGGCTACAAGCACTAACCAAATTGGCATACATAGCCCTTAGGGCAACCCCCAGAGGTTAAATAGTGGTCCTAACCATTCCCAAAGTAGTTTTGGAAGGTTAGAGGTCAATTTTGCACCTTTTAAGAACCTTGCTCCTTACTCGTTCCACCATGGGGTGATTAGAATGCTATTTGCCCCACCCCGGGATGATTAGCATCAATCACTCCAGGGTGGGGCGAATAACAAGTTTGAAAAGCAAAAAGTCAAACCTTGACAAATGGCAGCCCAGATCCACCACTCAACTCCACCTTAAATGCATGGGAGTGCAAGTGAGCATTTCAAAGATCAAAGAGGCAGTCATAGATGCAGTCATGGAGCCCTTAATTAGGGAGGAATCTTCTCTCCCCTAACAAGGCATGATGGCCAAGTGGTGCCTCTGCATGCACATTCAAAGTAGACCTTCAGGTCTATAAAATGGTGAGTCTTCTCACCCAAAAAAATAATAGATCAGGAGCATTTGGAGCAATGGAGTGCTATCGAATTATACCCTCACCCTCATTGTGCTTCCTACATCCTTGATCTCTATTTTTTAAGGGAGGTTATCGGGTGAACATTAGGAACGCAATCCAGACCCAAAACCCAAACAATTGTCCACAATACCACACCAAATTTTTTGAAACAACCCCGTAGGAGGTTTTGGACCCATCCCAAGTGGATTAGTGTCAAAACCAAGGGCGTCCTACCCCCGAGTGCCTCCCACACTGTTGCAGTCCTAATTGCCCCACCCTGGAATGATTAGAAATATATAGCTTATTTCTCTACTATTTATTTTGCATCTTGTTTTATGTCATTCCTATATGTTGCTATTCAAATTTCATTCCATTCTGATAAGTTTTGACTATGTTTTCATTGTTTTATGCTTTCACTAACATACAGGGAGTGCCTTTGGATACAGGGTGATCGGGGTAGAATATGCAGAATCCAACCTTTTGGATCGTCTCAAAATTCTCCATTTTACCTAATCCCAATTTTAGAGGTGTTTTTGAGGCCTTTGGATGGGACATTTGGGAGGTCGCTTTTGGACATTTTATGACAGTCCTAATCGTCCCACCCTGAAGCGATTAGAAATCTACAATAGATTTCTTGACTATTCCTTTTGCAATGTGTTCATGATGATTTTTACATGCTTCTATTCAAGTTTCATCTTATTCTAATATGTTTTGATCACTATTTTAATTATTTCATGTATGCATTAACCGGAGGCCTTGGGGATTGCATGTTTCCCTCCATATACATGTGCTATTAATCATTTGCTATTTCTTTGAACATAGGATCTCAACATCGGAGGGGCAGCAAGGAACTACAGATGCACTCACACAAGTGGTAGTGATGTTTGGCCCACCCATTTCAAATGTGGGCACGCGGAAGATCTCGAAGGGAAGCGTATCATCCATTGGTGTAACAATTGTATAAAATGCTCCTAACACCTGAAAATGGGGGAGACATATTGTAACTTGATCTCAAGCAAAATCAATAAAAAAGGCTACACTTTACTTTTGATTTATATCTCGTTTCGTTCTATTCGTTTTCCCTTTTCATGCACTTTAGTTCTTTGTTCATTTTTAGGACTTAGCGTTACATCCGCTTTTGTTTACATTGCACCCGGTATGCCATTGCTTCTATATCCAAGTGATTTTAGTGGAGATCATGGTGGGACTCTGTCCTTTGATTTTGGGATCAAGTTTTTGATCAAAACTTTGTGTTTTTGCTTGCAGGTGTTAATCCTTCAGGCGCTAGACTGCTGCTTGTGCCACCCTATGATAAATATAGACTGGAATTCATGCCACCCAAGGATGAATAGGAATTCATCCCACCCTATGACGAATACAGATATGCTATTCGTCCCACCTTGGGATGATTATATCTCTATGCATTTTTTGTGCAGAAACTCAGGGGCATCTTGTGTGGGAGAGAAGAGGTAGGTTTTTTGAACATCCTCTGTAATTTTATGTCTCTATTTCTATGATTTTTCTATTTTCTTTACTTGCATGGAAAAGTTTACTATATGTTTTATTTATTTGTGCAAGTAAAAATAACCACACACACCACATGATAATATAAACATCAAGGAGTTGGTCGTAAAACCCCAACACTTGACCAAGACCAACATGGATTTCATCACCACCTTGGCTTGAATTTTGCATACATAACCCCGATCGCGACTATTGATAGATGTAAATCCTGATGAAATCTGACCAAGTGTAGCTGGGGTGATTCCTAGTGCATGAGGATAAGTCTTCTATGGTAGGTGTTAAAAATAGAGTAATTCCCCTTTTGTACCGCCTATGTTCCATGTACTATTCTGCTCTCGCATACCAATAGTTTCCCTCACATAAGGGCGGGTATATTGAGAGGTTCAGTATAACGTCCTGGCAGTGGTATATTGAAGGGGCGACCATTTTGGGACACATAAGAGCCCTCATATTGCATGTACAACAAAATTTTTGTTACAAGGTTTTGCACAACAAAAATCAAAACACACTAAACCAAATTTAGGGCACACCTTTAATATATAAACGAGATAATCATTTATTTGATTGGGTGGACCTTTTTGTTTAGTGTAGCATAAAAAATCATAAAAGAAGATAAAAATATACATATCTTATAGAGAAACACCACCATGTTCTACACCCGTAGCCAAGCCCAATCATAGGCAGAAGTGGCAAAAAGTGTACAAAGAAGCACAAGTCACATCCATTATAGCTCCAAGGACTTGGTCATACCACCTTGGTAGCCTGACCTCCAAAATAGTCCACATCATACCATGACAGAACAGGACTATAGAGGCACCCCTTCGAGGGGCACTCCCATTCAACACAGACTCTTTCAAGAGGATTACATACATAATAATGCCCCCGTAGACACTCATTATGAGTGGCCACTATGTGAGGAAGTGCTAGAACAACATAGGGTGCATAAATAGGGGGCACATGATTATATCATCCCTCCTCTACCCCTCATTACTATAAAAAAAAATAGGCCAAATCCAAAGTGCAAGGCTCTTTAGACAGGGTGAGCCAACACAACGCATGAGGGAGCATGAGGAAAACCACTATATTCCTCAAGAGAAATATACAACATGAGAAAAATGTGCCTCCACTCCTGCTATTTATCAAGATCACCTATTGATGCCAGAGCCTCGGGTGAATGTCGCTAACCTCGACAAAGGGAAGTGACCTATAAATATCTCATACCATAATGACTAAGATAGATATGTAGGGGGGGCATCTAGGCCTCCTAGACCTATGACGGTGGAACAAATCAACTTGGCATTCACCAAACATGTCACCCACCAAGCACAAATCATGCAGCTTGAGCAAGATCAAAAATAGTTAGAGCACCTGTATCATCTTAGCAAAGAGCGAATTTAGCATCAGATAGACGAGTTGCTCCACAACACTATGCATGAGAGGATTCCAACCCCTCGCACACATAAGACAGAGCTTTATGAGAGGCCCAACCCCTTGGTGCGAGATAGGTCTCCATGACCTTATCAAGTGTTGCCTCTAAGACCTCCTAGACCTGAGCGGGAGGCCACCCCTAGAGCCAATGATGGGCACCCTCCTCGGGCACCCACCCACATTTATAGGTCACATCCAAGAACTCCTCAAGAAGCCTATGAGGAATTCGAGCAAGAAGAAGGGGGGGATGAAATGCCCTACCAAGGTAGAGGGGGTGCTATCTGGCTACCCCTCCATAGGCCTCCAGTTCCCCATAATTCGCAATAGGAATAAACCAAGGAGGAAGAGATGAAATATTTTGATGCATACAAAGCGCTACTAGAATGCTTAGATTCTATGGAGAACAAGACTTCTGGGCCCCAAAATCCCACTTTACGCTAGATTTGTAGTCACCCTGATCATCCTTCAGTGCCGACACCCCCATACCCTGAACACTTCAAAATGCCTCAATTGGAAATCTTTAGAGGGGATGAAGATGCCCAAGAGCACGTGACAAGATTCCTAATTCAATGCTTTGGAATTCAAGACAACGATGCTTTGCTTTTAAGAACATTTATAACCATGTTCGTAGGCCCTACCTCGGATTTGCTTACCCAATTTTTGAAGCATAGCATTAACAACCTAGGCCAACTAGTGGACGCGTTCCTCGAACGTTTCACCTTCAACACCAAGAAGAAGGTATCATTAAGTGACCTAGCTAGCCTCAGGTAGTATGAGGAGGAGACCATGGCAGCTTATGGAAATCGGTGGAGAACATTGCTTTCAAAGCTTCCTTACCTCCCTCCCATGGCCGACCTAACCCAAATGTTCTTGAAGAGTTGCCTAAGGTTGATCTCCATGCTATTGTAGTTGTAGCAATATGCCACTCTCGAGGAAGCCCTAGTGCAAGCTAGAATCATTAAGGAGATCAAGATATAGGATGGCAAGATTACCAAGCCATGCAAGAAAGAGTGGCCCAAAAATGCCAAAACTGGGTCCATGCAATCGAAACCCGCTGTGGTCAATAAGGTTGCCATAAACATACCAAAGCCTACATAGATGACACAACATCCAAAGGCTAATTATCAAGAAGTCCCTCTTGACATCTATGATAAGGAAAATCATAAGCAAGAGTAAAATCAGCGACGTCGCCCTAGGTGACAATTCACACCCTTCACAGAGTCTAAAGACTCCTTGTTTGACCACTTGTCTATGGAAAACTTGAGAAACCTACCAGACAGTCGACCCATAGACCCCAACATGCCAAAACCCAAGGGCTATAGGGAATACTTGTACTGTAGATTTCATCGATATAAAGGGCATGACCTTTACGTGTGTTGGAAGTTCAAAAGCTTAGTGCAAGACCTAATAGACAACAAAACGCTAGCGGTGGATAATCTCGTAGAACCAAGCAACCAATAGATGAATGTCTTCAAAGACCTCCTACCTACCCATGATGTGCAGAAAAAGACTCTACAGGTCAATGAGGTGACACAAAACTACCCCATGTAGTGGTATGTAGGGATGATTAGCATAGTGACACGGAACAAGAGGTACCCAAGCACAGCTGCCCCCGCTGCAGCTACAGGAGAGGTTCCATCAACGTCACAACCTCAACAGCACCCTACGCAACCTCTACCACCTAGACCAGTGGCCACAATTTAGACTAAACTTACCCAAATTTTAAGGACCACATCGGTTAGGCTATCCATATATGAGCTCATCCAACAATCACCACCCCATCGGGAGGCTCTAATGGAGATACTCAAAGCCATCGAGCTATAGCCCCATGAAGCAAACTCT
This sequence comes from Wollemia nobilis, assembly GCA_028583015.1. Lineage (NCBI taxonomy): Eukaryota > Viridiplantae > Streptophyta > Pinopsida > Araucariales > Araucariaceae > Wollemia > Wollemia nobilis. Next base: position 641,169 of record JAQPPZ010002822.1, read on the forward strand.
TTCAACAACTTTATGGGACATGTAAAATGATGTATAGAACCAGTCATCACCTTTAGAGAAGATGAACTGAAATCGGTGACTAGTGATATGGCGGATCCACCCCTGCACATCATTGCGCGAGTCAACGAGATTCCATTTAAGAGGGTGTTGGTGGACACTGGCTTGTCTAGCAATATAATCACAATAGTGGCATTGAAACACCTCAAGTTGCTAGTATCTCACATTGTGGCCTCCACATATACTCTCTAAGCATTCAATGATGTGATATGCTCGACGGTTGGCACAATTTTACTACCCATCCAAGTGGGACAAAAGACTATTCCTATGTTGTGCCACATCCTGGAAGGTGATATGGCCTACAAAATCTTACTGGGCCAGCCTTGGATTAGGGAAATGAAGTGTATCCCTTCGATAGCCCATCAATGCCTAAAGTACACATACGAAGGGCAAGTGCATGTAGTCCCGGCAGACTTAGATCCCTTCAAGTATTGCAATGCGTTGCAATTAATGCCACAATCGACCCTCCCATCGACACATTTGGAATTTCAATTGAACCCATCCAAAAAAGGTTTGATTTTGCATACATCATCACTGTTAAGTCCATAAAATCACCAATCGGGCCCATATTCATTGTATGTTCCTTCACCAATGATGCTAACTATGGTGGCCACATCGAAGGACAACAAGAAGAAGCCCTTGGAAGAAATACCACCATTGGTATCAACCATCTCTATCAAAGATGTGGCCAACCGAATGGAAGTCGAGACGCCTGGTTTACCCAACATGGAGTGGACCCAGGAAGAACTCCCATTACCTCCCCCTCAATTGCCAATGATCACCGTTAAGATGGCCAATACGGGCCTGGGGGAATACTTAGTGTGGAACATTGTGGCAACACCCATGCTTGAGTCCATGCAGGACATGGGGAGACCTCGCCTCCCCATCGACACTATCATCCCTTTAGGCTACCCGCAAAATTAGAAAAAAAATGTATATGGGGGCCTCGACAACGACATTGAAACTTACCTATAAGAGGAAGAGGACGAGGAGCCCTTTTCTAAGAATGTCAGCTATCTCTCCAACCCAAAATTCACTTTGAAATACCTTGGCCAATGTAATTGGCATGGATATGGGTTGGGCAGATATGAACAAGGAGTGTGCATTCTTTGTCAACCAAGATATCATATGCCATACAAAAAATCAGGAGTAGGGTTCAACCACCCTCTGCCCCTTGACATCTTGGTAGAAAACATGCAAGGCCTAGGGCTAGGCAACAAGGATGGGTTGGCATAAGATCCATATGCCAATCCTAACACAACATACACATTGGGAGATTATCTACCATTGCTAACAACCAACATTGTGGGCCTCAACAACTCCTCCCCTTCGATTGAGAAATGGGAAAGTTCAAGAACTTACCTCCAAGAGGGATATAAACAAGGTCAAGAAGGATCTTCAGAAGATGAGTCAGAGTTTGAGGTAGCACCTTGGGACACTTTCGAGTCTGATAGCAATCACTCACAAGTGATGCCCATAGATGACTATCAGGATAACTTCATGGCGATGTTCCCTTTGAATTTTCCAATTGAGCGATTACCACCTTAAGAGAATTAGGTCCTCCCACAAGCGAGCGGAACAACCTCGATGGGACCAAATTAACTTGCTCAAGCAAAATGAGCCTCACATGCCGCAAACAGTTGTCAGATCCAATGAAGGCCTATGGATATCTTATAGTGATTATTTATATGATACTGAGATGGCATATATCAATCATATGTGATAGCAACAATACCCCATGGACATTGACGATATGTTTGAATAGCTAAACATGGGACCAAGGCATAGGTGGCACCTAAACCAATCATAGTTGGACCAAGTACTACACCCGCCACTTCATGCATACAGAGAGCACCCTCCACCCAGAGACCCTATAGAGCCATCAGTGCCAAGGGTAGACCCTATCCTTTTATCTACACATAAGGCCGATCCATTTGTGCCAATACCCATAGAGCCAGATTCAAAGCACAAAGATCACCAAGGATGTCCGAGTCACCACCTACATGGTAATGGAGACCAAATTCACTTCATCAACATGATCTCCATTGACTTAATCGCCCCCATCCGCAATCCAACCGATCCAACATGACCATTGTATCTAAACCTAGATGCCATAGACTGGGATCACACTAACTCACCATCATCTCCATCAGAGTACTGGACTTATGGTGAGATGCTTCATTTCACCCCAGGACCAACTCAGGATATCTTCCACACTAAAGAGGAACCCAACGTTCCAAACGTAGATCTAAATTCATAAAATGATATCCACCTAATCCCAACTCCACACCAGTTGGAGGATAGGTCCCACATGTCAGTCGAAGAGATGACTAACGTAGACATTGGCTCTGATCCAATGAATCTACAAATCATCAAGCTAGGGGTAAGTCTATCCCTCGAAGATCAAGCCGATTACATTGCCCTTCTCAAAGAGAAGAAGGAGGTTTTTGCATGGTCCTACAAAGACATGTCGGGGCTAGACCCACAGCTAGTCATGCATAATCTAACACTTGATCCGACAGTCAAGCTAGTCAAGAAAAAATTACGTAATATGCACCCAATAGTATCCTTAATGGTCAAATACAAGCTACAAAAGATGTTGGATGCACAATTTATCATTTGCATGGATTACCCACCATGGATGTCCAACATGGTACCCATCAAGAAGCCTAACGAGAGGATTCACATATGCATAAATTTTCAAGATCTAAACAAAGCAAGTCCCAAGGATGATTTCTCCTTGCCTAGCATTGATGCATTGGTAGATGCTACAACAGGCCACAAAATGCTTTCTCTCATGGATGGTTTCTTAGGATACGACTAGATTTGTATCAATCCCGATGATCAACTCAAAATGGCATTCACGAAACCTTGGGGGACATTTTGTTATAAGATCATGCCCTTTGGCCTTAAAAATGCTAGCGCCACCTACCAACGCGCTATGACATACATCTTCCATGATCACATGCATAAAATATTGGAATATTATATGGATGATTTGTTGGCCAAATATCTTTTGTGCCCACATCATCTCGATGACTTGAGCAAGATCCTCGATCGCCTCATCGAACACAAAGTCAAACTAAAACCCAAGAAGTGCGTATTTGGCATCACATCTGGAAAACTCTTGGGTTTCATAGTCTCAAAATGAGGCATCGAGGTAGATACAAATAAATTCAAGGCAATCCTTGAAATGCTTCCCCCAACCACCATCAAGCAGCTTAGAAGCTTGTAGGGAAAGGTCGCGTCGATCAAGCGCTTCATAGCACAACTATCTGACAAGTGTCGACCCATGAATAAATTATTACACAAAGGGGTAGCATTTCACTGGGATGACGAGTGCCAGTCAGGCTTCGACGATATCAAACAATACTTGGCTTCACCACCAATATTGGCACCACCTAGACCAGGAGTGCCATTCTACTTATACATCTCAGCTACTGAGGTGGTATTGGGTGCCATGCTAGCCTAGAAAAATGAACTATATAAAGAATAGGCTAATTATTATCTTAGTCGCACCCTGGTCAGTTATGAACTTAACTATGCATACATCGAGAAGCTATGCTTAGTAGTGGTATTTTCCACCAAAAAGCTACGCCATTACATGTTGAGCAATATGATGTATGTTGTGTCTAAGGAGAATCCATTGTGGTACATGATGAGTCATACTTATCATAGTAGCCGCATGATGAAATGGATCATGTTGTTGATGGATTTTGACATCGAATTCATTAGAAAAAAGTCCATCAAAGGTCAAGTCATCATTGATCAACTAGAAAAGGCTCCTCTCGAAGACGATCAACCTCTAACCATAGAGCTGCCCGATGATGGGGTCTTCCATGTCTCAGAATCGCTAGATTTTGATGAGCCTGAGTCACAGGTCGACATAACCTTATTCTTTGATGGTTCTAAATGTGAGCAAGGGGGTGGCACGAGAATCGTATTCTTCACACCGCAAGGTGCTCCAATGCCTCTATCATTTAAACTTGATTTCTCGTGCACCAATAACAATGTTGAATATGAAATCTTGCTCATAGGTCTTCAGACAGCCATCACCATGAACATCAAATGCTTGAATATATTTGGTTATTAATTGTTAATTGTCAACCAAGTTAAAGGGGTATTCCAATGCAAATTACCAGTTCTATAGGCCTGAAAAGCCCTTATGGATAAATTCCTGGCTAAGCTTGAATGGTACGACATCGAGGCACTCCCTCGATCATCAAATCATTTTGTAGACACTACGGCCTCCTTGGCGTCACTAATCCTGCAAGACCCTTCTAATGAAATGACAACCATTCAAGTCAAAACATTATCACAATATATGATGGAGCATGCAAGCTCTGAACTTATGCTAGGAATCCACTTGATCCAGATTGAACCATCTCAGGATAGGTTCTCTCGAATCCATGATAGTCTGAATCATGCCAATTGGGGGTCCTTGTTCTCCCCGACCCCTCTTAATAGCAACATAATGCTATTTTTACAAGTTATTTCCTACTCAACTTTTTCTAGGGGCAAACTTCAAGAGGGATTGGCCATTCATACCATCGAGGTTTCTGATCAGCAGGATTGGTACACACCCATAAGAGACTATCTCAAGTTAGGTAGCCTCCCACTTGGATTTTCGCATGCCACGAAAAGATCATTCAAAAAAAAAGTGGCAAAACATGTCTTGCTATGAGACATTTTGCACCATTGGAGCTACGAAGGGATCCTCCTCCATTGCTTGGACCAACAGGAGTCCACTTGGGTTATCACCCAAGCGCACGATGGTACGTGTGGTGGCCACTTTAGTGGTATGGCCATCATAAAGTGCATTATCTGCATGGGCTATTATTGGCCATATTTAGAGTGAGATTGTTGCATGTATGTGCGGAAGTGCATGAAGTGTCAACACCATGCTAACTTGACACACATACCTTCTCAGGCCTTGCAGTCGATCCAATCGGCTTGGCCATTTTTGTAGCGGGGTTTAGATCTAATTGGAAAGATCTCCCATGCATCGTTAGACCAGCTTACATTGCTCAAAGAATGATGCATCAATGCTCTCGAGCATTTATGTATCTATCAAGAGTGACTTAAGAAAGCATACAACATGAAAGTTCACCTGAGGAACTTTCAGGTTGATGACTTGGTCTTAAAATAGAACCAACAAAATTCTAACTTGTCGCCCCATCTAAGGGACAAGTTTGTGGTAAACTGGTTAGGTCCTTATGTCATCGACAGTAAAATAGGACCTGGAACATATCGAATCGCCTCTCTTGACAGAATCAAGGAACTAGAACCCTTGAACATCAGTCATTTGAGGCCATTCCACATTTAAAAAGAGCCATGGCCCATCCCAAAAAGCTCCAAGGATTCTCACAATCGCTTGGTCAACCCAAAAATACCCCAAAGGTGCCCATGATCCCTTTGGTCACCCCAAAAAGCTCCAAGGATTCCCACAATTGCTTGGTCAACCCAAAAATGCCCCAAAGGTGTCCATAACCCCTTTGGTCAAACCAAAATCTCCAAGGATTCCCATAATCGCTTGGTCAAACCAAATGCTCCAAGGATTCCCATAATCACTTGGTCAACCCAAAAATGCCCCAAAGGTGTCCATAACCCCTTTGGTCAAACCAAAAGCTCCAAGGATTCCCATAATCGCTTGGTCAAACCAAACGCTCCAAGGATTCCCACAATCGCTTGGTCAACCCAAAAATGCCCCAAAGGTGCCCATAATCCCTTTGGTCACCCCAAAAAGCTCCAAGGATTCTTGCAATCACTTGGTCAACCCAAAAATGCCCCAAAGGTGCCCATACTCCCTTTGGTCAAACCAAAAGCTCCAAGGATTCCCACAATCGCTTGGTCACCCCAAAATGCCCCAAAGGTATCTATAAACCCTTTGGTCAAACCAAAAGCCCCAAGGGTTCCCACAACTTCTTGGTCACCCAAAATTCCCCAAAGGTACCTATAATCCCTTTGGTAAAAACCTCCAAGGATCCGAAAGAATCACTTGGACCGCACCCACTCGAGATAAACCAACCATAACAAATTTTCAAAAAAAAAAACAATAAAATAATTAAAAATAACAAAAAAAATTGCATCTCACTTCCATGCATACTCTTAAAAATCAAAACACAAAACAATAAGTTGCATTAGGCATCACAAACATACATTGCATATTTGTTGGTCATACAGGTCAAATGCACCATAGACTGTAATTACTTGGCAATTCCATCATTTTTCGCATTTTTCCACTTCGTAAATAGTCTAGCAAAAATAAATGCCATCCAAATTTTTCACCATATCATAATAAATTGTCGTCTAATGTATCTAGGGCTTTCATCATTCAGCTGTCTTTAGATTTCTAGCCAAAAAATTGTAGAAAGTCAGACAGATTTTTACAAAGGTAGAGTTTTCCTTGGGTCACACCTTGTTACGTTGCATCCCAACACAAGTTAAAACACATAAAAACAATTCCCAAGTTGTGTGAAAGAAAGATGAAACATGTAAAGCAATCTAGGATACCAAATAGTGAAAAGGTTGTCTCGCTCATCCCCCTGTGCGAATGACCCCAAGAATACTGAGAGTTGGCAAAAGGACAAGCATCTTCCCTACCCAATTCCCCAAGAATCCCAAATTCTCAAAAAGTTGCAAATATCTAAAAAAATTGCAAAAATTCAAAGTACAAACTCCAAAGTTTGACATCAAAACCCACATAGTGCATACATCAAAAAGCACAAGAAATAGTGATTCTCATCACTCAAAATTCCAATCCCTTGCTCAAAAGAAAAAAATAATAAAAATAAACAATGATTTTTATCACTACATACGCGAGCAAGTATCCCAATAAAAGTAAAGAAAAGAAGGGAGTCAAACTTGAATCCCTGGAACTCTCAATGTTCAAAAGGTCATGAGGTGATCCTCAGTACAGATTTGGTGGAGAGCCTGCTGGTCACTGGCGGTAAACCTCCCACATGATGATATATCTGTCACATTAAAACTATGTACAGATCAATGTTTGCATGTGGATGAGCTAGCTTATGGTATCCTAGATTGCACAACAGATTAATCTTACCAAATATAGCAAAGGAGTTAGTGGAGCTAATTAGGTGATCCTCAGTACAGGTTTGGTTGACAGCCTATCTAGCACTGGCGGTATCCTGACAACTACCACATAAACAAATTCAATCGCACACACAGGGATGTGAAATAACTTGGTCAAACTCAAGTCTGATTCGTACCTTGTTCAAAAGTCTTGTGAGATAAATGTACAGTCTTGGCTAGTTAGTTAAAACATTTGAGTCTCAAAAAAACCTTAACTACATTCTAGAACACCTGTGGTACATTCCATTCTTACAGCACAATCAGAAAATACAAACAAAAAAATATATTACACATGCAAAGTCATTCCACAAAATAATCACATAGTACAGAAAGCCAGTAAATCCTATACAGTCTATGGTGCCACCGCCAAGTTATCAACAAATCATTTCATCCATTCCATATGCATACATCATATAATTAGAAACAGTCATATTCATAATAACATATGCATACATCAACATAAATAAATGTGCATAAAAGTAACAATAAATCATGACAAGTGTATAAACAAAAAGAAATTCATGTATATATATCGCAAAAAATTCCCGTAGGCTACAATAAGTCGGTCCTCTGACCTCACAAAAAAAAAAAATCAAAAACTCAAAAAACCCCATGCCTAGGATTCGGCCACCATGATCACATAGGATCGATGTGACTGGAACTACCCCTAGTGGTGTGGGTCCAATGGGACCTCTCAGGGTGGCTGCTGCTAGCCCCCGCATCATGCCCACTAGCACTACCCTCACCCACCTGCCTGCAATGAGAGGAAGCAAAATGCTTAGTCTCATTATCTCTTATTCGGCGTGAAGATCCACCTCCAGTGAGCTTAGGTAACTATCCACCAAGATGGATAATCTCGACCTCCAACTCCACCTGGAACCAACCCCACTCCACATCCCATCGGTGGTATGCAACCAATGCTTCATCCCATTGTGCCAACTGAGTTCACAGGCGATACCTCTCGGCATTGTGCTCCTCATGTTAGCATATTTCATATTTTAGCATATAGTTATTACATTATTATTGGGCGTATCTGTTTATTTGAACGTCCCATTATTAATAGTGTGTTGCAGTTGATTAGTTTCTGATTCCTTGGACTAATCCTGGCACCATTTTGTATTATTTAAGCATCATATGTTTAATGAATTATTTGTTGTTTTACTTTAACATGGTATCCGAGCCATTGCAGAATTTTTTTGCAGAAGCTTGCTGGAAAACAGTTCACATTTTCTGGAACGTGCGACTATGAATTTTATTTTGGCTGGAAATGATTTTTTTGGCACTGGAATCATTTTTTTTTCTCTTGGTTGGAAACGAAGTTTTTTTTGCTTCAGGGAGAGGGCACTAGAATCGAAGCATTTCTTTTTGCTTTAGGGAAAAGACACTATTTAAAAAAAAAAAATAGGGGCTTTGAGGATCTCGCGCAACACTGTTCTTCCCGTAGCGCGATCCCCCCCCATGCTACGCGCAATCGTGTGACATATTTTTCCCAGCCCCTCCCCCACCCCCCAACGTCACGTGCAATCATGCTACATTTTTCTTCCCAAACCCCCCCACCATGCCCGTGACATGCAGGTTTTTTTTCCCACCACCCCCCCTCCAAACCACATCGCACAATCGCGACATTGGGAGGGCTCCCCTCCCCTTCCCCAATGTTGTGTTGTAGGCATGACATGTGCGACTGTCATGACAGTCGAGGTTGCATGCTACATGTGCGACCAACCGATGATAGCTGCAATCTTTGCGGCTTCACCCCGTCATTGCCTGCCGTCGCTGCAGCAGCAGAGGCTACAGGCCACCCCCGTCGCCACCAGCAGTGAAGGTCACAGCTGTGGCCCTGCTAGCCGTTGCAAATAGTGGAGGTAGCCACAAAAATAGCTGTGGCCACCTATCGCTACCAGAAATGAAGAGGAGGAGGCACGCTCCCCGAGAGTAGCAAGGCTATCGGGACCCTCCTCAAACATGAGGGGGCCCATGATCCTGTCGGATCAGCCCGCTAGTCCACCTAGTGGTGGACTGTGCGGTAAGGCTCTAGGAGCCTACAGGTCACAGGTTCCAATCCCATCGACCCCCCTTCAACAAAGGTAAAAAAAAAAAATTTCTTCCGCATATTTTTTTTTCAAATTATTTTATTTCCTAAAGTTAAAACTTTAATTTTTAATTTTAATTTATTTTCTATGGTTTACCTTTATAAATTAAAATTAAATTTTTTTAATTTGATTTTAATTTCTTTTTAAAGGTTTTTTAAAAACTATATAAATTAAAATTAATTTTTTTTTTTAACTTGAAGGATCTAAAATAATTTTTTGAAAAATCATTTGTGAAGAGATTATTTTTTTTTAAGATAAAAAGAAGGGGGGTATTTTTTTTCAAGAATCCAAGGGGGAAAGTGAGTAATTTTTGAAAAACAAATTTGGCATTATTGTAAAGTTGCATTTCCGGCTGCGCTCGACACCTAGTGGGTCATTCCTGTGGGCACTTTTTTTTGTTGTATGGTGCATATTTGATTTCTTGCACTATAACATTAAAAGTTAAAATCAATTTCACTCCCTAAGTCCCCAGAATAATTAAAACCCATCCGTGCAATTTATTGCACTATAGCGTTCGGTATTTGTATACCTCTGGCCAGCACTTACAAGTAAATCTGGCATGATTGCGCTACTGTATTCGTCGCCTAATATAGTTGCCAAAATGACTTCTGAGCTTGTTCTCTATAAATCATCGGGGAGAGATAAGTTTACCATTTTTGCATTTTTTTACTCCATCCATTATCCTAATAGTTCTTGTGTTTAGGCGTAAATCCTAACGAGAGTTCTGAAATCCAAAGTGTTTAGGGGAAGTTACGCCCCATGCATGTGGATTGCAGAATTTCTATGGTAGGTGCCATCAACAAGACTATTCCCTTTTAGTACTGCTTATGTTCCACGTATCATATGATCTCGAAAGATCACCTATAGTTTCCCTCACATAAGGGCGGGTGATTTTTGTTGATCTTTCTAAATACCTATAGTCTCCCTCACATAAGGGCGGGTATTTTGTATGGTATAACGACCTAGAAAAAGGTATATTGAAAGGGGTACCAATTGGTGTTATAAGGAACCTTCATCATGTCTGCAAAACTAATGACTAATTCTCATCAGTTGTTGAAAGGTCCTAATTACACACCATGGAAAAATAATATGAAGGCCATCCTAGCAATGGATGACTTATGGGATGTTGTATCTGGAGCAACAACCAAACCTTCATCTACTGCTGGTGCTACAAATCCATCTACTGCTCAAAGAGACTTTGATAAGCTACACAGCAAAGAAAAAGTGCCTATCTTGCTTGTTGTGTCTGATGAATTCCAACCCCATATTGCTGACTGTGCAACTAGTAAAGCGGCATGGGATGCCCTTAATACTATATATGAGGGAAAGAATGATTCCACCATTCTATTTATTCAATCTCAATTACACATTCTAAGCATGAAGCAGGGGGAGACAGTTGAATTCTTTCTTTGCAGAGTTTTTGAATTGAAAGCAAAGTTGAATTCTTTGGGAGAACCAGTTGAATACAAGCTCCTTACTTCAGTTGTATTGAGAGCTTTACCTGATTCTTATCGGGTGTTGATCACTTACCTTCATGTATCACAACGAAAAGTTACTTTTGTAGAATTGGTTAATATGCTTCAAGAGGAAGAGGCACGCCAACTACAGTGAGATGATTCTTCTAACACTGCTCTCTACATCAACAGGAAAGGACAAAACCAAAAGAAGGGTAATTTTTAGAAGGGAGGGAATTCACAAAAGGATTCAAAAGGGAAACAAACTCAACAACCTCAATAGAAAAAGAGATATTGCAAGATCTATGACAAAGAAGGTCATGATACAAATAGATGTTGGCATAAGAATAAGCAATCAAAATAGAAAGGCCGAAACAAACCACAAAAGAACAAACAACAAGTGAATGTTGTTGTTGAAGAATCTGACATGGATTCTAAGAGAGCCCACAAAGTTCTCATGACTACCATAGTGTCCAAGCAGATCGAATCCTATATGGTATGTTGATTCTAGAGCCGATAAGCACATGACTGGTGACAAATCATGGTTTGAGTCTTTTGAGGCCAAAGAGGGCAAACCTGTCACTATTGTCGATGATAAAACCTACAAGGTTCAAGGAGAAGGCACTGTTTCAGTCACTCTTCCTAATGGCAAGTGTTAGATTGATAAAGTTCTCTATGTTCCAGGATTGGCAAACAATTTTTTGTCAGTCACACAAATTTTGGACAAAGATATGGTTGTGAACTTTAGTGTTGAGGGAGGCAAGAAGTGTTTTTCTATTACCAGGAGGGGTAAGAACATTGCAACCGCTTCATATAAGCATGGCTTATTTGCCTTAGATACTATCTCTACTCCACATGTTGCCATGACAATATCTACAAAGGAGGAAAATTCCCTATGGCACAAGAGATATGGACATTTGAGTTCTGGTTACTTACTTGAGTTAAGTAAGTATGAGATGGTAAAGGGTCTTCCTTCCCTTTCTACCACTTTACCAGTTTGCTCTGACTGCTTGGCAGGAAAGCAACATAAAGTGCCTTTTGAAAAGATCTCTACAAGAGCAAAGAAACCTTTGGAGTTGGTTCATACGGATCTGTGTGGTCCCTTCACTCCCAATAGTTATGGGGGTAAGAGGTATTTTCAATTGTTTGTGGATGATTACTCATGAAAGATGTGGGTATTCTTTCTTCAACTAAAATCTGAAGCATTTGGCTTCTTTCTGCAATTCAAGAAATTTGTTGAGAAGGAGTCAGGGACTTCTATAAAGACCCTCTGCTCAGATCGAGGGGGGGAGTTCACCTCTAAATAATTTGTTGCATTCTTGAAAGAAAATGGGATCACAATACAGTTAACTACTACTTATACTCCTCAACAAAATGGAGTTTCTAAAAGGAGGAATCGTTCCATCATGGAAATGGTTCATTGCATGCTCACAGGAGCTTTAAGCATCATATGTTTAATGAATGATTTGTTGTTTTACTTTAACACCTCATCCCTTCTTTGTAGTAGGTACTCCAATCGCGCTATCTCAGTGTGAAACCTAGCCTCCCTATCTCCTAGGACTTCTTGAGGCATAGGCATCTCTAGGATGACATGCTACTTCAACACCCATTGCTCTGGGACATCCTGTGTATCTGGCTACTTCGAAACCCCTACATCATCCCCAATCAAGTCATCTACCTCCACCATATCCACATCATCGTGCGGAGCCCCCCAACCCTCCCCTAGTGCCTCCGCAACCCCACCGCGTACTGTTGTTGCATCCAGACCTCCTAGAGGCCCCTCACCCCGCCATCACAAGATTGTCCACCACTGATCGTACTCTGTAGTCACCTCGACATTGTACATGTTGGGGACATCAATCACTACATATAACTCCTCACCCAGTGGCTCAATAATCAGCTAGGCTAGAGTCCTCTCATTGCCTCGACTCTGATAGATCAAGGGCTCACCAAGAAATCCTTGGAACACCCCAAACTATCAAGTCACCTAGGCATACAAGAAGTACTCCTGCTCGGTATCATGCTACATGATTAGCCACCTCTCCATGCATGCCTATCGAAGCCACTCCCCAGCCTTAGACTAGGATGAACAGTCTCAGTATGGCCGCCAGAACACCTCCCCTAGAGAAATACCAGAGAAGGCATCAGTATAGTACGCTACAGCACCTACCCATCGATGACTCTACCCCTACTCATTTTACCTCCGCCACAAAGCAGCATAACCAATCTCCCTATCCACCATCTCCCCTTGAGTGGTCCAAGGAAACCCCTACGGTCGCTCCATAGCTATGTGCTGCCACCCCTAGCACTGCAATAGATATTTGCACCCAATCCCCTTCCACCTTTGGTAGTGGACCTCGTAAAAATAATCATACAACTATGCCAATAGCATATAAACCCACCTCATAATCAGTGGTGCTATCATCGGGCACTCCATAAGTCTAAACACTACCTCAAGCAGGTTCCAATGGAACCTCGCACCTAAGGAGTCGGGAAGTAGCATATTGGAGATGAGGGTCATAAGCAACGCATGCCTCACCCCCAACATGCCCTTCTCAAACCACCACCACACCAGAATCCCACCAATCATGCAGTCCCCCTATGCCCTCTCCATCGTCCCATCCACCCCCATCTTCACCACATGCCTAAAGCACTGTGTTAGCACCGTCATCCACTGATCACGAAGAGTCATCCGAATGGGCATCCCATCTATCAGAATCCATAGAATACGAAACACGTCCTCCAAATTCACTGTCATATCCCATATTGGGAGATGAAAAGTGTTGGTGTGGGGATCCCACAAATTGATCAGGGTAGTCAGATATGCTCGATCCCCCACCACAAGCTCTAGCCACATCATCTGCTTGAGCATAAGGGCATCAAGCCACTCCCAGTCTGCCATAGTTAGCGTATCTCGTGCATCAAAAAATACTATCGGCTGACGGTATCGACTCTTCACAACCTGAAAAACAAAAACACCACAAAAACATTAAAACATGACAACAAAACAAATGTACAACAGTGTACACAAAACAATAAAACAACAAAAAACAATTAGGGTTTCAACCTTAATTTAAACAAAAACATCCAAAAAAAATTGTACAAACAACAAACAATGTATAGAAAAACAAAATTACAGAACTGTATAGCCAAAGTATAGATCAATCAACTAAACTGTACAATCAAGAACAAAAAAAATCAAATAAAACAAACAAAATCATACTAGGGTTTTTTAACCTTACATGTGGACAAAAAAATCAAAAACAAAAACATTAAAACTATACTAGGGTTTTTAACCTTAAGTGTAAACAAAAAAAAATAAAAAAAATAAAACAATCATCTAGGGTTTTTAACCTTATTATGAACACAAAAAAAACAAATTAAACTATAAAAATCATCTAGGGTTTTTAACCTTAATGATGAACAAAAAAAAAATTAAACCAAAAAAATCATCTAGGGTTCTTAACCTTAATGATGAACAAAAAACAATTCAAAGAAACAAAAATTAAAACTAGGGTTTTTTAACATTATGATGCACAAAAAAAAACAAATAAAACCATAAAATTCATTTAGGGTTTTTACCTTAATGTGACAAAAAACAATAATAAAATGCGAGTTTTAAAAATTCATATAAAAACAAACAAAACATAAGAAGGAAGGAGAACCTACCGGTCTCGCCTCGGCTCCACTACTCGAGGATCTGGTCCTTGAACTCATGGTATCCACAAAAATTTGATAGTGCTTCACTTCGAAAACTAGCACTCCTCCCCACAGCTCCAAATCGCCATAAAAAACAATTGCAAATGAGCCCAAAACCTAGTTTTGGCCCTTATATAGGCTCTCAGGCCTGTAATATGTCCACCCTGGGATGAGTGCTCTAGTTAGCACTCATCCCACATTGGGACGATTACAAAATTGGTATTCATACCACCCTGAGAATATTACAGAGCAAGAAAATAAAAAACAACCAAAACTGCATCCAAAATGCACCCAAAGACAGTAATAAAATTGTCAAACGAAGGCACCTTTGTGCCTACGATTCTTGGCATAAAAAACCGACGTTGAGGTCACATATTTTCACTATTCTACTCTCTAAGAATGCTACCATAGCTAAAAATCTCCATAGTAGGACGTATTTTCGACAATTTCATCCCCAAAAGGCATCACAAAAGGGTCAAAACCCACCCAAAAACAACAATAAAACTGCCGACCAAAGGCACCTTTGCGTTTGCAATTCTTGGCATACAAAACCGATGTTGGGGTCACAAATTGTCACTATCCTACTCCCTAAGAAGGCTACCATATCTAGACCACTCCACGGGAGGACAGATTTTTGACAATTTCATCCCCAAAAGGTGTCACAAAAAGGGTTAAAACCCACCAAAAATAGGTCCGATTGTTGGGAAATTGCATAAGCATTCAACGCAAAACAACTGAAGGCACCTTTACAAAAGTCATCTTAGGTCAAGTGACTCATAAATTTTCTCATGTCAGTCATTCCCTCATTGATTCGTCGCTTGAGGGGGTAGTCACACTTAGTCACCAATCAACAAATACACACCCAATCAAGGAAATGACATGCATTCAAAGAATCATTGACAAAGACAATCACGCTCCTGCTTGGGGTAGAAAATAAGCAATAATCACAAGCTGATCAAACACTTGGAATTCTAGAATCATGAACTCAAGGTTACCATAGACAAAAGGTTGTACCCTTTGCCTATTCATGATTGAATAATGTCCAAGATCAAGTAACACCTCACCAAAAATGGTTAACACTTGAATTAAGCTCCTTAGCTCGTCAGAAGCAAGGATTCAATAATGCGTGCCATTTCCATACTTGGGGCATCAAAATTTGGTTAGGTTATCAAGAAAACCTAATCATTAAGTGCTTTTGTTATCTATTTTTTCTCAGCACTGTGCCATGCACAACGCATCCCAAAAAGGGGCATCTTTAGACACCAAAACAACACCAATTTGATCAGGTGGCTACAAGCACTAATCGAATTGGTATACATAGCCCCTAGGGTAGCCCCCAGAGGTTAAACAGTGGTCCTAACCACTCCAAAAGAAGTTTTGGAAGGTCAGAGGTCAATTTGGTACCTTTCAAGCACCCTGCTCCTTACTTGTTCCACCTTGGGGAAATTAGAATGCTATTCACCCCATCCCCGGATGATTAGCAGCAATCGCTCCAAGGTGGGGTGAATAGCAAGTTTGATGAGAAAAATGTCAAACCTTGACAAATGGCAGCCTAGATCTGCCACTCAACTCTAACTTCAATGCATGGGAGTGCGAGTGAGTGTTTCAAATCTCAAAGTCATAGAGGCAGTCATGGAGCCCTTAATTAGGGAGGAATCCTCTCTCCCCTGAGAAGGCATGATGGCCAAGTGGTGCCTCTGCATGCACATTCAAAGTAGACCTTTAGGTCTATAAAATGGTGAGTCTTCTCATCCCAAAAAAATAATAGAGCAGGAGCATTTGGAGCAATAGAGTGTTGTCAAATTATACCCTCACCCTCATTGTGCTTCCCACATCCTTGATCTCTCTTTTGGAAGGGAGGTTATCGGGTGAACATTAGGAGTGCAATCTAGACCTAAAACTTGAACAATTGGCCACAATACCACACCCAATTTGTTGATACAACCCCCTAGGAGGTTTTGGACCCATCCCATGTGGATTGGTGTCAAAACCAAGCCCTAAACGGTGGGCGTCCTGCCCCCGGGCGCCCCCTGTACTATTGCAGTCCTAATCACCCCACCCTAGAGTGATTAGAAATCTATAGCTAATTTCTCTACTATTTCTTTTGCATCTTGTTTTATGTCATTAATATATGCTGCTATTCAAATTTCATTCCATTCTGATAAGTTTTGACTATGTTTTCATTGTTTTATGCTTTCACTAACATACAGGGAGCACCTTCATATACATGATGATTGGGGCAGAATCTGTAGAATCCAACCTTCTGGGTCATCTCAAAATTCCCCATTTTGCCTAACACCAAGTTTACAGGTGTTTTTGATGCCTCAGGATGGGACATTTGGTAGGTCACTTTTGGACATTTTATGATAGTCCTAATCGTCCCACCCCGGAGCGATTAGAAATATATAGTAGATTTCTTGACTGTTCCTTTTACAGTGTGTTCATGATGATGTTTACATGCTTTTTTTCAAGTTTCATCTTATTCTGATATGTTTTGATCACTATTTTAATTATTTCATGTATGCATTAACCGGAGGCCTTGGGGATTGCATGTTTCCCTCCATCCGCATGTGCTATTAATCATTTTTTGTTTCTTTGAATGTAGGATCTCAACATTGGAGGGGCAGAAAGGAACTATAGATGCACTCACACAAGTGGTGGTGACATTTGGCCTGCCCATTTCAAATGTGGGCACACGAAAGATCTCGAAGGGAAGCATATCATCCGTTGGTGTAACAATTGTATCGAATGCTCCTAGCCCCTGAAAATGGGGGAGACATATTGTAACTTGATCTCAAGAAAAATCAATAAAAGAGCTGCACTTTATTTTTTCTTTACATCTCATTCCATTCCATTTGTTTTCCCTTTTCATGCACTTTAGTTCTTTGTTCATTCGTAGGACTTAGCGTTACATCTGCTTTTGTTTGCATCACACCCGGTATGCCATTGCTTCTGTATCCAAGTGCTTTCACATTGCCATGAAGTTCTCCTGATAGTCATAAATGGGTGTCACTTGCGAGTGATTTCTATCGGACTCAAAATAGTCCCAAGGTGCTACCTCATAATCTGACTCATCTTCAAAAGACCCCCCTTGATCTTGTTCATATCCCCTTTGGAGGTTACTTCTTGAACTTTCTCCTTCCTCGATCAAAGGGGAGGGGTTGTTGAGGTCAACAAGGTTTGTTGTTAACAATGGGAGATAATCCCCCAATGTGTATGTTGTGTTGGGATTTGCATATGGATCTTGTGCCAACCCCTCCCTGTTGCCTAGACCTAGGCCTTGCATGGTCTCTACCAAGATGTCAAGGGGCTAAGGGTGGTTGAACCCTACTCCTAATTTATCATATTGCATCTGGTATCTTGGTTAACAAAGAGTGTGCATTCCTTATTTGTATCTACCCAATCCATATCCATGCTAATTACATTGGTCTAGGTATTTCAAGGCGAAGTCCAGGTTGGATAGATAGTCAACATTCTCAGCAAATGGCTCTTCGTCTTCTTCTTATTCTTGTAGGTAGGGTTCAATGTCATTCTTGAGGCATCCATATACAAAATTGGTCTAATTTGGAAGGTAGCCTAGAGGGACGATAGTACCAATGGGTAGGCGAGGTCTCCCCATGTCTTTCATGGATTCAAGCGTGGGTGTTGCCACAACATTCTGCACTAGGTACTCCCCTAGGCCCGTATTGTCCATCTCAATGATAATAGTCGGTGGTTGAGGGGGAGGGAATGGGAGTTCTCCCTGAGTCCACTCCATGTTGGGTGAACCAAGTGTCTCGACTTCCATTCGGCTGGGCACCTCTTTGGTAGATATGGTTGAGACTAATGGTGGTACCTCCTCTAGGGGCTTCTTCCTATTGTCCTTCGGTATGGCCACCATAGGTGGCGTCATGGGTCAAGGAACAGATGGTAAAGATGGTCCAGGTTGGTGAGTTGAGGGACTCAACAAATGGGATGTAGGCAGAATCAGACCTTGAGTGAACAGATTCAATTGAAAGTCCAAATGTGTCGATGGAAGGATCGATTGTGGCATCAGCTGCACCGCATTGCAAAACTTAAAGGGCTCTAAGTCTACTGGGGCTACATGTACTTGCCCTTCGTATGTGTATTTGAGGCATTGATGGGCTATCGAAGGGACACACTTCATGTCCCTGATACAAGGCCGACCTAGAAAAATATTGTAGGCCATCTCACCCTCAAGGATGTGGCACAACATAGGAATGGTCTTTTGTCCTACTTGGATGGGCAGGACAATTGTGCCAACCGTTGAGAATAACACGTCGTTGAATGCTCGAAGAGTGTAAGTGGATGCCACAATGTGCGATGTTGGTAGCTTAAGGTGTTTTAATGTCGTTGTCATGATTATGTTGCTGTATGAGCTAGTGTCCAACAATACCCTCTTGAATGGAATCTCGTTGACCCACGCAATGACATGCAGGGGTGGATCCACCATATCACTAGTCGCTGATTTTAGTTCGTCTTCCCTTAAGGTTATGACTGGTTCTATGCATCATCTCACATGTCCCACAAAGTTGTTGAAATAATTGGGTTCTTGGGGTTGTAGCTCAATGGCTTTGAGTATCTCCATTAGAGCCTCCCGATGGGGCGGCGATTGTTGGATGAGCTCATAAATGGAGAGCCTAGCCGACATGGTCCTTAAACTTTGAGTAAGTTTGGTCGAAATCATGGCCACTGGTCTAGGTGGGGGAGTTTGTGTAGGGTGTTGTGAAGGTTGTGATGTTGATGGAACATATTCGGTAGCTGCAGTGGGTGCAGCCGTGTTTGGGTACCTTTTGTTCTGCATCACGATGCTTATCATCCCTATGTATCCTTGCATGGGGCAGTTTTGTGTTACCTCGTTCACTTGTAAAGTCTTTGCTGGCATATCATGTGTAGGTAGGGGGTCTTTGAAGACCTCCATCTGTTGGTTGCTTTGCACTACGAGATTATCTACCATGAAATTTTTGTTTTCTGTCAAGTCCTGCACTCAGTGTTTGAATTTCCAACAAGTGGAGATTTTATGTCCTTTTTGTTGGTGAAATCTACAATATAAGTCTTTCCTATAGCCCTTGGGTTTTGGCATGTTGGGGTCTATGGGTCGACTTTCTGGAAATTTTATCAGGTTTGCCACGAACAAGCGGTCAAACAAGGAGTCTCTAGACTTTGTGAATTGTGTGAATTGTCGCCTAGGGCGACGCTATTGATTTTTCTCTTCTTTATGATTTTCCTTTTCATAGTTATCAAGAGGAACTGCCTGATAATTAGCCTTTGGGGGTTGTGTCATTTGTGCAGGATTTGGTATAGTTATGGCAACTTGATTGATCACGATGGGTTTTGATTGCATGGGCCCAATTTTAGCATTTTTGGTCCACTTTTTCTTGCATGGCTTGGCAATCTCACCGTCTTGTATTTTCATCTCATCGATTATCCTAGCTTGCACCAAGGCTTCTTCGAGGGTGGCATATTGTTGCAGCTACAATAGCACAGAGATAGACCTTAAGCAACTCTTTGAAAACATTTGAGTCATGTCGGCCATGGGATGGAGGTAAGGTAGCTTTGAAAGCAATGTCCTCCATCGATTCCCATAAGTAGCTATGGTCTCATCATCATACTACTTAAGGCCAGCTAGGTCACTTAAGGATGCCTTCTTGGTGTTGAAGGCAAAATGTTCAAGGAACGCATCCACTAGCTGGTCTAGATTATTGATGCTATGCTTCGGCAACTGGGTAAACTAATCCGAGGCAAGGCTTGCGAACGTGGTTATAAATATTCTTAGAAGCAGTGCATCATTGTCTTGAATGCCGAAGCATTGACTTAGGAACCTTGTTACGTGATCTTAGGCATCCTCATCCCCTCTAAAAATTGCCAATTGAGGCATTTTGAAGTGGTTAGGGTATGGGGGTGCCAAAACTAAAGGATGTATCAGGTAACTGTGGAGTTGGTGTAAGGTGGGATTTTGGGTCTGTGAAGTATTATTCTCCACAGACTCTAAGTGCTCTAGCAGTGCTTTGTATGCATCCAAGGATTTTATTTCCTTGTCTTTAGTTTGTTCTCATTATGAATTGCAAGGAACTTGAGGCCTATGGAGGGGTAGCCGGATAGCACCCCCCTGCCTTGGTAGGGCATTTCAGCCCACTCTTCTTCTCGCTCAAATTCCTCATAGGCCTCATGAGGAGTTTTTGGGTGTGACCTATAAACATGGACGGGTGCCCTAGGAAGGCATCCATCATTGGTTCTAGGAGTGGCCTCCCACTCAGGTCTAGGAGGTCTTAGAGGCAACACTTTATAAGGTCGTGTAGACCTGTCTTGTACTAAGGGGTTGTGCCTCTCATAAATTTATGTCTTATGTGTACAAGGGGTCAAAATCCTCTCATGTGTAGTGTTCTAGAGCAACTCATATGTCTAGAACTGAATGCACTCTTTGTTAAGATGATGCAGTTGTTCTAACTACTACTGATCTTGCCTAAGCTGCATAATTTATGCTTGGTGGGCAGCATGTTTGGCAAATTCCAAGTCGATTTGTTCTATCGTCCTAGGTCTAGGAGGCCTATATTCCTCCCCTACATATCTATCTTGGTCGTGGTGATCTGAGATCTCTATGGGTCACTTTCCTCTATTGATGTTAGTAGCATTCACCTAAGGCTCTAGCCTTAGTAGGTGATCTTGATAATCAACAGGTGTGGAGGCGCATTGCTCCTGCATGGTGTATTTCTCTTGAGGAATATATTGGTTTTCCTCGTGCTCCCTTTCATACATGTGAAAGGGAAGGGAAAATTTGGCTCGCCCTATCTGAAGAGCCTTGTGCTCTATATTTGGCCTATTAGTTCTAACAATAATGAGGGGTGGAGGGGGAATGATATAATCATGTGGCCCCTCCTTATGAACCCTATGTTGCTCTAGCGCTTCATCGTGCATTGGCCACTCATAATGAGTGTCTAAGAGGGCCTTCCCATGTGTGTACTCCTCCTAAGAGGGTCTATGTTGAATGGGAGTGCCCCTCAAAGGGGTGCCTCTATAGTCCTTTTTTGTAGTGGCATAGTGTGGACTATGTTGTGGGTTAGGCTGCCAAGGTGGTATAACCAAGTCCTTGGGGCTATAACGGAGGTGACTTGTGCCCCCTTGTATACTTTTCACAGCTTCTGCCTGTGATTGGGCTTGGCTACGAGTATACACAATGGTGGTGGTTCTTCTAAAAAGATATGTATATTTTTATCTCCTTTACAATTTTTATGCTATACCAAACAAAAGGGGACCACACAAACAAAGAAATGATTGTCTTGTTTACAAATTAAATGTGTCCTAGATCTGCTTTAGTGTGTTTGATTTTTGTTGTGTAATTCTTGTAAAGAAAACTTTGTTATACGTGCATAATGAGGGCTCTTGTATCTCTAAAATGGTCGCCCCTTCAATATACCATTGCTAGGCTATTATATCAAACCTCTCAATATACCCACCCTTATGTGAGGGAAACTATTGGTACATGAGAGTAGAACAGTAAGTGGAACATAGGTGGTACGAAAGGGGGATCGCTCTATTTTTGACACCTACCATAGAAGACTTATCCTCATGCACGGGGAATAACCCCCGCTACACTTGGTCAGATTTCGTCAGGATTTACGTCTAGCAATAGTCGCGATCAGGGTATATGTATGTAAAATCCAAGCCAAGGTGGTGATGAAATCCACCATTGGTCTTGATCAAGTGTTGGGGTATTAAGACCAACTCCTTGATGTTAAATTTATTAGGTGGTGTGTGTGGTTCCTTTTAATCATGTAAAGAAAGAAAACATACAACAAAAGATGATTTTCACTAATGTAATGCTTTAAAGTACGTTTTATCTTTCAGGGACAATTAGTAGCAAAAAGGAAATCACAAAACCTAACTAGAACTGAAACCTATAATGGGGACTTGCCATTTGTGCAAGTATCATGCATGCAAACCAGAGAAAAATGCATTCCCAATCAAGTTCTTTCCATTTAATTTACTCTATGTTTTTATTTTATTTTATTTTATTTTATTGCAAGAAAGGAAAACAAACTACTTAACCTTTCTATGCAAGTGTCTGAAAATAAAGCAAAGAAAACAAAAAAATGTAGGAACAGAAAGTAGAAAAACACAGAGGATGTTCAAAAGACCTACCTCCTTTTTGTCTAAACCAGCTGCCTCTGAGTTTTTGTTCAAAAATTGCATAGAGCTCTAATCATCCCGGGGTGGGATGAATAGTAGGTCTACAATTGTCATAGGGTGGGACGAATACGTATTCGTCCCAGGGTGGCACGAGTAGCAGTCCAGTGCCCGAATGCGTAACACCTGCAAAGAAAAACCACAAAATTTGGATCAAAAACTTGATCTTAATAGTAGGGGATAGGGTCCCACCATGATCACCACTAAAATCAACATAGAAATATGGCATACTGATATGATGCAAATGAAAGTAGATGCATATGCTAAGTCCTACGAATGCGATAAGCAATGCATGAAGGGAATGACACATAAACAAGATGTGAGTAAAATAAAAGTGAGGCCTCCTTTATTGATATTGCTTTTAATATGATTACAATATGTCCCCCCACTAGGGCTTAAAACATTTGATACAATTTGTTACATTAATGGATGCCCAAAAGAACAAGATCGGATGATACGCTTCCAAGGACTTCCGTATACCCACATTCAAAGTGGGTGGGCCAAAAGTTGCCACCACTTGTGTCCATGTGTTTTTCATTCCTTGATGCCCCTCTAGTATTCCTAGTGGTGATATCCTATGCATATAAAGACAACAAATCATTAATAGCATATATGTATCTCGAAAGACATGCAATCCCCAAGGCCTCCAGCGGGCGCTTGTGGGATATCAGTGATAAGGTTGAAAAATTGATTATAGAATGACATATGAATGTAAATGACAACTTATAGAATTGGTATCACCTAGTTTCACATCGAAGCGACATCATACAGCCCCGTTATGCGCGTTTGCCCGTTAGGGGCCTCTCCAAGGCGAGCACTCCAATGTCCCAACTAAGCTCATCAAAATCACCTTAAACTCATGGTTTAGGTATTATATGTGATTTTAAGACTACCCATATGATTATAATCTACCTATCCCACCCATATTTTCCTATATGTGACAGGGTTGCCCTGCAGGCTGGTTAACACATAAAATAATAAAACTACAGTCAAATCATGTCAGAATGCAATTAAATTTTAATATAGGCCTTAGGATATCATTTGAGACATATTGAAAAAATAAAAATAATGAAATAATGCACATATTTCTAATCGCTCTAGGGTGGGACACTGGGGACTATCACAAAAATTGCAAAAAGTGACCTTACAAATGTCCTACCCAAAGGCATCCAAACTCGTACAAACTTGGTGTTAGACTAAAAATAGCATTTTGAGATGACACAGAAGGTCATATTTGGAAGATTCTACCCAGGTCATCCTATATATGAAGGTTCTCCCTGTAGGTTAGTCAAAGCATAAAAATGACAGAAACCAGGTCAAATCATGTCACAAAGCAATGAAACTTGGAAAATAGCATAAGTACATTAAATAAAAGAGAATTAAAAAATAACAATAAAGAAATCATGCACAAATTTCTAATCACTTTGGGGTGGGGTGATTCAGACTATATCAGTTCGAGGGGTGCCCAGGGGTGGGACACCCACCATTTAGGGCCTAATTTTGACACCAATCCAAGTGGTATGGGTCCAAAACCTCCCAGGGGGTTGTGTTTATGATTTTTGGGTGGGATTATTTCCAATTTATTGGGTTTTAGGCCTGTATGGCATTCCTAGTGTTCACCCGATAACCTCTCTTCCAAAAGAGAAATTAGGGATGTAGGAAGCACAAAGAGGGATGAGGGTATAGTTTGGCAACACTTCATTACTCCAAATGCTCCAGCTCTATTCTCCATTTTGGGTGATGAGTCTCACCTTTTTATAGACCTAGGGGTCTCCTTTGAATGTGCATGTGAGGGCACCACTTGGCTCATTATGCCCTTTTTAGGGGAGAGAAGATTCTTCCCTGATTAGGGGCTCATTGATTGAGGCCTCCATGATCAGGGTAGGCTCTCTCTAATTTGAAATGTTCCCTCACAATTGCATGCCTTGAAGGTGAAGTTAGGTGGTGGATTTGGGCTACCATTTGTCAAGGTTTGATTTTTTCCAGTCAAACTTGCTAATCATCCCACCCTAGAGCGATTGCTGCTAATCATCCCGGGGTGGGGAAAATAGGATTCTAATCGTCCCAAGGTGGGACGAATAGGTAAAAAGGTGCTTAAAAGGTGCAAAACTAACCTCTGACCTTTCAAAACTAATTTGGGAGTGGTTAGGACCATTGTTTAACCTCTGGAAGCTGCCCTAGGGGGTATGTATGCCAATTCGATCAGTGCTTGTAGTAACATAATCGTATTGGTGCTATTTTGGTGTCTACAGGATCATAATAATGAGCTAAAATAGAATCATTCCATTTGTATTGCAATATATCAAGAAAAATAGCATCAAGAGATATTAAGACTTTATCAGAGTCACTCTTGAGTATAAGTGATCAGCTTCTACAAAACCCTCATACCACTAGGAAATGGGAATGTTAGCCAAGCAATAAATTACATCACTCTTAAAAGGTAAATCACCCTTAACCATACTATTTAGTATATAGGTGAATGTATTGAAGATGGAAACCCATCATAATGAAATAACCTCAACAATGGTTATTCATGGATCTTAGATCCAATCCACATCTTATCGATGGGTTAAGAAAATCACTATACGTGATTAAAATTACACAATCCTTATAATGCCATGATTATATTGCCTTATACTTCTTAAGTCTTATTTTACCATCCTTTTTATTTAGGCATCCCTTTTTTTATATACATGAATCAATTAAATTCATTACAAGAGACATTATATAGCCATCATGGGAGTATCTATTCCTCATGTATATACATTGCTTGCATCATAGTACACATTGTCATAAATAAGAATTGCATAACTATTTCAACAAGAATTTAACCATATCATCTACTTAAATAATTTGTATTTGGAGTATAAGAAACATGCACAAGAATTAACATATCAAACCATAAATAGAGTGACATAGTATTTATCCTAGAAACCCTCATGGGGAATAAACCTGACCTCCAAAATATGTACTTTCCTCATATTCATAAACTTAGTATATCAAATATTACAAATATAGAAGGGCCACTATGGGTCCCTTTCAATCAATTATACATTGCAATGAATACAACCTGTTGTGGCTGATCCACAACACACCCCAAAATTGGGGACCCACATTTTTTGCATGCTTTCAAAGAAGATCTCAGTGACCCAGATGCTAAAAATCAAGAAAAAGGGCAAAATTGCACAAGGATGAAAAAGTGTCGCAATATCGTGACATGTCGCGCCATCACTACCGAAAAATGAAAATTGTCGCAATTTCGCAACATGTTGCGCTATTGTGGCCAAAAATGAAAAAATGTCGTGATATCGCGACATGTTGCTCCGTCGCGGCCGAAAATGAAAAAACGTCACGATATCGCGACATGTTGCTCCGTCGCGGCTGAAATGAAAAAACGTCGCGATATCGTGACATGTTGCTCCATCGCGGTCCAAATAGGAGAGAGAAATGCAGAATGTAAAATTTTCATGAAATCGTGACATGTCACAAAATCGTGGGTCAAACCAGTCAAACAGGGCAAAGCAGAAAAGCATCGCGATTTCGCGACAGAAAGCAGCAAAGGGGCATGAAGTGAAAAAGCATCGCGATTTCGTGACAGGTTGTAGCCAAGGTGTACGAAACGAAAAATCATCGTGATTTCACGACAAAAAATAGCAAAGGGGCCCGAAATAGAAAAGCATTGCGATTTTGCGATGAAAAGCTGGCAAAGGGGTACGAAGCCGAAAAACGTCGCGATATCGCGACAGGTCACGTTTTCGTGGCTCCAAGCAGCGAAAGTGTACAAAATGGAAAATATGTCGCGATTTCGCGACATGTCGTGTTTTCACGGCCAAATACAGCAAGAGCAGCCCGAAATTGAAAAGCGTCGCGATTTCGTGATAGAAAGCCGCAAGACATGCCAAGGATGAAAATCGTCATGATTTCGCGACAGAAAGCAACCAAGGTGTACGGAGGAGAAAAGTGTCACGATTTCATGACAAAAAAATAGCAAAGTGTACGGAATGAAAAGTTGTCATGATATCGCGACATGTCGCCATTTCGCTGTGCATGAAGGCAGGAAAGGCTGTTGGCAGGAAAATGTCACGATATCGCGACATGTTGCATTTTCGTGACATGTCGTGTTTTCACGGTGAAAGTAGAGGAGCAAAGCTACATGCTATTTTTTGTCGCGATTTTCATGAGGTCGTTATAGAACGTGCAAAAAAGTGCGGAACACGTGGCGTACATGTGTAAAGGCTGCAGGGGCATTATAGTTCACAGAGAAGATCAAGCATTTCAATGTCGAGCATAAAGTCAAAAGCAACGAAAAGGCGGGGAAGGTGAAACGAAGCGATCTGGAAGATGAAGTGAAGCGTCACAGGGTGAAACAAAAAGCATTGCCAGAAAGTATAAAAATAGAAGCACAGATTGGCACAAGGGTCGAAAAACCGCTACGGGCAGAGTTGTAGTGCCTAAGGCGATAAGCCATTCTGGGCCTGCTCGGGAGTGTTTTCTTCCTCTTTTTCTGGTTTTGAGAAAACTAGAGAGTCTGCTATTGTAACATGATTTATTTTTAATGCAGAGTGTTCAAAAATTTGCATCTTGTTGGCAAGAAAGAAGGAGTCATTTTCTGCATGCAAGATTTAATTGTTTTATTTTCCCCTTTCAGATTTCTAGGCTTATAGGTGAAGTTGAATGCAAGTTCTCTTGGTTGCTTCATGTGAATGTCTAAATCTAGAATTACAGTCAAAACCCCAGAGACCAGCACCTAACTTATTTGGATTGTGTGTGTTTTGCAGGTTCAGTAGGTTAGGTTGTATGCAAAAAACCTCATTGTCTTCGGTTTTTCTAGGACGAGATAGCATCAAACTGAATGCAATTTTAATTCATTTTTCTTTCACATTTTATTTTCATTTTTTCTGCACTTTATTTTATTTATAGGTATTAAAATAAATAAAAAATAAAAAGCTAAAAATTTCAAAGCCTGAAAATAAAATATTTCCATTTCAGGGCATTTCATTAATTTCCATTCTGAAATTACAGCATGGTCATATAAAAACCAAATCACATTTGCTTTATTCGGGTTCAAGGAACAATCATTAAATTTTCACAGTAAAATAAACCACAGTGCCCCTTGTTTTCAGTTACTTGCAACCACTAAGGTGTTCCAAGCATTTTAATTAAATATCTTTATTTGAGATTATTAATACATAGATGCAAAATGCTAACATAATAGGAACCTTGGAGAAATTACTTGTTTAATTTCTTTGCAAGCAGAGGATTTAGAACCCAAATCCTATCGGAGAGTGTGTTTTCACAACTGGGTGAAAATACCACTCAACAGATTGGCGCTAGAAGGAGGGCCTGAAGCGGTTTATTTTATCATGATTTTAGATGCTACGGGTTTATAATTGTTTAAGAGCTTTACATTGCTAAATATTTCAAGTCCATTTGATTAGCATCTTCGGCCTCTAACACCACTCAATAGATTGGTGCTAGGAGGGCCGAACGGGTTTATTTTAGTGTTATTTAAATTTAAATTTTTTATGCTTTAGTCCTCTAACACCCAACGGATTGTAAAAGGACGGCCTGAATTTATTTACTTGTTCTATTTTAAGCAATTCAGGTATGTTGTATATTATTCTAACACTTTTCTGATTGTTCATACAGAAATATGTGATTTGATTTAATTTTGAAAATTTTGGTCTCATGCAATTACTTTTCATTTGATTTTAATAAGTACATCTCTTAGTTGATGCTAACTTGATTTTTTTTTACATTGCAGGTTGAATATTCAACAGATTTGGTTCTAAAATTACATTTTAAGTTTCACTAATGGCAACACTTGAGGAGCAAATGGTATCCCTGAGAGCTGAAATAGTGTCTCTAAGAGAGAGAATGGTATCAATGATAGAGGATCATTATGAGGGTTTATCTATACCTACGGTACCCTGTCAAATTCCTACAATGTTATTGGATTT
Organism: Wollemia nobilis; assembly: GCA_028583015.1. Classification (NCBI taxonomy): domain Eukaryota; kingdom Viridiplantae; phylum Streptophyta; class Pinopsida; order Araucariales; family Araucariaceae; genus Wollemia; species Wollemia nobilis. The sequence continues at coordinate 669,705 of JAQPPZ010002822.1, forward strand.
TTTACGGTGTTTTAATCAAGAGGTGCCACTAGGATACTTGCAAAAACTGCATGTCTACAAGAATACATTATGTCAATTCCAGATTTTCTATGAGGAGGTGGCTTGTAAGTTATTTGCATACATTTTGGATGATAAACCATTCTTTTGGTATAGCCAACTACCCATGGAGGTTAGGACTTCTTGGATACAACTAGAAGCAGCCTATCTTTATCATTTTGGTAATCGGGTTGACTTAGAAATCTTGAAAAATCAGTTTACCTCCATATGTAAAGAGCCTAATGAATCCTTGAGTCAATTCAATGGAAGATTTCGTGAGTTGCACTCCCAAATGTGGGAAAATTTTAACACATTAGAAGAGGAATCCATGGAAGTATACCTAGGAGCCATACACCCCACACTTGCTTCACTCATTGAGGAAAAACTGAGTGGTTTGTCCCTAGAGAAAATCCATGAGGTCTTAGAAGAGATAGAACGACAAGGTCTTGAAGAAGAAAAGGCACAACATGTTCATATGAGATATTGTTATTTTGATGCCAACCTACACCAACCATCAAATATAGCACCCTCCACTCCAATGATATCTAAGGTAAATGATCAAGGGGATGAATTTGAATATCCAAATCTTACAACCACCTTAGATGTAGTCCACGAGGAGGTGCAAATTGATAAGCCAACATCCACTAGTGAGGATTATGCAGAAATGAGCTCATTCATAGAGATACACGATTATTTGGATGAAGGGGTTCTAAATTCAACAATGTTTGAAATATGTGATAGGATGGAACCCACCATAGAATTGAATGAAGTGGTTGAAAGTGAAATGGAAAGAAAATCAATAAATAAATTTGAAGACATGATAGAGTTTCACCACTTGTTCTTGGAAGATACTATTGATGAGATGTGTAAAATTAAGGATCAAGAAATTCTTCACCCTCAAAATTATGATAATGAATCATGGGTTACTAATTTGGACAATGATAGCCTTATAAATTTGAATTCAAGAAATAACCCACTTTTGGAAATAATTGAACCATCTAAGGAAGGTGAAGATGAGTTTGATAAGAAACATATTGATGAATTGGAAGATGTTGAAGAAGTAGTTGAACGTCACCACTTGATTTTGAAAGAGGATTATTATGATGCTTGGAAGAAGTGGGAAGATTTCACTCATTCCAAAACTACTAATGAAACTTTTGTGCCAATTGATATACAGGACAACATAATTGCCTACTCAAAGGAAGATATTACAACTCCTGTACAATTTGAGGATGTTTTGGAAGAGGGTTTCAAATCTCATCAAATTTTGGAAGATTATAACCATCTTATTGCCAAGGACAAAGAAGAAAAAGAATTGATGAATGAATCAAAAGATCATGTCATAAATATCATGGAATTTCATGCCATGGATTTGGATGACAATTTTCACAATGGTTGGGGGAGATATGATAATGCATTCTTTTCTCACATCCCTATAAATGAAACTCATATTTCACTTGATATGCAGGATGTTGAACCTTCTACATCATACGAAGATATCATATTCACAAGATTTGAAAAGGTGACAAAATTTGATCATGTTGAATATAAATTCATTGAAAGTGTGGATGCAAGTTTGCATGATGATTTGGAGGATTCAAATGAAGAGATACCATGGATAGTGAACAAAGAATTGGAACCAAATGACAAAGAGATTGATCAATTGGAAGCAACTCAAATGAAGGATCATCAAGATGAGTCATGGGACATACACTTTGACCAAAAACATTTGAGGGTTGAAAATTTGCATGACCATGTTTTGAATTTGAATGATGAAATGTCATTAAAGGTAAATGAAAAACAAGGTATAATTTTTAATCACACCTTTAATAACATTGTTTTAATGAATGGAAAAGAAGTTGATGCACTTGAATTGTTAAACCAAATTCATCAACAATTACTAATTGAATCTAGGATAAAAACTTTTAATGATCCTAATTTAGTAAATATCCTAGATGCTTGTAAATTGTTACACAAATTTGATTGGCCTACAAATTTGGAAAATGATTTGGCTTTGAAATTTGTAGAAATAGGCTACTACTTACAAAATTGCATATTTGAAAAGGATAGCCTAATTCTAAATCAAGGAGGGAATTATGAAATTTACATTTTAAAGAATAGACATGATAAAATTAAAAATCATTTATTGTCTAATCATTTTAGTAATTTGATGCTCACCTATGGGAGTATTATTGGAACTAAATCAAATTGGTATGGTGAGCATGGCAAGTGGAAATTTGTTGCATTGTTTGGTCTAGTCTTGTTTGTGTTGGATTCCCACAACATTTGGCATGCATATCATGTTATATTTTTGTTGAAATGTTCTAATCATGTTTGGGATCCAGGAAAGTGATAATCCAAGCTTTGCATCATCTTGTATTATATTGTACATTTGTATATAGATTTTGGTTTTTGGGTTTTGGTTTGTGTTTTCAAGATCATTTTTTGAAGTTACTTTGGGTTTGGTTTTGGTTTGTGTTTTCAAATTTTCATTTTTGGGATTGCAGTTTGGTTTTGGATTGAATAAGTTTTAATTTAAAGTTGTGTGTTTATTTGACATGTTTTTTTTGTCTATAAAAAAAAAAAATGATGATGAAAAAGTTGCCTTGAGATGCTAACTTATGTTCTAGATCGGGGAAATATGGAACATTGGAATTGTGTTGTAGAAGCTCCACAAGTAACACAAACAATTTAATAATATCGTTTGAAACTTGTGATGCATGAAGTAGTCAGTTTTATATGGCAATATTTCATCTGCATTTCAAAGACAATGCATTCATATTACATCTCACTTTGCACATGCATGCCATCTTAGTTGCAAATGCATTTCAAATACAAATCATTAAAGTGTGTCAAATCCTCTTAAGGTTATGCTATCACATAAATAAGAAGAAAATCCTAAGGTTGGGAACTGAGTCTTGAGATATCTAGAACCAAGCACATTTTATACACATTAAAAAGGATCTTGAGCAAAATGATCAAAACCTTGCTTGGAAGAAAAGGTTGGGCGAAAGAAGTATTTCATGTCTATCCTATTATGCAACATGATCCTTAAGATAGTGGTTTTGACCACTTCCATAAAGCTTAAAGCCTAAAATCAGAGTAGTAAGGATAGGGCTAAATCCTCATCGAACTTAGGTTGAGGATCCAACTCCCCAAAGCTTTGATTTGACCTACATGGAGTAGTAAGGATAGGGCATAAATTCTCATCTCGCTTAGGTTGAGAATCTGATTCCCCAAAGCTCCTATGTCTCATTTCATAATAAATATTGGATTGGAAGGATCGTACTACTTGTCCTCTACAAAGGATGGGTAGTCATCCCCAAGGTCTAAGCAATAAAATTAATATTTTCCATTTTTATCCAAAGCTTGGATTGGAAGGATCGTACTACATGTCCCTAGCAAGGATGGGTAGTCATCCCCAAGGTCCAAGAAGTAAAAAATTAATTTTTCCCATCTCATATTTATATTGGATTGGAAGGATCATACTACTTGTCCTCTACAAAGGATGGGTAGTCATCCCCAAGGTCCAAAGAAATGAGGGTAAGTCTTGGATTATGGGGTTAAGTATGCCCATGCATGGCAACATGTCTTGTCTAAAAACAAGACCACTGTGTGTTCAAAGGGTTAGACTAGCATGACCATTTCTTCCATAATTGGTTAAATTATTTTGCTCAAAGTGAGGTAATGAATTCCTAAATCAGAATAGTAAGGATAGGGTTAAACTCCCATCTCGATTAGGTTGGGAGTCTGATTCCCCAAAGTTATGATTTCACATTCACTTGCACATGGGTTCAAGATAGTAGGGACTCATAACCAACTTTGGGATATAATAAAGCAATTCATATAGTTGATCCTAAGAGGGTTTGATAATCTTGAATGTTTGTGTATGATACTAGAAGAAATACTATGCCTTTTATAAAAGCAAAATCTCTAAGCATATTTATTAGGTTACACAAATCATTCACAATCTCACATATGCATTCATGTAAAACTGACAATGGAATGTTGATCAATTTCAAGTGATAGAGAATGAAAACACCTTGCACACATCGAGCTAATACTTGATGATTCTGATGATTCATGTATTTATGATCTATGGGCATTTGTTTATATTTCTTATGTGCTAATGCTAGTTTCCGAGTTTGTATACTTCTAGGTTGGGTTCTCACTAAAATGCTCAAGAGCATTTGACAGCAGAGTCGCCATTTGTTGTGGCTGATCCACAACACACCCCAAAATTGGGGACCCACCTTTTTTGCATGCTTTCAGAGAAGATCTCAGTGACCTAGATGCTAAAAATCAAGAAAAAGGGCAAAATTGCACAAGGATGAAAAAGTGTCGCGATATCGCGACATGTCGCGCCATCGCTGCCGAAAAATGAAAATTGTCGCGATTTCGCGACGTGTTGCACCACGGCCAGAAATGAAAAAACGTCACGATATCACGACATGTTGCTCCGTCACGGCTGAAATGAAAAAATGTCACGATATCGTGACATGTTGCTCCATCGCGGCCAAAATGAAAAAGCGTCGCGATATTGCGACATGTTGCTCCGTCGCGGTCCAGAGAGGAGAGAGAAAGGCAAAATGTAAAATTGTCACGAAATCGTGACATGTCACAAAATTGCGGGTCAAACCAGTCAAACAGGGCAAAGCAGAAAAGCGTCGCGATTTCGCGACAGAAAGCAGCAAAGGGGCATGAAGCGAAAAAGCGTCGCGATTTCATGACAGGTTGCAGCCAAGGTGTACGGAAAAAAAAATCGTCACGATTTCGTGACAGGAAATAGCAAAGGGGCCCAAAATAGAAAAGCGTCATGATTTCACAACGAAAAGCTGGCAAAGGGGTATGAAGCCGAAAAACGTCGCGATATCACGACAGGTCGCGTTTTCGTGGCTCCAAGTAGAGAAAGTGTATGGAATGGAAAATATGTCACGATTTCACGACATGTCACATTTTCATGGCCAAATACAGCAAGAGCAGTCCGAAATTGAAAAGCGTTGTGATTTCACGACAGAAAGCCGCAAGACATGCCAAGGATGAAAATCGTCATGATTTCACGACAAAAAGCAGCCAAGGTGTATGGAAGAGAAAAGTGTCACGATTTCATGACAGAAAAATAGCAAAGTGTACGGAATGAAAAGTTGTCACGATATCGTGACATGTCGCCATTTCGCTGTGCATGAAGGCAGGAAAGGCTGTTGGCAGGAAAATGTCGCGATATCATGACATGTCGCGTTTTCGCGATGAAAGTAGAGGAGCAAAGCTACATGCTATTTTTTTTCACGATTTTCATGGGGCCATTATAGAACATGTAGAAAAGTGCATAACACGTGGCATACATGTGTAAAGGCTACAGGGGCGTTACAGTTCATAGAGAAGATCAAGCATTTTAATGTCGAGCATAAAGTTAAAAACAACGAAAAGGTAGGGAAGGTGAAACAAAGCGATCTGGAATATGAAGTGAAGCATCATAGGGCAAAACAGAAAGCATTGCTAGAAAGTATAAAAATAGAAACACAGATTGGCACAAGGGTCAGAAAACCGCTATGGGCAGAGTTGCAGTGCCTAAGGCGATAAGCCATTCTGGGCCTGTTCGGGAGTGTTTTTCTTCCTCTTTTCTGGTTTTGAGAAAACCAGAGAGTCTGCTATTGTAACATGATTTATTTTTAATGCAGAGTGTTCAGAAATTTGCATCTTGTTGGCAAGAAAGAAGGAGTCATTTTTTGCATGCAAGATTTAATGTTTTATTTTCCCCTTTCATATTTCTAGGTTTATAGGTGAAGTTGAATGCAAGTTATCTTGGTTGCTTCATGTGAATGTCTAAATCTAGAATTACAGTCGAAACCCCAGAGACCAGCACCTAACTTATTTGGATTGTGCATGTTTTGCAGGTTCAATAGGTTAGGTTGTATGCAGAAAACCTCATTGTCTTCGGTTTTTCCAGGACGGGATAGCATCAAACTGAATGCAATTTTAATTCATTTTTCTTTCACATTTTATTTTCATTTTTTTTGCACTTTATTTTATTTACAGGTATTAAAATAAATAAATAAATAAAAAGCTAAAAATTTCAAAGCCTGAAAATAAAATATTTCCATTTCAGGGCATTTCATTAATTTCCATTCTGAAATTACAGCATGGTCATTTAAAAATCAAATCACATTTGCTTTATTCGGGTTCAAGGAACAATCATTAAATTTTCACAGTAAAATAAACCACGGTGCCCCTTGTTTTCGGTTACTTGCAACCACTAAGGTGTTCCAAGCATTTTAATTGAATATCTTTATTTGAGATTAATGATACACAGATGCAGAATGCTAACATAACAAGAACCTTGGAGAAATTACTTGTTTAATTTCTTTGCAAGCAGAGGATTTAGAACCCAAATCCTATCGGAGAGTGTGTTTTCACAACTGGGTGAAAATACCACTCAACACAACCGTTCCTTTTCAAATTCATGATGCAATTAGGGAATTTTCCTAATTTCCTTCTCTAATTCATCATTGCATCATTAAGGTATTTAACATACCAATAAGGATTCCATTTTTCCTTTTTAAATTCATGATGCAATTAAGAAATTTTTCTAATTCCTTTCTCTAAGTAATCACTATATCATTAAGGTATTTCTCATGCCAATAAATAATTCATATGTCCTTTTAAACTCATGATGTAACTAAGGATTCTAATGATTCATTCCTCTAAGCCATTCTAAGAATTTTTACATGTTTATGATAATCATTGAAATCTTATTTTGGATAAGTCATATCTATGTTAGAGAGAACCATAAGAGTTTCCTCAAGAATGAATTTTGAACTCATTCTATATGATTGACACAAAGTCAATCCATGAATTAATGTCCCATACCATTAATTCATTAATAAACCATTTTACCTAAATTAATAATTTAAGCTAACGATTTAAATTATCTATCATTTCATAATTGTATCCTATTGTAACAACCCATGTCAGCCACATTTCTCCTTAATATTAGGTTAATAAAAGTAAATCCCTTGGATATTTAGCATGGGTAATATAAATCTCAATATACTAAAGCTATTTCCTTTGTTGTATTCAAACCAATAAGGATCTAATTCCCTATTGAATACAACATATAAATCTATTCAGTTGATTCTCAATTGCTATAAAATTTGCTTCCTAATTTGATCTAAGATTCATTACACTACTTTTCAAAACCTATTAGTTTTCTTCCCAAATGTGATCTAAATATGCCTCAAATATCCTACATAATTTTTGTATTTCAATTCAAGGTTAGATCTCAAATTAATTCATTTCCATAATATGCATTCAACTATTTCATCCTTTATCATAAAATTTTCAAGAATACATTTGTAAACTATTACCAAATTCTTCCCAAAATTTTATCCAACATAATCTCTAATTATATTGCTAATTTGGTTATCAAATCTAATCCAAATATTATTTCTCTTATATCCAAACGATACCAAATTTTCCTCCAATATTTGCTTTAATATTATTCAATAAATATCTCAAAATGGGAAATTCCCATAAATCATATAGCATCAAGGTCCATCTCTAATTAATTTACTTTTCTAATCCCAATCAACATGAATTCCATTTTTTTGATTTCCAGGGATGTTTGGAAGAGTCCCATACCTCTTCTAGGATGGACACCAAGATCATCCATTCTTCTAATGGATTCCACTAATTAAATATTTCATAATAAATTATAGTATGTATTTTACATACAAAATCTATAATTTTACTAAAATCATTACCTCCATTTACTTCCCATATTTAATAGATAAAATCATCAAGCGTGAATAAAAAGTTCATTCATCATAACAAGGATTAATTCTTAATATCGTTCATTATTTTATATATAATCATGCATCATATCTTTACCAAATATTTATCACATACAAATAAATCACCAATCATGAGTAGATGATTCATCCATACTTAATATTTTTATAAATAAGGATTGATTCATAATTCCAACCATCATTTATTTGGAATATCACCAAACATAGGGAAGATTCCCATACCTCTTCCCAAGGAATGGACACCAATCCAAACCTTACCAAACTAGAAGATATTTTCCCAAGATTCTAATGGCATTCATTCATTTATAAATTTCACTATAATAGAATATGAATGCAAAATACATGGTTTCACTTGATCATAAATTTTATCACTCAAATTGAAATAAAAGTTCTAATTAAAATAACCAATATTGTTGGGTTTCTTTACTATACAAACTCATTCATTTGAATTTATGAAAATAAAACCAATGTTTACCAAAAATAGAAGATAGTTTAAAATATTCCCAAGAAGAAAATTTCTTTATATTTAAACTTTAACACAAAGGCCCTTCCTTTAAAAAAAAAATAGAACTCATTTCTATATACTAAAAGGAACATAACATATCATGAAATAATATAAAGACAATTGCCAAAATGTTACATTCTTCCATGATTTAATCAAACTATTAACATGGAATAAGATGTAAGTGTATTAGAGGCCTCCATCAACGAGGTGAGGTAAGGTTCCATTTGGATGTGAATGACTTCCTTTATGGGATATAAAAATCATGTGCTTAATTTAGAACTCTTTCTACACATTTGATGGTAATCTAACCATATATTTAATGGTTCCCATATAATGTCCATCCAGGGCAAAACTTATACCTTAACGGATATGATATTAAGGTATGGAGATCAGATTACCCTCTGTGTAATGAATTGGACATGAGGTTGCTTCACCATCTGAAGATTTCACCATACCTCGATACCAATTTTATCTAAATTTTATGCATCATTATAAAACAAGCAATAGTATTGACATGGCCAGTAAGTATTGGTTGGATTTATGTTTACATGTTGACGGTGTAGCATATTTTGATGAGGCAAATTCACTACAAATTTAGTTATAGAAATATCCATAGATTAGTAGGCGACTATTAGTTAGTTGTATCAAGGCATACGTGTGGTTTTAGGTTAAGACACCAACATCATGGTAGTGAATACATTCCCAATATGATGATATTGATCGAGAGGAAATAGACCCTCACCTTATCATAATTGAAATTTAACATGATAATGCAGAGTTTAGTTTGGTATAAGGTGAAACCAATTTAGTATAAGGTTTGGCCATTTTAAATAGATTTCATCAGAACTGATTCAACCTACTATAATCAAATCGAAAAAGGTATTCAAATCAAAATAGGGGTGATGCCAACCTATGACGTGTAGTCGTAGGTCAAGCGGGTTGGTCTAGAGAGAATTTTAGAATATTATAACACCTACCACCATCATGCAACATTTGAAGAATTACAAATAGATTAATTGTCTCCAAATATTAAACCCACTACAAGGATTTAAGTCCAACCATACCACTAGGTCTCAAATAAGTTTAGTAATTCTTAACTCCAATGTTAAGAATCAATACACAAATTATGAACTGATTTTTGTCCAAAACTCTCACAGAGAAAGACAAAAATAGCACATGTCTCATTTTAAATATGTGGGTCTTAAAATAATGGAACTAGTCTCTTAACACTACTTTTATAATTCAGATACCTAAAATATGAGTATTACCTCTCCATTTCATGGTATAGAAGCAGATCGAATATAACGTCTGCTCTAGAATGGTATAATGAGATTAAATAATCAAATAATCAAGGGCTTTGTCTACAAATATGAGGGTATCACCTTAGTAAGTTTTTATCTCATCCTTCGTGGTCCATGATTATAGTATAAAATTAGACCCTATATAATATAAATTTTAATATAAATCAAATTAACTAAAACACCAGTATTGTTGCCAGCAAAACAACATAGAGAATTTAATTTATCTTATACAAGTGGGTATGCATATTATAATCTAATTTTTTTTCTAATTGAACTATCGTGAGCCAATGAGTAAAAGAAGACCTTCAATTTATAAAATAAAAAGAATGATTTTTAATATCAAAGTAAAGAGAACTATATTCATCGTTTAGTATTCTACTTCCAAAGCAGAGTATAAACAATCCAAGACTTATCCAGAAATGAAACATTAACAAAGTAAGAGTGGAAAGTTCCCACCTGGAACTCCAGTAATTGAATGCTTCTCTTGTGCTTCCCTCTTATTTCTCTTGCCTTCTCCTTCCAGTATAACATAGCATAGCCCTATGTTTCTTCAATATCAATGGTGATTTATAGCTCTCTTTCTTCTTAGACAAGAAAGAGGTTTCTAAATATATGTATATTTTATTTATTTTGCTTTATTTATTTCAAAAAAGATGCTTCTAAATATATATATATATATATATATATATATATATATATATATATATATATATATGTATATATATTTTATTATATATAATCTTATTTTTCTCATCCCATAAGTAGGCTTCCTTTAATATATATATATATATATTAATGAAAAGGAAATCCATAGAGAGATAAGAGCATAATCTTATCCACTATTTCAACCTTCCCAAAGTAGCCATATGAAGGAAAGATTTATTACAAGGTATTTTTTTTTATGCTTTAATCCAATTTAAAATTGAACAAGCTCATAAAAAGAAAACTACCTAATTTCCTTCTAAAATGAAGGTAATTAAATTAATTAAGCATATTTAAAAAATAAATATCTACCATTGAAATTGACCAATTTAATGCCTAATTTAATATTAGTTGAATTCACAGAGTGATACCAATCTAGGAAATAAGTCCTAATATTGCATGTAGTAGGGCTTGCCAAATCGGGTCATGAAAGTCTTGGTGAAGACTTGAAGGAAGATTTGAGCAAGTCTTGGTGAAGACTTGAAGGTAGATTTGAGCAAGTCTTGGTGAAGACTTGAGAGCAGATTTGAGCAAGTCTTGGTGAAGACTTGAGAGTAGATTTGAGCAAGTCTTGGTGAAGACTTGAGAGCAGATTTGAGCAAGTCTGTATGAAGGCTTGAGAGCAGAATTGAGCAAGGTTTTAGAGAGGACTTGAAGGCAGACTTGGGCAAGTATTTGAGAAGGTTTGAATGCATATTTTAGCAAGTTTTTGAGAAGGCATGGAGGCATATTTGAGCAAGTCTTTAAGAAGGCTTAGAGGTAGATTTTATCAAGTCTTTGAGAAGGCTTGGAGGTATACTTGTGTAGCACCCTAAAATTGGCGTGGTAAAATTACAATAATTACATTCACCTTAGTAAATAATTTAAAATTCAAATTTAACCTCCCAAACCGCCCGTTAACCGTCGGGTAATCCGTTTCCCCCTTTTTCGTGCCAATTTTAGAGGTTGTTTTGACCGTTTGACGATATCGTCGTCGATCAGACGATATCGCCCCAGATTTGACGATTTCGTCTGGACTAGGACGTCCAGACGATCTTGTCGCAAAACTAATTTTGCAAAGTTAGCTTCTGTTCCAACGGGTCTCCAATCCGGGCAGAAGCGTGTCTGCGTCGTTAGAGACCCTCCCCCATTGGAGATCTCCCAAATTGGGATGATCTCCAACCTCCTAACTACTCCCCTAAGCCTATTTAATCCTAAACTATTCCCTTAGCACCCCCCTGGCTGAAATTATCTGCAATTTAACTCCATCTACGTTGAAACATCCCAATTTTCATTTGCACTGGTCCCATACCAATTTTGTTGCAGGTACATCACTATTTTTCAGTCGGAGCCAGCACACATCGTCGTCGACGAACCTGTTCAGATCGGAGGTGAACCTGTCCAATTCGAGATGATTTCGTACTGATGCGAGACGATCTCGACTGCAGTCCATATTGAGGCAATCAGTGCCTGAAGTTTGCACTTTTCAAACTTTTCTCTACTGTTTTATTCTGCAAATTAGATAGTTAATTCAGTGTTTATGTTATTTTGCATTTGGAGTTCACCCATTTAGCTTAGATTGCATATTAAGATCATGATTTGTCATTATAATATTGTAATTTGTTTGAATTTATGTTCATAACTGTTATTCAGTATTCATACAGTCATTTGGTGTCGTTTCCCTCTGTTAGTACGGTAGTATTCGTTGTGTTTTGTATCTATTTTTCTGCTTGCAGGTCTCTGACGAATTCGTCGACGAATTCGTCAGATCTCAGATGATTCTGTTAGATCTCAGACGATTTTGTCAGATCTCAGATGATTCTGTCAGATCTCAGATGATTCTGTAGAATTCCAGATGATCCTGACTGCTTCAAACATCAGAATCATCACCAGACATCCGGATCAGGTATTCCGCATTTGTACTCTGTCAATTCTCTGTTTTATGTCTTTAAATCTATTTTATGTACTCATTGAACTTGCATTTTCATATAGATTAATCTAGATTCATTTGGCCAAACCTAGGATATGAATGCTTAAGGTTAAAAATGAACACATTAAAACACATTCCAAACCTAGGCGTGGAAATGCCCTTAAATGTTTCCTGGTGAACCCACCATCCATCGAAAAATCATCAAAATACACCTCCCTTGAGAGGCGGGACCTTCGCAAAGTCCTCTCAGTCCGAGGTACCGCGACATCCTTTTCCCATCCTCCTTTCGGGCACGGATCCAATAGCCTGAAGGTAAGGATGCGAAAAATTTGGAGCGATACATTTTGGTGAACCCGACGTGAATGCATCATAACCTTTTGAAAACAAAACAAAAACAAAATATATATATATATATATATATATATATATATCGGAGAACAACTAAAACATAGATGCATTTTAGATCCTTTAACTTTGAAATCATGTTTAGATGGTAGCTCCTAAGAAAAGGTTAGCAGTTACTATAAACGTAGAAAACCAATTGGCAGCTATAGAAGTCAATTCTGTCCTTAGTGTGCCTGAAACAAGTAGAAATCAATTCCTGTGGAACGAACTTGATAGAAGACTTAGTCTCATCTCATCTAGGTCCACACAACTTAAGCAAATCAAGAGGCTAGTCCTAGATAGAATCCTGGATCCTCATCAATTAGTTTTTTATCATGAACTTCAGAGAGCCTGCCATAGATGGTTAGCTTATAGGAGAGCTCTAGTATCTTCAGAATTGTTCACCTTCGAGGAATACCTCGAGAACGCGGCCATTGTGCACCAGTTCCTAGGTTGTGTAGAAGACCAAGAGGTTGTTCTTACAGATAGGGAAATATGGAGTAGAGTTCCGCGAGCTGTGTTATATCGAGAGTATTGCCATGAGCTTTACTTTTATCAACCAGCATCTGAAACAAACAATATCACTATAGCTCTTTTCATCAAATTTTTAAAAGAAAACTTTCAATTTGAAGAAGAACACTTCATGACTCCTGAACAACTCGAACCTATTAATGATATTCATAAATTGTTTATAGAAAACTAGATTATTACTTCAGTATTATTTCTTGCATTTATTGTGTTATTTGTTGTCTTTATTATATTATTTCAAAAAACTAAAAAATTAAAAACTTAGCAAAAATTTAAAAACTTCATTTCAAATATTGCAGTAGGTATATAATAAATATATACCTCTTAATTTGTTGCATATATATATACATATATAAATATATATATATTTGCTGAAATCAAAACTTAGCACCATGCCTAAACTTAGGAATGGTAAAGAAACTTTAGGAGAAGAAGAAGATTGGTTACAAAATACAACTAAAGACCCAAATGTCCTTCTTGGAGATACAAATCCGGAAGGAGAAACTCTAGGTCAATCAGACGAAGACTTAGGTGAAGATAAGGAACAAGAAGGAAGTGTTAAAGAGGATGGATCCTCATCCCCTAGAGTAACTCCAAATGGAACTATTGTTTTTGACAATGCGAGACCATTTCAAGAAATTTCTCGGTGATAACATTGAGGACCTTAATGTGGCAATACGTATTGATAAAGGGCAAATTAGTAACACTCAAGCGGCCATGGAATATATGTGTAATATACACACTAACCCCTTGTCTTTCATTGATCAAGAAAGTGACAAGGCTGGGCCATCCAATACGGATATGGTCACTATGGCTCAAAACATGTCAAAACAACGGGTTACCCAACCTCCTATGGAACATGTTATTCAACCTAAAATCACTCCCACACAAAAGAAAATTCCCTTCACTACTTTATTCCGCCAAACTATTGAGCAATATGCTTCAAGTAAACAAAAACCTAAAACAAAGCCAAATACAAACTTTCAACAATCTGGAATACAACATAATACAGCTTCAAAATTCCTTCATAATACTGTTCCTACCAATGCTTTACACAATAGTAACATGGCATCTAATCTGCATGTTCCTCCATCATATGCCCATAAAACTCATGTCAATGCCCTACCGAACCAATATGGGGGGCAAACTAGTAATCTGGAAGCCATGGTGAAACAATTAGCTTCACGTATGGACCAGATAGATCCCTACCGTCCCTCGTATAATTATCGAGAGATCTGTAGTCAACCTTTGGATCCCATAGTTGTAGCTCAACCATACCCTAAGCATTTTCCCATGCCCATCCTACCCATATATAAAGGAACCGAAGATCCCATAGAGCATCTTCGCATGTTTAGGATAGCATGTCATGACATATCGCATGACGACTTGCTATTACTAAAAATGTTCCCAAAAAGTTTAGGTGGAATGGCATTAGAGTGGTACTATCAATTGCCCACTCATTCTTTGAGAAACTTCGAAGAAACAACGGAATCATTTGTCCATCAATTTAGTGCCTACATCGAGAGGCATGTAACTATTAAAGATTTATACAATTTAAAACAAGACAAGGATGAATGTTTTGCCGATTTCTTAGCTAGATGGAGGCAATTGATAGGAAAAACTGCACTTTGTGCTTGCCTTATAGGGAAATGTTGGACATTTTCATCAACAATTTATAGGAACAGATATCTTATGAGCTATCAACTGCTACTTTAACTACCTTCGATCAAGCTATAGATTTAGCTCGAAGAGTAGAAGATGCCCTCATTAGGAGAGGCCAACTTAGGAAGAAGGATGATGAGAAAACATCTAGAAATCAATATAAAAACAAACAAGTTGTCGGTGATGGAGTCAGCGACGGTAGGAATGTTGCTAATATCAATGCAACGAAGACAACAGAAAAATTCATATTGAAACCTCTGATAAGCCTCCTCGAGAATTCACTAGATTAAATCAACCCTTATCAACTATTTTACCTCAATTACTCGAAAGAGGTTTGATCCAATTACCGACTATCCAGGAACTGACCCAACTATACCCGGATACGGAGTCGACTTGCACTTGTGATTTCCATAGAGGACCTGGACATTCTACCAACGCTTGTAAAAGGTTGAAACATAAAATACAAGATTTGATTGACAATAATGAAATGGAAGTGCAAGCCTTCCAACCTAAACAAAACCCTCCCAATAATACTCAAAAGACCATTCCCCAAAATCAAAATCAAAATGCCAATCAAACTCTAGACATATTTCAACACCCTTTACCAAGACATGGTAAAGAGGTAGCCAATCAAATCGAACATCATAATGTTCCCCCTCCTACCCGATATGTAGGGACCATTAGCGGACAATTACCTATTCAGGATCCTCAAATATTTGACATGACCTTATCCCTGGTTACGACCAGGCCCTTACATAATTTTCAAACTTCGAATTCTAGTGATATAGAATCATAGTGAAAGTGAACTAGACATTACTTCAAACCAATCGAATAGTTCTAAAAATGAATCGGATCCTATTCAACCCATCATAGATGCTATGGTTCCAGAAGAACCATTCCCTAGAAGAGTCACTACTCGACCTTCTTCTAATATATTCCTTTCTAATGAACAAGCCATTAATGCTCAACCGAGACCAGTTCAGCGTCTTCACTATAACATTGTAGGTACCATTGGAGTCGTTACTCGACAACAAGCTCAAAACTCTCAACAAGAACCAAACCAGAACGATGGATCAGCTCCATTCATTTTGAAAAACCCCAATAAAGGGAATCATGTTCCTACTATTCAATCTAAACCCCCTTACAATATTAATGAGCAATTGTCCAATACTACGGCCAGAATTTCCCTTTTGGATTTATTAAGATCCTCTCCCACCCATAGGGATGAGTTGATGCTTACATTGAGCCAAATGATGGTACCTCAAAACATTCAACTTGAAGCTATGGCCAATACTATCATCACTCGAGAGATTGATTGTATTGACTTTCGGGATAAAGATATCCCACAACACGGTTTACATAAGGACAATCCCTTATACATTACTTGCTCTAATTGGAGATGTAGTCTGTCAAAAGAGTTTTGATTGATAATGGCTCATCTCTAAACATTTGCACTTTTGACTTCTACCAACGATTTGGCTTTAGAAGTGATGAAATGAAGAAAATTGATATGATTATCAAAGCTTTTAATGACGAAACACAAGAAACGTGTGGAGTTATTACCCTCCCATTGCAAGTTGGTCCTAGAACCCTAGAAACAACCGTGTTTATTGTACATTGCCCGACATCGTACAATATACTTTTGGGTCACCCTTGGATCAACGCCATGCGAGCGGTCCCATCAACCTTACACCAATGTGTTAAATTCGAGTTTAAAAATCAGTTGGTCACTATTCATGGTGACCCTAGACCTTTTGATATGTGTGCTTTGGCAGAACCCGTTGGAGTGCAATTTTGCCACGCTCTGTCATCCACACATCCTAGTTCTTATTTTTCATCTAAAACTGTGAAACATACACCTATAACTTCACCTATTTCCTCTCCATTAATTTCATCCTCCTATATAGATCAACAACCCTCTAAACAAATCATTTTAGAACCTCAAAAAGATCTTAAGTCTACAACCAATCCTTCAAGTTCTATCCCTATAAATTCAAAACCTATAGACACACCTATCATACCTTCCACATCTAAAGATATAGGTAATAAGCCTTCTACATCTTATGCCCTTTATGATGAACTTTTACCAGATTTATCTACAACCTTAATATCAAAAAAAATGAATGCTTTCATGCGAGATTCAAACCTTTTAAATAACTTGCCGCCATCTCCCCGTACTTTGGGCCTCCCACAACCTATGGGAAGTACTTACCAAGTCGGAAGTTGTGCCTTCATTTATAAAGGATATGACTGGGGAAGAATCCCTCGGAATATCAAAACTCATCATGAGGGATATGCTCGGTGTTATTTTACCAATGATTATATTAAAGCTAAACCCATGATGCTTAAAATGGGATATGAAGGGAAAGGCTTGGGACCTTTCCAAAATGGCATGAAAGAACCTTTCGAGGTAGAACCGTGGCCTGCCTGCTGTGGCGTGGGCTTATTTCCTAGTAAGGGTCAACCCTTTCCTTTTGAGGATGATGATCATCTCATATGTTATCAAGATTATATGGATAGGCATGTTGATTTGCCTCTTAAAAATCAATCGTTTTCATGCAACATGCTATCCATCGCATACCCTGAAATGATTGCTGACCCCGATGAAGAGTTGGAAGGAGATATCTTCCATGATGTCTCTGTTGAAGAAATGTTACACAATGGATTTTATTTTGATGGTTCTATACCAACTATAGCCCAACTTGAAGCCACTAATCCTCAGAATGAATTATCTAAATTAACCTTACAAGAATTACAAGAATTGGGCGTTTCACCCACCCCACCTAATTTTGAAAGAGATCTACACATGGAGGTAGAAAACGTCATTAAAATTAATATTGGAACTGAGGACAATCCTCACATAATCAATATTGGATCAGAATTAAGTCAAGAAAAACAAGAACAATACATTGCGTTCCTTAAAGAGTATGAAGATGTCTTCGCTTGGACATATGAAGATATGCCGAGTCTAGACCCTTATGTAGTCATGCATCATCTAGTGGTCCATCCGGATGCTAAACCTGTTAAACAAAAACTTAGAAAAATGCATCCCAAAGTGGCTCTGCTAGTCAAAGGGGAGTTAGAAAAACTCCTGAATGTTATCTTTATACAAGCTATTGATTATGCTTAATGGATCTCAAACGTAGTTCCAGTCACCAAGAAAGAAGCTACCAAAGTTAGGGTTTGCACAGATTTTAGAGATATTAACGCTTGCATGCCCTAAAGATGACTTTCCTCTTCCAAACATGGATCAAATCATTGACTTTACTGCCGGGAGTGGGATGATGTCCTTAATGGATGGATTCTCTGGTTATAATCAGATCAGGATAGCTCCTGAAGACCAGGCTAAAATAGCCTTTATTACCCCCTGGGGTACCTTTTCTTTGGAAAGTGATGCCATTTGGCTTAAAGAACGCCGGTGCAACTTATCAACGAGCTATGACCTATATTTTTCATGATATGATGCATGATATCCTACATGATTATGTAGATGATATTATAGCTCGCTCTATTATTGAAAATAATCATTTAGATGATTTAAGGAAAGTCTTTAATCGATTACGAGAATATCTCATTCGATTAAATCCAGCAAAATGCATATTCGGAGTTAAATCCGGCAAACTCTTAGGGGTTTTAGTTTCTTTACGTGGTATTGAAATCGACCCTCTCAAGATTGCGGCCATCACTGATATGCCCGCACCTACTAATATATCTGAGTTACGAAGTTTACAAGGTAAACTTCAAGCCATCCGTACGCTTCATCGATAAGCTGGCGGACAAAACTGGTCCCTTTCTTAAACTCCTTAAGAAAGATGTCCCTTTTAATTGGGACACAGAATGTAGAGAAGCTTTTGAACTTCTCAAACAATACCTCCTTAATCCACCTGTGCTTTCACCACCTAAATCTGATCGCCCATTTCTCCTATATATTTCAGCTTCAGATTCTGCCTTAGGGGCTATGTTAGCTCAGCTTGATGATGAAAAGCGAGAACGTGCTAATTATTATATTAGCCGAACCTTCATCAGTTATGAAACCCGCTACACAGCGTTGGAAAAGCTATGTCTAGCAGTCGTGTTTGCTATGCAAAAATTATGACATTATATGCTTAGTCAAAAAACTTATGTCATTGCTAAATATGACCCCTTAAGGTATCTCATGAGTCGACCTTATTTATCGGGTCGCACAGCCAAGTGGGTTCTTGCTCTAAGCGAGTTTGATCTCACATTCATAGGACAGAAGTGTGTTAAGGGTCAAATCATAGCAGATCAATTAGCTGTTGCACCCTTAGAGTCTACCCATCCCCTCATCATCGAGTTTCCAGATGAATGCCTTCAATTAGAGGCAGACCATACCGAACAATGGTCCTTATACTTTGATGGAGCCCGATGCATGAGTGGGGCTGGTGCGGGTATTATTTTAATATCTCCGCAAAAACATCTTATTCCTCTGTCCTTCAAATTGACATTTGCTTGCACCAACAACACTGTTGAGTATGAAGCTCTAATCCTTGGATTACGAGCTGCCCTAGCGCTAAAAATTAAACACCTTTTAGTTTTTGGTGATTCTCAACTAGTTATAAACCAAATTAATGAAGTTTATCAAACCAGAGATGATAAAGTGTGCCCATATAAGGCCTATGTTTTACAATTAATGTCTCTATTTGATCAAGTTACCTTAGAAGCCATTCCTCGAACTAGCAACCGTGCGGTGATGCTATGGCCATGTATTGCATCTCTCCTGCCCTTGGAGTTAGATGACGAATATGCCACTATCATTATTCGTCGACTCCAGGAACCCACTTCAAATAAGTCATGCTTAGAGCCTTTGGATGTGTTTCTAATCAATGAAACTACTCCCGAACCTTGGTATACAGACATATTTGATTTTCTCCAAAATGGGACTTTCCATGCCAATTCTAATAGAAACCGGCGTCGGTTATTACGTCGACGAGCAAGTCGATTTGTAATAATTGGCAATACTTTATATAGGAGATCTTTTGAAGGTATCCTATTAAGATGTTTAAACTTAGAAGAGTCTAAATCAGCCTTGAGTGAAGCCCACGATGGATCTTGTGGAGGACACTTTAGTGGTAGTGTCATTGCTAAAAAGCTCCTTCGGATAGGATACTTTTGGCCTACCATGGAAACGAATGCACATGAGTATGTGCGCCATTGCGACAAGTGTCAAAAACATGCTGACCTTGTCCATGCGCTCGCACAAGAGCTGCGAGGCTATTTCTTCTCCTTGGCCCTTTTCTAAATGGGGCTTGGATATTATTGGCAAAATCAATCCTGTGTCATCTGATGGACACAAGTTCATCATAACCGCCACTGAGTATTTCACGAAGTGGGTCGAAGCTATGCCTTTAGCTTCTGCACTTGGCACACAAGTTTCTAAATTTATTTTTAATCAAATCATTTGCGGGTTCGGAATTCCTGCCAATCTCATCTCCGACAATGGAACTTGTTTCAAAAATAAAGATGTTAAAAAATTATGTCAAAAATATAAGATTCAACATCGTTGGTCCACTCCCTATTATCCTCAGGGTAATGGTCAAGCAGAAGCATCTAACAAAACCTTAATCAAAATTCTCAAAATATTGGTCAATAAAACTGGCCGTGATTGGCACATTCAATTATATCCAGCCTTGTGGGCCTATCGAACTAGTGTTCGAACCCCCACTGGAACTTCACCATTTGTTTTGGTATATGGTGCTGAAGCAGTTTTCCATTTGAATTGGAAGTTCCTTCTTTGGCTCTGCTACTTCAAGATACCGAAGTAGGAGACGAATATCGTGCTGGTAGACTCGATCAGTTGGAACTCCTAGATGAAAAATGCATCAATGCTTTGGAGCATCTCCGTGCTTATCAAAACAAGCTTAAAAGATCATATGCTAAGAAAGTTCGTCATCGATCCTTTGAGATTGGCGACCTTGTTTTAAAAGAAAATAAAAAAAATACAAATGCAACTAAGGAACTTAAAGGTAAATTTGAGCCCAATTGGCTTGGACCATACATTATTACTGCTAAATTTGAATCGGGGAGCATATAAATTATCTACCTTAGATGGTAAAGAACTTAAAGAACCCATGAATATTTTGCATCTTAAACGTTACTATGCATAAATTTGGTCGTTTCATCCTTGTATATAATTGTTTTCAAAAATTTTATCTTATATTTCTTTCAAATTTATAAAAATCCAAAAACATCAAAAATATTCATAATCATCCAAAATCTTCAAAAACTATCTATTGCATTTATTTAAAGCACTTGTTAAGTTCTTTTTGCTCAAAAACAAAAATAAAACCAAAAATCAAAATAATGATAAAAATATAATAACAACTATATACTTGACTCTTTCGAAACCAAAATAAAATAAAGAAGAAAGAGAGAGTCAACATTCTCAAAAACTTCTCAAAAAATCATTTATATATATTTTCTTACAATCATTGCAGTTATATGTTTCAAATTATTTTGGGATAAATTAGCATTTACTTGGAATCCCTCACTTGCACACTCACAACAATAAATATCTTGGTTTTATCTAGCATGATTACTAATCTCTCTTATATCAAAGTCCACAAAATTCAATTAAATAAAGTTTGAGCATAGAGAATTGATCTTGTTATTTACTTAAACCAAGCACATCTTTTCACAATAAAATGATTATATTTGTAATTTCCATGTTTTGCTACATAGTAGAAGTGATTTCTTGAGCGAAAAGTTTCCCCTGCTATCCTATCATGCACATGGTCTAGAATCTTTGAGAATTGGCAAAAGGACAAGCTCACCCCTACCCAGAATAAAAATCCCTTGCTCTACAGCTAATCCGAGCAAGTATCCCTAGCAAAAAAAAAAAAAAGAGAAAAGAAAAATGTTATTTTATATCATTTCAGCAATGTTCCAAGCATTATCAAGCAAAAGAAATACAAAAAGAAAAATAAGCAAAAGAAAACAGAAAGCAAAAGCAAGAAAGCAATAAAATCCCTTCCCTACCCTTTGAAAAGAAAAGAAGGGTTGATGAGCTTGAATCCCTGGAATTCTCAATTATTCAAAAAGCGTGAGGTAAGCCCCATAACGAGTGGTTTGTGCCCAACCTTGCTTGGCCTTGGGTAACTCCTAGCGTGGTGATATGTCTGTCACATTAGCGACCTTCTTTTGTACTGGACCTATGTCCGCTTATGGATTAGCTAGCTCTTGATAATCCGACCTACATAGTAGTTTAGTATGGTTATATGCATCTACATCATGGTTAATGAACACTTATTTGGTTTCTTCAAATCACTTGTATCATATTATCTTGCTCAAAAACTGGTAAATGAACAATGCAATTGCACACACATTTGTATTTGAGAGATTTTGTGTATCATTATGATAAATCAAGATCGGAAATGAATTCACATATGCACATGGGATTCCTTATAAATCTAACTTTTGTCTTCAAAATAATTTGAAATATTATTTTTGCAACTTGTTTGGAATAAATCAAGTACAGTTGTTTACCACAAAGACAACTATATAATAGAAAAATCAAAAATTTCTTTCAAACTACACAAAACATATACATATATATATGATTGACTTTCGCGACGATGGTATAGTTTCAAAACCAAAATTGGAATTTTATGCCTAGCGCAAGTCCTCATTTTCATATTTTCTGTTCATCAAAAATCAACCATGCAATAAAACTATCTTTTTTGGATTTTCGCGATGATGGTATAAGTCTATACCTACATATTCTATGCCTAGCGCAGACCATTGTAACAATTTTTATTCCCCATTTATTAAAAAACATGAAAACCATATGACTTAATTCATTATGTTACACAAATTATGCTTTTCAAAAGCAAACACATTTTCATTATTTCATGTCATTATGTCAACCTACAATTTTGCAATGATGGTATAATTCCTAAAGAATTATCCAAAAATTTTATCATACTTAGGAATTTATGCCTAGCAAAAATCATTTTAAAACATTATTTCATGCACAATATTTCTTATGAAATCTGCAAAACAAACCATCATCATCATCATTTGCCCCATTGCACCAAAGTCTTAAGGCAGTCTCTTAAGCACTCTTGTTCTTCTAACCATATTTCTATACTGGGATTAGCTTGATGGCCGAGTGAGCGGCAACTCCATGAAATGGTCTATAATAGCGACAATGTCCTTTGAAATTATTGTTAGAAGTCTCTTTTTATTTTTACATCACATTACAACCAATCAATTTGTTACATCAGATTATTTCATTTCAAATATTACCAGCATGACATCAAAATTATAATATTTTAAAATAAAAAAAACAACATAATTTCTTGAATCATCAATCCAATTATCAAAACAATCAATCAAACATAAAAGCATCATAAGCATCACATAATACAAGTCATATGATCAAAATTATATCATCTCATATATATATCAACAACATATATACATCATCAAAACTGGATTGGTATGCCACAATTGTACCTCGGCATACTCAATCCTCTATAAAAATAATAATACAACAATGACAGTCTGTACAATGTCAGTGCAGCCCTCTAGCCTCGAGAGCCCCTCGAGCTCTCTGCCTCATCTCCTCCCCCACCCTGAGGTGGACGAGGTGGCCCCATCACCGTCTGTGTAGTCCTCGTCCTCGATCGGGACGTGGTCCTCGATGACCCGATCTTGATCGGATCTGCGATGTTAGCTGGCAGGGGTAGTCTATCCGCCTCTGGCACCAGCTGGAAGTATAATGTCTGGTAAAAGGTCAGCTGGGCGATAGCCCGTGTCAGCTCTCCAGAGCTTGCCCCTCCGCCCCATGCCCTGAGGCATGCAATCTCATCCCGTAGCTGTGACACCTCAGCCCGGTGGCGTGCAGCCTCATCCTGTAGCGTCTGCACCTAGGCCTGGAGATGATCTCTCTCCGCTCGGAGAGTAGCCATCTCGCTACTCTCTCCTGTGTCGACACCCTTGCCCTTATCGGGCGATGGTGGCCTCTATGGAGATGGGGGTCTCGCCTCCCTCCTCTCCCTCTCTCTCTACTATGGCCTCTCCTGTGCCTGTGGCCTCCTCACCTCTCTCCCGTCGTGACCCTGGGCTGCCTCCATCGTCGCCTGGCATCGCCTCCCTATCCGATGCACAACCGCGTGGATCGGACCCTATGCCCTCGTCATCCGAGGAGGGTGGATGCCTACGTACCAGGCATCATAGCCATCGGCTACTCCTGCATCGTCCCCATCCACTGGCTGGATGGGGGCATCATCCGTGTCCTGGCTCCAGAACCGCTGCATGTCGGGAGCCCCGCTAACTGTAGTGTTATCCCGGACAGTCTGAGAAAACTCATAATCCCTCAGAGATGGGATCCCCTGCTATAGACCGAATTGCCGCAAAACTCGGTCGTACCTGTGGAGCTCCACCTCTCCCCTCTCCATCCTCAGCCAGCAAACTCGCCTAACGTGAGCCAACTCCTGTCCATCCTCGGCCCACCCTGGATGCTCCCTCCATGGCCTCCAGGTGATCTGGTCCGGGACAAGGTCATCTAGTAGCCTTCGGGACATAGGCAGATCTATCCGTCATTGTGCCCCTCTCCGGAGCCACCAGTAGAAGACTCGGGGCCTCTCCCCGTCAACCCCTATCAGAGGAAGCCCTATCGGCCTCCGCACTGCAATGTGCTCCCAGCACCAAACCTGTAAGAGCGATGTCATGACCAGACATCGGCCGCCCTTGTACACGACCCCATACAGGATCCTGTACAATCGGCATAGAACAAAACTGCCCCAAGAGAATCTGTAGCCGTGATCCCGCATATCGTAGATCACATCTGCGAGCATCCACGGCACCCTGCACCCACTCTGGTGGCACAGCAAAAGTCCACCAACCACTCCAGCTAGAACCCGTGTGAGTGTAGATGCCCCAGGCATCTGGTGTAGTGCCTCGATATTAACTCCGCCCTTCTCCGGGGTGAAGCTCGGGTCACCACACAGTCGTCCCATAGCACGGCCCTGATTGGCCGTAGGAGTAATCAGCCGTCCTTGTATGGGGATTCTCAGAATCCTCCATACATCCTCCAAAGTGGGAGTCATCTCCCCTGTAGGTAGCCGAAAATAGGAAGAGCCCGGATACCACCTCTCTGCTAGGGCCGTTAGGAGCCCCATATCTGTGGATACTTGTGGCATCTTCGCCACATGCTGCAAGCCGGCCTGTGCCAGCTGATCCCGCTCTGCCTGTGTGAGAGCGGCCAAGTCATCTCTCAACCCTCCATACTTCCACTCCCTGCTCTTTAGTAATCCTCTCTGCAAACATAAACAACAAAACAATAAACAATCATTAATAACAATTCAAGTAAATAATAATGCAAGTTAAAATTCAATTTTGTGCAATTGATGATATCGCCCACTATTGGACGATATCGTCCCAAATTTGAGCATAATCGTCTTCGATTTCGCAGTTCGAAATCGTCCCTAATTTGACGAAATCGTCCCCCTTTCGACGATTTCGCCCTCGGGCGAAATTGCCGAAATTGAGACGATTTCGTCGAAATCGGGACGATTTCGTCCCGACGATGTCGACGGCCCAAAAACGGCCGCGATGCTCAAAAATCACCTAAAAATTACCTACAAAGCATGTCAAATTAAATTAAAGCATCCTAGTTAAGTCTAGACTCTTACCCGTAGACCGCGTCGGACCTCTGTCGATATGTGCGTCGTCTCCACCATTTTTGCTTCAAAGCTCTAAAAACCAGAAAATGAACAGTAAAAATGAATTAGGGTTTTACCCTATTTTTCTTAATTTTATTTAAAAATAATTTTTTGCTTTTCCGCGTTTTTACCTCAAACGTTCGATTTGGGTAAAAACACGGAGGGGGCACCATAGTAAGCTGTCGTACGATTCGACCAAGAATCGTCGCCTAAAAATGGGAATAATTTTTGCTTTCTCGTAGATCGAGAAGAACTCATCTTTAACGCATTTTCTTCAGAAAATTCGCTAAAGAGGGGGCAAAATGTAGCACCCTAAAATTGGCGCGATAAAATTACAATAATTACATTCACCTTAGTAAATAATTTAAAATTCAAATTTAACCTCCCAAACCGCCCGTTAACCGCCGGGTAATCCGTTTCCCCCTTTTTCGTGCCAATTTTAGAGGTTGTTTTGACCGTTTGACGATATCGTCGCCGATCAGACGATATCGCCCCAGATTTGATGATTTCGTCTGGACTAGGACGTCCAGACGATCTTGTCGCAAAACTGATTTTGCAAAGTTAGCTTCTGTTCCAACGGGTCTCCAATCCGGGCAGAAGCGTGTCTGCACCGTTAGAGACCCTCCCCCATTGGAGATCTCCCAAATTGGGATGATCTCCAACCTCCTAACTACTCCCCTAAGCCTATTTAATCCTAAACTATTCCCTTAGCACCCCCCTGGCTGAAATTATCTGCAATTTAACTCCATCTACGTTGAAACATCCCAATTTTTCATTTGCATTGGTCCCATACCAATTTTGTTGCAGGTACATCACTGTTTTTCAGTCGGAGCTGGCACACATCGTCGTCGACGAACCTGTTCAGATCGGAGGTGAAACTGTCCAATTCGAGACGATTTCGTACTGATGCGAGACGATCTCGACTGCAGTCCATATTGAGGCAATCAGTGCCTGAAGTTTGCACTTTTCAAACTTTTCTCTACTATTTTATTCTGCAAATTAGATAGTTAATTCAGTGTTTATGTTATTTTGCATTTGGAGTTCACCCATTTAGCTTAGATTGCATATTAAGATCATGATTTGTCATTATAATATTGTAATTTGTTTGAATTTATGTTCATAACTGTTATTCAGTATTCATACAGTCATTTGGTGTCGTTTCCCTCTGTTAGTACGAGTAGTATTCGTTGTGTTTTGTATCTATTTTTCTGCTTGCAGGTCTCTGACGAATTCGTCTGATGAATTCGTCAGATCTCAGATGATTCGTCAGATCTCAGACGATTCTGTCAGATCTCGGATGATTCTATAGAATTCCAGACGATCTTGATTGCTTCAAACATCAGAATCATCACCAGACATCCGGATCAGGTATTCCGCATTTGTACTCTGTCAATTCTCTGTTTTATGTCTTTAAATCTGTTTTTTGTACTCATTGAACTTGCATTTTCATATAGATTAATCTAGATTCATTTGGCCAAACCTAGGATATGAATGCTTAAGGTTAAAAACGAACACATTAAAACACATTCCAAACCTAGGCGTGGAAACTCCCTTAAATGTTTCCTGGTGAACCCACCATCCATCGAAAAATCATCAAAATACACCTCCCTTGAGAGGCGGGACCTTCGCAAAGTCCTCTCAGTCCGAGGTACCGCGACATCCTTTTCCCATCCTCCTTCCGGGCATGGATCCAATAGCCTGAAGGTAAGGATGCGAAAAATTTGGAGCGATACAATTTGAGCAGAGTTGATTTGTTAATTTGTTCAAGATTTGTGTTAAGGCTTGGGATAAATCTAATCAATGTTGATTTGTTCAAGCTTTGTGTTAAGTCTTGGGGAAGATATAAGTAGAGTTGATTTATGATTGGATCAAGCTTTGTGTTAAGGCTTGAGGATAGATTTGAGATAAATATTTATGAGAAAATTTTTACTATACTTGGAATAGAGTTTTGTGCAGATCTGAGATAGAGTTGAGATCAAGATTTGGAGGTGATAGAGCAAAGGACAACAATCTCTAGTGGATGGAGATCCATTAGCAAAGGCAATGAGGACATAGGTAATCTATGGAGAGAGATACACAATCTAGAGCAGTGGGAGGAGAAGTCTTCTAGAAGATCACCATCTAGAGTAGAGGGGAAAGAGTTCTCCTATGGATAAATATCCATGAACAAGAGCAAGAGAAAAGAGTTCTCTTATGGATAGATATCCATGAACTATAGCAAGGGGAAAGAGTTCTCCTATGGAGTGTGATCTATGAACCAGTTGAGAAGATAGATTTCTTCTATGGAGAGATATCCATGAACCAGTTGAGGAGAAAGAGTTCTTCTGGATAAAGTTCCATAAAATAAAGAAAAGGGGAAAGAGTTCTCTTGTGGAGAGTGATCCAAAAATCAGAGCATTAGGGGATTGGTGTCTCCTTTGGACAAATGTCCATAAACATTGTAAAAGAGAAGTGATTCCCAAGAGATTTTTTGAGAAAATCTAGTAGAAATATTTTCTTCATGGAGTAGACCACATTAGGTGAACCATGTTAAATTGGTGTCTCTATTGTGTATGATGATTTTTGCATTGATTTAATTAATGTTGTTGATATTGTCATTGATAATATTGGATAATAATTTTTGGGAAAGAAAAGTAAAAGTTGGTCTTATATTGTTCACCCCTCCTCTCAGTATAAGCCTATGTTCTTCATTCATATCATTGTTCAACCTTAATTAACCAACAATCTGGATCTATCCCATCGAACCTTGGAAAATATATATTGGGGAGTCTAGGAATCATACCTCTATGGTTTCCTAAATGTTGATAGTTATCAAGAACTTTACCTCTATCACCTTCGAGGCTATTTCTAGTCTATCCATAAAAAATTGCATTTTTAAGATTAAGTACTTCAATTTCCTAGCTTATTAAGCCTTGTATATATTTGAAATCTATGATTAGGCTAGTGAGGGAAGATATTTGGAAAAATATTTCATTTATGGTCTCCAACTTAGTGATTTTTTCCTCTATCTCATGCATTCTAACCTTGATTGCTTGAGTTTTTGTCTTCAAAGGAATTTATTAAAAATAAAATTGTTATTATTAGTAGGTTACTATTATTGGTAAGGGTCCAAAAAAATGTATGGGTGTTATATACTAAAACAATTAGCTTAATATGATTAAAATGGGCTATACCATAAAATGATATTTTTAGGGTCCCTAAAAATAGTTTATGGTTGTTGTATACCAAAATGATCAACTAAAAAACAATCAATATGGGGTATACCACAAAAAATAGTATTTCTCTATTTTGTATTTTTTTATATATGATCACATTGTCCTAGGCCAAAATTTATTTATCCCTCTATACTTTGTGTTTTCTATCCTATTAATGATAAGGCCAAAACAAATATGAAACTACCATAAGTAAAAATTATGAAAGTAAGGTAGTAAGTTGAGGTGTGGGTACTTCCAATAGCCCTCTAATATATTGTTTTTTTTTGAATTTACATGGTGGAATCGGTAGCCGCCATGAATCTGGGTAGGCTGTCCAGATTTTTTATGGTCACCACAGTATTTTGTGTTGTCTGCCCCAGAATCCGCCACATATATCTTTGCGTAGTCCTCCCCTATAACCACCATGCCACAATCATTTTAAACCTTTTACTCTGTTGAAAGCACAGGAAAGGGACAAGCATTCAGTCCAGTGAGGCCCAAGATTTGAACCTTGGACCTACGCCCCCCTTATGGGGTTTGTATGAACCAATTGGTCTACACCTCGGACCTCCCTCTAATATATTGTTGCAACAATACATGAGGAAAATATTCTTGAGTTTTGTTCTTAATGTACTATAGATAATTACATAACTGAATTGATATATCTGAAGGTTTGGATTGGGGTTTCTAAAAATGACCTCCCAATATATGTGAGGTATGTGCAAGCTCAAATCTATGTATGAGTGTGTTCTAAGGCCTGTGTATTGTTGTTTGATCATACCTCACTTCACTAGATGCTTAATTGTAAATCTAGCTTAGCCAAAAATGATATCTCCTCTATGATATTTTAAAACAACAAGAACACCATTTATAATATATAGACCTAGGTTTTAAAATAAAAAAAAGGATCACAAAAAAATATTACCATGCCCTTGAAAGGCATTTGATACCACTTAGAATGAACCTCCTTTGTTTATGTGATTATTTCACCTAGAAATTCTTGGTTCTAAGCTATATTGAAACAAGAAACTCTATACCAAGGATGATTCTAACTGTAAATAAAATGAATAATGATAAAAACAATATTAATATCATATTTCCAACCATGGTAACATTAAATAAATAAAACATGTAAATATAGACACTTAGAACAAGAGAAATTTCAAATATTCTAAATCTTCTCATTGAGATACCAACCTCCTTAAAAAAATATTCCAAATATTCTCATCTTGTTAGGGTTATATTCTTGCCTTTTTATAATACTTACAAGCATATTTCTTGACTATTCTATGATAATATTCATGGCTATGCATAAGAAGTAGGTTCAAAAATGTATATATATGAAAGGGTTAAATTAGTTTCAAAACTGACAAAGTAGAGGAGAGGATGAGCGTCGAGAAAGGAGAGAAGACGGGCGAGTGAATGGAGGATGGTAGCAAAGCAGAAGTAGGTGAGATAAGGGAGGATGGACGAACATGCAAGGTTCTAGGGAGGACTAGCTCTGAAAGTAGTGAAGGATCTGATCCTGATGCGGTGGGTGCTTAGATCGATGGGATAGGCAGTAGCAAGAAGTATCCCCCTAACAAGGAAGACCCCCATCAGACCCGTAAGGGATCCTATGCCTAGGTTTTGGGTTCAGGCATCCTACCATATTCCTCCACCCATGAGCTCCACCCCTTAGGGGAGTATTTGGTCATTCCTATTGTGAATGATCCACAACACACCCCAAAATTGGGGACCCACCTTTTTTGCATGCTTTCAAAGAAAATCTCAATGACCCAGATGCTAAAAATCAAGAAAAAGGCAAAATTGCACAAGGATGAAAAGGTGTCACGATATCACGGCATGTTGCTCCGTCGTGACCGAATATGAAAAAGTGTCGTGATATCGTGACATGTTGCTCCATCACGGCCAAAAATGAAAAAGTGTCACGATATCGCGACATGTTGCTCCGTTGCGGTCCAAAGAGGAGAGAGAAAGATAGAATGGAAAATTGTCACAAAATCACATGTCACAAAATCATGGTCAAACGAGTTAAATAGGGCAAGGCACTAAAAGCGTCGTGATTTCACGACAGAAAGCAGCAAAGGGGCATGAAGTGAAAAACATCGCGATATCGTGACAGAAAGCAGCAAAGGGGCGTGAAGCGAAAAAACATCGCGATATCGCGACAGAAAGCAGCAAAAGGGCACGAAGTGAAAAAACATCGCGATATCGTGACAGAAAGTAGCGAAGTGGTATGGAAGGAAAATATGTCACGATTTCGTGACATGTCATGTTTTCATGGCCAAATACAGCAAGAGCAGCCTGAAATAGAAAGCGTAGCGATTTCGTGATGGAAAGCCGACAAAGAGGTACAGAACGAAGAAGCGTAGCGATTTTGTGACAGAAAGCCACAAGATAGTACCAAGTGAAAAACGTCATGATTTCATGATAGGTTGCAACCGAAGGCATACAGAGATGAAAAGTGTCACGATTTCATGATAGGTTGCGGCCAAAAGCGTGCCAAGTGAAAAACGTCATGATTTCACGACAGGTTGTTGCCAAAAGCGTACCAAGTGAAAAACATCATGATTTCGCAACAGGTTGCAGCCGAAGGCGTACCAAGTGAAAAAGCGTCACGATTTCACGACAGAAAGCCGCAAGATAGCTCCGAATGAAAAAGTATCACGATTTCATGATAGGAAGCAGCCAAGGCGTACGAAGATGAAAAACATCGTGATTTCACGACAAGAAGTAGCCTCACAGCTCGAAATAGAAAAACGTCGCATTTTCACGATAGGTTGCATTGGCAAGGCTGCTGGCAGGAAAATGTTGCGATATCATGACATGTCGCGTTTTCATAGTGAAAGCAAGGAGCAAAGCTGCATGCATAAAAATGTCACAATTTACATGGGGCCATTAC
Source organism: Wollemia nobilis (assembly GCA_028583015.1). Lineage (NCBI taxonomy): Eukaryota > Viridiplantae > Streptophyta > Pinopsida > Araucariales > Araucariaceae > Wollemia > Wollemia nobilis. The sequence goes on from JAQPPZ010002822.1 coordinate 701,324, forward strand.
AGAACATGCATAGGAAGCGCGAAACATGTGGCGTACATGTGTCAGGGTTACAAAGTGTTACATGTCAACAAAAAATATCAAATGTTTCGGCCTCGAACATAAATTCAAAAGCAACGAAAAGGCAGGAATACGAAGCGATGCATTCTGGGAGGTGAAACAAAGTGACGTAGGGTGAAACAAAGAGCCGTATCAGATGGTATAAAATCAGAAGAGCAGATTGATATAGGGGTTGGAAGTGGCTGCTAGCAGAGTTGTAGAGCCAAAGGCGAACAGCCATTCTAGGCCTGTTGTTGGAGCAATTTCTTTCACTTGTTCTGGATTTGTTAAACCTGGAACATTCTGTCATTGTAATTGATATATTATTTTAATACAAAAATACAAAGAGTTGGCATCTCATTGATAAGAAAGAAGGAGTCTTTTTTTGCATGCAATATTTAATGTCTTACCTTTCCCTTTTAGATTTCTAGGCTTCTAGGTGAAGTTTAATGCAAGTGTTCTTGGTTGCTTCATGCGAATTTCTAAATCTGAAATTACAGTAAAAACCCCAGAAACCTGCACCTAGCTTATCTGGATTGTGCGAATTTGCAGGTTCAATAGGTTAGGTTGCATGCAGAAAACCTCATTATCTTCGGTTTTTTCAAATCAATATGGTAGCACTCTGGACGTAGTTTAGTTTCATTTTCATTTGCATTTCTTTTATTTTCAATCCTTTATTTTATTTTTTGCATTTTAATTACCGTCATTTAAATAAATAACTGAAAATCCATCAAAGTTCGAGATTGAAATATATTCATCTCTTAGATTTATTCACTTTGAGTCCATTGCAATTTCAAATTAAAATAAACCATAGTGCCCCTTGTTAACATTCACTTGCAACACTAAGGTATTCCCAACATTTAAATTGAACGACATCATTGGTATACAAAGATCTAGCATAACAGGAACCTTGGAGAAATTATCTGTTGTAATTTCTTTGCAAGCAGAGGATTTTGGGACTCGGATCCTACCGGAGAGTGTGCTTTCACAATCGGGTGAAAACACCACTCAATAGATTGGCGCTAGAAGGAGGGCATGAAAGGGTTTATTTTATCGTTATTTTAGATGCTACGGGTTTATAATTGTTTAAGAGATTTACATTGCTAAATATTTCAAGTCCATTTGATTAGCATCTTTGGCCTCCTCTAACACCACTCAACAGATTGGCGCTAGAAGGAGGGCCGGATGGGTTTATTTTAGTGAGATTTAAATTTTTTGTATATTTCATGCCCTACTGATTGTTATCTTTAGCTCTCTAACACCACTCAACAGATTGGTGCTAGGAGGGCCGAACGGGTTTATTTTAGTGTTATTTAAATTTAAATTTTTTATGCTTTAGTCCTCTAACACTTAGCGGATTGTAAAAATGACGGCCTGAATTTATTTACTTGTTCTATTTTAAGCAATTCATGTATGTTGTATATTATTCTAACACTTTTTTGATTGTTCATACAGAAATATGTGATTTGATTTAACTTTGAAAATTTTGGTCTCATGCAATTACCTTTCATTTGATTTTAATGAATACATCTCTTAGTTGATGCTAACTTGATTTTTTTTATACCTTGCAGGTGGAATATTCAACAGATTGATGCTAGAAGGAGGGCTGAAATGGTTTATTTTATTGTGATTTAAGTGCTACAGGAATTGCTATGCACCGTTCTTAACACTTTGATTGTTCATACAGGAATAATATGATTTGGTTTGATTTAAAAAAAATAAAAATAAAAATAAATAAATAAATAAATAAAAAGGAATTTTTGGGTATTAAAGTTATATTATTTAAGATTCACTAATGGCTATGTTTACACCGTGGATGACAGGTATCCCATTTAACATACCGGGAGTTCAACATTATTTGCCCATTGGTTTTGAGAGATGTCTTCCTCGATTTTTGTCTAATGGGACAAATACTGTAGAAGAACATATTCAAGCATTCAAATTTGTTGTGAATCACTTAACAAGTTGGTATGATGATGTTGCTTGTAAAATGTTCCTTTACACCTTGGACAAAGTGGCATATGATTGGTTTACAAGTCTTCCTTTAGGGTCTATCACTTCTTGGGATCAGCTAGAGGCAACATTTCTCAATCAATTCAACAAAAAGCGAGTTGACCCAATCCTCATGTACAATCAGTTGGTCTATATTAGAAAAGGACCAAGTGTAAATGTGAAGTCATTTTTTGAAAGGTTCTTTGGATTATATACACAATTAGTGACATTTTATGTTCTTCAAGAATAAGTGGCTCTCCAAATATACATCAATGCTCTTGACTCACCCATGTCCACATATTTGCGAGGGATGCCTCAAATCACATCTTTGTCACAAGCCTATACTCAAGCAATGGCAATTGAGCAACAATTGAGTTGTTCAAAATTATGGTGTGGGTTTTGGATCATGTAATGTTCAATCATTTAATACCTCCTTTACCCACCCAATGATTTATCCACCTCAACCAAGTTCAAGTGTGAATCAATTTCAGAATCAATAATCATTCCCAAGCTTCAATCAATTTCAAAATCCTCAACCTACTATGCAAGATCAACCATCTTTCTTAAGTATGAATCAACTTCAAAATACTCATCTTGATTCAAAGGATGTTGCTAAAATCAATTTCAATGATTTTCATAAGAATATGATTTTAGGCAAGGGAGGAGTACTAGATCCAACTAGTATGGAAACATGTGACAGATTGGAAACCCTTGACTCACCAAAAGATGAATTCTATGAGGATGAATCTGATTCAGATGACACATTGGATGACATTGTTGAAAGTAATGGCCCAAAAAATTCACACCTTCCAAATTATGTTAAACATGAATCATGGGTTACACATGTGGATTATGATAACCTTATCAATTTGAATACAAGCAATAACCCAATTTTGGAAGTAATTGAACCATCTAAGGAAGGAAAGGATAAATTTGATGAGAAATATGTTGATGAATTAAAATATGATGTAGAAATAGTTGAGCATCACAATTTGATTTTGAAATATGATCATTATGATTCTTTGGAAGAGTATGCTCACTCCAAACCTTCTGATGAAATTTGTGTGCCTATTGATATGCAGGATAATACAATTGCCCTTTCACATGAGGATATTACAATTCATGTACAATCTGAGAATGTTTTGGAAGAAGGGTTGGAATCTCATCAAAGGTTGGAGAAGGATAATGATTTTACTACCATGGATGAAGAAGGAGAATCAATTGTTTTTGTTCCCCTTGGGGGGCAAAAAAATCGAAAATCTTGATCCACCTATTGTTTCTACAATGTCTATGCCATCTCAAAATGATGAAATTACAAAAAATAAGTGGTGTGGGTTGGATGCTATTGATGATCTTAATGAAAATATGGATTTTGGGGCAACTCAAGCCATTGATCGTGGAAAGGTGTCACATGACACATATCTTTACCTTTGGTAGTAGCTACAAAAATTTCAAGTGATAGGTTACATGATGTCTCTTTGGATGCTAACATCATTAATGAGGAAATGCCAAATTTTGTTGATGCTTGTCAAGTTTTGAATGATTTTGATTGCTTTAAAATCCTGGAAAATGATTTGAATTCAAGATTTTTAGAAATAGGCTCTTGTTTGCAACATCTCACATTTGAAAAGGAAAGCCTACTTCTAAATCATGAATGGAACAATGAAACTTGCACTTTAAAGAATAGACAAGATAAAATTGAATACCAACCATTGTCTAATCAATTTTATTTGATTCTCACCTATGATGTTGGTAATAGAACTAAATCAAAGTGGGATGGTGAACATGGCAAGTTGAAATTTGTTGCATTGCTTGGTTTGATCTTATTGTTGTTGGATTCCTACAAAATTTGGCATGTGTATTGTGTCATATGTTTTTTGATATGTTCTAATCATGTTTGGGATCCAAGAAAGTAATAGTCCAAGCTTGGCATCATCTTGTACAATAGTGTATATAATTTTTGGTTTTTTGGTGTGGGCTTTCAAGTTTTTGTTTTTGGGTTTTGGTTTTGGTTTGTGTTTTTCAAGTTTCATTTTTTGGATTCTTAGTTTAATCATGATTTAAGTTGTGTGTTTGATTTCAATTGACATGCTTTGTTTGTTTTTATATATAAAAAAAAAAAAGAGAAAAAAAGAAAAAAAAGAAAATTGAGATGTCAACTTATGCTTAAGACTAGGAGAATATGAAACATTGGAATTGTATTGTAAAAGTTCCACAAGTAACACAAACATTTTAAGTTATATCGTTTGAAACTTGTGATGCATGAAGTAGTCCATTTTTGTGTGGCAAATATTTCATCTACAATTCA